>OZ010594.1:80401205-80468705 GCA_963932145.1 Acanthosepion lycidas | reverse complement strand
TATATGAGACATTATATATATATATATATATATATATATATGAGACATTATATATATATATATATATATGAGACATTATATATATATATATATATATATGAGACATTATATATATATATATATATATATGAGACATTATATATATATATATATATATATGAGACATTATATATATATATATATATGAGACATTATTTATATATATATATATATATATGAGACATTATTTATATATATATATATATATATATATGAGACATTATATATATATATATATATATATATGAGACATTATATATATATATATATATATATATATATATATATATATATATATGAGACATTATATATATATATATATATATATATATATATATATATATATATATATATATATATATCCGGTACTTATTTGAAAGCGCTCAATATCAGAGATAGAGGTAACATCTGATATTGAGCGCTTTCTAATAATACCGCGCAATAAACTCGCATCTATCCAACTGTATGTATGTATGTATGTATGTATGTAACATCATTTCTCGGCACCACCTTTTCTTTTATTCAATCTTTTTTCTTCCCAAGTAACAAACCGTACCTCTTGAACTAACAAAAGTTGAGATGGAAATAAAAGGGGAAAACATCATCTCCCGTATAATTAATTGGATAGATATCTTTCCATAATCACCTTCTACGATTTGATTTCTATTCCTTTATAACGGCCTGATGTTAACCAGTTTAAATTCAAAATGATCTCTTGAATGAATTCAAATAAATTACACTGTTTTCAATTTAATTTAAATTTAAACCGCCGTTAAGAGATGTACAGTCTTTTAAATGTCAACAGAATGCCAATTTAATTCAATAAAATCAATCAATTAATCAATAAAATTATGTCTAATTTTCTTAGTGATATATTTTATTAGAATTGAATGCTTGGAAAAACTAAACTCGATTAACATGCAGGTATCATAAATGTTTATTTTGTTATCGAAATTTGTAAATTACTTACTTTGCTTCTATCAAGGTCAGACTTCTGCTGGGGCACTTCTTGAACTTGATTGGCACAATGTCTGCCTTTCCAGCTTCTTCCTTTAGTTAAAAGAAATTGCGTCAGATTTCTACACAATTTCTCTGACATTTAAATATAGCGTTTTAATAAACATGTTTATTTTTGGATATATCACTAATGTCTACTGAAATGCGTTGAAAACTGGCAGTCATATATAAAATAAGAAAAAAAAAATTATTGCCTTGTAAGTGTAACGCTATATTTTATCCCCACGCACTACATTTGCGTTGACGGTTGTAACAGTGTTTATTTCTTTATAAAAATTCTAAAAACTTCCTCCACTAAAAATACTCAAGATCATCTTATATTTTATATAGAATATTGATACTCGTAACAATGTCCAAAATATCACAATTCTAGAATATATTCACATCTTTAAACACAATGTTAAGTTTGACTTGGATTGTTTACTTTTGTTTTCTTATTTGAAGAAATGTTTATTTTGGATTTAAACTGTATATTATAAATGTTTATCAGAATGTTTGAAATATGATTAAAAGATTAAAGGCTATCAAGATTCATATCAACTCTTTGATGTAATAATGGATGTATTCAATTTTATCGCAAAGTTTCGCAGCAGTTTTCTTCAAACGAGGTGGTTTTAATGCTTTTCGGGATATAAAGTTATATATTGCCTTTCATTTTTTTATTTTAACATTATTTGTAATTCTCAGATGATCATTCATGAGATAAAAATCCTGCAAAAAAAACAAAAAAACAAACAAAAAAACGATATTTCCATTTGTTGATCAAAAGTAGATTTCAAACTTTGATTTATCGTTAGACATCAATAAAAAAAAAAATGATTAGCAAATGCAATTTTTTTGCTAAATTCACTTCTCACGTCTAGAAAAATTTAAACTGTGGACGAAACCTGAGATAGCAGGCAGGCAGGCAGGCAGAGAAAAGTTTCCGAAAAAATTTAGCATTTTGAAATTTTATTCCTAAAACAATAAAATATATCGACAAAGAACAACACAACACTATCAAATATCACGGATTTAAAATCCTGCTATTCAGAAGAACAAAAAAACTATTTACTAGTTACGGGACCCGCGAAGGATGATTGTGTCATCAACCATAATTTTCCTTATGTATTGTTGTACATTGTGGGGCTTCCCTTTTCCCTAGCCTTCCTAGGTATGGCGATAAACTACATCCGCGTCCTGGGTAAGACGATAAACTACGTCTAGCAGTAAGGCCTCTGATCAGGAGGTTTTGAGGAGCGTGGAAACGGCTCATAATTGCTGGTGTTCCCAGGTCCACCCCGACCCGAGGTGGTAGCACCTGTTAGGGTCACAGCTATGGGCAAATAGTTAACCCCGAAAATTAGCAATAAATTTTTGAAAAACGAAAATCTCTTACCAGCAATACGTTTTTTGTATTTTTTTTGAAAAAAAAAAAAAGAAATATTACCAGCAATAAATAATCCATTGAGATTGATATTCCGTAAAACACAACAAACCAAGCCAAATTCCACGAAACACACACTTGTAAATCCTGCACCAGGAAAACGTTCTTTTTTCATTCACCAGGATAATTATACAATACCCTTTGAAAGATATTCGATAATATCTTTGACGTAGATGATTCCTAGTAAACTTTTCTCCCAATGTACATTTATGAGACACGAGGGAATGATCCCTGACTTGTCCGGTTAATCCATCTATAATTTCTGATAGATTAAGTCAATAGTCATAAGACGTGTGGAATACTTTTATAGGATGGTATTCCTTATCAGTACGCGTCCTGGGTAAGATTATAAACTACATTCGACAGCAAGGTCTCTGATCAGGAGGATTTGAGGAGCGTGGAGCCACCTTTTAATTGCTGATGTTCCCAGGTCCACCCTGCCCAGGCTGGTAGAAATTGCTAGGATCCCAGCTATGGGCAAATAGTTAAACCCCGCCATGAAAGTGTAAAAATAGGTTTTAATACCAGCAATGCATTTCTGAAGGAAAAAAAAAAAAAACAGTAATACAAAATTATAAGCAATGCATTTTTTTGAAAAAAATTATTACGAGCAATGCATTTCTGGAAAATAAATATTACCAGCAATAAAAATCTTTATCGTTGATATGCCGTAAAAAAACCTTATCAGTACAATTAAATGCATTTTAGAATATAGGTTAACATGTTAAAACCCGACGAGTTTATACAATCTATTAATATAGTATCCGATTTTCATTGCTACACACCTTATGTGCACATATGGATTTGTATAAGTAATAATTTACTGTAAACCGTTTATGTTGTCTGTGACTATTGACACGGAGGAAATGGAAACACGTATTCAGGGTGTATGAAATATATTTTATTTTATCGATTTGAAAATTAATTTTTTTAAAAACATCGTTACATATTCACAATTGTATTCTTTATATGTGATCTTTTAGCAGACGATAAGGAATTGAATCTACAATAGATGGCGATGAACGCCGATGAAATTCCTATTGTTGAATCAGGCACAGTTTACTTTAATGAAATTTATTATCTAAACACTTCCGGATCAATTTTCTGGATTCTGTTTGTGCCACATGAAATATTTTATTGTAGTTGTCTTCTCATCTAAGAAAGCGTTTCTTTTGATTTGATGCAACTACAGAAAAGGGGCGTAGAAAGAGAAAGTGAAAAACAAGACGTTGAATGGAAACGAATGACAAACGTTGAGAATGACATCCGTGCAAATGTAGTTGAAATAGCGATTTATTTTGTTAGAAAAACTGAGGACACGAAAAAGAGAAACAACATAGGACGAAAAAATATCTGTCTATATTTCTGAGATGAGGTACTATGTATAATATTTACATTATTCAGACTATAGTCCTACTCTTTGTCGCCATATTTATTACAACGTTTCGGCCGTTTTACGCACCGGCCTTCTTCAGGTGGTTGGAATGTCTAACTGAACTCTTTATTTCGCTAACTGGGATAGAATGTTCTAGTTCCACGTGCCATGTCAAATGGATGTCAGTTATCTCCTGCTTAAGTTCCCTCTCAAAGTTCTCCACTGCCTTAACCAGGTATTTGACTCGGACTCTTTGGGTCCTGTGATCTAACTAACGCCTTTACCTACTGTGCCATGTGTATGAATTTCTGGGTAGTATAAACATAATCTCTGCAGCAACCAATTTATTTTCACCAGAGCTCATATTGCAATTTTTTTATCGCTTTTCTCTGTCACTACTTATTACTAGTTCCCATATTAAATTAATTTCTATGCTTGGTCGGCTCAGGAGATTTTTGTAGCCTAGCATATGTGTTGATTCCTTAAGTTTACGAATTTCCAATGTAGTTCTTTGTCACAGCTTCATCCCACAGAGGGTGGTGATTTCCCTTTTCTCTCCATATGTGATCAGTAATGCCTGATTTTACCACTTCCCCTCGCTTTCAGGTGTTCTTGAAGCCTTACCTTAAGGGGACGGCCTGTCTTCCCATTATATATCTTTCCGCAGCTGCACGGTATAGCGTACACACAGTCGTTAGTCATGGCCTCCTCAAAAGGGGGGGAGGCTTACTAGGGAGAGAGCTATCTGCGAAGTGTCATCCTGTTTTTGAAGGTTGACCTGATGTCATATGGAAATTAATACGATATGGGAATCAGTAATAAGGAGTGCCAGAGAAAAGCAATAACAACAACAAAAAATTGCTATATGAGCTCTGGAAAAAACATAACAGCAAACATTACAGTATGAGCACTGCTAAAAATGATTGCTGAAGATATTGTGTGTGTATATATATATATATATATATATATATATATATATATATATATATATATATATATATATATAAAATGTCGGACTTTGTCCATTTCTTAATGTATATCTATCTATCTATCTATCTATTAAAGAAATATAGTCTTAAGCTGTGCTATATTTATGGAATAATCCCACGTGCAACTGCAGAATAAAGAATTAATGTCCCTTAAACGGAAATTGTTTACAAAACAACGTAATATACCAAGCCACGATAAAATCACCAGATAATGAAGAAAAAGTATACATAGGAGTAACTGAAGGACCCTGGAAACAAATAAATTATACACACAAAACATCTTTCACAAATAGTAAATATGCGAACAGTACAATGCTTTCTAAGTATATCTGGGAAATTAAAAACAAAACGCACATCACACCAAAAATATCTTGGAAGATAAGGAAAAAATCACCAGCCTACAACAACCAATCAAAAACTTGCAAACTTTGCTTGGAGGAAAAACTAGCTATCATTACTTTCCCCGACCAAAATAAATTATTAAATAAAAGATCCGAGCTCATCTCAAAATGCAGACATGAAAATAAATTTTTACTACGTAACCTAAAAAATGAAAAATAAAATAAAAACAAATAAATATACTAATAAACAAAATAACAAAAGAAAAAACATTGAAATAAAAAATAAAGATCATGTTACTTAAAAATCGAAAACCGAAAATATACAAGTAAAATGAATTGACCTAAATTCATCCAAGTAAATAAGTAAACAAACCAATCCCAAATAAAGGTAATCAATTAAAAACTGTTCCCGGCAAAATAATAGTTAGAATGAACTACAACAATCAACCCCAAAATTGAACAAATAGCTTTAATTAAATTCTCAAACCAAAACAAAGATGTTAAATAAGTGATATAAACAATTTTTTACTACGTTAATAAGTAAATAGATCAATAAAGTAAGAAACAAAAAAATAAAAACAGGCAATATAATTTGACCCAAATAAATAAACAAACGACTTCCGGTAAAATGAACGCCATAATAGAAAACCCACAATGCACCACTAACCCGTATCTATATAAATAGCCCAGAAAAATAACAGCATATGTGGCCTGACGATTGCATATAGCATGAAACAGACTGTCGCCTCTAAGTGTTGACTTCTATGTTCGCTTTTACATAGCTCTCTCTCACTCTCTCTCTCTATATATATATCTATATATATATATATATATATATATATATCTCTCTATATATATATATATATAAGTAAATGCTCTGTTTATAATAAACAGTATAAATAACATTTACCGAGAAATTTTCATAGAAATTATTCGTCCTTTGAGAGGAATCGAACCTGCATCCTATACGGAACCGTCATTTACGCTGACGTGCCATAACCGACTCGGCCACAAAGGAGCGTTCGGTAGGCAAGGTCGAATTTACTGCTTATAAACCTCAAATTCGACCTTATAGGATGCAGGTTCGAATTCTGTCAAAGGACGAAAATTTTCTATGAAAATTTCTCGGACATTCAGATATAGATATACAGATATATAGATAGACAGATATAGATATACAGATATATAGATAGACAGATATAGATATATAGATATATAGATACAGATATACAGATATATAGATATATAGATAGACAGATATATAGATATACAGATAGACAGATATACAGATATATAGATATATAGATATACAGATATATAGATATACAGATATATAGATATATAGAGATATATGTTATGACAAAGATGTGAAGAATCTTTTAAAAGTAATTTTAATTTTTAGAAAACTTTCTTTCTTTGTTTCTTTCCCTCTCATTTCACTCTGCCATAAATTTGGAAACGGCATGATGTACTGCTTGGCCTTCGCGCCAGAAGCTCCAATACGAACATTTCAGTGTGTTCAGGTGACAGTGCATAGGAGTCGGAAAGATTTGGATGAATCCAGTGGTGATTACGAAGATGTTTGGAGTGATCGCTAGTGATAGCGACGGTATACCTCCATTCATCATCCCACTGGTCCTCAGACTCCGATTCAACACAGAGGCCTACATCAAGTGCCTCGGGTCAAGAGGGTGGCTACTGGAAGACCATATGTCTGGCAACAGGACTCTGCACCATGCCACACAAGTAGGAAACCCAGTCATAGCTGTCAGACATTTCTGCAACCATAACACCCTTTACATCTGGCCACCTAATTATCCCGGCTGCAGTATCTTGATTATTATGTGTGGGGAACAGTTGAGCGAGAGATCGACAAAACACAAAGGTGAAATAAAGGCAAGTATAACACGGCCGGACCGGGGTCCTTCCCACGCTGGTCAAGACTGCCACCGGTTAATTGATGGTCATCTGTTGGTCGCTTCGTACCTTCATTTGCTCTACTCCACGTTATGCTCCTTGATCATGGAGGTGTGAAGACCGAATTTTGTCCTTACTTGAACGCTGAATCGAGCTGTGGCGGAACAGTGCTACGAAATGACAAAGAACGCTTCCGCTGGCGTCAATACAAATAACATAACAAATAATGAAGCAGGTCGCTGGGTTAATTTTCAATTGGTTGAAGTCGTTGATATAACAAAATTAACCCTTCCTGTTAAATTCTCTATCGTGACATTTTATCTCTTTCTTTTAGAGCTTGGAGCTGGTTAAAAAGTACACAGTGGTTGGTTGGGAATTCTCTCGGCAGCAGGTCACGTTGAGATTCAGCAGCTCCTTCGTCCTTTGCTCTCTCATCTCGTTTCTAGCTTCAACTATGCGCTCTGTTTGTTTCGCTAGACTGCTACCATATCGTAGCACAGCAATAGTCATATCAATTAATTGTTTTCTTCAATCTTGGGGAAACGAAACCGACTCTCAAACAAAACAGTCAGTTATTTAAAACAATACATTCTTCAAAATCAATTTTCCGATAAAAAAATCTTTTGTTTAAATATTATTTCTATTTTCCTGATGTCAAAGAATTTTCGTTGTCGTTGACCTTCAATATGACCGATTAAAATCTCATTGTTTACATTTTGGATTTGAAAATAACTCAAATCGTTTTTCAGCCGACAATTAATATTTATATAAATTATTTTCTTCAATTGTGGAAAAACGACACTGTCAAAGACGTCAGTTGTTCAAAACAATACATTCTCCGACAACAATAATTTTCTGATAACAAACTTTTGTGTTTAAAAATTATTTCTATTTTTCTGATGTCAGTTTTCACATTCCTCATGACATATTTTAGACTGCTTACATTCCGGCTTTGCGGATTCATAACAATTCTATTTGCCCATCAGTTTATCAGAAAAAAAATTCCTTGCTCCATATTTCAATTCATGATTTCACCTTAACGTTTTTTAACCCTTCCAATTCTCCAATTCGTCTACGCGGTTTTTACATGAATCCTTATCTTAATTTCATACTACCAGTCCCACAAAGGATTATGGCAGCACTCACCAACTTAAACAAGGAGACCGTCCAGAAGAGTTGCAGGAGATTCCGAAATCGTCTGGAGGCCGTGGTTGAAGCCAATGGCGATTTTTATTGCATAAATTTACTCTTTAGTAATTTCAAGATATTTTTTTGTAATTTTGGTAAATATATCTGTTAAAATGCGATGACCGTGTTATTTTAATTTTGGTGTAATTTAGACGACAATTTATCCTTAGCACTCTGTACTTCAAATGCTACCATTAATTTGGAATGCATGAAGATGGTCGTCAGGGAGGAAAGAAAATGCGTCAAATGACGAAGAAAACTATTTTGTAAGGCAGAAAGAAGTGAAAATAACGATTAATCAATTACTTTATAACCAAACCGATTATTTTCCTTAACATTTCTCAAATCTTTCATTATTGGTGTAACAATACAAAGATTGAAATCGGCGAACATTTACCATTTATACTTAAAACAAACGTGTACCTAACCCCTGTAGTTGGTTGTATTTCCTCGCTGGAACTGCCTGATACAAAGTTATATTTCAATCGTTATATTCGTAATTTTAGTACTGGTTTCTTGTAGGACTGTAAAAAATAAATGTATGCTAAAGCATTTCTTTGAGAGTGTAATGTAATAAGCACATAAAAAAACAATGAGAATTTTTTATAATGTTAAATTTGTGCACAAACAAATGTAATTCATAATTAGAGGCTGGCTTCCAGACGTAAAGAATACATTGTCAAGAGTTATTTCTATATAACTGTTCTTAGTAATAAACTACTCTGTACAATCATTTAAAAGTAGTATAAGCAGAAACCTATGGATTTTTATTCAAAATCAATAAGTGAGCGTATCTACGTAGAATCGATGTTAATAAAACATGTTTGCATGTTTTAAGAAAGTTTTACATTTTTTTCACGGAAAAGGTTTTTTGGTCTACGAATGTAAATTGTGCAGACGAATTTCGACGAATTTCGGTTATTCGATGCATTGAAGTTTCGTATATTTAATGAAAAGTCTCTGATAAATGAATAAATACAAAATCCCCCATTGAGAAATTTATCTTTAGTTTTCCATGATTCATTACTTTATACTTTGCTCGATTTTCTTGGAAAATATTCATCCTCAACAACACACTTCCTTTGTAATTGAGAGATATGTAGAATATCCAATTAAACTTTCCGAAACCGTGTCAATTAAAGACCTTAATAGAAACAGACTTTTTATATAATAAAACATTTTCCTACTTAATAAATTATGATAGAAGCACTTAACTACAGAGCAAAAGGCTATTTAAAAACACTCAGCAGATATGTTGGCAGCAGTAATTAGTCTATTGTAGATTTTGAACCTTAGAAAGAAATGAGCCGCTTTTTATTTTCTGTTTAATTGTGTACCAGGTGATCTACAGTCTAAAATAGCTCTCGAGAAATTAAAATGTCTTCCATATAGGAAAACAAATTAAAAAAAAAAAGAAAGAAAAATAGGCCACCCCCTTAAAAAAACAATATGCCTTGATGGCACACTAATTAGATAATCTGTTCATGAACTAATAAAATTTAATAATATTTTCTTTTGTTGTCTTTAAAATATTGAGAAAAGTGTCGAGGCTGACAGGTGTAATTTCTTCGAACTGAAATCTAAAATTAATTATTTCAGTGTACTGAAGGCTTTCAAAAGATGCATTAAAATAATAACTTATCATGGTTTCTTGTCTTGCCGCTAGATATCTGCATTCAGAATTACATTACGTTTATTCAAGTATAGGCTTGGAGCTACACAGACACATACACGAACATTTACATAAAGTAATATCTATTCTTTCTTATATATATATATATATATATATATATATATATATATATATATATATATATATATATATATATATATATAAAGAATGTCAACTTCTTATGTTTGAAACGAGTATACCCTAAATGTGATTCCCCAAGAACACATGTCCCAGTTGATATAGACGTTGGTTATATCCAGTGACTAGACCTGAAGAATTGTGTGTTCATTATCAGGCCATTGCAGTAGTGAACCAAAACTTGGAGAATTGGAAATAACTGAGACATCCGGAAGAGGCATGGTACGTGGAACTAGAACAATGAAATAAAGGATGAAATAAAGGTTTCGGTTCGAAATTCCAATCATCTGAAGAAGTCCGGAGCGTACAGTGGTCGAAACGTTGTGAATATAGCGATGAAGATGAGGATAATAGTCCGAATACTGTAAATAATATTGGTCCGCATGATAAGCGCTTAGGCTATCATGTATCTTTCGATACTGACGAGGCCGATTTTTTTCCTGAAGTAGGTTTCTATTTCTTTCTGCGGTAGATCAGTTGCCATCCAAGGCTATAGAACTCTGTCTGCCCTGCTATTTACCCATAACTGGGGAAAGAGGATTCATACCTTTCCCAAGGGTATTAGCACGTAAGTGAATGTAATGGATCTGACTGAAATTCGAACTCGGCTCTCAGATTCCTTAATCAGAGCCGCTATTCATTACTCCACTGTGCCTCCCCTCATAATAGCTTATCTCAGAGATATAGACAGATGTTTCATATCAGTTGAAACGAAGTCTTCATCAAAATTTCTCAATATTTAGGGTATGTCCAATTACCTTGAATTTCCATTTGATTGCTATATTTTTTCTCGGTGAAATTTAAGGATGCACAGATTTTCTATTATCTTAATATGCCATGATTGGATTAGTACATTTATTCATTTTCAGTGTGGAAATATTTTATGTCTCGATTCAACTTAAGGGCAAACATGAACGAAAGTTTCTTATATACATGAGTAACAGTATATTACTGAAACAATTGCATTTCCCTTTTAAATGAATTTCTCTTTAAGCTTTTTCAGAATATCAGAATAAAGTTAGTTTGTAGAAGTCAAACATTGAGCTTAATATTTTCAAGAACTAACAAGACCCTCTATAATCGTCTCGAGGATGATCGATATCCAACTGCCCTTGAATATTCGAATCATCTTCACTCAACAAAGATTCATTATTGATTCCATGAGTGAAGACATAAAGGATGTCATTTGCTCGGGATTGCTTGAATCGTTTGAGCAGCAGTAACACTGGAGCTGAGGAAAAGGCCATACAAGTGGAAAAGATTTCTTACTCCTCCAACAAAGCCAAATTCAAGATATCACAACTAAGTACTTAAACTCCTTCCAGTTATTCAGCATTGGCAGCAGTGGTATCATGTGGCTAAAAGTCATCTGAGAGATAGTTATTCGAATGTTTGAATAATGGCGTCATACATGGCCTGTCAGGTTTCAACGGGAAGTTTGTAAATAGCAGAAAGCTGATATATTTAGCCAAAGTAAGAATTGGCAGGCTCCGACATCTTCGTCACACATAAAATCTTCAACTTATTTCCAATTAATAATAAATTAATGAGGCACGGTGGAGTAATGGATAGCGGCTCGGATTGAGGAATCGGAGAGCCGAGTTCGAATTCCAGTCAAATCCGTTACATCCACTTACGTGCTAATACCCTTGGGAAAGGTATGAATCCTCTTCTCCCCCACCAGCTATGGATAAGTAGCTGGATGGCAACTGGTTCACCGCAGAAAGAAATGGCAACGTGCTGATAAACCATTCAAACAGTATTCCTAAGTATGATGTCCAGTTGCGGAAACAGCTATAGTAACTATGTGAACCACGAGTTTGTCACTGATATTCTCATCAACAGAGAACAATATTTCTGATGTGATTATCTTCTTGCCACTTTTCGGGCGAAGAGGTGGGGTCACCAAAGCCAAATGTTGATGCCATTGGAACGTCCTAATCAATTAGCGAAGATGTCGATTTTGGGACAAATTTTTCAGGTATTTTTTTTTCTTTTCAAAACTTCACTTGCTGTTTTCTTTTGCTCCGGCCTTTGCTTGTCAGTTTCCTTCTTTCTAAGCTTCTTGTCGGCATCCGCCTCCTCGGCTCCCCGGTATGAAAGCAAGAAAGATACCAGGGTTCTACTGAATATCGATTATCTTCAGAGTCCGCTTAATGGCTTCCCAGAGAACATTTCCGCAAAGAACACTAAACAAACACTAAAAGTCTGCTTAAAGGTTTCCTTGTTTTTTTTTTTTTTTTTTAGCTGATCAAAGTAAATTGTAAAAACAACATGGACGGGGTCCAGTTTCGAAACAGTGATTTTTTTTTTTTCTCTGTCGCACTGCCTGCCACTTGTCACGCCCATTTACTTAACCGAGAAAAAAATGTTACTGTATTTCTTGGTTTATAATAAACGGAATATTCTAACCAAATCTGGGCGAAAATAAGGTGGGATTGAGAATTTCATATCTTACTAAAATTAAGCGCATTTGATCATAGTTGTAAAATAAATCTCCAACCAACTCTCAAGCTTGGGGAAAAATGATTGAAAAAGTAATAAAAAAGAAAAACGCTGTATATTTCAACCAACTGGACCATATAACGTTAGATGCATCCTTTTAGAGTCTGCATTTAGCTGCCAACGAAATAGATATGTATCCTATATTTGAAAAATTTCTGAGAGTTAACGTGTAGAAAAAGACAATATTTGTAAATGTAAAATCAATAGGAAAACTGCAATAGTAGCCGACGCGCTTCGTCCAATGTGGACTTTTTCAAGGCAAAAACGAGTTGAATTTCTAAGAACAATGTTCCCGGTAACTGGAAGAATTTAGAAAACGTTATTATATTCATATTGTCAACTGAAAATTACGTCATGTGTAGAAATATTGTTTTTATTGTCGTGTTGAAGGATTCAACCATTTTCTTTTGATTCTTGATACAGTTGTGTACGTTTGTTTGGGAGAGTAGTAATTCTGTTAGGAAAGATGAAATAGGGAAAACACCTGGGCGTAGATTAATATTTGGATAATATTCAATGTCTGCACTCTCGAGAATTTTCCTTCTGAGTGAGTTTTTCTTTTTTTTTTTATGAGTGTAGCATATATTAATAGGTGTTACATATATTTTTCGTTTTTATCATACGCTTATATATATATATATATATATATATATATATATACGCACACAGAAATGAAATAAACATCAACAGTAACAATATTTCAGTACTTCCGTCTATTAGGCATTAAACTACATTACTTAACATCTTTTATAATTTATCTTGACTTTCACAGCCCGAAGTATATTCATGAGCTTTCTTAAATTTAAAAAACTTGAAAACCTAACGATATTTCTACTTCTGCTTATGAACACACACAAACACACGCAGTGAATACAATTTTCCTCAAAAGCCGTGTAAAAACGCCTCGCCACCCTAATCGTGGCTGACAACTAGTCAGCAAATACGAGATTTAATCAGTAAAATAAATCGCGTACAAACACGGATGCTGTCACACACGCATTCAAACACATTCATGAACACAAAAATATGGCGCACCCACAGAAAAGGCAGGTTGGGGAATCATGAAAAAATAACATTACATTGACCAGGTAGATTAAAAATTATAGTCCCGTATTCACTGTCCAAGGGTCAAGCATACACTATTTTTCACGAACACTAAAAATAGATAAATAAATCTACATATGCATAAAACAAACCGCTTTTCCAAAAGAGGTATAAATAATTTAATTAATTTTTGTTGTTGAGAAAGGAAACTGTCAATATTATAACTATTATTACTTTTTGTCATTTGGAATTTCACACATCGGCACACACACACACACATATATATATATATATATATATATATATATATTTGTGCCGATGAGTGAAATTCGAAATGACCAGAAATAAGTTATAATATATATAATAGTTAATTAAAAATAATAAAGTTATAAAAATAAGTTATATATATGACCCAAAATAATAATAGTTATATATATCAGTCGGGTTTTGATCTCGGCTTGAAGAAATCGGACGTCTAGCCACACTGTTTCGCTGACTTTTGCAGCGAAACACTCTGTGGTTGACGCACGCACGCACACACACACACACACATATATATATATATATATATATATACACACACACACACACACACACATATCACAATGAATGTCTATTATGCCGTGATAAGCTTCGTTTAGTTGCTTTAATTTCGGGAGAAAATAAAGACAAAACCTTTTCAACATTTAGATAATTTTTTTATGCTCTTCCTTGATCTAAGCTTTCGACTCACATGAGCCATCATCAAAGTAGTTATATCGACATTTCAACAATGTCCATATATGATTGCACATGTCGGCCAAAATCTCTATTATGACTTCATTTTATTATTGTTTTCTATATTTGAATTAATTATTCATAAATTCTTATGGTTGAAAGACGGAAAATTAAAATAATATTTTAAATAATTTACATTAACATGCTATGTATCAAGGGAGATAATTATCCCTTTTGCATAAAGAGTTGTTAGTTGTAACAGAAATAATTGGTGATTATTAAAATGTATTAATAAGGTAATGTCTTATGGAATAAACTTATCTCTCACGATGTTAACTTGATTATATGTTAAGACGAGATATATATATATATATATATATATATATATATATAATGCATTTGGAACCTAGCCTTATACTTACAAAGGTGTAATTAGATAAACACATAATAAAATAATCAGCTACTATCTAGTTCCATCTAGTTTATTTTGTTTTACGGCATGTCAACCACAATGGGACATTTAATGCCGACAGCTTCTTTTTTTCCCCTGGTAATATTTTTGTTTTGTCAAAAATCCATTTTTGTTAATATTTTTTTCTCAAAAACGTATAGCTGGTAATATATTTTTTATTCAAAAACGTATAGCTGGTAATATTTTTTTTTTCAAACACGTATAGCTGGTAATATTTCTTTTTCAAAAACGTAAAACTGGCAACATTATTTTTCAAAAACGTATTATCAGAGGCCTTGCTGTTGTACGTAGTTTATCGTCTTACCCAGGACGCTCAACTACTATCTACTCTAATATGGAATTATATATATGTATATAAAAATGATGGGTGCTATGTATATTAATGTTACATATATTAATCGATTTTCATCATACCCATATATATATATATATATATATATATATATATATATATACACAAATTAAATAAATATCGACAATAACAATATTTAAGTACTTCCCTCTATTAAGCTTTATACTTTATTACTTAGCATCTTCTATAATTTAACTTGAATTTAGCCTGAAGTATATTCATAAGCTTTCTTGTTTGTAGTGATTTTAAAAAATTTGAAAACCTAACGATATTTCTACTTCTGTTTATGAATAGACACACACATTTTACTTTCTCCAATGATCGTTCGACGGTGAAGAGGTGTCAGAGCTAATGGATTTCTACTTATAAGTGGAAGTTAAGATTATGCACATCAACTATCATGGTCTATATTGGGACGATATCGACGGCGTTAGATAGACGAAGAGAGAATGGAAGAATACAGAAAATATATTTAAGCTTTTCAAAGAGCTTCTTTCGATATTGACGTAGAGAGGAATTAAACAAATGCTCCAATACCTCGATAATGAATTAAATGTAATAAAATAAAAGCGTCTCTTATATGAAACTTAACAGTAGACCTAATCACCCTAAGGCAGTAATCCACCATATACGAAGAGGAGTATAGACTCTCTAGGAATTCCCCAGTATGATAATATTTGAAGAAACCAAAATGGGCTACGAGAAGGCTTTACATAAAGACGAGCATAAAACCAAATTGGTATTTAAACCAGCCGTAACATCTGTAAAGGGAAACCCAATTTAGTGTTGAAAACGACAAATGGTAAAATGTTCTTGGCATTGCTAACTTCTTTTCCCAGAAATTCTGTGTTATACAAAGTTTGCAATAAAAATACTGTAAAAAGATACAGTAGTATGCGAAACACGGACGAAATAAGAAATTGAAATGCAAAAGCCGCCCCAAAATGTTCAATAGCCGGGATGCAGCAAATTGTTCGCTGGTAGTATAAAATTAAGATTAAAAGGGTTCATGTGAAAACCCCGAATAGGACCGATTAGGAATTGGAGAATTGGAATGGTTAAAAACCTTAAAATCGTTAAGGTGAAAACATGAATTGAAATATAAAGCGAGGGAATTTTTTTTTTTCTGATAACCGGAACGTGATTGTCGGCCGTTAGAAAAATGGAAATAATTTTTAAAGATAAAAGTTATCTGGAAAAATTGTTGTCAAGGAATGTATTGTTTTGAATAACTGATCGCTTTAGTAAAAGGTCAATAACGGTTTTTCACAACTGGAGAAAATAATTGATATGTATGTTAATTGTCGACCGAAAAACGAATTGAGTTAATTACTCGCAAAGCCAAAATGTAAACAAGTGGATTTTAATAGGTCACATCGGAGATCGACAACAGAAAATGCTTTGGCATAGAAATGATTTTTAAGCACAAAAGTTTGTGAAAAAAAATGTTTTTGATGAGCGGCCGATTGTCGTCAGAGCATAGAGAAGAATGATAACCAAAGCTTGTTCTCGACGAATGTATTGTTTTTGAATAACTGAACGCCTTGTTTGAGAGTCGGTGTCCTTTCTTGAAGGTTGGAGATAATTAATTGATATGATCTATGTGTCCTAAAGTGCGACAGGAGTCGGACGAAATGCATATAAACGGAGCGCTAAGTTGAAGCCAACTATTGAAGCGAGAGTTGAGACAAGTCAGCAGCGGACAAAGGAATTGCAGAATCTCACGTGAACTGCCGCCTAGAATTCCCGGCGGCCATCTTGTGTGACGGTTTTGACCAGCTACAAGTTTTTAGAAGCAACAGACACAGTGTCACGATAGAGAGCTTAAAGGGAATGGTTAATTTTGTTGTATCAACGACTATATAAACCAATTGAAAATTAACTGAGCGACCTTCTTCATTATCTGTTATGTTATTCGTATTTTCACCAGCGAAACCGTTCTTTGTCCTTTTGTAGCACGGTTGCGCCACAGCTTGATTCAGCGCTTAAGTACAGACGGAAATTCGATCTTTAACTCAATGTGATCAAAGAACACAAAGTGAGGCAGAGCAGATGAAGGAACGAAGTGGTCAGCAGATAACCATCAGTTGACCGGTGGCAATACTGACCAGCGTTGGAACAACTCAGGGTCAAGCCGGGCCAGTTGTGGAAGGTCTTGTTTACAGAGCTAAAGTAGGTCCTTTAAAGGACCAAGAAAAAGTCTACATTCGTTTCACGGAAGGAACGTTCAAAACGAGATACTATAATCACAAATCTTCCTTTAAGCGGGCAAGGTACAGAAATAGCACAAAACTTACTAAACTAAAAGTACCATTATGGGATGTGATGAGAAAAAAACCCAGTCATTTAAAATCGAGAATAGGATGTGTAAATTATGCCATGAAGAAAAATTGATGATTAATCTATATCCTGAACAGCATATACTGCTTAATGAAAGATCAGAGATCGACATGATGTAAGCATGCAAAGAAATTCCTTCTAGCAAGCTATAAACCTGGGTAGGAGTATTTATACAAAATGTCAACCCCCCTCTTTACTTCTTTCATTCTTTCCTTTACTAGCGACGTAATTGTATGTATATAAGAATATCTTGGGAAGGAATATCGAATTTTATTGCCTGACGATACCTGAATATTAGAAATCACGGGAACAGGAAGATTGTTTTTCTAAATATTTTATGTCTTTATATAATACACTTGACTATTATTATTAATGTTATTAAGAAAACTTTTGTCATTATACATGAAACGTGATTGCATAGTGTTCATTGCTGTATTCTATAATTTAAAAACTTTAATTTTGGTGATATCATTTAGAAAGTCCTACATTTGTCGATAATATCCAATCCAATCCATGACGTGTAATTACAATTTGATTCAGGAGAATATTTTCGAATGCAATGAAAAATTAGAACATTCTTCTTTTAGAGTGTCCTATTTTTCTCTAAACGTCTCAGGCATATTGTTAGCTGTCCATGATTCCAACTAGCATGTTGAACCTGTGCCAGATGTTGGACATTTTCTAAAAGCTTTAAACGGGATCATTTTATCATTATAGAGAGTAAGTAACCAGAATAGATTTCTCAATCTCTCAAAAATTAGGAACTGAATATTTAGATTTAAAACATTATTTTACTTCTGCATGGTACAAAATATTTTTAGTCAACAGCATTTTTATATGCTGGTAGTGGACAAAATTATTGTTACATTTCAAGTACAGTTCTACTGAGAAAAAAATCAAGTCTGTGGAATCGTGGCGAATATTTTATGTCCTGATTCAAACGATTCTGATGTAATGACTTAATATATTTTCTTTGCTTCTTTCTGACGGAAAGTACAATCTTTCTTCTGTCGTGCTGTGCAGCCTGAAGTCAAATTCATCGCATTATTTTTTTGGTTTAATGCCAGACATCCATAAAACCGTATTCTCAGTACTGTAATGTATTCAGTTATCTTACGAATTATTTTTCATTTGGAAGTTGAATAAAGAATTTTGTTTACTACATTCATTAACCTTTGCTTGCATGACTAAAAATCGGAAACTAAAGTCACACGAAACTTTGCCACACATTCCACTTTTCAAGTGAGAGAATTCACTCATAAAATGTATGAAAATCTATTTTGACAAAATCACATAAAAACGACAATTTAAAATCATACTGTAGGTTATTTAATTTATTTTAGTTACGTTTTAGCAATGCGATTCCCTTCCTATAGCATTTTTTTTTATAAATGCTATAGAATAACGACTTGATAGTTCCAATAAAGAAGCAACAGAAATAACAAAATATTAGTCAAAATAAATTTTATTTGTGTAAGCTACCTAAACAAGCTTAAAACACTAGTTTTCGAGCAAAAGCACTTTGATTTTCATTCGCAAATCAAAACTCTCAACGAACTTTTCAAAACACTTTATAATTTAATTCGTTATTGAATTTGCTATAAAAAATGACCTAAAATCAGTTTTGACGCATATACAGCGAAATTGCTGTCATTTAATCGTCGAAGAGAATCTTTTTTTTTTTTTTTTTGCCTTCTTTCGTCATGGCTGATGCTAACCTCCTGGAGAATGACTTATTGAGCCTTCTCCTTCATTGTGTCGTGCTAGACAATTTTCTCTTTAGAATCTATCTTACACCTTCATCCATGCATTGAATATTAGTCATATTTGGTCTGAGGCTTTTGCGCTATATATATATATATATATATATATATATAGAAATTCTTGATAAAATGCTAATAGAAATCGGCAATGTTATTAGCCCTAAACTGGCATCTCTGATTAAATCGCTTTTTCACTGCCGTTACGTACCTTCTTTGTGCCCTTTTTAAATAAATATTTTCATGTTCATTATTTTTTGGTACCTCTGCTTTGTAGAATATTGATTGGCTTGCAAGTGGTCTGACACACAAGTAGACTGGTGTAGTCACTTCAAGCTAAAATGCAGCCCTGAGTCATTTAATGGAGAGATATATGGGTAAATAGTCCACTCATGCAAGTATGTTTGGCAGGTCCATTCCAGCAAAGTGCATCTACCCACCTGCTGCATTAGGTGCTCTCCTATAAATGAGGTAGGTTAGCTGGCTCTCTTTTCCAAAGAGATACAAGTAGGCAGCCAAGTCATTTGACTTCTACATACATTACGAATTTACTCCCAGCACTTGATTGGGATCTAGGTCTCATTATTTTACTGTTGAACTGGATAGATGGAACCGTAAATTCTATGCTAAGAGTTTCTTTGCTCGCACTTCTCGCTTGTAGAACTCTCTTTTGTCTTTTTGTTTTCCATTCAACTTTGATCTTCAAAAATTTATATGCAATGACAATCCTTTTAAATGCAATGTCGATTGTTTTTTTTAATTCATGTTTTATTCTTCTCTCTCTTTAATGTTTTTCTTTTTCACTTATTATTTCACACTTATTAACTTCTTGCGTCTTAGTGGCTTTATTACCTTGCTTGCACTGAAATGGTTAAGAGACTTAATTGTACTTCTCTGGTTTAGTTGACTATAATGTTTTCACAATATCTTCCTCTCTCTAAAATGTACTAGCAAAATTACACTAGCAAAAACAAAAAAAAAATCTCGTCACTTGTAAAGAACTTAAATATATTTGGAAATAATTTTCCTAACTTTATTGATGAACAAATCAATTCTAATTAAAATCAATAATAATCATAACAAAAATATTTTCATATAAACGAATTTCATATAAAAGTTTCAACTTCACAAACTCTTTCATCCTTTAAAATGTATCTTGAATCAATTGAACACAGAATTTCTAAATTTATTACAACCGTTAAAAATCTTCATTATAAACTACTTACATCGTATATTGAATTTGACTGATCCACTTTTATCGAACAAGCATATAATTTGTATATCGATCGTACAACCACCAATTTGTCTCGACACTAACCTGTTCAAAGTACAATCTTCATCCACATCGATGAACACAAATTGCATAGATCTTTGTCGTCACCATTTTTATTTTATAGCGGTTGCATTTAGTGCAACCAATCGATTCCATCATGAAGTTGAACGGTATATTACATAGACATCAGAATATTGATATAATTCTTAATTTATAGACAAATTCTTCATGGAAAATGCACCTTTTGCAGGCTATGACATCGACATTCTCATAACGCAGAAGTACTAAACTTGTGAATTTAAATGTATTTATCATGATAAGGCACCTAATATCATCTGATTTAAAAAATAGTTGCTTGATTAGCTGAAAACACTCGATTTCTTGCATTCACTTACGAAACATTTTTTGATCTTTTTCAACCTAATTCATCTCACTGACACAACTGTGCTCTTTAAAGGATTTTTAATTGATAAGATTTAATGGGCTTTTATTGGTTCTAAATGTATGATCAAACATATCATATTTAATATGTAAAAAAACATGGATTTTAATTAAATTTTTATTCGATTTTTTTATTTAATATAACTTGACACTTATATTAATCTATAAACATTACTTTAAGTGTGCGTATGCTTGTCTCTTAGATGTGCACATGTCTGTATCTGTGTACTTATGAGCGCGCGCGCCTGTTTATATATATATATATATATATATATATAAAGAAATATAGTCTTAAGGTGTGCTATATTTATGGAATAAAGTGCTCAATATCAGAGATAGAGCGTGTGTAAATAGAAAGTGAACATAGAAGTCAACACTTAGAGGCGACAGTCTGTTTCATGCTATATGCAATCGTCAAGCC
Organism: Acanthosepion lycidas; assembly: GCA_963932145.1. Classification (NCBI taxonomy): domain Eukaryota; kingdom Metazoa; phylum Mollusca; class Cephalopoda; order Sepiida; family Sepiidae; genus Acanthosepion; species Acanthosepion lycidas. The sequence goes on along the minus strand of OZ010594.1, from coordinate 80,447,278 downwards.
ACGTGTGCTGTTATTTTTCTCAGCTATTTATATATATACGGGTTAGTGGTGCATTGTGGGTATTCTATTATGGCGGTTATTTCACCGGAAGTCGTTTGTTTATCTATTTAGGTCAAATTATTTTGCTTGTTTTTATTTTTGTTTCTTATTTTATTTATTTATTTATTTATTAACGTAGTAAAAATTTGTTTATATCACTTATTTAACAGTTTTGTTTTGGTTTGGGAATTTAATTAAAACTATTTGTTCAGTTTTGGGGTTGATTGTTGTAGTTCATTCTAAGTATTATTTTGGCGGGAACAGTTTTTAATTGATTATCTTTATTTGGGATTGGTTTGTTTATTTATTTACTTGGATGAATTTAGGTTAATTTATTTTACTTGTATATTTTCTCTTTTCGGTTTTCGATTTTTAAGTAACATAGTATTTTTTATGTTTTATTTCTATTTTTTTTTTTTTTTTTTTTTTTTTTTGTTATTTTTGCTTATTAGTATATTTATTTGTTTTTATTTTATTTTTTCCGTTTTTAATTTTTTAGGTTACGTAGTAAAAATTTATTTTCATGTCTGCATTTTGAGATGAGTTCGGATCTTTTGTTTAATAATTTATTTTGGTCGGGAAAAGTAATGATAGCTATTTTTTCCTCCGAGCAAAGTTTGCAAGTTTTTGATTGGTTATTGTAGGCTGATGATTTTTTCCTTATCTTCCAAGATATTTTTGGTGTGATGTTCGTTTTGTTTTTAATTTCCCAGATATACTTAGAAAGCATTGTACTGTTTGCATATTTACTATTTGTGAAAGATGTTTTGTGTGTATAATTTCTTTGTTTCCAGGGTCCTTCAGTTACTCCTATGTATACTTTTTCTTCATTATCTGGTGATTTTATCGTGGCTTGGTATATTACGTTGTTTTGTAAACAATTTCCGTTTAAGGGACATTCGTTCTTTATTCTGCAGTTGCACGTGGGTTTAATTTGTTCGTGTGGTTTGTTGATAATTTTCCTATTGTGCTTTTTTATTATTTGTGCCATGCTCTCGGTGCAGCTGTAGCTGATTTTTACAGTGTTTTTGTTGAATATCTTGTGTAAGGTGCTTGATTCTGGGAAGTGTTTGTGTAAGAGTTTGAAGAATATTTTCCCTACGTTTGTTTTTACGTTCTTGCTGTACGGTGGGTTGAACCATATGATATTTCTTCTTCTGTTGGCCTTTTTTGTATTCTGTGGTGAGTGTGTGAGTGTTTCTGGGAATCCGCTAACCCGTATATATATAAATAGCTGAGAAAAATAACAGCACACGTGGCTTGACGATTGCATATAGCATGAAACAGACTGTCGCCTCTAAGTGTTGACTTCTATGTTCACTTTATATATATATATATATATATATATATATATATATAATTATTTAAAAATATGATTCCAACGCTACATAAGAGTTCTCATGTTTATCTCAGTAACATTCACAGACGTCAAGTCAGAGTAAGGTGTCAAAAAACAAATTTTAGCGACTTACGACAGTGTTTTTTTTATATACACAAAACCCTTTCAGAAAAAAATAAAATAAAAAAAATAAATCTCCAGAGACACTTAACCAGACTAGACGATGTCATCTTCCACTTTAAATTTAGATACCCCAACCGTACCCTGACTTGACGTCCGTGAATGTTACTGAGATATTGATACAAATTATTAACCCTTACGCCCCTTTTCTTTAAGCAATTGCTCTAGCCGTTACCATAGTAATCTTAATTTCAATAATGAATATGCTTATAAAACGCGTAAATTTCAGGAATAAGTTATTCCAAAAAAATTTCGCTTGAAGATGGAACAGAGCTTCGTACTTTAATTCAATTCAAATAATTATATTGACGTTTTCGGCTCTTGTTTTGAAACATGAGAACTCTTATGTAGCGTTGGAATCATATTTTTAAATAAATAATTATATTTATGCTCTACTTTTGTATCGAGCACTATTTTTTAAAAATAACAAAAATACTAAAGAACTTTGGATTATTTACCTAACGAGTTCTTTCCTATTTTCTATATATTTTTACACATACACACTGTGTGTGTGTGTGTGTTTAAAATGACGGAGTAATTTTTTTTTTTTTTTAAAGTAAAATATAAAGGGTAATTATTTGGCCGGAAGCGAATAAAGAATGGAAGATGTTAAACACTGGGTTCTAGAAATCCATTATTCTTCGGTTTTATGAAAAGTTTTGAATAAAGGTTTCGGTTGGCAATTTCCATAAAGTTATCAAATACGGCAGACACCTGAAGAAGTAGAGGGCACAAAGACCGAAACATTGTGACTAACAATATATATATATATATATATATATAATATACCGAATGTAACAGCAAAATTGTCCAATTGTTGGATTAAGATTTAACCGTTGTATCTTAGAAATGATTAAAGATATTACTGGAATTCTCCGAGATTTTTATAACACTATTGAACTCTAATTTGATCAATAAGAATGTATTTAGCTCTAAGTTGAAAAGATAACCCCTCTTGCTGTTGTGATCTCCTGATCTAGTTTTCCTCTCTACTGTCCATTTCTTTTTTTAAACTTATTCACCATTCTGTTGTTGGTTCTTGAATGGATTTTGAAGATGGAAGCCAGAGTATGAATGTTGGTACTGTTACTGAAGGCCTGAATGATCTTTTTCCTCTCACTATTGCTCATTTGGAAAGACAGTGGTGGTGATACAAAATGATTTTAACCTGTTCTCTTTCTAGTTTAATAACTCAAAGGGTTTTTAGCGATTCTTAAGACAATGGTGTAAAGATGGCTACACGTCTTATCTGAAAACCTGGAAGAAAAACTCAGTTCAGTGTTTATTTTATTTATTTTTTTTAGATATTAAACACTTTGTGAAATGGACAATTATCCCATATTACACGATTTGAACAATTTTGCTGTTACACACACACACATGTATATATATATATATATATATATAAAATTCTCGAAAATATTTTGTTTATCAGAAGAGACAATGATCTCGAAGTGTTATATCGGTATTTCTGTTAGAGAAGGTGGTGGATTTTGCTTTTGCATCGAAAGATGGCTTTAAAGAAATGAAAGAAAGCTTGGTTAAAATGTTAGACACTAACACTAGTAACTAGTAATATGTATATTGAAAAATTTTCTTTTTCTTTTTACTTAGTTATTTACTTATTCAAATGCCGGTCTAAAAGCATATATAATCTAATGTAAGTTTTCGTATTTTTATTATAAACGATTTGAATATTTGGTTACTCTTTGCAGTTAATATTGTACAAGTTACGAGAATTTTCGGCTAATATGTATCTTTTTGATAGAAATATTATGTATAAAATGTCACATTACTGCACTTTGGTCGGATAAGGGGTAGATTAATCAGCGAAAGAATGTCATGGTTATATCTTTATCTTGGACATACTTTTCTTTAGGAGTTACATTCTGCTAATGGACGTGATTTAGTATATTACATTTTTTTCGCATTATTATTGACGATAAGATTCGATATTTTAATGTTTTTGATCGTAGATAATTAGACGTATAAACTTGTTAGGGCCAACGGGAGATGTGTTCTTATCCATGATATTCTAAATAGTTGTCTCCTCCTGGTAATAATTAGGGCACATTTAGTTCCAATAAAATAAGTTTATTTTTGTTATATAGGAATGAAGTGTCGCTGCCGATACTTGATTTTGAACATAAATCGCCAGTGAGCAAACACAAGCGATCTCATTGAATTAAGTAGACCACGTGACCATAGAGAAAACGCATGAGTAGGTAGTAGCGTGAAATTTAAACGATCGCTATATTCTAGTCATCTTCTATACTATACTCATCGCTATTTCTAGTCTATCCTCTATTACGATACCGACCGCTATTCTCTACTCTATTATACTATTCCTCTGTTCGGATCCCTACACGGATTACTATTCGAAAGAGTATTATCGAGCAAATACTATTAGTTTGAATGTTATGTCATGACATTTTGTTAAAGAATTCTCTGGAGATAAATTTGTACATTTCTGTCGCATCAGATAAATGTTTATACGGTGGCTAGTGATAAGCAATACTCTTGTGAAGATAGAGTAAAATACTTGTTAAGCAAGACTTTGCCGGTATAGCGTTATAGCCAATAGCATTTCTTTGACGTTTTTATTGAGGAAAGTGATATATGACGGTCGCACACATAATTCCTGCATTATTTTTTTTTTCACGTGGCGAAGCGGCAGTAATTTTTTCAGCTTAAAGGATTTTAAAATTTATTTCTATGAAAGATGAAATTCTTTCAAAGTAATTCGAAACAACTGTCGTGTCATTGACTGAACAAAAACATAATCTGAATATACAGTAAACGTATTTAGAAATATCAGGAAATTCGGAATAAAGTGTAGTATCTTATTGCTTTAGAAATCTGTTTCAGGTTGTACGACTTTGAGAACACCCATAACGCAAGATATCCGATTGAAAATGAAGAAGTTCAAAGAAGATGATATATATATATAGTCAATGCCAAAATTATTTGTACACCCATTAATTTTGAATATTTTTATCCATTTCTCAGAATCTAATTCCCGTATAATACCAGGTTTTTATGTATTAATAAGCACAAAAAAGAACATAATTCAATTTTCAGAACAATAGTTTAAATACAACAAATTTGACAGGTGAATTATTCAAAATAGGAAAAGACAAAATTATTCGTACAGTAGATGACGTTTTAAATTGATTATTGTAAGTATAAGTAATTTACAGAATTATTTTATCGGTGAAAGCTTCTAGATTATTTCTTCAGTAGAATATTTGTGATATTTCCAGCAAAGAACATCACGTGGTGCATAGTGTCACCATTGTTATTTCTACGTTAACAGTACTTTGGGGAAGACAATGAAGCTTAGCGTTGACTTGAGACGGAGAATTATTAACTTCCACAAGTCGGGAAATAGTTACAGCACTATTTCAAATCGGTTAGTTATCCCGAGATCTACATTACAGTCCGTTATAAAGAAGTTTAAACAGTTGGGCGTGGAAAAAAAACCCAAATCGTCACCGAGAACTGCACGAAACTATGTCGCGAGGTTAATAAAACCCAAGAGTTGTTTTGAAAGGCATCGCCAAATTTTGGGTATGATGGGTATCAGCGTAAGTACTTGGACAATACAACGTTGTTTAAATAGAAATGGGTTGCATAGAAACTGACCACTATGAATCCCCTCTTCATAAACCATGTCACATTGTCTATCGGTTTAATTTTGCCAACATTTTTTTGGACAAAGGAAATTGCTTTTGGGAACAAGTAGTAATGTGTGATGAAACAAAAACTGAGCTTTTTAGCCATAATGATGTACAGATGATTTGGTGCAAGAAAGGTGAGTCTTACCTCCCAAAGAACACAGGGGCAACTTTAAAACATTGAAGCGGCTCGATGATGTTTTGTGGCTGTTTTAGCTCAAGGGGTACTGGACAATTAATTGCAATAAGAGGAATAATGAAATTTGCAGACTATATCAAAATTCTGAGTGAAAATCTACCACTATCAGCGCAAAATCTTCATCTAGGTCGGCGATTTATGTTATGTAGTGATTTCACAGAGGAGCCTTGTATTTGTACTAAGTCGGTCCTAAAATAGGTTCGACGTACAAAACGTTAGGAACTTGATATAATAGGTAATGACGCAGTAATCTGGTTGTGGTGGCTGATACTTTAATATCCGACTAACGGTCGTCCGACATCAACTGACTATATTTAGTTACCCCCCCCCCACGTGAGCATCATATGGCACAAGGCCGGTTTAACGTGGGCTCTGCGAGCCCGAGGGCTCGGCCAAAAAAATGCACATTAAACCCGTATAAACGGGTTCAGTGTCGGTTTACCTCCCTGAAAGAGAATCCGCTCTTCGGCGTAGCCTCCTTCGGGTTCCTCCCCACCCGAAGGGAGAGAGTTCAGCCGGTCGACCGACATCAACTGACGATATTCAGTCACCGACCACGAGGGCGTCATGTGGCACAAGGCCTTTTTAACGTGGGCATGCCGAGCCCGTGGGATCTGCCAAAAAATAGCCCATTGAACCCGCATAAACTGGTTCAGGGCCGGTCTACCAACCCGAAGGAGACTGCGTCCTTCGGGATCCTCCCGTCCGTAGGAAGAGAGTACAACCGAACAGTCGGTAGTGAACTACGGACTGACTCACCGACATCAACTGACTGACCAAACCCACTGAGTGACTCCTACTTATTATAGGTGGGAGAATCAATTAACTATAGAATAGGTGTGTTCCACTATAACAACTTACCAACAAGTTAATGATCCTAAACATACATATAATCAATGACTGCGTGGCTTCAGAAAAAGATTACAGTTCTGCCATGGCCTTCAATGAGTCATAACTTGAATCCTATTGAAAATCTATGGCAAGAATTGAAAGGTCGAATAAATCGTCGGTACCCAAAAACCTTCAGAAAATAGAACGTGTAACCATTTCTCAAAAGACTTGTTCAAATTTCACCAAAAGCTTTAGAAAACGATTGCAGCAAGTTATTAAGAGGCCATGCTCTTGACTATTAATATTATGAAAATTGTTTAACATTTTTTTTTTACGAATAATTTTGTCATTTATTTTGCATAATTCGCCTGCCAAATTTGTTGTATTTAACTTATTGTTCTGAAAATTGAGTTTTAGATTCCTTTTTGTGTTTAAGATGTAAAAAAACTTGGCATTATACGGGCATTAGTCACTGAGAAATGGATAAAAATATTCAAAATTGGTGGGTGTACGAATAATTTCTTCGTTGACTGTATATAATACGTCCCCCAACCCACACCAACACTTTTGTGTGTAATAACTGACGATGACCCACCCGGTGCAGTGCTAACTAGGTCCCGTTGACACGTACTGATATCGCTATCGAAGAGGGTTCGTATATATAAACGCCACATATATCTAAGAATGCTTTGTTCATTTTTAGAAATTCATTCTAAACTTTTAAAATTCTAGTTTAAAAAAAAAAGAGGTGGGGAACAAAAAAAATTAAAAAAAAATCTGATGATACGTTGCTCTTAGTAGGAATACAAATAAGACTCTGAAATTTCAGATTGAATCTACGGACTGTCAAGGATTACTCAAACCTTCAACAGTTTATACAAAAAATAGTGTGCTTTTGGAACTTTTGCCGTAAACATAATTTTGTTTGTAAATGTGTAACATTTATGAAGATAATATACGGATATCTTTCCTTAGGTGTTTATAAGTTGTACACTGTTCAATTATTAATGTTAACAACGAACTATTTTAAATTACAAAATTGTATTTGGATTAAACGAAAATTACTTACAATATAATAGTACTTATAATACATTTCTTTTTTCCGTCAATTTTGACTGTACGGATACACTAGTAATAATAACAATAAATGCCCTACACCAGACATGTTTCATATGGCTTGATGTAAGGTGATAACATGTCAGTGGGTTAGAGTAAATATACATTTTAGTATTATTGATTTGCTTTTCAGTTGCATCTCTGTTCATGAGTGGGAATAGTGGCGGAGTATCATGGTCGGGTGTCGAAACTGCTTTTTTTTTTTTTTTTTTTTTTTTTAAAATATGAAGTATAAGGAAGCCATTACGACATAGGAGTCAAACCTAGATATTTAGAAAAGCTCTGGGTCAGTCTGAGTGAACTGGGTTACTCTACCCGAAGACATTTCTAATTAGGCGCCACTTGCAAGGTTAGGCGATGCTTTTATTAAAACCTGGCGCCAAATTGCACACATTTGGCTGTGATGTTTATACCTTGTATACTCTTATCAGAATGGGCAGTGCGTAGATTGTGTTTTGTGCATTTATATCATCGTGTCACTTTGTTGACTTTCGATCTCTTACTAATATCATTTTTGATATAGACATTCCACCATATTCAGCAACACTTCAATTTTGATATTGCAGGCGTGAAAAATACCTTTCATATAATATAATTCCACCAGATTATATCTGATAAAGAGATTGAACCAATAATTGGGGAATATAAATGTAATTATTGTTCGTATACCAAGTAGAAAATGTTTGCCATTCGTCCATGCTTATAAGCCCACCATTCGTCCATGCTTATAAGCCCACCATTCGTCCATGCTTATAAGCCCACCATTCGTCCATGCTTATAAGCCCACCATTCGTCCATGCTTATAAGCCCACCATTCGTCCATGCTTATAAGCCCACCATTCGTCCATGCTTATAAGCCCACCATTCGTCCATGCTTATAAGCCCACCATTCGTCCATGCTTATAAGCCCACCATTCGTCCATGCTTATAAGCCCACCATTCGTCCATGCTTATAAGCCCACCATTCGTCCATGCTTATAAGCCCACCATTCGTCCATGCTTATAAGCCCACCATTCGTCCATGCTTATAAGCCCACCATTCGTCCATGCTTATAAGCCCACCATTCGTCCATGCTTATAAGCCCACCATTCGTCCATGCTTATAAGCCCACCATTCGTCCATGCTTATAAGCCCACCATTCGTCCATGCTTATAAGCCCACCATTCGTCCATGCTTATAAGCCCACCATTCGTCCATGCTTATAAGCCCACCATTCGTCCATGCTTATAAGCCCACCATTCGTCCATGCTTATAAGCCCACCATTCGTCCATGCTTATAAGCCCACCATTCGTCCATGCTTATAAGCCCACCATTCGTCCATGCTTATAAGCCCACCATTCGTCCATGCTTATAAGCCCACCATTCGTCCATGCTTATAAGCCCACCATTCGTCCATGCTTATAAGCCCACCATTCGTCCATGCTTATAAGCCCACCATTCGTCCATGCTTATAAGCCCACCATTCGTCCATGCTTATAAGCCCACCATTCGTCCATGCTTAGAATATTACTACCCCTGATATTTATCTTGATCCCCTTGATAAAATCCAAAGAAAAATCAGCATTTTTAGTGGTCCTGATCTGGCGGTTCGGCTTCAGTCACTTGCCCACTGACGTTTGCTGACCTCTCTGTCTTTTTTTTATGACGCCAAGATCTCTATTTTACAGTTGAGATGTTTAGATGTAGCTGTAAGTTTTATCCTAACAGTTTCTTTTCTCGCAATTCTCGCTTATGGAACTCTCTCCCGACTCTATGCTTTCCAGCCAGCATTAGTCTGCAAAAATTGAAATGCAGTGTCTATCGCTATCTACTATCATCTTGATAACTGTTCTCTCTTTCCACTCATTATTAATATTTCTGTTCCCATTTCCTTTACAACCTGTAATTCCTTGCGTCTCAGTGGCCATATTGCCTTGCTTGAGGTGACACCGATTAAAAAAACAAAAAAACAAACTCGTTTTCATTTACTTGCATTATTTACATTATATGTTATCCTCATCTTCATTCCCATATTCACAGCGTTTCGGCCGTTGTATGTTCCGGCCTTCTTCAGGTGATTGGCATTTCGAACCGAACCCTTTATTTCATCAACCAGGGTAGATCGCTTTAATTCCACGTGCCATGCCTCTTCCGGATGTCTCAGTTATTTCCCTTTAACTCAACTCTCCAAGTTTGGTTCACCACTGCTGTGGCCAGTTACTGAACTCAGAACTCTTTGGGTTTAGTCACTATATCTAACCAACGTCTTTATCCACTAGAGATATCGTTTTCATTTGTTAGATTTTTTAAGTGAATATACAAGGATAATAGTCAAGAATGACATTTCTAATGCACTGTTTTCTTTGCTGTAAGTGCATATTTTCCCTACTTTTTACGATGTTGGTAGTAATAATGACGATGGTAACAACAAAAATAAACATTAACGATTTTTCACTAGAAAAAGTCAAGGTTCTCAAAATTTCTCTAAATATAATATAAAAAAAACATTGATTAAATGCAGTCTTAACAAGAAGAAAAGCAACGGCAGTAGTGCATATCTCTCAAGGTTTTATTTCGCCCTCAATACTTCTTGACGTCTGCGGAAGCAAAAGTGATGGACTGCATTTAGCTCGTCTCCCCAACGAAAAAAGCCACCCAGCTTTCCACTCAACACGTTTCGTTTCGCTTATCCAGTATGAGAAAAGCCGTAAAAAGACATTGAAAGAGAGAGAGACAGACGGAGAATAAAGAAGTGTATGTGAGAGAGAAATATTAAAAAAACAACAAAAAAAAAAAACACACTATAAAAACAGCAAAAATCTAGGTTGGCAGTTGGTCGTCAGGGACAATCTGGCATTTGGAGAACCAAATGCATTCACCGAGTTACATCTCAGTACTTCCTGAGTTACATTATTGAATCGGTGGTTTGGACAAATGCAAGGACAAGTCCATTGGATGAGTGAACAAAGAGTTGTTTTTAAAGTGCACCAGATATAAGGAATTAGTATGGCTGTAAAGACTCGACACCCACCTCCCTTATTGTGCTACATAGTTGGCTCTCTCGACGTCGACACATCTCTCTCAATGATCTTTGTCAGTTTGCTCACTCTCGCTTTTTTTTTTTTCAATTCTGTTCTATAGAGCGATATATCTAGAACTAGAATCCTTACACTATCGTGAGTTCTGCATTAAGGTATCGAAATAATTTATAAATTACATAACCGTTATATTTTTGTGCACACACAAAGAGGGACACATACAAGCCAGTGTACGTGCGAGTATTATATATGCTCATGTTATATACACACACACACATATATATATATATATATATATATATATATATATATGCGTGTTTCTCGTTTATATCTTTCTTAAATTTCGATATCTGAGAGTTTCGTCTCTCTCTCTCTCTCTCTCTCTCTCTCTATATATATATATATATATATATATATATATATATATCTACCAACGAACCATTTTGGTGACCGAGACTGTCATTCGTTTTTCTCTACTGTTATCAAATGCGAGCTCAGGTAAAATTCAGCATTTCGAATATTGGTTTTGAAAGCAGCTCTCTCATAACGGACAATATTTGTATTTCTCTAGTTGACATTGGTGCATTTGCAAAACTTAAATAAGTATCTGTCTATATTCCTCTTATGGAAAGAATCCCTGTTTAATAAAATTACCAGCAAATATAAATGTACACTTATAGATGTTTTAACGAAGTATTCACCTAAGTGCACATCAACAAAAAAGAAAACTTTCATTCGTATGCTCAACTTAGTTTTAGTCTCACGTTTTTCCCTCCAACAAGGAGCATTAAATTCCAAATGTCATGATTTTTATTCGTATACCCACTGTTGAAGGACTTCTTTTAATGGTATCGGATTATTTCAGATTCCCAGCGCTTTCAGTTCCGTCATCCATCTTTGTATAATAGCGAGTAAAAATGCAGGAAATGCCATGAGCTCGTGACAAGACGGCATTATATACATGATTTAAAGAAGGAACAAAACACACTTTATTATATTTTTATTTTTATTTTCTGGGAAATTGTGACAACCTTTTGCTATGTATAGATGGAACATCTTTAATATTTTGCCTTTACTCTATCGATGTAGTATTTGGTTTAAAAGAGAAAATTTTAAGTTTACGTTTTTTTACGGTAGACTTCGTAGTCAACATTCTGAAACTAAAGTCTTTCCATAATTCCAATATCAAATTCGTGTACAAGTGTATTTGTATTTTCACAAAATCATAAGTGATATCACTCATTAAAAGAGAGTGAGTATTTGACCATTATACAGAATCAAACTTGATATATTTTCTTTTAAAAATCATAATCAACATACATCCAGTATTACGAATAAAAAAAAAAATTAAAAAAAATCAAATTTACTTGTTTTTCCGTTCCTGATAAATATACCCTTTTAGAATTTAGTTTCATTCGACAGTTATTTACAAAGATGTCGGAAAATAATCAATATTAATTTCCGATAAGTATTTCTATCATTTTAATTTCAGATACCTTCTATATCGCCGCCTCTGAGAACGTCATTCTACGACCGTTTGTCTTCTAATGCAGAGTTTATTCTTTATTTCCGGAGACACAGTTCTAATTGGCGTTTCGATTTATTTACTACACCCCATAGAATAATGGTCTGCAAACTCTCAAAACAAAGCAGTCGAAATTAAGATGAAATAAATAAAGTAACAATAACTCATTTGATAATAAATGCAAGATATTATTACAAAAGAAAAGAAGTTCGTAATTTATTCATTGTTTTTGTCGAGACTATGAATAAGTTAGGGTTGTGATTTGACGGTGAGAAGTAGCCAGACTTTGTAGATGCTGAACAGCCAACAAGGAAATGTAGTACTTCACAAGTGTTTCGCCATGTTTTAAAAGGTTCTTCAACAATCCAACATATTTCAACAGTAAAAAAAAAGTGTCATGTATATATATTCCCTTCAACAAATATTTAATTAAATAGCGTTAATATCTTGGGATTAATCTTAAGCACTCAAGTCCACACATGCTTTCCAGCCAGCATTAGTCTGCAAAAATTTAAATGCAATGTCAATCACTATCCACTATCCTCCTGATTACTCTTCTCTCTTTCCACTCATTATTAATATTTCTGTTCCCATTCCCTTGCGTCTCAGTGGCTGTATTGCCTTACCTGCATTATTTACATTATATGTTATCCTCATCTTCATTACCATATTCACAGGGTTTCGGCCGTTGTATGTCTCGGCCTTCTTCAGGTGATTGGCATTTCGAACCGAACCCTTTATTTCATCAACCAGGGTAGATCGCTTTAATTCCACGTGCCATGCCTCTCCCGGATGTCTGTTATTTCCCTTTAACTCAACTCTCCAAGTTTGGTTCACCACTGCTGTTGCCAGTTACTGAACTCAGAACTCTTTGGGTTTAGTCACTATATCTAACCAACGTCTTTATCCACTGGGCCATGCGTCCTTGAGGAAAATGCAATCACTTGAAGAAGGCCCGATCGTATAACGGCCGAAACGTTGTTAATATGGCAATGAAGATGAGGATAACAGTCCAATTAATGTAAGTAATCCTAATACTATATCTCAGATATAGAGAGATATCGTTTTCATTTGTTAGACTTTTTATGTGAATATACAAGGATAATAGTCATGAATGACATTTCTAATGCACTGTTTTCTTTGCTGTAAGTGCATATTTTCTCTACTTTTTACGATGTTGGTAGTAATAATGACGATGGTAACAACAAAAATAAACAAACGATTTTTCACTAGAAAAAGTCAAGGTTCTCAAAATTTCTCTAAATATAATATAAAAAAAACATTGATTAAATGCAGTTTTAACAAGAAGAAAAGCAACGGCAGTAGTGCATATCTCTCAAGGTTTTATTTCGCCCTCAATACTTCTTGACGTCTGCGGAAGCAAAAGTGATGGACTGCATTTAGCTCGTCTCCCCAACGAAAAAAGCCACCCAGCTTTCCACTCAACATGATCGTTTCGCTTATCCAGTGAGACAGAGATAGACACAGAGAGATAGAGAGAAAGAGACACACACACGGAGAGACAGAGACAGACAGAGAGAGACACAGAGAGAGAGATGGAGACACAGAGAGAGGCAGAGAGACACACTATAAAAACAGCAAAAATCTAGGTTGGCAGTTGGTCGTCAGGGACAATCTGGCAAAAACTTAGAAAATCTTTTTTCAAATAGTCGCTAATGAATCTGGGAGAATATTTATCTGCTCCGGAAAATTAAAAAGAAAACTACTACATTGTACGGAATCATTTCAGGATAAACTCAGAGAAACTGTTATGCATTTTTACAAATTTTATTAATTTTTTTTTAATTTGTTGTTTCTATAAAAGATTTTCATATATTTTCCCTACTTATTGCGGATTTCTGTGTCGTGTGTTTTTATTTTTCGATCTCTTAAAATAATTTTTCGTTGAAACATTTTAAAACAATTTCAAATCCATTGCAATTTTATGAAGAAAATAAAAAACATAAATACTAATGAAAATATAAACAAAATAAAAGAAAGGGAAGTATTTGAAAATACTCATTAAAATTAAATGAATTACCTATTCAAATGAAAATCATAAAAAGTAATTTTGTCAGCATGTAGAAAGCAAAACTTATGTCAAAGCCTTCATGTTTAAATCACCTGGTTGAATTAATGGTTAATAATTTTTTTTTCTAAATGACCGAGAAATAAAAATGTGGAAGTAATTTGGTAGAAGGCACCTTTTAACTTCCAACCAGATCTAATATTGTATTAGCACTCAATGGTTAATAAGGATAAAGACATGTCATGTCAGTATTAGACATAATGTATTTATATATCATTTGTTTTTCTTTTATCTATACAGCTTTATTAATCAGTTTATTGATGTGTATCGATTATGCATAGCTACAAGGTACTATTTTCATATTCAATTTAATATATACAATTAAAATATATAAAACTTTTGAAAAGATCCATTTTCGAATTCTAACGGTTGGGTAAAATACTGATTGTAACGAACGCGCTTCAGTACAGACACAAAAGAGGTATGGGATTGCATGCGGACATGTTTGTCAATATCACTTACATCCGGGGTTTTTTTCCCCGTTTGGCATGTCTACATACAAGCCACTCTGCAACTGGTCTTTGTAATATGCCTCATGCGAATAATAAACTGTGGGAATTTTCTTCCTTAAGTTGGTTTGGTTACCAAGACAGTGTTATTTATTTGTGTTACTTGTCTCTTTCGCCTCTCTCCCTATTATCCCCGTCGTTGCTGGGAGAGCAATTGGTTAGGTGTCTCCCCATAATCTCAACAAACTCTTTGTTTACACTACAACAAGCTATTTCGATACGCATAACTAACGGCAAGTTGGACCTGAATTTCATGGTTCAGACCGAGGTCTTATTATCGTTGAACGGTTTGAAAAGGCCAAACTAATTAGTGATCTGTGTGGAGTAAAGAACATTGGTAGCGTTCTGCCACTCCGGTTGACGGAGGCGCGTTTGTTGTGCAAGGAAGAAAGATGTAGGCTGTATTAGGGATGCCCTGTATGTAGCCTTTGTTGCAGGTCCACTTGTAACATACGACCAGTTAGTAGCTACGCTCTTGAATTCAAATTAATCTATAGAGGTCTACTTGACAGACTTCCGCAGGCTGTCAACCTTGTACGGAAGGGTGTCTGACCATGGATGTACATGTGCATTTGTAGCAGGTTTGCCTGAACGCATCAGGAGACTGCTTCATCTAGAATGGATGCACTGGATGGTAACCAGCTATTAGATCGGGCTAGAGTCATTCTGAAGGACGATACACTGGCGGCGGAATTGATTGTGTCAGCGGCAAAGCCTGGGCAACTGGTTACAGACTTGACTTCTATCAATCATACGCATAGCGATATCTCCTGCTATAGTTGTAGTGGTGCCAATCATTTGGCCAGGTATTGTTTGAGTTGATGAGCTGGTCAAGATGGGAGTCGGCGAGGAGAGAAAGCCATACGGATGGTCTACTGCGAGCTCAACAAACGCGTGTTTGCATTCACTGCAAATACAGACGTTTGTTCGGCTAAAGTGCGATATTGGCACCAACAAGGGAAAATATGAATATATTTGATTTGCAAAAAGCGTAACTTCAATTACACGTACCTGAGTCACTGTGGTCATATCAAACCGTGATGATCAGGGGGAAGAGGTTTTGTTTAATGCGGTTGGTTTTCGGTCACAACCCGGCACCTCTAGTCATGAATCCCATTATTACCACTGTGCGGTCACAGGAGGATTCTTATTGGGGGAGCAACGTCGGCGTACATAGACGATGTGTATGTCAATGAGAGTATTTTGTCTGAAGAACATGTCAGGACAAAATTGGCCCATTATGGGCTGATGTGCAAACATCCAGAATGTATGAGGGATGGGGCCCGCGTTCTCGGATTGGAAGTCTTGGAGGAGTGTAACACTCTGTGGTGGATGCGGGGAGGCGCAATTCCAAATATCCCTGATGGTATGTCTTGGCGGAATGTCCAATGGCACCTAAAGAGTCTGCACATAAAAATAATGATTCTTTATGTGTGCACCACTGGTAGTCTGATACCCTCATGGGCAAATCTAGGGCACGTATCAAAGCAGCGAGCGAGATACTGGTGCGATGAAGGAACTGGTCCAAGAATATGTTGCCTGTCAACGTGATGCTGGTGGCGTCAAACCACAACTTGGCAGACAAGATGACCCGTGCAACCCAAAGGTAGCTCGATTTGGCCAAAAAGTGGGCTGAACCTGTGTAGTAGGTGTCTATTACTTCCCTTGCAAAAGGACAGAGTGGGAGTGGACAGTACTTGGCATCAGCTCGGCATGGATATCACTTACTACCGCGGCATTCATTACCTGACACTAACAGATTGTGGTCCGTCACGTTTTTCTGTGCGATGACCGTTACACCGCCCAAACTCATTGAGTATCATACGTCAGCTGGAGTCTGTGTTCTGTGAGAGGGGATCTCAACGTCAGATACTCATAGACAATGACACCGTGTTCCGAAGCATGGGACGTACATTTGCGATTCCAATGCGCGCATGTCCCGACAGGAAATGGATAAACAGAGTGGCGTCACAGAAGTATTTAGAGGATTGCAGCCACATACTGGTACAAGGTAACCCCCAAAGATGACACCTCACTACTGACTGCGCCGTCAAATCAAGTCTACAGATACGATGTTCGGCCTAGTGATTGATCCAGTGCCTCCAATGATCTCAGAAGTGGGCCACAACATGTGGATAAAGACCCCACACAACCGCTATAAAACAATTTTTCGGAAAGGAACGAATTGCTGGACTATTTAATCTGCAATCAGACTTGGTGGACGAAATGCTGATTTAACATGAGAGCACTTCCAGTAAAGTAATCAAGAATTATTTGAAGAGTTCTATAACAACTAAGTTATTTCACTTTGTCAAATACAAGAAATCTTCAAGATATTGATATATATATATATATATATATATATATAAAGGTGAACATTGATGTCAACTCTCAGAGACGACAGGCTGTTTCATGCTAGGCGCAATCGTCAGGCCGCTGTTGCGTCTAGCATGAAGCAACCTGCCACCTCTGAGTGTTGACTTCAATGTTCACTTTTATATTTATATTTACATACGCTCTATGTCTGATATTGAGCACTTTATCCCATAAATATAGCACATTTAAAACTATATTTCTCTCTATATATATATATATATATATATATGTGTGTGTTTTTGTAGGACATATAATAGCATCTGAAATAAAAGTGAAACTGATGACAGTGGGAAATCTATTAACGACGAGTTTTGCCGGGGAGCGTCTGCCCCCCCCTCTTAGTTTCCTCCGGTTAGAATGAAAGACAAAACTGTGTGAGGAAAAATGCCTTAAGATCTCTGAGGATAAGTGAGAATCATAAAACGAATTAATTTATATTACCTTAACACTTCCTAATTTCCACACACACACACAATAGATATTTTTATGCATGCTTGCACACATGCATACAGACATACACCTATTTCTTACATATATAGCATTACATATATAGCATTACATACCTGTATATGTGCCTCCTTATAAATACCCGTACGCGCGCACACAATATATATATATACGTTAACATATTGCGTAGTAATACTTTTTCTGCTTTGTTTCATCATCTTGAGACACACATGTGGATAAGACAAAGTGGAAATTTTAGTAACGACGCGTTTCCTCGAGTGCGTATGCTCTGTTGGCTTCCTCAAGTTAAGAAAAATGGTTCTAATATGTGTGTGCGTGTGTATGACCTAAATTTAGACAAAAATATTTATTGTTACAAAAGAAGCGGACAAAGGAGTCACAGTCATTATTATGGATACGGAACAGTATACTAGTATTATATAAAATATACTATAGGTCGATACCTACTATGAAGAAGCCAAAGAATATCAATCTCACAAAGTGATGAAAAAAATTCATCAATTTAATACAATCATGCCGAGATTGTCTTACTTTTTTAAGGAACATGCCTAACTTACAAACTTTAGATATAAAACAAGCAATTTCTACGGATTACCTAAAATGAACAAAAGTAGGCTCATTAAGGAAACATGCAACACTATAAAAACTAAATGTGTGAATATACCCGTCTAAGCAATTTTCAAGACATCCTCTGGAAATATTTCATCAACCACTTTCAGAGCTTCATTCGAGATGATCTAGATTTTCTGATTTCTCTTTCCAACGAGATAAATCATAAAACTTAGGTATCTCCATGAGATCGCTTAAAAAAAAAAGAAGCATAGCATGATGAAAAAGACGCCAAATTTGACGAAAACAAAATGTTAACGTCTAAATCTTTTATTAAGAAGAAAGACCAAAGTTTATTTTAATTATTTCTTTAAAATTTTTCCATCTTTTTAAAACATTCTAAATTTTGATTAATAAAAACCTTGTATCTGTTTGTATCAGCGGAACTAGTAAATAACATAGACAAATTTTAGCACGTTTCTTTTGGTATGACACACATTAATTTGGAAAATCTTGCAAAAATATAAATAATTATCGGATGTTAATGAAACTTTCAGAAACTATTTCTTTATTCAAGTCATGGCAGAAATATTTTTTATATTTATTACCCCCTACCCGATAACTAATTTTATGAAAACGCTAAAATTCGAACGCGTCAGGTTTAGTGATTACAATAGTTAAAAGCAGAAGGCTTTGAGGAATGCAAATCATGTTTTTTTTTTGTTTTTTTTTTTAATTGGACCCCTCTACCTGAAAATCAGCCCTGAATTGTAACATACAAAACTCAATAAAACAAATATATCATTTAATTTCAAATGCTTTTATTTGCTTTTAGTTGTTTTTATGAATATGGACAATATTTTCTAAAAGCAAAAAAAAAATTTTCGATGAAAAATCAATTTTTAATACAATTATTTGTTATTTTTTAATTATAATAGATTTTTACATTTAAGTTAAAATATTATAAAATTGGTTAAAAGCCACATTGGGTTTCCTAAGTGTCCTTATGAGATAGATCTTTTTTTTTTTTTTTTTTTTTTTTTAGCGCGTTGTAAATTGTATCATTTTGACTAATCAGAAGACCCGCAGTAATTAAGAAATGTAATTTTGTTTTTATAATCGGGCTGTAATTATAACGTACGGAAGACCAACCGGAATACAATTAAGTTGTGTTATTTGAGTTAAGCATTGTTCTCTGCTGTTAAGGCCTTTACTTTTGCGAAACACGTGTGGAGAAGTTAATTTGATTTTTCAATTTCAACTGAGAAGGGTACCTACAAGTATCAGTATCATCTTATGAAATTTATATGATCTTACTTTTATATTAATCTCAGTTGTATTTTTCCATAAATGAAATATCAAAATTAATAATAAAATGAATGGAAATACACAGTAAAATGCTACAAATGTACATAAAATTATAGTATTTTATATACACTTTTGATAAAATTTCATTTGAAAGGAACCTATAAATTAATTAGATACCTTTCTTATGAAATATGAAATTTAATCTCACTCTTAAGACTTATTTTAATTTCTTTAGAATATATTTTCCATAAAGCATCGTAAACGTAAAGGTGAAAGCTAAGTGCAAAAAAAAAAAAAAAAAAAGTTAGAGCGCTGAAAGTTTTCCTTAAAAATAACGAGGTAACTAATTTGTTAAACAATTTCAATTTTTCTCCTTCCGTAGAACAAATTATCCTCATGGAATCCGTCAATATGTCATTCATCACCTGTCAAGTGACGCGAAAGTTTATGACCTGCTTTGTTTTATTTTCAAATTACATATTTTCGGCGCAAAAGCTAAGTTAAGCTTGGTTCAAAATATTTTAAATAAACATAATTTTTGGTTTTCTTATAAGTTTTGAAAAAATGATAATTGATATTTTAAAGAATTTCAATGGGAGATTTTCAGTTTTTTATAAAATGGAAAAAAAAAGGGTCAATTTTGCTGACTCAAAAAAAACAAAAAAAAAACAAGATTTTTAACGAAAATTTCGGACGTGCTAGGAACGATTAAAAAATGTAAAAAAAAAACCCAAAATACTTTGATCTTTCCTCTTAATAACATAAACATTTAGACGATAAAATTTTGTTTTCAAGTTTGGCGTCTTTTTCTTCATGCTATGCTCTTTTTTTTAGTAATCTCGTGGAGGTACCTACTTAATACTTTTATGGTGTCAACTAGAAACCTACATATATTTTAAACCTACTGACTCTCGACAATATCTCCTTTTTACATCTTCCCACCCGAAAAACACTCGTAGCATCATCCCACTGAACCTAACAAAGCGGATATGCACAATAGTCTGAAACACAACTACAAGAGACCATAGACTAGAAGAGATGAAAAAAAAAAATGCTCATCAAGAGAAAATACCCACAAAGTTTGGTCGACAATAGTATTGAAAAAGCAAAACAAATTAACATCAACACACACTCCGAGAAACAAAAGGAAAAAGGTCAACCCTTCAAATTTCAACTCGAAGAACACAAAAATATATACACATAAACAATTAAATCTACCAATCCTACTAAAGGAAAAAAAATAAAAAGAAAAGCCTAGCACAAAAATACCCAACCATAAAAATTAAACGACAACGAAAATCACTAAAAAAAAAAAAAAAAGATACTAACGAGTGCAAAGCTGCAGAACTCGAAGGCCCGCAGGTGAAAAAATACAACCTTATCCATTGAGGAGTATGCAGTTACCTATTAGAGGGCCACGAATTTCATTTCAAAGACGGAACAAAATTAAAAATGACATCTCGTGTGACTCGGAGAATTTAATATACATAATTACATACAAAGGTTGCCACAAGAATTACATTGGCCAAACCGGCCAGTCATTCCGGCAAAGGATGATAGTTCATCGCCAACAAATTAGGGATTCCTAAACCAGAAAATAACCCTTAGTCAACATATAAAGGAATTCGGAGGACAGAATCTACCAAATTTTAGTGTCTTCTCATTCTACCAGTGTGACTACAGAACCACTGAAAAAAGGTGGATTAATAAGGGAACATTTTTCATCAACAAGTACAAACCAATACTTAATTCATTGCATAAATAGATTCTACCAAATTTTCCTTATCATAAGCGACATATATAGCCAGTTACGCCCCTTGATTTTTTTTTCATTTTTATTATTCGTTTAAAACATAAGCGTCGACACGTGGAGATACAAAGTTATATTTTTTTTTGAAAAGCTAAGCGAAACAGGTTAAAGTAAAAAAATAAAAATAAAACAACAAATTATTTTCTAAGACACCCCACCCCAAAAAAAACACTGAAAATCCAATTGTAAGTTATCAAATTTTAATCTTTCTCTGTAAAAATACATATCTTATAAATAAATATTAATTTAAATATTAGGTGCCTTTTCCCCTAATTCTTTAGTCTATACAACAAGTTTTTGTACAGAATCTAACAATTTCATTTTTTTCCTTCTATCTACCTCGCTCTCTCTCCCGATATATATATATAGTTGTATAAGAAGGAGCACATATACGCAGGTGTATATACAGAGTGCAATGGTTTAAATGAAAAAAAATTAAAATAACACTGACATTTCATTTTAACATATATTTGCCAACATTACACAAACCTTGAAATACTAAAGAGTAACTTTATTCAATAAAATCGCCATTGGCGTCAACCACGGCCTCCGGACGACTACGGAATCTCTTGCATCTTTTCTAGTATGTCTCCTTGTTTAAGTTGGTGAATGCTGCCATGTCTTCAGTTCATCTTTGGTATTACAAGGAATTTTGTTGGTCTCTCGCTCGACTGCGCCCCACACATAATAATCAAGGGGGGGTCAGTCTGGGGAGTTCGATGGCCAGATAGATGGGGTGATGTGGTTGCAGAAATTGTCCGACAACCATAACTGAGTTCTCCTGCTTGTGCAGCATGGCACAGTCCCGTTACCAGACATACAGCCTTTCCAGCAGCCAAAATAAAAACAAACGTGTATGGGCGAAATTAAAATATAAAATGGTGATACTTTCTCTATCACACTGTGTGTGCGCATATATATATATACATACACACACACACATATGTGTTTGTGTGAAATAATTGTACATACATATATATATATATATATATATATATATATATATATGCGTACAAGTATACATAAAAAGGGTCTATGACAGTGGTTCTCAAACTTTTTTGAAGTCGGGGCACACTTGAAATCGTGCCAATAATTGTAGGCGCACAATATACTAATTTCGTACAAATGTTATACTGTAGTCCAATATTGCAAAAAAGAAATAATGCAATAAAAATATAAAATGAAACATTCTTTTTCATTCTTAAGTTTATGAGAAACATGCGCTTGATGAGTCTTAGTGATTTCTTCAATGTTTGGGCGTATATTTGATAGGCAAACTCTCATTTCCTCGTCAATACATTGAAGAGTTCATCTCTTTTTGTACTTGTGGTGAAAGCAGAAAAGCACAATTCATATAAATGTGAACGAGACGAGACCGCAACATTATAAATTAAATATATTTATTTCTTATATCTGGAGACATATTTCTCGGGAATGGCTGGGCGTAACATTTGAGAACCATTGGTCTATGATATATAATGGCTTATATAAGCCGTAAGCTTAGATAGGATTTAAAAATATGTGTCAATATTGTGCTTTTCTTTTTTCTTTTAATGATAATGTTATTAAGCTTATCAGACGATATGAAAAGAATTTACATAAAATAAATAGACAACACTTGTCTATATTATTTAATGAAACATGCATTAATGAAAAAATGCTGCCTAAATGCACACAATTTATATATATATATATATATATATATATATTGAACAATAAAAATATTTAAAAATTACATGCACCAGGACTTCGTCTAAAAAAATTTTATTTAATATCGACAAAGTCAACTTTTTAAATTTTTATTTCCAATTTCCCACTGAGGTCTTTTACATCGGGATTACATTTTTTAATAAATTGTTCACAGTTTGTTTCCTTTCTGTTGCATTCCAGTACCTCCGACTGCCACAGAATTGTGAGTGACCAGTATAGTAAACAAGGTTCTTTGAACTAAATTCCGCTGTTTTCAGTTCAAGCTGACGGAAAAGCATGTATCGAACATTTCTTTCTTTCTTCTTTCTTGTACACACCACCGTATATGATTGCCTATACAGAAAGATTTTATTTAACGCTGCTTGTTTATATTTTTTATTATAATGGTTTCTAGAATTTTAAGTCTTTCTTTGCAATATGTCCAATATAATAATATAGTGATATCTATTAACATTCCTCGTAATATTATTTTGGTTGTCTGTGATGTGTTGATCTATATGTGCACGGATTGCACTAAATTTTGACATGTGACACTGTGTGGTGCATTTTAAATATTTTCTGAAATTAGCTTGGTCTTGAACAATACCAAATAAAATTATTTAATCCTGTTATAAGCCGAAGACTTGTATATCCTTCCTGGAAAATGATTTCAATGTCCTTGAATTTCTATTTTTATATCGGTTATTACTTTAATTTGAATATAAAATCAAACATACTGATGTTAATTCAGCTACATCGCTAGTTATCTTTTGTGATATCAACGAACACTTGTTGCCACTTTTGATCGCAAGGAATACTCATTGCCACTTTCATAATGATCGTTGTAGTAGAGACTTTGTAACCGCAGATACAACTATAGTAGAGCCATTGGACAATATGGAGTCGGACGCCTTCGAATAGCACTAATAGTACTTGCTCGATAATACTCGCTCGACAATTAACACGTATAGTGATCTGAATAGAGAATAGCGGTCCGTATAGTAATAGAGGATAGACTAAATTTTGAAGATCCGAATAGTATAGAGGATAGACTAGAAAGGGCGATCAATTAGACACACACTACCCCCATATATGCGTTTCCTCAGGGGCGATTTATGTTCAAACTCAAGTGTCGGCAGCGACACTATATTTCTATATAACATTTTCAAAGCCACAAATATGAGATATTCACTCTGGATTCAAACCTGTACACAATAGCAATGATGAACGAGATTAACTTGTCAAACCATTAGCCGATACCTCTGTGCCCTCGTTACATCACCAGTTCAAGTTATAGTTAAATAGTTATCTGAACATGCCACATAGAAATAAACTAAAACCCATCATATAAAGAATCGTTTAAATTTTAATTTAAAAAAAAATCCTTACGTTCAGGGTATAGAGCAACAAAATTCCACATTTCTGTCAAAGGTGAGAAAAACGAGAACTTTCTTGTTTATAATTGGTTGGCTGAAATTCAAATCGTGTACAGTTGCTCTTTGCCTACCAGCGAGTTACGCTTCTTTTGAATCAGCTCTTTCGTCAGCAATCTTGGCGTTGTTCAGATTATGTGTATGTGTGCATAAACTAATTTCTGACAGGCTTAATTAAACTTAAAAGTTGGAAAACCCAATAAAATTGACTTTTTCTCTCATTTCTTTGGAGAGATACCTTGTCAAACTCCACAGGCAAGCGTATCTGATGATCGTTCCTGCAAAAGCGTTCTTTGTTAATAAAGTCATGAAACTGAAGAATTTCTATACAGAAAATAAAAATGAACAGTGTTTTACTTTTTCTCTTTTCAATTCCAAGCAGGTGTCATGAGTTCAATTCCTGGAGATTCTCCGAGTATATTTAATTTTTATTGAAGAAAGGACAATTAGATTTTAAAAATGCTTTAATATCGTTTTGTTAATGTATATCTTTCTAATTATCTTTTCATTTTCGTATTCCTTTATCTTTCAACTATCCTATGAATATGAAATACTAAAAAAGCTTGATTATGTTTCCCAAGTATTTTGGTACTCAGACGTTTCTATTTATTTACTGGATTTATAATATTTCGTTTTTTTTTACAGGCTTTTTTTTCTAAAATCTATTCTGTATATATTATATTTTACTTCAAGATAAGTATTTTGAGAAAAAGCACATTTTACTACAGCAAAAATCCTAAGCTTTTACGATATTAAAGATCTTTCAATTTTGCTTTTAATGATCGTTATCTTATAGGGATGAACTAGCTTTTATCTTACTGTTAAATACGAATTTAAATAATTAGGTGCTACTTTTACCCAAATACCCTCAAATATCTAAAAAAATACTAATTTCAATAAATAAATATTGAAATAAGAAAGCTTGACTTTAGATTTAGTAATTTAATCTCTTGAAATTCAGTGGTAAGTATTAGTCCTATTTTGTATCTTTCTATATTTCTGAGATGGGGTATTATGTACACTATTTACATCATTCGGTCTATTGTCCTCATCTTTGTCGCCATATTTATTACAACGTTTCGGCCGTTGTACGCTCCGGCCTTCTTCAGGTGGCTGGAATGTCGAACTGAACCCTTTATTTCGCTCAAGGACACATGGCACAGTGGATAAAGGCGTTAGTTCCAGTGGCAAGACCCAAAGGGTGTGAGTTCAATACTCGGTTAAGGCAGTGGAGAACTTGGAGAGGGGAATTAACAGGAGATAACTGATATCCATTAAACATGGCGCGTGGAGCTAGAACAGTCTACCCCGGTGAACGAAATAAAAGGTCCAGTTCGACATTCCAACCACCTGAAGAAGGCTGGAGCGTACAACAACCGAAGCGTTGTAATAAATATAGTGACAAAGATGAGGACAATAGACCGAATAATGTAAATAGTCCTATTCTAAGCTGCTAATTAAAATACTTAAAGTATTGCTTGTTACTATTTTTACTTGTACTTTTTCTGTGAAATGTCCGTTCGGCCAAATGACTGGCCACGATTATTTCGGTTATATCTTCCTGGTTGTTACAGCAGTTATAACCTCCTCATTCGTCAACGGCTCTGTCCGTGGTATTCGCAACACTTATCAGTAAAATTCCATTTCGGTTGCATCCAGGTATTTTTCATTTATGCAATTGTCTATCTGTCACTGCCATATAAGTGCAGATATTATATAGCAGTCAAGCACTTTTTGCTTCGTTTTTAGCGTTATTTTTCAGTCTCTTAAAACCTTGATCAATTTCTAAAAGTTAACTTTCGATATTTTTATGTGACTTTGTTCAAAATCAAAAATTTACGCGAGGTAATGACCTAAGACGGAAAATGTAGCACAGAAATTCAATTTAACATACTCGATTTTTTAAATCACATCTTGGGCGGTTACTTTTTCTTATCGCCAATATTTAACTTTTCTTATAATTCATTGTTAATCTTTTCATATATCTTTCATCGAGTGTCTTGTTAAAGAAATTCCAGTTTTCCTTTTGAATATGCAATTGTGACGGGTACACACCTGGCCCAGGGTCGAATCCTTTGGTTACGGCGCCAACTGTGACGTCACTCCTCCTGGTCGCTCCTCCTGGTTCCAAGCGTGCCGCTCCAACCTCTTGGTTAGATGATCACCAGCCTCGCCTTTCCCAACCCGCTTCCAATACCTGGTTGTTAAAGCAACTGTACTGATCTCCGGTCTGTCTACCCACGCTGTGTTTAGATCTTAGACAGACGGGACCAGCAGGGATTGGGCCGTATGCAAGTTGAGTCCGACGGGGGTGGCAAAACACAAGTAAAAAAAAACAAAAAAAACTCACGAGACAAAAAAATTACTGATAAAAAAAAAGGGTGACAACCTTTTATATCTAATGTCCGTTACATAAAGAAAAATTGTTCTCATTCCCGACCCGCTCTGTGGACTATGGCACCAAGCTTCTATCATACAACTTAACGATTTCGAATTGTCTACTCTCCAGAATTGTGTATGTCGGAGTGTGGTTTAGTTCGACACTGGGGCTAATTTCTATCAATCATTCGCAGTTGATTCTTCTCTTCGACTTGAGTTGTATTTCTTCACTTCGATCTGGTTGGGTCGAATTCTGTTCTCGGCTGGGCTTGATTTTAACTTCTTCTTCTTCCGTCCAGTAACTCTTTGGCCTTGTCTTCGACTTGGCTGCAACTTCTCCGCGGCTTTCGAGTAATCTTCTTCTTCGTCGACTTAGATAGAACTTCTCTTGTCTTTGACTTGGGCCGGAAGGATTTCTTGTTTTCGACTTGGGCTGGAAGGATTTCTTGTTTTCGACTTGGGCTGGAAGGATTTCTTGTTTTCGACTTGGGCTGGAAGGATTTCTTGTTTTCGACTTGGGCTGGAAGGATTTCTTGTTTTCGACTTGGGCTGGAAGGACCCCTTGCCGCAACCCAGCCGCAACCCTCCGTCGTCCGAGGTGATCTCTTCTCGCTGCCGTCCGGGGCTGAACTCATTTTTTGTCGATTGGGGTCCTGCTTTTATTGACGCCGCAGCAAACCGGGGTGGGTCTGTCGGCGTCAGGGCTCTCTCGATAATCCCAAAAGTCGCATTAGTTCTGATTTCCCATTATCGCTATTATTTTCACCCCTACTTCCTCACAGTGCCTCTGGGGGGAAGACGCATACCCATCTCTCCCGGTCTCTCGTATGTCAGGTGACCGTTTTCGACCAATGGTTCTTGATCGAGCATTCTCCCTCCTCTTTCCGCATATCACGTGACCGCTTTCGGCTAATGAGACTGTGGTGGGACGCCTTCCGTCTCCAATCGGGCGTGGCTTACATCGTTCTTGTTCTAAAAAAAACAAAATCTAATTTGGCCTTTTTCACACGTACGAAAAATGATAATCTTGGCTTTTTTCTCACCTGGGTTCTGTCAAAACAGCCTGCCGCTAATTAGATGTGACTTCAGGAAAGAATATTGGCGCTATCTGTGAGCCGAGACAATCGTTTTCTTTCCTTCTTTGTTTTTGGTCAGACCTGATAGTCAAAAATCTTAATTATCTGAATTGAAAATGTCTCCACTTCATCATCGTGGGGTTCCAATTTTTAACAGGTCAGAATCTGTATACAGTTCCACCGGTCACCACCTCAACACAAAAAACACCTTTCCTCCGATTAAAATTTCGTTTTCATTGTTCAAAAAAATCTTTATTGTTTCAGCCAACCTTAACAAAACTTCCATCCTACGCGGACACGGAATTAGTTCAAGTGCTTGACCTGATAATTTTGACACTTGTTGGGTGCTGGTCGCATGTGTGTGTTTTCGCTTATGACCGGGTTTTGTTTTATCTTTCTGTCTTTCCTCTTCTTTTTGTTTTATTTTATTATCTCCAAAACTCAATTCCTTCAACCAAATATAACAATTTCTATTTCCCTGGATTTCGGTCAGGTAATTTGACCTGATATATTTTGACACCTGTCTTGTCTTAGTTTTACTTATGACCGGGTTTTGTTTTATCTATTCCTCTCTCTCTTTCTTTTTATTATTTTTTTTTTTTCCTCTTCTCTTTGGATCGCCTAAATTCAGTTAGAGAATTATTCTCAAAACTCAATTATTCTTCGTCTCTAAATAACTAACAACTGGTTAATAAACCGAATAAAAATTAAATCATATTTCTATGAATATCTCTTTTTAGTCTTTCTAAAAATGCAGGGTGCCACACAATAGTGTGTTTGTTTGTTTGGGTTTTATGTCATATCAACCACTGTGGATTATCTAATGCCAAATCCAGTTTATAGGAATTTTAAATGCCTATTTTGTATGAAAAAGCAACATTACTTTTTTTTACAAAAAAACGTATAGCTGGCAACATTACTTTTTTTTACAAAAAAACGTATAGCTGGCAACATTACTTTTTTTTACAAAAAAACGTATAGCTGGCAACATTACTTTTTTTTACAAAAAAACGTATAGCTGGCAACATTACTTTTTTTTACAAAAAAACGTATAGCTGGCAACATTACTTTTTTTTACAAAAAAACGTATAGCTGGCAACATTACTTTTTTTTTTTTTACAAAAAAACGTATAGCTGGCAACATTACTTTTTTTTTTTTTTTTTTTTTTACAAAAAAACGTATAGCTGGCAACATTACTTTTTTTTTTTTTTTTTACAAAAAAACGTATAGCTGGCAACATTACTTTTTTTTACAAAAAAACGTATAGCTGGCAACATTACTTTTTTTTACAAAAAAACGTATAGCTGGCAACATTACTTTTTTTTACAAAAAAACTTAGAGCTGGCAACATTACTTTTTTTTACAAAAAAACTTAGAGCTGGCAACATTACTTTTTTTTACAAAAAAACTTAGAGCTGGCAACATTACTTTTTTTTACAAAAAAACTTAGAGCTGGCAACATTACTTTTTTTTACAAAAAAACTTAGAGCTGGCAACATTACTTTTTTTTACAAAAAAACTTAGAGCTGGCAACATTACTTTTTTTTACAAAAAAACTTAGAGCTGGCAACATTACTTTTTTTTACAAAAAAACTTAGAGCTGGCAACATTACTTTTTTTTACAAAAAAACTTAGAGCTGGCAACATTACTTTTTTTTACAAAAAAACTTAGAGCTGGCAACATTACTTTTTTTTACAAAAAAACTTAGAGCTGGCAACATTACTTTTTTTTACAAAAAAACTTAGAGCTGGCAACATTACTTTTTTTTACAAAAAAACTTAGAGCTGGCAACATTACTTTTTTTTACAAAAAAACTTAGAGCTGGCAACATTACTTTTTTTTACAAAAAAACTTAGAGCTGGCAACATTACTTTTTTTTACAAAAAAACTTAGAGCTGGCAACATTACTTTTTTTTACAAAAAAACTTAGAGCTGGCAACATTACTTTTTTTTACAAGAAAACTTAGAGCTGGCAACATTACTTTTTTTTACAAGAAAACTTAGAGCTGGCAACATTACTTTTTTTTACAAAAAAACTTAGAGCTGGCAACATTACTTTTTTTTACAAAAAAACTTAGAGCTGGCAACATTACTTTTTTTTACAAAAAAACTTAGAGCTGGCAACATTACTTTTTTTTACAAAAAAACTTAGAGCTGGCAACATTACTTTTTTTTACAAAAAAACTTAGAGCTGGCAACATTACTTTTTTTTACAAAAAAACTTAGAGCTGGCAACATTACTTTTTTTTACAAAAAAACTTAGAGCTGGCAACATTACTTTTTTTTACAAAAAAACTTAGAGCTGGCAACATTACTTTTTTTTACAAAAAAACTTAGAGCTGGCAACATTACTTTTTTTTACAAAAAAACTTAGAGCTGGCAACATTACTTTTTTTTACAAAAAAACTTAGAGCTGGCAACATTACTTTTTTTTACAAAAAAACTTAGAGCTGGCAACATTACTTTTTTTTACAAAAAAACTTAGAGCTGGCAACATTACTTTTTTTTACAAAAAAACTTAGAGCTGGCAACATTACTTTTTTTTACAAAAAAACTTAGAGCTGGCAACATTACTTTTTTTTACAAAAAAACTTAGAGCTGGCAACATTACTTTTTTTTACAAAAAAACTTAGAGCTGGCAACATTACTTTTTTTTACAAAAAAACTTAGAGCTGGCAACATTACTTTTTTTTACAAAAAAACTTAGAGCTGGCAACATTACTTTTTTTTACAAAAAAACTTAGAGCTGGCAACATTACTTTTTTTTACAAAAAAACTTAGAGCTGGCAACATTACTTTTTTTTACAAAAAAACTTAGAGCTGGCAACATTACTTTTTTTTACAAAAAAACTTAGAGCTGGCAACATTACTTTTTTTTACAAAAAAACTTAGAGCTGGCAACATTACTTTTTTTTACAAAAAAACTTAGAGCTGGCAACATTACTTTTTTTTACAAAAAAACTTAGAGCTGGCAACATTATTTTTCTGAAAACATTATCTGAGACCTTGCTTTTGGGTGCAGTTTATCGCCGTACCCAGGACGCGGATGTAGTTTACCGTCATACCCAGGACGTTGCAATAGTGTGTGCTAATAAACTCGAGTAAGTAATGAAATTCTCTCAGAATGATCATGTCGTAAATGCTGATTAAACCCAGTAATACTTGTCTCGCACACCATCTTACTTTGTAATCACACATTTCATTGTCTATTCATATAAAAGCCATTTGTTTCCAATACAGATGTCCCAATAGTTTATCCTTTCCATATAGTTCAACTTGTATCATTTCAAGAAGTTCTTCTTGCAATTTATCGAATGCCTTTATAGAATCTAAAATATAGATATTTCTGCATTACTGTTGTTCGTTCTAGCATTGATTGTAGTATTTCTTGTTCCTGTGAGACAGACACACGCACACACGTATATTTTTTAATGAAATTGAAGTAGATTTGAATAGCGAAATTAAATCAGAGCATTTTGTTTACTAATGGGGAAATCTGATCTAGGGCAGAATTTGTACCCATTGAATCTGGGTTATCAGTAGACAATGGAAAGGGTCAAAATAATTTTTATCGATTAAAAATTGAAATAGAGCTGAATAAGCTAGAAGGAACTTTAGAATTCACATGATTTTGGTTGAAGCAGCCATAACCCCGTGATAATCGCGTGCGAAGTAGTAGAGCCGAGGGTCAGTTATAATCAGCCGGGTTTATCTATATAAACGCGTAGTTATGCTGAAAAAGCAGACTGGAGAAAATTCTTGAAGAGAGAATTGGCCTAGGCGAACGTTGGGAGGAGGAACGGCACTATAAATTTAAGCCCCGCACAGAAATCTTTATCCCTCCATTGCAAGAGTCATATATCGTTCTGAGACGATTTAACAAGATAATCAACTACAGTCTCTCTCTGTCTAGAATCCAGTGAATGAGTTTTTTTTTTTTTTTTTTTTTTTTTTTTACTTTTCTTTTCTGTAACCCGTTTCTCTTCTCTACTATTCTTTTCTGATATATAAAATACATTAACAGTTCAATCATTGAATCGATGTTTGTCCGGCTTTCGACGTCCTTAAAAATTTAAATTTATCTATTCTCGAGTACATCATTTGTTTTGTGAAAATTATCGAAAACTAGTCGATTGCAAAGTAGATCATCATACGTCCGCAAACATTTCCATATTGAATTACTGACTCATTTGACTATATTCAATTATTGTATACTTTGCATATTTGCCCCTCGCCTCTAGTATGTATATTGCAATTATTTTTATAAATTTGGTTTTAGCTGCTCTTTTTCTAATTTTAATTTGTGCCATTCAGTTCGTTATTCATATAAGAATAGATAACGCAGTTTTCAGTGCTGATGGATCATCATTTTTTCATTTTGTGTATTGTAAGGTTATATATATAACTTATTTCACAGATTTCTCTTTTTAGTTTGTCCAGTTTAGGAAGAATACCGAATATTTTACTATAAATACTGCAGCTGAGTCTCATCTAAACATGCTTTTCATATGTAAATATCACAGTACAAATACATTTTGTGTCTTGAAAGAATTATTACAGATTACATACCGCAGAAGAAACATGGGACACATTTTTAGCTGGCAAAATAAAATATTCCTTTGAATTCCAATGATACTAATTGCCTACCACAAAGCTTACTTTCTAAGATGACTATTGTTAAATAATAGCAAACAATTATTTTTTAGAGGAAGTGTATTTCTGCTCCTACTTCCTTAGGGGTCAGATACAGGACAAAAAAAAAGTCGATTTTGATTGAATGAACTAGCATGGGAATGATAGTGAGTTTTTTTTTCTGGGAGTCGAGTCTTAACCGTCGAACAATATTGACCTGTTGTCTGTCGTATCTGGATCTACTCCCCAATGGGGTGATAGTAATCCAACTGGATAGTTAAAAATGTACACGTCGACGTATTTAATAAAACAGTAACGTTAAAATTCCTTTAACTACTCCTTAACTGTCCAAATTGTTCACTAGGGGACGCTCTTCCTACACTATAAAATACTGGGCGATTTCTTTTGTCGTTCTCTTTCTACTTTGCATTTTAGCGGACACATTTAAAAATGTGATCTCTCGCAGAGATCCACGTTTTCGTCCACTTGTGGGGAAAACGCTATGAAACACACATACACGTACGTACGAACTTTCACCAATATACAAACACAAATGCTAATGTCTTTGTCTAGTGTAAAGTTCGTTGTTTAATACATATACTTGTTGATATATATACATATATGTCGTTCTTGCTTGTTTTCTTTACATCTTCGGTTGGACTCGACTTGAGTCCGCCATTTTCTTGTTATAGGACCTTTTTCTAGCAGGAATAAACAGCACGTATTGCTAATTCAACAACACGCAAACCCACACGGTCCTCTACAAAGTTATTTTATCTCCGAACCAAAAACAACTAGCGATCACCAGCCGCGAGAGAAGAACTTTTTATGGAAATGAAGCTGTCGCCCTAAGACCACCCACACAATGGGGATATGCAATACTATTTCAGTAAAAGAATTTTCATAATTTCATTACATCTTTAGACAATATAGATATTTTGTTGTCCCTTTAGAAATCAGTTTGACAATTTCAGTAATTATAATTTATAAGTAGAACGTAAAATGCTATTTGTTCATTAACTACTGCAATTTCTTCATGGAGGGCTCTTCATGTAAAGCGCAAATGTAAAACCGAATCTTATATATCTCGTATCACGGTAATTTATATTTTGTTTCTCACGGAATATCGCTATATAAATTTTCCAAGCATAGATGTGGCACAAGGCCAAAAGTAGGGGACACACAGTGAGAATCGAACTCACTACTCAGTCGTAATTGTTCTAGCGTGACAAGCTTGCTAACCATTACAGAGGTGCCCCGGAATATCGCTATATCTACTTTCTCTGAGCAAAAAAAAAAAAAAAAAAAAAAAAAAACCCCAAAAAAACCCACTTTAATAAGCGTGGGAATTATGACCACGTGTATATATGTGATCAAATATCGACTGACACATTTGACATCTAATTAACTATATGGAAATGTAGGGCGATTTCGTTTTACATTTGTTCTTTGTCTGGAGAGACCCGCAGGGCGAAGCCGTAGTAGTAAGTGAACAGGTACCATTTTATACTTTATTTGATATTTTATTTTTGCTCTGCTTTTAGTACTGGGTACTTTAAATGCTATTGGATTTTAGGACAGTATATTACTACCGATTTCTAAGTATTTCGTTTTAGTTATATATAAACACGGTTCTAGTTAACATTATTGTCACCTCTGAACCTATTTTCATAACGTGTACAAAATCTTTAGTAACATATATACATGTACCGAATTTCTCTCAGTGATTTCAATTGAGCACTGTTGAGTGATAAGCTAATTCTACAAACAACAGACATCTGCGCTAATGCAAAGCTCTTTAGTAAAATGAATGGAGCACTTCGGCTGATTGGTATTTGTTTACATTCGTAAAAACAATACGCTAGATTTAGCTGTGTAACTCTGCCGAGTGAAGATAGGTCAGTGGTAGAAGCTCTGACTGACACCAAATCGGTTGGGTTTCGATCCTGGGTTGAGGCATTCGGGTGTCTAGGAGCTGTGATATAGTGAAACATTACTGTCTGCGAATCTCAGACATATATATATATAATAGCGTATCCAAAGTAATGTATGAAAAAACACTATTTTTCAACTTACAAGCAGAAATCTTAAACGGCAAAACAAAATATGGCTGGTAACAATCTTAATATTTAATTTCACACATTTTGACAAATGTTTCTTGTATCCGTCTATAAACTGACAACAGCTATCAACTCGTAATTTCTCCCACACATACCATTTGCAATTTAGCAGATTTAAGCTGCCTTTAGAGATTTTCAATAGAACTGAGATAAGGACTCATTTCTGCTCGTTTTAAACAGACCATTTATCATTTTCAACAATTTTTTTCTGCTTCTGAATCTGTGTTTCGAGTTTTAATGTAGTGGAGAAGCCATGCATTTCAACCGAAACCTAATTGTCTTGGAAGGAAAGCACATCTCACTGCAAAATTACTTTCTGATTCTTTCCATATGGTCAGAGTCGATAGTACCAGAGGGAGTAAAGAAGCTCCACAATACCCATGGATCCTCAAATGCTTATTGCAATTCTTAATGTTGGACACTGTACACTTAAGTGCTTTTTCCTTTTGTGAAAATAGTACTCTTTCAATATACTGTCGTAAAACAAGGGGAGCCGAAAACAACTGGATTTTTAAAGCAAAAAAGTCCTTCATTTATTAGCTGATTGAAATCATGTGACATTGCAAATTTATCTAAGGTACACTAAATATCGTTTTCTTTTTGTTAATAGAAAGTCAAATGATGAAATATTAACTAGTATGAGGGTCTATAAATAAAAAAAATGTTTCCTGATGTTTCATTTTTATGAAATATTTTAGATGTCTGTAAATTCTATCGGTTCAAATAATTGGGACATGAAGTATTTTACATTTTGTCTGATTTTCAGCCAATTTTACCCCCCCCTCTCTCTCTCACGCGCACACAGATCTTTAAATAAACAGAGAACACATGCGCACATTCACATACTTATGATTGATTCTTGTGCTTATAAATGTGTGAGCGTATATATAATATATATATATATATGTGTGTGTGCGTGTATTTTCTCGTATTTTGATGCATAAATTGTGTATCACGCTTTATTGCACGTCAGATTTTTGTCGATATTTTGAATATTAAATATTGTACAAAAGTGAAACTTGGAACACCGAAAGATTCTAAGTTGGAAAGTATGCAAGGAAAATTTCAATCCTATTGATAAGCTACATACGATGTTATGTATTTTGAAGTGTTTTCAACTGTCACGCTTTATTACAGGTGTACAAAAATATCAATTTAAGGTAGTGAAAGAAGCTATTATTTTTTATATTACCATTTCATTGTGACTAAAGAATGATAGCTATATATATATATATATATATACACGTAACTTCCATGTTTAGAAATGAAATCGGTCTTTTATCTACAGAAGCTGCTAGCTGACTAATTTGAGAAGATATGGTACCAGCAAAAGTTTTGATCTTTTCCCATGGAACATCCTTCGATGAAAACTGCGCACCTCCCTCATAAACCTTTCTCTTCAAGATTGATCAGAGCTGCTCGGTAGGATGAAGGTCAGGAGGACAAGTAGGCCAAGTCATAACTGTTTGTCCTTCGAATCCCAAAGTTGTGAGGTACGAAATTGTAGCCTTGGCTGAATGCGACGGAGCATTGTCATGCATAAAAATCAATGGACAGAATAATTAGAAGGATCGATTTAGATTTGCTAGATTGTCCCACGTTTCACCGGTTAGACTATTCGGACCACAGACTTGTCTGTGCCCGGATGGTGTTGGGTACTAGACGCTGGAAGTTCAATCTGTCTTTACTGGACAGGCGGGACTTCCGGCAACAGCTAAATACATTAATGCAGTAGGAACTAGTGGGGTGGGTGGGCTTGCTTAAAGATGAGATTAGGTCTTTCACCGCTGAATATAGTCAGCGACTCGCCCTATAGAGGGCTAAAATTGTGAAGAATATATAGAATAGTCTGTCCCGGGTGGAGGCTGGAATTCCCTAGAGATAGACTTAGGCAGGCTCTAAAGCGTGAGGGTAGCAAGCGTTACCAAAGCCAGGTAATTAGATATATGTTAAACAAGATTAATGAAGCTGTGAACATGGGCGAAGAATTACGAAAGGAAGAGATCCCTCGAGGTTTCGATCCATACATTTGGGCGGTCAATACCCAGGAGGGGCATTCTTTGAGGTCGGCCAAAGACATGTATGAAGCGATTCGATGGCATTTCGAGATCCGTTTTACCAAGCAGCTTGGTTTCTGTGGTGATCGTTTTTCGCACCTATTTATCTGACTTTACTCAGCTTGAGTAAAAAATTACCAGAAATAAATTTTTGAAGAAAAAAAATATTACCAGCTATACGTTTTTGAAAAAATATTACCAGCTATACGTTTTTGAAAAAAAAAATATTACCAGCTATACGTTTTTGAAAAAAAAAATATTACCAGCTATACGTTTTTGAAAAAAAAAATATTACCAGCTATACGTTTTTGAAAAAAAAAATATTACCAGCTATACGTTTTTGAAAAAAAAAATATTACCAGCTATACGTTTTTGAGGAAAAAGGTATTAACAGAAATGGATTTTTGTCAAGACAAAAATATTACCAGAAAAAAAAAAGTTGTCGGCATTAAATGATCCATTGAGGTTGATATGCCGTAAAACAAACCAAACCAAACTCGGTTCGCGTGAACGGGGCTAGTCTTTATTTTCTCTTTTTTTTACGTCCCCTTCATGCAACGGGGCGGTTTCCTTTGAATCCTCCACTGGTTAAGTTAGACACTGTTTGTTTTCCTAGTTAATGTGAATAAGTGTTGTTCCCGAACTATTCCTGACTTTCTCTTTTGTTATGATCCATTTCGAGATTCCCACCCTCTCCAGTTTGTTTTTGTCCACTTTCATTTCGGATGGCCAGACTGGCTTTTCCCACTTCGCCGTTTAATCTTTCCTTCCGACTCCATTGGTGAGTGTGCTGCTTGATTCTGCCGAACGGCAGAAGGCAGTGGCCGCTTTTATTATTTTGAGGGGTGGACAGGTCCTAATATCTCTTGTTTTAGTTTGAATATTAGGTTGGTGCAAAAATAATGACGTAATAATGTCGTTTTTTGACGTTAAAAATACGTTAAAAAACATTATTACGCCATTATTTTTGCACCAACCTAATATTTTGTATTTTAGTTTCGTGTTTGGGTTCATTCCCTCCCGCATCATGTTTCCTGGAATTTTTATTTAGTTTTGTAAGAAAATAGAAAGAGGCAGTGAACATTTATTACATTCTTACACCGTGGAGTGTTTTGGTGGTCCCCTGTGAATATGTGGTATTGTGGTATATGTAAGATTGAGAAGTGATGGATAAGTTCTTGTGGTGATTGGTTATATTGTAAGGAATGAATCGGTCGTGATTGTGATTAACTACGACTCGTCTGTCCCGGGCGGAGGCTGGATTCCCTGGAGATAGACAGATAGGCAGGCCCTGGAGCGTGAGGGTAGCAAGCATTACCAGAGCCAGGTAATTAGATATAGGTTAAACAAGCTGACTAATGAAGCTGTAAACATGGGTGCAGAAGACCAACCTTTCGGCTTTGTGCCACTATTTTTTTTAATTGTACAGAAAATAGATATACATTACATCAAGCTGGAAAACAACCGAAATAATCTGTTTCGGTGACATTCTTGTTCACCTGCAATAAAGTGACACAGTTAAAAACACTTTCAAATCCGTAACTTAACGATGTATATAGCTTATCAATATGATTGAAATTTTCACTGCATATTTACCTACTCAGTGTAGGTGTTTAATGTTCAAAATATCAATAAAAATGTAACCTACAATAAAGCGTCTATATATCTCCAGGCAAAATTACTGAGATGGGAAACGTTTCTGGTTTCAGTCGGTAGGATTTCTAAAAAGAATCTGATATTTAATCAGATTTTGGTAAAAGGTTTGAGCCTAAAATTTTTTTAGTTTCCCCTCATAATATGAATGTCGGTATGTATGCCTGCTGTGAAATTGGATTTTCACTTGGATATTCACTTACATGCCAAGCATGCATACCTGATATCTAATTTACGCGATTAATATTTACCATTGAATTAAGTGCTTTGACAAAGATTGTGAACAAATATTGGTTATATAAAATGCTTATTTCATCATTAGACTAAGGACTGCTAATGTTAATAATGTAAATATGTCTGAAAGAGAAATGTGAATTTTTAAATTTCGTACGTAACATTTCTTTTGGCCATCTTTCATATATAACTCGCTTAACATATGTTTTGGAATACCTGGCGTACTACGTGCTAAATACAAACACTTCCTTGCAACTACTGTTGGACTGACTTCAGTATCCACCAGACCTCTCTCTCTATCTAGTGCAATATGGTTATTGAAAAGGACAACGTGTACTATACTTTGATCCCAACTCATCGGTTTAAGAACTGAATTTAGCAGTACGAAATTAACTGCGCATTGTATATGGCTGGGTGCCCAAGAGGTTAGAACGACAGCGTTCCGATCATGATACACGGTTTCAATTCACAATGATGTTAATATTTAGCAGCCCCCACGAGGGATGTATATGGCACAAGGCAGAATTTACCCTGGGTTCTCCGAGCCCGTAGGCTCCACCAAAAATATTCCCTTAGAACCCGCATAAACGGGTTCAGGGTCTGTCTACCTCTCCGGACGAAACTTTGCCCTTCGGCAAAGCCTCGGCCGGGTTTCTCTCTGCTTAAGGTAGAGTTTGACAGTTGAACAGGATATGGCACTGTTCCGCATATGAAGCGAACCCAGTCATCACTGTCAGACAATTTCTGAGACCACATCACCTCTTACGTCTGGCCACCTAACTCCACCCCAAAATTTGCATCTCCCTTGATTATTATGTGTGGAACGAAGTTGAGCGAGAGACCAACAAAACTCCTTGTTACACCAAAGATGAACTGAAGGCATGGATTATGGTAGCATTCACCAATTTAAACAAGGACATCGTATAGAAGAGTTGCAGATTCCGAAGTCGTCTGGAGGCCATGGTTGAAGCCAATGGCGATTTTACTGTTTAGTATTTCAAGATATTTTTGTGTGATTTTTGGTATATATATCGGTTAAAATGAGATGTTAGTGTTATTTTCCTTTTTACGTAATTGTATATATATATATATATATATATATATATATATATATATATGTATGTGTGTGTAGTTGTACTGTTGACTATTGGTACATCAAACATTGTTTGAAGTAGCCAGACTATTTAAAATACAGCTTTTAAATAGTCCGAATTCATCTATACCCTTTCTACATCTAAAAAGATTTTTTTTATATGCCGAACATAATAAAAAAATAGATCAGTAGCCAGTTTAACAGACCGTTCATCTTACGTTATTTCTTGGAGCTCAATCTGTGAAAACTACCCCCCAAAACTAGACTGTAGTTTTCCATTCTATTTTTATTCTGGTTGGAGTCGGTGAGGGAGATATTAACTTACGCCCTCCCCAAAATTCTTATTGCGAATGATAATAATGGCTATTCATTACCGTGTACATCCATCTGCTAGAGTGGCTAGTAGCAGGTCCTTGTTTCGGACACCGGCTCAAGCCTATTTGTGTTTTTCAGTTTCTACAAAGCTAACCTGTGGGTTATGCTGCACCTATGCTAACTGGACCTTACAGTTCCTGCATAAACATGGCCAACAGCTAAAGGCGGCTAAACCTTCGGTCATGATAAATTACGACTTTTTGTTAGCATAACCATAGATAGGTTCCTCGCGGGATCCTGTATCTTGTTTCACTCACACGGATTCTGTTAAGCCACGCTATGTCTTCCATGTTGCTCTCAATGCGGTTGCATGCTGGGATTGTCAAATCGTGTCGATATTAAGTTACTTCCTTGAAAAATCAACAATATTGTGATTTGCACACCTCTGCGTGCTGTAATGATTAGTAAGCTTGTCTCGCTAAAAAACAGTTACGACTGAATAGTGAGTTCGATCCTCACTGGGTGCCCCATAATTTCGGCCTTGTGCCACATCTAAGCTACTCTTGGAAAATCACTAGAATGGAGTTAGCTAAATGCTCGGAACTAGAAAACTAACAAAATCATTTGAAATTAAACTTTGAAGTAAAAATACTAGGGATAAGAGAAAGAAAGTAACAAGAAAGCAGAATAAGATAAGAGATAATTAATTAAACAGGAAAACTGAAGTGAGAAGAACTCATAGATGGAAAAAATGGATAAAAGATGGCTGATTCATGCTCACTGGATTGCAAATAACATTTAGTAACACATTTCGCCTTAATAAATTGCTTTCTCTTTTAATTAAGGCAGAATTTTTTTTTAAATTGAAATTATAGTCAAATTCATTATGGTGAGTGACTAATGCATTGTGTGTTATTTTGTAAAAGATCTCTTTTGTGCTAATATAATCTTTTATTTTAATTTCTTGGGTTTCTCCCAAGTATTTTTTTTTTGTGAAAATCATTAGAGACTAAGTTCCTGATTAAGATTATAAATTGTTTTTATTTTGTTTAGTATTAATTAAATCTCCTATTGTTTTAGCACTTGATGTATCAAATTTCATGTTTATTTTAGATAAATTCTTTTCAATTTTATTTGTAATAGTTAAGACGTGTAATGTACCTCGTTTCATTAATTTTGCTCATATCGTTGATTCTTTTCTTTTTTAAACATTGCTAAGTTTTCTGTTTCGCATTAAATATGAAATAAATAATTAGGGTATTAGGGGAGATTAAAGTATTTTCAGTTTATTTCTCTTCAACATGCAAATATTGAGGATAACAAATTCTATTTATTGGATTCATAAATAGAATCCGATAAAGATTACGGATTTTCTTTTCTTGTGAACAGTAATTTATGTGGTAATTTCTTTGAATAGATTTACAATTTAGTTTAGTTTACCTTTAAGGTTAGATAATGTTCTTTTGACGGAGATATGTTAATAAAGCATCAACAATATATCGGAAATATGTTGGTTGTTTCGCCTTCTTGACTATTACGGTGGTACTGCTAGATTAGGAGAGATATTCTTTTCGACCAGATTGCTTGAAATTTTAATGTGAAGGACTCGTTGTTCTAAGGAACGGTGTTAGAACTTTCCAATTTGTCATTCAACTGGCTAACATTGTCCTTATATATAGAAATCATATTCTTCCATGTAGCCGAGATAGCCTATACCGGGTGTAAAAGCAAAATTGTACCAATCGTGTAACACCACAATTATAAATCCCCCAAAATAT
Organism: Acanthosepion lycidas; assembly: GCA_963932145.1. Lineage (NCBI taxonomy): Eukaryota > Metazoa > Mollusca > Cephalopoda > Sepiida > Sepiidae > Acanthosepion > Acanthosepion lycidas. The sequence goes on along the minus strand of OZ010594.1, from coordinate 80,405,783 downwards.
TTAATATCTGAAAAAAAAAAAAAAATCCACTAAACTAATTGAGTTTCTTTTTTCCAGGTTTTCAGATAAGACGTTTAACCACCTTGGCACTATTTGTCATAAGAATCCCTGAAAAACCCTTTTAGTTATTCAACTAGAAAAAGAACGGGTTAAAATCGTTTTGTGTCAGTCCCACTGTCTTTACAGCTGAGCAATGGTGAGAGGAAAAATATCATTCAGGACTTCAGTAATGGTGCCAACATTCATACTCTGGCTTCCATCTTCAAAGTTCATTCAAGAACCATCAAGAGAACGGCGAATAAGTTTAAAAAATGGAACAGTAGAGAGGAAAATTGTATCCGGAGATTACAACAGCAGGGAGGGATCATCATTTCAACTTAGAGCTAAAGAGATCAATTAGAAAAGATCCAACTCAATTCATAAGCTATTTGGAACGTGAGAGACGATTTTCAGCTATGACAGTCGGAAGAATAGTGAAAAAGACTTGAAACTGAAATCGTATGTAAAACTTGTGAGGTATCTTGTTACACCAGGCGATAAAGTTAGGTTAGAGAAGGCGAAGAGCATCTTGAATAAGTTGAAAAAAAAAAAAATGATCCTGGAATAATATCTCTATCTCTCTCTCTATCTCTCTCTCTCTCTCTCTCTCTATATATATATATATATATATATATATATATATATATATCATTTATTTGAACTTAATTTCAATCCTTCATGAGCTTCCGATCCTTAGCTATGATTAATTAATTATGAACATGTCATTTACGTTTATGATCGATTCCATCACGATTCTTCTGTTAAGCTTGGAGATTAATAACTCCAATATATCTTTAATCATCGAAATTATTAATGACTAGCAGTAGAGCCCGGCGTTGCCCGGGGATGTAGCAGTAAGAGATAGATCAAGTATTGACCATCATAAAGACTGAAAAATAAAATTGACAAAGATTATTGTTTAAGGTTGACGGACACGCATGTCTTAATTAGTTTTTTTTTGTTGTTTTCTTTTTTTATACTAATTAGTCAAACTCAAACAAACATTTTCAATCGTTATAAGTCTATCGATTGAATAGAATTTTATTATAAACAATTGTCTTGTAAATGGAATTTTTAAGGCATTCTGAATGTAAAAATAAAAAAAAAGTGTGCAAGACAATAAGAAATGCTGCCTGCCAAAAAAAGTGAAGTTTTGTTGAAATCGGTTGAAAACTGTAGGAAATCCGATCCCATATATAAACGAACACACACACACACACACAACCTGGGTTTTATAATACGTATAACTCGATATGAGTTGTCCCCCTTTCATTCTGGCGACAGAATCATGTTTTCAAATTGATTTTGTGCAAAAACAATTTTGGGCGCTGTCAGAACCACCGCAAGTTAATTTTACGCAGTCCTGTGAAGTTTTGTTGAAATCTGTTGAAAAATGTAGGATCCAATATATAAACGTACAGACACACACACACACAATCTGTGTTTTATAATAAGATATCTTACTGGAGTTATTGCTATACAACGGTTTAAAGCTTAATCTAACAATGGACAATTTTGTTGTTACACATTTGTGTGTATGTTTGTCTCTCTGTCTGTGCGTCCACGAGCGTGAGCATATATATATATATATATATATATATATATATATATATATATTTCGATATATGAGATCCAACAATTTATTTATTTTATTTTTTTTTTTAGAATGGGACTGCGAAATTGGCCACCGATTTTTTTTATTTTTTTTTTTTTTTTTTATTATAGTACAGAATGCTTGTGTAGAACCAACCTTACTTTACTTTTCACAATTGCTTTACTCCAAGATTGGCTGTCAACCAAGGCTAGAAATCCGAGATCTGCTATTTAATCCATAGTTGGCTGGTTCATGCCTTTTCTAATGTCAACAGTGAATAAAAAAAAAAAAAAAAAAAAAAATCGGCCGGGATGTGAACTTGCCTCGATTTCTTTTCCGTGCCGATAAACGTGACAGTATCTCCACTCGCTCACTCGATGCGCCAAGAAATTGAGAACAGATAATGTTAAATAAGAAATTTAATAGAAACAACCCCCCCCCCAAAAAAAAAACTATGAAAAACTGAAGGACACTTATCCACTGGGATTATCTTCAGTCTATTGCTGCCTCGGAAATGACTACATAGCTGATAGGGGGTACTCGTTTATGTTGGTTAGGATAACCAACATAAACCAGGATAACTGATTTCGACGAATCTTTAGTAGTTGTTGATTGGTCCTCTCAATAATGCAGCTGTCGTTGTCGTCCAGAGGGATATAAAAAAAGAAGTCCCTGTGGTTGGCAGTTAGTGTCTTAAGCTCGTAGTTACTTAAACCATAGTGTGAGTTCAATACCTGGTTAAGGTGGTGGAGAAGGGTATTAACAGGAGAAAACTCATAACTGACATCAATTAGACCTGGCACGTGGAACTAGAACAGTCTACCCCATCGAGCGAAATAAAGGGTTCAGTTCGACATTCCAACCAACTGAAGAAGGCCGGAGCGTACAACAGTCGAAGCGTTGTGATAAATATGGCAACAAAGATGAGGATGATAGTCCGAGCAATGTAAGTAGTGCAAATTATTTTGCGTTACATTGTCAGCTGTCATGTCGTCTAGATGTGTATGAAAGAGAATTTTAATTTTTTACGTGACATTACTTTTGGTCATCTTCCATATGCAGCACGCTCTACATGTGTTCTCAAATACCTGGCGCAGCATATATATATATATATATATATATATATATATATATGTTAGCTCTATCTCTGATTTTGAGCTCTTTCTAATACGTACCGCGCATATAATATATAAATAATTATATATATATATACACACACACACATATATATATATATATATATATATATATATATATATAAAACCTGAAGGGGTAAAAGATTACAGACTGCTATCTAATAAACTGTACCTGTTCTCTTCGCTTGAATAACGTCGGCTAGTTGACGTAGCGTGCGATATATGAAACATTGAATTAAGTGCGCCCCATGGCTGTATATATGGTGGTGTTTTATTAGCTGCAACATCACGAAATTTACTGAAGTCTACTGTATGTTCAATACATGTTCAAAGTAGTATGGCGATATAAAGGGGTGTATATGCTCTGTATATATCATAGCTGTCAAAACAAGATTCAGTTTGACGAGTGGAGTTTTCGAACTTTTAACAAGATACAATACACACATTCACAGAGCTCATCTTAGCTCTTTTTCACGGTTACCATTAATTTTAAGTATATACTCTTTACACTAGGATCTCGGGGTCTATGCTATCGCCTTCAGTTCTAATGATATTTTCAATGTACTTATTATCCAAAGCAGTTATTTACCGTTAATACACACGATGAACACCTGAATGACCAAGCTCTGTCTAAACCTACCCAGCATATGTAACTATTCAACGATAGCAAAAAGCTGGTTTAAATACTGAAGGGAAGTACGCCATGAAATAATTTCCTTACATAGTAAGAGGGTACATAAACCCCCAGACGCCGAAGAAAAGCTCAGAGAAATGCTGACAAACTTTCAACTTTGGAAACGTACACGATATAATGTTGTGTATGGATAAAGTGGGATTGGCTCCTAATGGATAAAGACACGGCTTGATGAAATTATAAAAGCCATTTTGTAGACATGTAGAGAAGAATTTTAACATTTTTGAAGCCATGTGTTCCTTGTTATAAATTAGCAATTATTCTTGTTTTCTATCGAACGTATGTGACAGATAATAATCACTATCTGTATATTCTTTCTCTTTTGTCATCTGTTAGAGCATTCATGTATCTGTTAAATCTGTTACCTATATATCTCTCTATCTCTGTAAAACTTTTAATCATTTGTTTGCTTTTTTCTACATGCCTATTTCATCTCTCTATTATGTTATTTATATAATATATATATATATTTATTTTTTAGTGTAATCTCGTTCCTAGCTCCTATGTGCCTGCGTGCCGTGGTTTTAAGTCTTGTTCCACTTCCTTTGCCATTTTATAGTATCTTTGTCTCTTCTACCGATAAAAAAATGAAATAAAAATGGAAGATATACGCACCAGCAGTAAATTGAAAATAAAAAGCGAATTGGAGGGAGCAAGTAAAATAGGAAAGGAAACAAAAAAAAAAAAAAACACAAAATGAAAAAAAATATTGCTGTCGTATTTTTCATAGATTCGGAAAGAAATAAGAATAACCGACAGAATTGTAAATCAAGGAAATGAGAATTTGTTGGAAAAAGATTAAAACCCAAATGTACGTTCATAGATACACACACACACACACACACACACACACACACACACACACACGTATGTATATTGATATTCTTACAAGCGAATATATTTAAATCATTCTCAAACATTGGCATCCATCATGTAAAGAATAAAGATACTTACATAAATTGCCTTGTCATACAACTAGTTCTACTTACTATCCTTGTATATGTTTGATAATTTGTATCTTCCTTTTCTATCGTTGCCGTTTTCTGCTTTCATTCTTCGCACTGCAGTATCGTTTCTATTATTATTAGGTAAAGGTAAAAAGGACAAAGAATGTG
>OZ010594.1:80354078-80391578 GCA_963932145.1 Acanthosepion lycidas | reverse complement strand
AAAAAATACCTCACTTATAGAATTACCACTACTACTGGGGCAACTGGTGCTGTTCTATCAAAAGAGATTGCCATGGCTTTGGAGGAGTATAACAATATTGATACCCTAAAGGTCGTTTTACTGGACTACATCCATACAAATACTGGCTGTGAAGCTGGCCTAGTTACAGTTCTAGAGAAACAAATAAAAAGAAAATTACACACAATTAGTTGCTCTCTACATCAAAATGATCTTCCGTTCAGAGCTGTTTTAAGCATATTGATGGAAGTACAAGAATTCCGACATCATTTATTGGTCCACTTGGTAGATTGTGTGCAAATAACTATCATAATTTGCTACAGTTCAAATTTGTACCCATAGATAGTCTTCTTGATAGCCAATATTCTAGCATCAAACATACAGTTGATCTGAGTAGTGATCAGATACTTACTTTTAGAATATTCACTAGGGAAAGTCAACCCTGGATATGCTGCATGAAAAATTTGGCCCTTAAATCAAGCAAGATGGTTGACATTAGCAACCAGACTGTGTTTGTGGACTCGAGGCATTTACCCTGAAAACATATTTTCCAAACTACACAGTCTTATCCAATTTATTGTTGGAGTGTTATGCAGTTAGCTGGTTTGAAATTAAAAGGGACAACAAATTTCATAACCAGCAATTGTATATTTTCAATATGTTGCAAAGAATTAAAGAACTACGACCGACCTGAAATTTAGGAGATTGCATTCAAAAATATTCAGCATAATTATTTTGGTCTCCTACCAGAAAATATGTTGTATGCAAAGCTGAAATCAGATGAACTGGAACTGAGGGAAGAAGCTATAAAAACAATTTTAGCCATTAGGTAAGTAATTTACATAATATTGATTAAAATTATTTCATCGATTTATAGTTTCATTTTAAAGTACTATCCTAATTTCATTATAAAAATTAAGACAAGCAAGGTTATTTTTTATTTTGATTTATTTGTTATTTTTTTTATGAGTGGACAGCCAACCAGAAAGAGGTTAAAAAATATCAAAGATAAATTTTGATGTAACAAATTGGTCTCAGTTAATAGACATGTCCCAAAATGGAGTTCGTGAGCCTGGATCCACAGAAGAATTCTATGATGATGATCTTCTGGGTTCATCAATGATTGGGAGAAAATTAGAGTTGTCTGATTTGTCCTCACACTCACAAAGTGTCAAAAGGGCAGTAAAATTAACCACTGCAGCTTCCCACTTAGTCTATGAAATTGAAGCAAGGCACAGACACATCGTTACGAAAGTTTTATGCCGCCTTTTTATGAGGCCTTTCTCTGCTTCAAAGGGCTTTTTATCTAAAGCAGTTTAATATGATGTGGGAATAATAGCGATTTTTACAACATTCATGTCTTTTATAACTTTATGCCTTATAATTATGCTTTTGTTTCATTGATAACAGAAAAAATAACTGTTTAACAATATACTGAAATGTTATTACTGACGTATCTCAATTGATGAATTAAAACGCAGCTTATCTGAGCTGTTGTGTTGGGTGTGGGGGTTTATAATTTCAATTTAATTGCTACTTTTTGATATATTATATTCATTTCAATAATATAAATTGACAAACTTTTCTGCATTTAAATAATTTTTTTTAAAGAAATTTCATATCTAAACTTATCAGAAACAAGGATTTTCAGGTGCTTCATGGCAGACGATCTTAAAAGATCGTCTGCCATGAAGCTCAAATGCTCAAAAATTGGTGCAAGTTACAAATCTACTTTTTGGTGTCAGTACTTATACGAATAACCAACTTTCTCTGGGTGATACTTTTTGATATTAAAAAAAGAAGGTTGAAAATCAACCTACCCTAGTGTGTAGGTGTATATGTGCTCAGATAGTACATAAATGAATAAATAATAATTTTTGGCCATCTGGAATCCTTGAGACTTTACAGTTCAAATTTATATATTTGAGCAAACATGCTCTACAGACATGGTCATACTAGTTCTAAAGGAGGGGGGAAACAATCCTGTGGCACCATTTAACGAGGCAGAAAGGGAAAAGGAAGAAAAGAAGGAAAAGAGAGGCTAAGAACCGAATCGTGAGTGATAAGCAAGAACACACACACAACTAAGAGACAATGGATAAAAGGATATTTTGATAAGTAACAAATGGCGAAAGAGTGTCATTACAATGACAGGGAAATTCTGAGTAAAAAGAAAGGGAAAGAAGGAAAGAATCAGATATGTTTTGGCATCGGCTGTGTTATCTAAGGATATGAAAACAAACTATTGGTACGGGAAGACATCTTATTATCAACTACAGACCGGCTGGCCAAAGAAAGAAAAAAAAAATTCAAATGAAAATGTTATTTCGTTAAGTGACGAAAAACAGACAACTAAAAGGACTTGGACAGATATGAAAAATTAAAAAACCACCCACGAGCGTCCGACGGAACCTTCTTGGCCTGCGATAATAAAATTTTGTTATCAGGAATTTGTACTGAAAGAAAATGAATGTGTTTTTTTCCTTCTTTCTTTCTTCGAGGCGACAGACTGGCTGGAACTTTGGAGATGTTCCTTTTTGAGACCATGTTAAAAAGACCACACATTCTGATAATTAGCGATAAAATACCTGACGTAAACCACGTGTAGAACAAGAGTTATGACCTCCATTGTCATATTGTCCCGTTTGCGGCTGGAGAAATGATAAACCATTAAGGGGAAGAAAGGGGAAATAGAAGAGATAATTTTATTTTTAAGTAAGATCTTTTTTTTTTCTTCCTGAAGCAAAGCCGCAGATTCGTCCACGCCCGACTAAGACATCATTGGTCGAGTGGTGATCACGTGATGCACGAGGGAGGCTGTTGCCGCCCATCTGGAGGATGAGTAAGAGAGGTTGCCACGAAGATGTTGGGAGGGCAGTTCACGCCCCTCTGAAGTATGATGAGAAGGTGGGAGTGAGGAAAGGTTCCCAAAAATGGAAAAAGGTGGAAATTCCTAACCAGAGAGGTGGATATGTATTTAGAATTATCGAGGAACCCCCCGGCGCCGACAAACTCACCCCGGTTTTGGTCGGCGCCCATATAAACGAAGCCACAACGAGCAGAAATGAGTCGAGACCCAGCAGTTCCCAGAGTCAGTCTCCGGTTGAGGCAAGCCTCGCAGATAGCTGACCAGGATTCACGCACATTCCGACCATCTCTTCAAACCAAGAACAATTATTTTGAAGAGCGACTTAGATCCAGATCACCGAAATAAGTTTTTCTTTTGACTTTCGTCCAAAGACCCACCGAAACACCAATTTCTTAGAGAGCAGACGACTTGAAGTGTTAAAACTTGCCTAGCGGAAAACGACGTGTCACAATCCATAGAACGGGTCGGGAGATAGATGCAGTCCTATGTATCGAACAACTAGACATAAAGTTTGTTACCTTTTTCTTTGATACTTTGAACTTTTGAGTTTTCATTTTATTGCCTTTTATGCGTATTTTTGTGGTATCACCCCCGTTGGACTCGGTTTGCAGTACGGCTCCGATGACTGATTGATTTCCTCTGCCTAGATCAATTCACAACGTGGGTAGGCAGACTGGGAATCAAAGTAGGACGTCACAGTTGGTGCCGGGGTAGACTGGGATAGAACGACACGGTTGGCGCTGCGACCAGGGGACGACGTCACAATCCTGTAAATATTGATTATTAAAACTGGAAACGGAACACATTGAAGGTATCGATTTTCTATAATTGATTGATCAGTCAGTCCACAGAAATATAAAGGCTTTAACACCGACTTTGTATTGTGAGGGCAGAGAAATAAGGAACGGATAATTTTTAATGTTACTCTAAAGACTAAATGACAAAGAAATATTTTCTTTGTGCATGTCAGCTATTGGCTTTAATTTCCGCGTATATTGTGGACACCACTCTCTCTTAGAATAATACGCTAGGGATTTAACATGCATATGCTAACAATAATTTGAATGGCGCAGTAGGTTCTGGTGTAATACAAAGAGAGGTATGGAAATATAGTTAATGATATATTAGCAACTGAGAAATGACTTTTATACGATCACATATACCGATTGTAGCAACATAGGATCCAAGCTGTCCCCGACAAGATACCCGGAATTGAGGTACAGACAGAACCCTTAATCACATTGAGAAAATTGGGCCAATAACTAAAAAAACTTCGAGACTCCAGCAGACCTCAGGAGCAAGAAGAAAAACGAAAATAATGGAAAATTATTACATAATAATGGAACGTAAATGTTACCATGATACGAATAAGGACAAAAAAAGGGTCGGTGGAAATGGCGATTCGCCCAAGACGGATACTGAGTTAGGTCCTGAATAAATTAGATTAATTTCTTTCACTTGCACCCAACGATAAACTTTAGACGTCTGCATATCACAAAAGCAGACTGTATGTATGCGAGATGGGTAAAGTGTATCGACATAGATTCGCAGAAAATCTTCATGAAACCGGCATGTTTGCTTATTTACATCATTCATTGCCAAAGCTTTACTTAAAATAAATTGCTTAAAAAAACAACAAAAAAACAAAATCAAAGGAAAATAATGGTTAAATGAGAAGAAATGGTGCTGATGTATGTTTTTGTTGCTAGAAACTGTCTTATGTTCTCTCTTTCTTGTCTACCAATTCTCATCTCGTTCATAGTTTTAGAAAACCAATTAAATTATCCATAAAATCAATCAATTGCATATTACGATTTCGTAATTAATAATAATGAAGCAATTTTCATTCCTCCTTCCTTTCTTTCATGCCTCTAAGTTTATGCTAATCTATGTTTTTATGAAAACAGTATATGTTAAGATTTTGGGCACGTGGTTAGAACGTTCGCATTCTGACCATGAGATCCGGATTCGAATCTCACCATGGTCGATTTGTTAGGAAAGAGACTTTCCGATGTTATCAAACTGGAGGGTCGATCAACTTTGTCTGAAAACCATACCACGGGTTGATCCAAGTTTTGTGAGTGAACTTGGGGGCCGTCGATAGCTGTGCTAGCACGAGATCACGAGTCAACGTGGCTGAGGGTTTTGAGAGTGTTGATCACGCTAGATAACACGCTCTTTCCCAGAAACTGTAACTAAAGTCTGCTCAGCATAGTTGCAGTATAAGCTGTGGGCGTTGGATAAACACAAATGCGCCTGAGTACCTTAGCCACCCTAACAGATGGGTATCGTCGAATGCGAGTGGCCAGTTATGTATATGTAAAAATGAAGTAGATGATTTTAATAGATTGCTTTAGTTGGGTGGCATAACGGTTATCGGCTTGAAATGGGAAAATCGCCTCGCTCTAATTAATGTCCTTGGGGCAGATTAGGCATGCTGTTCTGTCACAATGTCTTAAGTCTGATATGAAGCTGTAAAAGAGTGTCTGAATATTTAGAATAGCAAATGTTTCTTTATAACAATTGTACACTCAAGGATATCTATAAAAAGTTGTTATACCCCTTATCAATATTGACAAGTGTCAGAATCCATGCGAACACCTCCATAACTGATTCAGAGGACTCCCGTGCGCCTTGCAGAAACGAAGGGAACGTCTCTTGATTTAGCCTTAATGACAGACACTAGTTTCTGAGATTATAGTAGACTTATTTGCTAAGAAGAAATAAGCATGAATTTTTTTTTTTTTTTTTACTCCCATAATGAAAAAAATCATGGAAGTCAGTGGAATTTAGGAACTCAAAGTTAAATCCTGTGTAACACTGCAGCTTAAAATTATCTTTAAAATAAAGGTTAATGCCATCCGAGACAAATCTGTCCACATAAACTTTCCGTTTTTGCAAAGAGATATCTCTTCTCAAAATCTAAATATACTTTAAAATGTATTCTAATATTAAAGAAATACGTTAATCTAATGCGATCAACCTTCATTTCCCATTGAAAGTAATTCATCACTGCCTTAGTAGAAATGAAGACCATAAGCAAGCGGTCGATGGACGAAAAAGAGATTTGAACAGAGCCAAAATATATAAAAGCTTATAGAGGTAGTGATTTAAGGAGAAGTGACAATCGATTCCATAGGAAAAATAAATAAACTTCAGTGATGACGACGCCTTGCACCCGATCATAATTATTTGTTCCACCTTTAATCGTAGTTGAAAGAACAATCGCAAACAAATCAAATGTGGTACAAACTCTGGGGCTACTCTTTATGATTAGTACACATTATCAGATCGATGTATACATGACCAAAACAACTACTTCGGGCAAGAGAGCATAAATTAGGTGTTAGGGTAAGTAATCTTTATTGGAACATTTTCCTAAACTCGTACTTCAATTAAAGTAGAAACAAAGTTTTTCGTTTTCTCTCTAATGAATTTTAACATATCCACTTTCTAAAAGCATGCTTCTCAAAACAAACTACAGTGTAACCCGGATATAAGAGAGTTGTCGGGACCGGAGAAGTCTCTTATATCAGAGTTTCTCTTATATCCGGGTTTGGTCTATTTTGTTTACATTAACACAGGCTCTAATTTGGGACCAGAGAAAATCTCTTATATCCGGGTTGCACTGTATTACAAATACTTAATTGTTAGATTATCCAGTAAATAAAAAGTATAGAATTATATTAAAAAAAGAAGAATAAATAAAAATACATTTGTAGATTGGCATATTAATACTTTTCACAATGGTAAATGCATTTATGGAGTGCTGCATTTTCATGAGGTCAAAATATTCCTTAAAAAAATATGTAGGACGTAGCCAGATTAATAATTTTTGTAATAAACGTCATGAAATGATTTTGCTATATATGTTGGAATTGAATCAGTCTCACCCCAAAGTCAATACTTTATTAGATAATTGTATAGAGCACATTTCCTACGGTTGAAATAATAAAAGAAACCTGTCGTGCCCTGTTCGAAATTCATATGTGAAGATCAGGTTTGAAACTGACGATATTTTGCTACTTATCGAGAGACAGATAGTGCTACGCATATTTCCGTTAATAAATTTATTAAGTAAACTGCATTTTATGGATTTTATAAATGAATTCAGCTTATAGGCATGAATTTACATATATTCATCGGATCTAATTCTCATAATTGGGAGATGAAACGAGCTGTATTTTTCTACGGACAGGTTAATGTCGTTTAAAGATTTAAATGTATGAACATTTTGATTAATCCATTTAAACAACTATGTACACTAATCAGTAAATTAATCTTTTCATCTAAACGTGATTTTATTAGGTCACTGTAATAAATCTAAGACTGAAAGAGGTAATAGATTCTTCCATATTTATTAAACCTGTTTAAACTCTTCCTATAGGGACTCATTTTTATCGCGTGATTTTATATATATATATATATAGCGCAGGGGTGGAAACTCCGAGTGATACCAAATCGGTTGGGTTTCGATCCCATATGAAGCAAACGGATGTATAGTCACACTGATGACCTGTGATACAGAAAAACAGGCCTGCATGTGGATGACATTTAGATATACACACCCTTGGTCAAAATCTTAAGACGAGATACAAAAGGATTTAAAAAATGTAAAATACTGTTACTTTAATCAAAATATATTTGCGAAACATTTACATTTAATTAGAAAATGTAGTTTATCAACAAACAGGTGACAATTTTAAGCGGAATTAACAGGAGATAACTGATAACTGAAATCCATTAGACATGGTACGTGGAAGTAGAACAGAATACCCCAGCGAAACAAAGGGTTCAGTTCGACATTCCAACCGCCTGAAGAAGGCCGGAGCGCTGTGATAAATATGCCAACAAAGATGAGGACAATAATCCAAATACTGTGAATAAGATACAAGAAAAGTGCTTTTTAAGTTGGTAACCGAGTCTTGCTTTATCATTATAGTTTTCCGTAGCCTAAGTGGTAAGAACGCACTTCGATTAGAGGAGTGCTTTCCCTTGATGGAAAAAAGGAATATAGTTATGAACATTTTTAACGCTCCGAAAGTAATGTATACTGTTTATATCTGCTGAAACTACAACAGGTACAGTGGCGCACAATAACACCGGTAGACAGCACAAGTTCTCAGTTTCTGAATACTATTTTAACGCACAATCACCAGGAACGGCTATGTATATTATGTATAACCTGATAGAAGTGTTCATAATTTTCTTTTTAGCCGAAGTGCTGACGGTGCTTTTACAACAAATGTTGTGTGTGTTATTCCTTTTTCATCTGCCCGATTAGATGAAGGTTGGAAGACGTCAAATCAGGATTTGTATTACCTGTTCGTCTCGTTCGGACAGCCGGATTTCAAATGTACATGTGTGAGGCAGGTAAATTCACTTACAGTTTACAGCATGATCTTCAAATTATTGTGAGGTGTAACATTATAGTGTTACCATAGAAAAGTTTTATTCTCTGACAATGTTTTGCTATTTATCGAGTCATATTTAATAAATTTATTTTGTAACTGAATATTATAAATAAATTCAGCTTATAAGAGAAATTTGGCATAGATTCGTCTGATTTACTCCTTGTAATTTGGTGAGGAAACGAGATTTATTTACATATATGGGAATTTCAGTCTTTTATCTAAATCAAATTGCCGTCTAAACCCGTGGACCAATATCGATGAAACTTTGAGTAACTGTTAAACTAATATCCAGTTCATTACTAGGCTAATTGTTTTTTTTTTCTAATAAAGATCTATAATGTTGCCCTTAGATCGTTGCTCAATGTCGGGTCTTAGAAGAAACGCTGTTTACTGTATTTAAGCAAGGGAGATAATTGGTTTCGCAGCTTATTTGAAAGCTTATTACAATCTGCGTATTTAAATAAGAATTTCATTGTTTTCGAGACTGCATAAAACATCTTCCGGGGTTTTTTTTTGTTTTAAGAATTGTTTCTCCTGACAGCTATAAACTGACCCCAGGAAATGATACTTTTCACACTACGTACACTAGTCGAATTCTCTGAATGAATTTGAGCATCATCACCTTTTCAAAAGCACTATTTTTTTACGTCCTATTTCGATAAATATTTCAATTTAATTTTTAAACATAATTTATTGTTTTTCAGTGAGACATCTGAAATTATTAGTTATTTTCTTTCTTAGTTTCAATTCTGGAGGCGGAAACAAAACAATATTTAAAATAAGGAAAATTAAAAAAAAAATAACATTTCATAAAGATGAGAGAGTACCTGTAATTACTAGGTACATATGAAAATTTATATTATTTTTAATTATTAATTTTTATATTATTTCAGTTGTGAAATTATTTCATAAATTAATAATATATAAAAATAATACAACATTTCAAAAAAGATGAACGTAAAAATTAGGAACCTCTCTTATGAAATTTTAAATTTATTAATATTTCAAATTATTTCAAACGTAAGGCTATAAAGCTGAAGTACCTAAAGAAAGATATCAATGAAATATTAGGTTGCTGAAAGTTTTTGTTAATTTTTTTTTAAAATTAGTTCACTTGAGATTCTTTTCTTTCGTCCGATAATTTCTCTGACCTAAGCTGTCAATACATCAACTTAACTATCAGTTAACACCTCCAAACCAAGTCACTGAGATTAAGACATGGTTTCTTATGGTATTCCGCTGATATAAAAAAGATTTTTAATCAAAATTTCGAATGTTCTAAAAGGGGTGAAAAAAATTACTTTGGCCTTTCCGCTTAATAATAACAAACATTTACACGATAAATTTTTATTTTGCCAAGTTTGGGTCCGTTTTTCCATAAAGGTATGTTCTTTTTCAGCGAATTAGTGGAGATTCCTAAGATGATATCAATTCGAATCACGATGAAACTGAAATAAAAAAAAAAAAAAAATTAATAAAGAATTATTTTTTTATTCCACTCAATATTGAAATCTCTATACATAATCTATCAGTTGGGCAGATATATTTCCTCTAACGAGGTAACATGGTGTATTTTGGGCTTAGAAATACACAGAAGATATTAATCTAAACGCAGTTGAGAATACACCAGAAACCACTTTGGCATAATTTGAAGAAAGCTGTCAAAGTGACCTGTTTGCCTGGACACTGCTGTATGTTGAGGTTCCCGTCTACTACATCCGGACACACAATAGATGGAGCAGGTGCAAGAAAGTGACACAAATTGAGGGCTTAGAAGAAAATGCTGTCTTCAGAAGCGGGACCATCTGGCGGGTGTACACTATGCATCCCAATCAGCAGGAGTGCTTTATTCTGAATCTGCTGCTGCACACTGTCAGAAGTCCTCCATCATGCAAAGACCTACGAATATATAATGGAGAAGTCTGTACGACATATAGAGAAGACTGCGTCAAACATAGACTAGTGGATAACGAGGTCCATTGGGACAAGACGCTGGGTGTAGTCAGCAGAGCACTATCATTCTGATGACATGTGGCTTGGGTGATCCGCTCAAGCTTTGGGTGACCCAAAAAACCAGCATGGCAGAGGACATCCTACAGTGGACATTGTCACGTTCAATGATGCCATCTACAATGAGGCATTAGTTGACCTGAACACCGGTGTGCAAGTTATGGGAGGACAAAAAATTTCCCCATTTGGCCTAACTCAACCTGAGCAGGCAGCAAACAATCTTGCAATTGAGTACATGCGTGATATTAGCTATGACACCGAGGAAATTATGGCGTATATCGCTGATAACGAACACAAACTGACGGAGGACAAACTAGGTGTTTATAATACGCTTATTTCGAGCATTAAAGCTGAAAGTGATCTCTTCTTCCACGGTGCCTCGAGCGGAACTGGCAAAATGTAAATTTATTTTAACACTAGCCTCATGTGAACCCACAAAAACCCTTTTCAGTGCTACCTACTTCGAATTATTACTTTCGGATAACCGATTTGCCTGTTATGAATACTAAAATTGTAAAGCGACTTACATAACTTATTGGTATCTCCTCCAAAAATTATACCGTTCTGGGTATGACGATAAACTACATCCGCGTCCTGGCTAAGATGATGAATACGTCCAACAGCAAGGCCTCTGATCAGGAGATTTTGAGGAGCGTAGAACCACCTCTTAATTGCTGATGTTCCCAGATCCACCCTGACCCGGGGTGGTAGCACCTGTTAGGGTCCCAGATATGTGCAAATAGTTAACCCCCAAACTCTGTTCAAAGCACTATGAAACTGTAAAAATAGGTTTTAATACTAGAAATACTTACCAACAATACATTTTTGAAAAACAAATATTACAAGCAATACATTTTTTGAAAAAAATATTACCAGTGAAGGAAAAGTGCCACTGGTAAAGTTGAAAACTTGACGTCAGATATATAATTAATTTGAACTTTTTTAAATTATTGGATTAACTAGTTTGTTAGACACTATTTACATTATTCGGACTCATCTTTGTTGCCATATTTATCACAATGTTTCGGCCGTTGTACGCTCCGGCCTTCTTCAGGTGGTTGAAATGTCGAACTGAACCCTTTATTTCGCTCGCTGGGGTAGAATGTTCTAGCTCCACGTGCCATGTTTAATGGATATCAGTTATCGCCAGTTTATTTCCGTCTGAAAGTTCTCCACTGCCTTAAACAGGTATTGAACTCACACTCTTTGGTTACTGTCACTGGATCTAACTAACGCCTTTATCCACTGTGTCATGTGCCCTTGAGGATATCTGTGAATTTTTTTTTTGTTTTCCGTTTGGCTGCAATCAATTTCCATTCTCAAAGTGCCATCTCATTTTTGCACAAATTCTAAAGATCTTCCTTTCTATGTACAATGTAAGTACAATCTTGAGGCGAAACTTTCTTACAGAAAAAAAAAATTCTTGGTAGGCACAGATAATATCAACAGTCAGAAACAAATTACAACTGTTAGGTATTTACATAGTGGAAGTTATTTGATTTTATCATTGAGTTTCCTGCAAGGATTCACCGTCGTTGAGTTTGCAATACGAATTTGAGCCATTGGACTTCCGCATGTTTTTTTTTTTTTTTTTAGATTGATAGAAACAGAACAAGACAAATAAACACTGACAGAATGTAATACATTTCTATCCTTCTTTTTATATATGTATCAATATATCGTATTATATAAAGATTTGTAGCAGCATTCATTAAAAATTGCTCTTAATGTTTTCATGGCGATCTCTCTTACGACATTGATCGAAGCAATATAGCCATAGTCACATAGAAAGAGATTTGGATCAGTAGACAGGAAGTAAAATTGAAAACATTCAAAAGAAAAGACTTCATAAGAATATAAAAAGTAAAAAGACTGATTGAGTTCAGAGAGGAAAATAGGCCTTATGCGTATACTGGTCGATCAGTTAAGAATATAATTTAATTAATAGTTTAAAATATTGGCACGTTCATTACTATAAAAAAATACAGTAATTTAATCTTTCAACCATGATTACCTCATTATTGTCCAACTCCTCGAAGAATTTGCGTGCATTTATGTGTGCGAGCGAGAGTACATGAGTGTACAAGTTTTGTGGAGGCATAATTTGTAGAAATGTTAGATCTATAAAAGATATGACAAATTCAAGCGAAAATATTATCGACTTATTTTTCTAAGTTCCATGCTTTCGTCAGTAAACAAGCCTCTCGGAATAATTCTGTTCTATTATAAAATAACAAGTGTAAGATACCCTCTTCGATATTTTAATGCTTAGTATACCAATATTCACACAAATATTTAACGACTAAGCTGGGCAGAGTATTGCGAGACAGGAGGATTTCTTTGGTAACAAAGAAAAGAGTACTGGTTTGCTACGTTACATCTGTCTTCCTTTATAGCAGCGAATGTTGGACGAGGCAAAGGAGGTATGCTTCTACAGAAGGATGCTAAGGATATCATGGATAGAGCGTGTGAGCACTTGGTCTGAAGATCGCATTGAAGCACTAAACTGAGAGTCAATAATGTTGATCCCTATGTCCACACTGTCTATATAGATATTAAAATATATACACTTAATAACGGATTGTGGTTCGGAATGTGGAATCCGAGAGCAGAGTTTGAATTTCCGGTGGATTCATTACATTCACTTACGTGCTAATACCCTTGGGAAAGGTATGAATCCAACTCTCCTCGACCCCAACTACGGGTAAATAATAGGACACACAGGTTTTTTTATAGCCTTGAGTAGAAACCGGTCTAGGAGAAGGAAAATTCTGAATTCAAAACTGTATGTTGCCCTGGCGAGGCACATACTGTACAGCTAAGGAAAGAATCGTTCGCATTGACACGATGATCCCGATTAGGGTAGACTATAACAGACTCTATAATATACGCAAATACACGAAGTTTGAGAATATATGTACCCATAGTGCATGCATGAAGTCATTTTTTGTTTTTAGAATACTAAGTTTGAAAGAGTGGAGTGTAGTTGAAACCTTTCTGTTTACACTCGAATCTTCATGAAGAGGTTATCTGCAACGAGTGATGACTTAGTTTTGGTGTTGATTTAAGAAGTGATACTAAATTTTTCTGGTACATATGAACCTGAAAAATTTACTAGTGCATCCAGTCTTCAATTCCTCCAGATTCTGAAAATGGTATCATTGAGAAGTTTTGATAATTAGTCAATTGGAGTTGAAATGGTTGATAGTAGTTGCTATTGAAGCCACTACTACCAAATTACCATATATTTTTTACATTTTCGTATAGGTAAACTGGTTGGTAGTCTCCAATATTTGTCTTAATTTAAATAAATCCTACTTTTGAATGACTTGATGTGATAATTTTAATGACGGATTTGTTCTAGTTCCACTAAGGTATTTTTTATTTAATATTGTAAAATTGAACTTGTCCACTGGTTTGAAGATTCTTGAAAACACAAAAATCTTTTATTACACTGGTTACACTTTTTCACAAGTAGACAACTTCAGAAATAAAATGTGCCAATTATGTATTTTGGTACGCTGAATTCGAAAATAACATTCAAATTAGATTATTGGATCTAGGTTTAGTAAGTTATATCATAGACATGAGTACAAAGGATATCTAAACCCCCCCCCCAAAAAAAAAACAACGTTGATTTAGAAAATCTGATATGATGTTTTCTTCTATAGAGGCTATCAGAGCAATACGCAAACACATTCAGATGACAATATATGTTTTTATTTAATAAAATACAAACGGAAAACTTTCTTCAGAAATATATACATATGTAGTTATTCATCAACAACATGTCACTGTTTTTTGTGAATTGCAGAAGGACCCTCTCTGATCACAGTCGAACAATAATCAGCCAGTTTTGATAGACGACATCTGACCTGATACCTTTTTTTTTTTTTTCCATTATTGCAAAGAATTGATGAAATTGTCCACCGTGCTCGTCACTCACAGCACCAGTTTTTGAGGAAAAATAAAAATGCGAGTCAAAGTGGATCTTCAATATGTTACAGCCAAGATGTTTGTATGCTTTCATGTAGGGGGTGGGGCTTCCAGTTTTCTGTAAATTTCTACTCTTTCATTACACAGAAGGTTGCTACTAATGTAGTCCACAACTAGTAGATACATACATTTATACATATGCTGATCCATACGAAGAGGAATTGATGCACATACAAAGATACATTGACTGAAAGAAACATCTTAGATATATAGATTAATTATTATAAAAGGATTTGAAAGACAGAGATCAATGAATGATATAGGGTCACAGAAAATTTTTTACATACTGTTGTAATTATTTTTAATCTTTCTTCAGAACATCACATAACGGCCAGCTGACATAATTCAAACAAAAAAAATAAAAACTTGTATATCTGAATAATTTAAATAATCTCACATTGGTTTTGTTTCTGGCATCTACATGTAAATGTATGGCATCTATGTTTCAAGCAAAGAATAATAAAGCCACTTACAAATGTAAGTAAAAAAAAATATCGAAAAATGGTATAACAAGACCATTAGAATTGACTATTTGCTGAAACCAGGGAACTTCTGAGACTTCAAATTTGACCGTTTTTCATATAGCCCCCAAACGATATCATTTTTCATCATTACTACGAACAACACCCCTTTTTCACTTGGGACAGCGAAAATATTGAAGTATTTTTGCTAATAACTAAGTAAGCGCCACCACATGCAGATGTCCGTTAGATATTGTCAGAAATAAGAAAAATACGCACATGCTCACAATCCGATTGGCAGAAAATAGTTCAGATATACAGAGAAATAAATTGGTAAAATAAATGAGTTTTATATATATATATATATAAATAAAATTTAGAAATTGTACAGTACATAACCTTAGCGTTTTTCATTTCACAAGTAAAACTTTAATTTTGAGATGAACACATTTTTTTTGGGTCTCAGAAAAGACAACACCTTGCTGATGACATTGTGCTCATGTCGAAAGTACTCGGAATAAAATGAATATCCATCAACATCGTAGTTTATTTCTTCCTTTAATAAGGATATTAAGAAACTTCTGTAATTATGAGAGGATCGTATTAAAAATAGAGAAAAATTGTATAAATT
Organism: Acanthosepion lycidas; assembly: GCA_963932145.1. Classification (NCBI taxonomy): domain Eukaryota; kingdom Metazoa; phylum Mollusca; class Cephalopoda; order Sepiida; family Sepiidae; genus Acanthosepion; species Acanthosepion lycidas. The sequence continues at coordinate 80,376,179 of OZ010594.1, read as the reverse complement.
AAACAATAAGACATGTTTGCGCCGATAGCTTAGGGGTAAGATCTCTGACTAATGACAGATCGGTTTGGTTTCGATCCCGGCTTGAAGCAATCAGATGTTTAACCGCACTGTTGAGCTGTGATACAGCAAAACAGGCTTGTATGTGGATGATTATATATATATATATATATATATATTAATTAACGCATGTATTTATTTGTATACATTGATTGTTTATCTATCACGAAAGCCCAACTTAATCTGATGAGGTATTGCTTAGACTTATGTGTAGTTATTTTTTTTTTATTAAGAGCGTGGCACAAGTTACAAGTGTGTGTGTATGTGTATATATATATATATATATATATATATATATATATATAAATAAAACGCGAACAACAGCTTGCAAGTCTAACTCGATAATGCTACAAAAACTATCTTCCATGAATGATATCAACCATGTTTTTATGTTAATTATTAGAATTTCTACATGGTCAATGTTCTTTTTTTTTTTTTTTTCCAGTTCTGGGTCTACGTCAGTAGCTTTAAAAAAAGCTTACGTGTTCACTTTTTCTTGGTTTCGAAGAAATTTTAGGCGAAAACACATTTGGCAATATATACACCTGTGTTTTTTTGTTATCAGGAATGTCGAGCGATAGTTGCTTTCTGCTTCTATATTGGTAACTAAACTTTATAATTACAGCATCAAAAATATACACATGTTAGCAATAGCTCTAGACATACACCTATTTTCATATTTTCTGTTACCTCTACAAAACATTACATGATGAGATAATAATCAGTTTTCTCTCATTGCACTATATCTACACATCCCTTGGGTAGCTATGTTGATTCTAATATTGGTATTAGTTTGTGAAGTCAGCCTAATAATTTCCAGCGTGTGCAGTAAAGAAATATTTATTGTTTCTGGATTAAATATTTTTGTATACGTAGCTATTAAAAAAAAAAAAAAAAAAAAATTCTGATAGCATTTTAATAATTTTCATGTTAGAATTATTACATTCCTAAGTTTTTATACTCAAGAGATTTCAGCCGTTCTGCTCACCGGTCTTGACCATAAGATATCTTGTATCAATTCTCGCTCGGCTATCTATTCGGCCCCGTGTTCCTTGTTCATTTGTCCCACTAAACCAGGGGATATATAACTTTCATTACACACCCCAGGTATTGAACACACCACTAATAAAAATATATATATTTCTTAATTAACTGTAGAGACTTGGCCTGTCACCTACTGAACAGATTACTCGTAGGTATAAGCAACCCATTTACACTGACATTTTCTGAGGAATATTAATACCAACCGGGTGGTGAGCTTAGAGATTGTGAGCTTCTTCAAATTTTAACAAATTTTATACACTATCGGTGGTTTGAGACAAATTATTCAAGCCCCACCTTTATAGATATATTGTCAACATATCCATTAGGCTGTTTGCAAACTATAATTTCAAGTGGGTTTCGACATATACCGGTAGTAAAAACAGAACTAAAGCTTTATTGCACTTTACTCTGAAAACTCGTCTACTGACGAGTAGTCAGAGTAGGGTGCATTTCATACCACATAGATCTTAAGGGAAGGTAACAGATGATTTATCAGGGCAATACGGATATGAAAAATGCTTAACTGGAAGATCACCTTAAATCTGGTAATGACGAACAGAGACCGGTAAGTGCGACACTGAGATCCGTAGATGTATTGGGATGGCTAAGAACGCATTCCAAAACCTGGGTCAAGTATTGAGAGACAGGAGGATCTCTTTGGTAACAAAGAGTACTGAGCTGTTACATGACATCTATCCTCCTTTACGGCAGCGAATGTTGGACGGTCTCCTCGAAGATGAAGAAGGGACTCGAAGCGACGAAGATGTGGTTCTATAAACGGATACTGAGGATATTATAGACCGAGCGTGTGATCAACTATGAGGTCTTGGAGAGGATGCAAACAAGGAGGAGGTATATACTTAATATCAGGAAGAGGCAGCTGAAGTTTCTGGGATACGTAATAAATAGAGCCTGGAGAATCTGATACTCACAGTTCGAATAGAGGGGGAAAGAGACAAGGGAAAGCAACGCATGACATACCTGGAGGGCTTAAGCAAGTGGATGGCAGAAAGTGATCTGGGGGAAGTGGCAGAGGAACGGAATTTATTGAGAACTACAAGTGATAGGGAGAAGTGGAGAGGCATGATCGCCTACATCCTTAAAGGACTCGGTCCATAAAAAGAAAATCGTTTGATACTTAAGACTATCTCGTTCTTAGTTACTCTTACAAAACCTTTTCATACCCACAAATGTTTTGGATGTTCTTCTAATGATCATTTCTTGATATCTTTCTCCGCTGAATTCTTCTGTATTTTCAATGCTTCTAAATAAGTCATTTTGCTTAAAATGAACGACAAATGACATCATGAACCGACGCTTCTACCTGACTATAAATAACATCTGCCTGTTTGAAAATTTGTTTCATGCCTTCTAAACGTACCTGGGCTTGATGGATATACGATTTCCTGCAATGAAACGATCGAAAGATTCTGAATAGAAATAGTTTGAAAATAATACGAGTCGCATTATGAAGTATCATTTTTCGGAAGTCAAGAACCGTAGCTATTTACCAAATATGTCACCCCTTCAAACATTGGCCAAGTAAAATTAGATTTTAAAATGAACTTGGTTAACAGACTTATTCCATCAAAATCCAAGACCTCAACGCTTCAACCAAATTAGGGAAATTCTTTATAATTCTACTCACATTTGTCCACGCTAAACAGAGAAACGAAAAGTTGGATTCGTATAGCACAAACAGCGACTTAACAGACTAATCTCAAATATTATCACTGGAAGCCGTAAATAAATGCGTTGCAAAAGTGACTTTTGGGAAAAAGAACTCAGCGTCTTCCTTTTGGCGAATGTTGATTGGCGGAAATTGCTTATTCGATATTTTATTCGGTTGCTGCAACTCAAAATGTCTGTCGTTCGTGTATACATCTTAAATTGCGAAATAGTTTTCTCTCTTTTCTTCCGGGTTCGGGTTGCAGGTAAAAACAAAAGTAAATTCAGAAAAAGAAAGGTAAAGAACAAATGAAAGAAAGCAGGATTCTCGGAAGAAGGAAAGACGTAAGAACGAGAGAAATAACGAGGAAAAGTGAAATGTAAAGCTGGAAAGAAGGAAATCAATAATTCTGATAGCAAAAATACTGCATGCGCTGAACAAGAAAAAGCCATGTATTCTATCTAAATGCATTGTAAGTCTATCAGTTTATTTCTATGTGCACATTTATATTTATCAAACTTAATTATATATAACATTTATGAAGCACACAAATATACTAATGTGTGTGTATATATATATATATATATATAACTGGCCACTCGTATTCCAGGATACTCGTCTATTAGGGCGGCTTGCCAATCCCTATTGCAAAAGCTTGCTCAGGCACATTTGTGTTTCTTCAACACTCAGAGAGCCGTGCTAGCAAGGATTCCGTCTACTCAATTTCATTCACAGGGCTTGGGCCAACCCATGGTATGGTTTTCAGGCACTTTCCAAAAGGTGCCGCACGCTAGGATCAAACTCTTCAGTCCGATAACATCAAGAAGTTTCCTTCCCGACAAATCAACTATGGTGAGATTCTAACCTAGGCACAATGGCCAGAATATTATATATATAAAATGAAAAAAAACGGTGTATTCAGGAAATTCCATTTTTATGCATGTTTCTTTGAATTTTAATTACTCATGTGAAAATACATTTAACAGGGAGTTCTTAAAAACCAGGTAGAAGAGTGGAGGATATCAAAAATATTTACAACGAGAGGCTACACATCTAGGTATCAATTTTCGATGCATATTTGATGAAAATACAATTTTAGATGAGAGAGTCAAATGCTCCAATAACCACTTCTGGGAATGCTATTAAAATTGCGATGACTCCCGTTTCTATTTGTTAGTGCATTCTGGTAGGTTTTTAAATCACATTGATTACAAGGACTAAAAAGGTGCCATTAACATATTGTTATATATATATGAATAGTGTGTGTGTGTGAATTATATATATATATATATATATATATTATATATATATATATAGATATGTGTGTGTGTGAATTATTTCTATTATATATATAATATCTGTGTGAATTATTTGTATGTATGCGTGTTAAATTTATATATCCCAATGCATGGGCAGTGGAATAAGAACAGTATACTCTCGTAGAATAAAGACACAACGGCCGAAATATTGTAAAAAACAACCAACCGGAAGATAAATAGTGGGAATAATGAAAACGCCTCAAAAATTTCAATATATCTTAAACAAAGAGCTTTCTTTAGCCTTCAGCCAAACTTGCATATTTGCTTTGTAGAAAGTTCATTAACCCGACCCTTTCCTTGTAATATGAAACATTACAGAATCTAATAAAATTATTTCCAATGATATCAGTTCCTTTACTTTGGTTTATATTTCATGACATCGCTAAAAATACTTTCATTGTCTCAAATCACTGTTTCCATCTGTTCTACATCAAAAAGCTTATGAAGTATCTAGTATCTAAATGCGCATCACTGCTGATTTCATACAGTCTCTTAAAAAAATCTTAGTGCTGCAAAAAATGAAAGATTATGATAAGTGAAATGTATGCGTTTCTCAAGATAAAAGTACTATCTTATGTCTATGGATCATCACGTATGTATTTGCCATGGCAAATATGAAAATATATATGATCAGAATCGTGATTTCATATCCACGCGAAAGGTTATTAATTTTGTCGAGATGGAAAGATAAAAAAAATTCAACACGTGGTTATGTGAAAGGATTAATTTCTCGTAGTTTCCTCCGAAATATCAGCCATTTATACAAAAATGCTTTCATTTTTCTTGGTGAACTTTTAATATTTAAATTTCTTCCAATATTGACGTCTTTTAATTTTTTTGAAAAGCTATAATGTGTCTTTTAAATATTTATGATTACGTGAAGACATTTCTTCCAATAGGAGACAAAAGCACTAAGTATTTAGACATTTTCCTTTTAAACATTAATGAACCATCAGTTTCTAGAGGACATATTTTAAATGCAATCCCTTCATAAATATTTCTACTGACAACAGGTAGCAAAGAGGGAATATGCATATGATTCTACAAAAATCTGTATGTATAGAAACCACATTACAAACTTTGGACAATATTATCAACACATAATAGCATCAGAATGTTTACTTTCTTGGATTAAATTGTTTTTAAAAGCTTATTAACCCTTTGTCAGTCAGTCAGTCAGTTGTGCCATGCGTGATACACGCTCAGGCGATCATGTGACGAGGCAGATTTTTTCCCCGCAGTAGTTTGCCATTTCCAATAAAGTCACATTACAGCTATTATGAGTACAGTTTACAGATAGAATGAGTACTAAGGGATTTAAGGTGAATGCTTTTACCATGGAAATGATTACAGATAAAAATCAATTAAATCCCACCAAATAAAAGGAACTCTTTATTTAATTTATCAAACGGGTATTTGTAGTATGTAGGTAATTCATAAGAATTTGATACAGTCAGTTATGTCAGATAAATGCCATGCGTGATACATGCTTAGGTAACCATGATACATGACTGACGAGGCAGATTTTTTCCCGCAGTAGGTTGCCATCCCGAGGCTACAGAACCTGGTGGTCTCTCCTGCTATTTATCCATAGCTGGAAAGACAAGAGGGTTCATACTTTTCCCAAGGTTATTAGCACGTAAGTGAAAGTAATGGATTAGATTGGAATTCGATCTCGACTCTCCGATTCCTCAATCCGAGACGCTATCCATTACTCTACCGTAGGTTATTTAAAGCCGAAAAATTTGGATTGTAAGAGTAAGTCTTATTTATGAGTGAATAGTGCATTAACAAGAAGTTTTAGAATAATGATTATTCCAGATAAAAATTCTATTTAACTCATAGCCTGGAAGATATGTGTGAATAGATAGGTTGGTTAATAAAACGAGGACAAACGAAAGGGTACCAATTTTATTAGTATTTATTTAATATTAACCACATGACAAATCAAGCACGGAGAGAAAAGTTTTTAAAATTTCGATCGTTGTAAAAGTGTTACGCAGGTCTATTTTTTACTAGTGTATGTCATCGGGGAGTGAGATTGTAAACATTGATGAAAAGGATTATAGGTTTGGGAAAGGGAAAGACATCTCGCGTGTAGCAAGTTGCAGCAAAAATTGACACATCACGTGGTCAAGTGTTGAAAAATGGGAATATGGTTAGAATATGATGTGATGAAAAGGAAGAAAGAAAGTAAAAAAGGAATATATAATAAAATATTATTAAATAAAAAATGAAAAGAAAAAGTGAAGGAACAAAAATATAGATAAACATTTTTAAATCTGTTAATATATATATATATATATATATATATATATAGCGTGTATATGCAAATTTTATCGGAGTTACAATAAGTTTATTTTTGTAACTTACCCCTGAATATGATCTCATAAGGTCGAAAGTTCTTTGGGTAAAACACATCGCATATACCCTGACGATTACGTTTAAGCATTAGACGGTGTCAACTCTGGTTATTGAATTCAATGTCCACTTTCATACGCTCTATTCCTGATATTGAACACTTTAGCCCATAAATATAGCATAACTTTAAAATCATATTATATATATATATATATATATATATGTGTGTGTGTGTGTAGTGATATTCGGTATTTGTCTATTAGTATATTTCTGTATGCTTGTATTTATAAGAGTTTGTATAAAATACTTTGTATATCCAACCATTTACTTTTATTACAATTCTGAATGCACTTATTTTCATTTTTACCATTGTTGTAACTGTCAAAAAATTATTTTACTTAGAATTATGTTTTTCTTATTAATTCTCCTACATATTCACATTAATACAATTTACGATTATTCATATTAAAATGAATATAGTGTTTACTGCCATAATTAATAGTCGTGATATTATTATATTGTACACGAATTTTCCTATAAGTTGAATGGAGTGGCCTTTACTCAAATGAAATCAAGTCCATCAACACTGAGACTGTCAACGAGCTGATTTTAATAATAATGTCTGTATGGTTTTATTTCATCATTAGCTTTCCAATTGTTTCGAGCTATTTCTAAGCATTTGGGAGTGTACTACGCGCGCCAATCGTGATCGGTACACTCACAGCCCATAATATATTTTTTCAATGTTACTTAGTTGTATGTGGCGAGATCTGGTAAATCGGTTTCTGGATGGCACTGAGTGATCAATGTCCACAAGAACTTTTTATTTTTATTTTTTTTTAAAATAAAATTACTGATTTGAGCATATACGATTGGATCGCATAGTGAAATCCCAGTCACTTGCACAAATCTCAGTGCGTCACCATTCTTACACGCCTATTTTTCTACTACAGCTAAGTCATTAACAGGGACTCTGAAATGTCTTCAGAAACTTCTGTCATTTCGTCATAATCGGTCTCTCATTACTGTTCTTTGTCTTGATTTCATGTGCTTTGACAGTAGAAGAGACACTGTTGTCTTTTTGTCATTTCTTTTCACAGTGTCTCATCATTTCTCGTGTGATAGGATTTAGGCTTCATCATTCCCGATTTTAAATATTTGATCCATTCACTGCTTTTCAGTTTCATTCCCAAAATAGTAATTATTCTTCTGCGCTATTCTGTTTTATCGAATTCGCTTACAGCATTTCAGATTATTTATACAATTTTCTGTTGAGTACTATGAGGATTTCTTTGTTCTTCGACCGTTTTTAATGATTCCTGTTTTCATTTGTATCTCATTAGCATAATGTATTTTAATTCCGAATTACGTTTCATTATTAAGGTTTAAAAGTCTGACGAATCCTTGCTTTTAATTCAGCTATAGTTTTTAGCAAAGAATTATCCATATGCAGCAAGTAGTTGAAATTTTTTGTTACTTGATGGATTCACACCAATTAAAATTCAACAGCACGCGGTTAAGAAACATCATCGCTATGACAAAACAGTCGCGAGATTCCTTAGAAAGCACATTCTCATGTTAATTTTAATTGTAGATTGTTCTTATGTAGTCTACTGTCCAGTTCGTTGAACATATTACGATGTTCACATCGCTTGAAATCTTTTGCATTTATAAGTATTCCAATATTCAATGTTGTGTGATTATTTCAGACGATTATACCAACGGTTAATTTTCTTTGTTTTGATTTCTTGCAGGATTTTCTATCTATGAATATAAGAGCCATTAGTTTATTCTAATTTTCACAATACTTTCTACTCCTTCAGTACTCCTCTTTCTCACTTGTTATAACTTGGGAATGATTTGGGATCAAAGTCGTTTGTCACCATGACTACCACTATGAGCAACAGAAGAAATTTGATGGTCATTACTTCCGATCAAGAAATATCAAGTCTCTCTGTATTTCCTTCATCGTTAATGTTTTTGTAGACCTCAATAGACACACAGCACAGTTGATAAAGGCATTAGTTAGATCCAGTGACAGGACCTAAAGAGTGTGGGTTCAATACCTGGTTAAGGCAGTGGTGAACGTAGAGAGGGGAATTAACTGACAGCCATTAGATATGGCACGTGGAACTAGAACAATCTACCCCAGTGAGTGAAATAAAGGGTTCAGTTTGACATTCCAACTACTTGAAGACCGGATCGTACAACAACCTAATTCTCTAATTTCTCTTTGTGTTCTCTCTGTGGTCTGTTAGTACAGTCACATACAAAACCTGAAAGTTCTTTCCATTCCTTAGTCATGATTATCAATACGCTACAAATTACGCTCCACTTATTTCGATTAACCACCTTACTTAGAATGATTACTTCGCTACTTCTTTAAATGTAAAAGCAGTTTTAGTTGGCAATAATACAGATGACTAAAAAGGCTCTGTTGATTATTTACTGCTAATTGGTTTAAATAATTTACTGACTATTGTTTGCACCACGTGGTAATAATTGTAAGTAAAATGATGCAGAAAAATAAGTAACCAAGTACTCGTTTTAAGTTCTCTGAATATTGGTGTCTTATTAATATTTACTCCACATAGTTCCAGCTTTTCCAAACATTCAACCAATGAAAACCGGACGCCAATCCGTCAAACTCGGGAATTGGTCTGGTCTTCCGCACGTCGAGAGTGCTCGTGATTTATTAATGTAAAATACAAAAATTGTGGCACAAAGCAAAAAAGTGGGAGTAGGTGAGGCTGGTCATCATTAACTATCTTAACTGTCTTTTACTAGCTAATCAGATTCACGACCCATCGATTCATTACAATTAACTCATTCACCACAAGAAGTCATACTACACCATTCACTATTACATATACCACAATACCTAATATTCACATGGGGACCTACAAAAACACATGACATAAAATTTTCTTTATATATTAGGTTGGTGCAAAAATAATGTCGTCTTCTCACATATGTTACTATGTGAGAAAACGACATTTTGCACCAACCTAATACAAATGTTCGATATATGTAAAAATATACAGATGGTATGAAATAAGGGAAGGGGATTCACCCCCAAAAGAAACTAAAATATAACAATGTCAAACTGAAAATAACAGATGTTAGTAGGATCCGTCTATCCCACAAAAATATGAGCGGCCGCTGTATTCTCTCTTTCGACAGAATCAAGAGGCTCACTAAGAGAGAAGGAATGATTAAACAACTATTAGAGTGGGAACATCAAAGACTGACCCAGTCAAGACGAAAAGATGACCAAAAACAAACTGGTGAGGTTGGGAATCTCGACTTGGATCATAAAAAGAAAACGAACAAGAAAATGAACGACACTTACCAGGTACACAAGGAGAGTCTTAAACAGAAGAGGGTTCAACAGGAAACTGCCCCGTTATGATCAAGGGAACAAAAAAGAAACAAGGTCAGCCCCGTTCACACGAACTATTTTCATCCACCTTTCGCTGAAATCTGTCGACACCAAATGCTTTCTATCAATTCTGATCTTCACCTTCCCAATAACTGCGCCCATTAGTTCCCGCTGAACTAGTTTAATTAGCTTTTGCCAGAAGTCTTGCCAGTTCAGTAAAGACAGATTGAACTTCCAGTGTGCAGCCATTCTATGCCTGGCACGTAACGCTATCTAAGCACAGAAAAATCTATGGTCCGAATAGCTTAAACAGTGGGATAATCTAGCAAATCTGTATCGGCCCTTCTCACTAGCATTCTATCCAGGTAGCTGGGTTGACGGCAAATTAAGTATCCATATCGACATCTTCTGCCCAGGCTGATCGACACGGTATCTATCAATAGACTAAACTCGCCAATCAGATCAACCAAACTACGATCACTGGGCGCATAAATTACAACTACCAGAAACGAACTAATGTTCATGGACATATCAGCCAAGGTCAATCGCACCTTCCCTGTATCGACATGGATAAGGTCCATCTTTGCACCCAGGGTACCTTTAATCAGCAAGCAAACACCTGACGAGCTAGTCCCTGTATGCCGAATAGCCAACAAAGACAGCACACGAGCATCAGCCTCACAAACAAAGTGTGTTTCCTGAATCTCAGCCACATTTACGTCGAAGGTCATGCATCACAAAGCAGGCGGTAGCCTTCTTCCGATCATTGAAGCTTCTCTCATTCAAGCTAGCTAGCCGTGACCCTCCATGCGCAGAATTTTGACAATTTTTTTTAAATACTGGAGTTACCACCTCAAGCATCCTGATTTCCTTGCTTCAGAAAGGTGGTCCCAAACTTTCAGATCCCACCCCGTATCCCTTATTCAGGTTATTACATAGGGGGGGGCATTTAGGAAATTTTTTGGGTCTACCGCCGACTCTCCGTTGACGGAAGCGATTTTGAATAGGAGACTCGAGGGCCTTTTTTTTTCTCCAGGGTTTGCCTGTCAACTTAACAGACTTTTTCCCCCTCTAAGGAAGGACTTTTTTTTCTCTTGGTAGGGGAAAATAAAGCCCTAGCAGGCGAAGAGTCCTAGTCTTGACTGGACTGTTCTGTTTTTTTTTTATGGCAACGCAGAGACGGATTGGGACTTGGCTTTGTCCATGGCCTTCTCAGCCTTACTTCCACCACATGTTGACGCCGATTAATTTTCGTGATTTAATGTTCGTAGTCAACAGGTTCTTGTATTAACCGCTTTCAAAATTTCAGGCCGATATAATCATCCGGTCCTTTATTTTGGGGGGCTATCCGCTGCCCACAGGATTGCTGCTGTGGATGTCGGGTCATGTTGGGAATCCGCCATAACGGTGGCGTTCGCACGTCAGCGTACGCAATAAAATAATTCAGCAGAAAGAATACATGTGCCGAAGACAAAAATGGATACAAAAACAACAACGACGAACGTAGACAAATTGTAACACTTTTGAACAATATAGCTTGAAATCAAGTGACATGAAAACGTTCTGCACGTTGTGGGCGCTCTTTCTCGACTGAGAATAAACTAATATTATATAGCCTTCTCATGATGACTATTGGCTAATATCTGCCCAGTATCGTTCATATGCAAATTGTCAGCGTCACTGAAGAGAATGTTCTCTTTCAACAGCCAATTGTTTAAGAGGACGTAACTCCTAGCGCTTAATGCGCCACAGGTAACCAAATCTGAGTCTTATCAGGTTGACCCGATTCTCTTTTCATCTACCTACATCATTTCTTTCAGTACATCTTTCATTTAAAGTACTTTCTTTCAGTTCCTGTTTTTTTTTTTTCAATGATGATTTTAATTTATGAGTCTGGGATCTATACCACTTGATCGATGAATGGTCATGAAAATAGTGTTCAATGAAAACGGTAAATTACTTGTCATTTCTGGTTTCTGGAAAGCATCCGTAAGACAAAAATGTGCAATTATTTTTTTCAGTGGTGATCTGAAAATTACTGACATCATTACTTTTGTTTCACACGCACTATATATATTTAAAATCGATAAAATTAGAAAGCTATTATATAGAGAATTTAAATGCCTGATCTTAAAATTTACTGTAAGCACTAAATTGAAAAGGTGAAATTCCTTGATATAACATTAGATTTAATGAAAAATATATACATACCTTATAAAAACTCAATACTAATTCTTTGTACATACACCCTGATTCTAATCAGCTCCATCTATAATTAAACATACGTTTATCTATCGAAAAGAGAATAAGTACAAATTCAGCAAATGGGAAGATTTTCTAGGAACATATTAATTTCTATAATAAAGCTTTAAGACATAACTTACATAAAAAAATGAAAATAGAAAGAATAGAAAAAACGGAAGTAGAAAAATAATTTGCTATACACCCTCATACAACTAAATGGTGAAGAACAAATTAGGACAAAATTTCTTTGCATTAATCGTTAAACGTTTTCCTAACGATATTAAACTCACTCCTATTTTCAATAAAAATACCCTAAAATTAAGTTACAGTTGTACTGAAAAATTATTAAGAAACATAATGCTAACATCTTGAATAAACACTTAGACCAAGACCAGAGAAATTTAGACAGTATAATAATAAAAAGAGATGAAGATAAACAAAAATTGTGTAACTGCAGAAATCCTCATAACTGTCCTCTTAATAATAAATGTTGTAATGAATCATTAGTATACCAATGCAATATCTCAGCCATTGAGGATCCAGAAAACGTAAAAGTCTACATAGGATGTACAAGACACGGGTTCAGAAAAAACGGTTTAACCAGCATCAAAGTTCTTTTAGGATAAATGAATACCGAAATCAGACGCCCCTATCGAAATATTTCTGGCACATAAAGACATTACTAAAACACTGTGAAATGAAAATTAATAAGAAAAGCTAGAACATGTAGGTCTTTAAATGACCCATGTCCTTTGTGCACACATGAGAAACTATATATTACCAGGTTTATAAAAATAAAAATTTACTTAAAGAAATGAAATAGCTATTCTCTGCCGACATTGTCAAAAATCTTAAGTAATGTTTAAAAAAACCCCAAAAAACTGTAAAATTAAATCTACATATTTATATTCGATGTTTAAATAATTTTTAAATAATTTAAGTAACTATTACATTTATTTGTTTTAAAAGATGGTATAGTTTATTATTAAAATTAAGAATAATATTTTAAAATTGTAGTTCAATACGACATATTCATACACAAACAATCCTTTTAGAAAAAAAAATCTATGTATACAAGTACAAATTTAACGGCGAAAGAAAAGTGCCGAAAAACTTTGTCGTTAAAAAAGATCAGACGACGTGCGTTGAACGGATGTAATCATTCATTTGAAAAAGGCACCCCTACCCTGCCTTGACTTTTTCGAAAGTAACTAATATATTGATACAATAGTTGTCAGTGAGAAAGAATACCTTGCCGCCCCTTGTTAAAAAGATTGGTTTTCCCCATATCCATAGAAACTAATATGAATATATATGCCTAATTTCAAAATAAGTTATTCCAAAATTCGCTTGAAAATGAAACTTTAATTCTATAATTGAATTTGAAGTTTTTAGCTTCTGTTTTTGAAACACGGTAATTCCTGTGTAGCGATGGAACCATATTTCTAATAAGTATATAAGTATATATATATATAAGGTTGGTGCAAAAATAATATCGTTTTTTGACGTTAAAAATACGTCAAAAAACGATATTATTTTTGCACCAACCTATTACAGCAGGAAAGTATTTATTCAAAACTTATTTATTAATAAACTTTTAAACACTAATTAATCAACTTACAACCTACTTTTGTTGATGATGTTGACCTATTCAACCTAATTTATGATTGCATAGAATTTGTAATCATACTATCAATAAAGGAACCATTAATTTCCAATTGCTTTCGGCTCTAAAGATGTAAATTTAGCTAAATGAATTGCTTTAGGCCAAAAAAGTGAGATTTGATCGAAAGAGAATTTGAAAGAATTTGGAACTACAGTAGGAACAGTAAGAGACATTTTTGTACTTAATCTTTTTAATCCATCATTAGAAATTATTTAAGACGTGTCAGGATAAAAATTAAGGACTGGGAAAACGAATGTAAACAGGGAAAAGTATGCGTTTTATAGATTAAAGATTTTGTGGTGTTAAGCCAAGAACATTAGTGTGAATAAGATGAACATGTGGATAATAATAATAATAAAAAAAAGAAAACAGCAACCAGTGAGTAAATTCAAGCTCTCACAACTGGTATTCCAACTTCGAGTCGTTCCTTGAGTTCTGTCTCGAAATCACTAACAGACTTTTCTAGTCGCCAACCATGAACGTCACTCCAAGCACAATATTTATTATTGTATATATATACAATAAATGCGGCACAAGGCCAAAAAGGGGGTTGGGGGAAAGGACAGTCATCACTTGTCTTAATATAAAACTTAGCTAGCCACAACCACTGACCCTATCATACAGAACAATATTCCTTTCACCAAAACACATTTATCCATACCTTTCTTACTACATCCACCAAAATACCTCTGACTCAATGAAAATCCTAAATACTCCCCTTATTTACAAATATCGACTGTGGGGGGGGGCATAAAACAACAATATTTAAAAAAGAACCCCAATGAATATGTACAATATGACACATAAAATATTTACAAGAAACTAAACAAAAATTAGTGTTAGTAATAAACCCCCCCACAAACTTTAAATGTGGCAGAAATATCAGTTAACCGGACGAAATCGATGCGGGACTATGAAAAATAAAGGAAAACATTCAATCCTCCCAAGCATTCACACAGGCACACACTCATTCATACACAATAAATACGAAAAACACACGCGAAACGAAAGGCGCCCCGCATCCCCCAGAGAACTGACATCACTGACCACCTAAACGAGGGAGGGGATGGGGAGTTAAACTAAAGGAAAAAAAAATGGGACAGAAAAAAAAAGGGACAGAAAAAAAAGGGACCAATGAGCAAACACACCCTAGCCAAGTTTACGGAAAAAGAGAAACTAAAGTCAAAAAACCCAAAAACCTACTCTAGCCTAAAACCAGAGATGGGTTGCCCAAGTTCAACCCAGGAAAAACAATATCCTAATGCCTAACCGGCATCAAGATGCCACTCAAGGTCAGCCCCTTTTACTCGGCACATACGCGCAAGATTCACCCACCTTTTGCCAAATTCTGGTGAGGTGAGCCGCCGCCTTTGCGTCCTAATCTTGACTAAGCTGATGCTTAAAGAACAAGATCAGTTGGGAAGAAGTGAACTTCTCGCCCTCAAAGAATTCCTTCTGACGTGTGGTCCAAATCACGACTCTCATAACCCCTAGTAAGCAACAGAACAGTGTTCAGCCTTCGTCATCTGCGGCACCACATTGCTACAAACAGAACTGGCTTCAAGGACAAAAAACTTTCCCTGAAGCATGCGAACCATGAGGCCTTCAACAAACCTGCACAACGGCACTACCGCCTTGCACTGAAAGAAGGCGTGACTAATGGTCTCGACTTCCCCCGTACAGCGACGACAGTTTGGATATTTCTCCAAGCCTGCTGAACAAAGTCTCTTGCCGACCCAGAGGTTTCACGAATCACCAGCCAGGTGAGTGATGCCTCATCGTTATTGAGGCATTTCAACCCAGGCGCCCAAGGTCATATCGAGCGAGCCTCCTGCTTCGTAAGACCGAGCTCGCCAATCAGATCATCTTGAACGGACCCCTAACTAACACTTGATACAATGCCTTATGAGACAACGCCTGGGCGTTGGAGAGGCCATCCGAAGCCCGTAAGAGGAGTTTCAGATCACGACGACATTCGCGATAGAAGGAGCACTCGGCTCGGGGTGTACGGCCGGCTTCTGCACACTTCTCAGGGACGGGAAATGTTTACGGACGTCTTCTTTCCAAAAGGCACCCTCCTCATCAGATCCGAAACATATTCGGTCTAGAAAGGTGACGCGAAGCATATGTTGACGAATCTCAATGCTAGGCATGCCCAGGCCGCCCTCAGAGGGATGAAGGCAACAGATCTCGAGAGACACCATAGGGGCCTTGTCTCTCCACAAGAAAGAGAACAAGGTCCGTACTAATAAAATTAGTCTGGCATACGGGAGTGGAAGTACAGAGAGTCGGTACAGCAGTATCGGATAGATGTGTGAAACACATACTTCCGCCCTTCCCTTGCACCTCCGACCAATTCATTTCCAACTGGAGATTCGGACCGAACCAGACGCCGAGTATCTTGATCGGCCCATCCGTCCAGAGGAAAGGTCCGGGAAGAGAAACTCCCTTCCACGCACCCAACCGCAAGCCAACAGACTTATCGCGGTTGATCTTGGCCCGTGTCACCATCTCATACCCACTGATCTCCTTGCTGACTTCGTCAATCTCGGCTCTGCTCGACACAAGAACCGAAACGTCGTCAGCATAGGCAGAATACCTGGCTGAGGTGGAAGCCCCAGGGAGGGAAATTCCTCGCAGGACCGGATTCGCCTTTAACTTGCGAAGGAATGGTTCCAACGCAAGAACGTAAAGCAAGGGTGAGAGCGGACAACCTTGACGAATGGAGCGAGACAATACGAAAGGCTTCGATCTTACCCCATTCACTTCCACCAGCGCACCGGGGGTCGCATACAAAAGTCGGATCCAGGAGCGAAAGTCGGCTCCGAAACCGGCCACTGAAAGAACAGCCTCCAGAAACCGATGGTCAACCCTATCGAAGGCCTTGGACTGATCTAAATTGATCAGCGCGGATTCACTGTCGACTTGTTCTAAGATCAAGCGTACCATATGAAGGTTACCCTGAATAGTCCTGCCCTTCACAGCACAAGTCTGTTCGGGGTCAATCAGACAAGACAGGACAAGCTGCAAACGGTTGGCTAAGATCTTCGCCAAAATCTTTAAGTCAGTATTTAACATCGTTAAAGGGCGAATGTTACATCCCCACCGTTCTTGTCCTTACGCATCAACTTGATCACACCCCTGGTGAAGCGTTGAGGTATAGACCCCTGCTTCATCCAGTGGTTGAAAATCAGTTCCAGCAAAGGAACAAAACTTCGTAGGGAAGACCATCTAGTCCCGGAGACTTATCCAGGTCAACCTGCTTCAGCGCTTCCCAGATTTCCGACTCTGTAATGGGACGCTCGCACCTAGCCGCTTCAGCTGCCTCAAGGCAGGGAAAGTCAGCCAAATAGGCGTCGAACTGAGCAGGGCTTAGACCGGGCTCCCTGGTGAAAAGATTCTGAAAGTAATCTCTAAAGGCCTCGCATATGCCCGCGTTTGTAGTCACGGTCCGCTTTTCCGGTAATGTGACGCACGCTATATGTCGCCTAGACGCGTTCCGATTCTCCTCTGCACGCAGTTCAGCGGCCATGTTCGTCGCCTCAGAAGACATTCTTTTTAGCCTAGCCCTAACTACCAGAGCTTGATCCTTCTTGATAAGAAAGGAGGACAACTCTGCCTTAGCTAAGGCTATTTCCCCACTAACACGGGATTTCACGGCCCGATCAACTTTATCTTCTAAGGCAGTTTGCACCGCTAATCTATCTAGATTGAGTCGACGACTAAAATCGGCAGCAAACGTTCTAATTTTACATTTTAAATTATCCCACCAGGCGTTTCCCACAACCGCCCCCGTCATTTCCCTCTGAATCATTAGTAGCAGCTGGTCCCGGAAACCCTGCTCACCAAATAATGAACAGTTGAATTCCCAATAACCAGCCATTCTAACTAAGGGTAATTCGACATCCAATTCGGCATATTGCCTAATGGACAAAAGGTATTTTAGGTCTTTAACCCTATTTCCATAGTCTCTGGTCCTCTCTGCCTGAGCTGCGTTGATTTTGCATATATCCTCCCCTGTATTGAAAATGTGTTTCTTCTTTTTATAAGTATGTGCTTGGGTGGGGCTTCTCTCCCGTTTAGAAGAGGGAGGCGGCATTTCAACTTTTTTGACGGGGGAAGGACTAGTGGTATGTAAAGGTGTGCGTGATGAAATTTGTTTAACAGGAGAAGGGCTGGGAGTATGAAGGGGAGTATAAAAAGGCCTATGATTGTAAGGGCTTGGGTCTCGAGATTTGGCGGGGTTGTCAGAGGGGAAGGTTTTTTCGTGGGAGAAGGTGCAGACCGGACCGAAAACGTGGATGGAATGGGATTGGGAGGTTTTTCGCTATCCAATTTTTTCTTTAGTTCTTTTCGTATGCTGGATCATACTTCTTTTGCGGTTCCTTGAAATTAAGTTGTACGGCCGGGGCATCGCCCTTAACGTTTTTAGAGGGAGTGAGATTGTGCGTGTCTTTAGCCCTCGGGGCTTCGGGGGACTGAGGACCCGCTGTCCGGTGCTTCCCTCTGGCCCTACCAGCTACCAGCCATTCCCCCCTCCCCCTTCTCCACAACTGCACTAGCAGCGGGCGAAGGCTCTTTGGGGAATGTGGTCTTTGATGATGTCCCAACCGGTGGATTAACCGACCCGGTCCCGGAAGCTGGTACGCCCATTACAGGCGAGGCGGAAGGAACAGACGCGGTCAGAGGGGGATCTTGATTAACTGGAGCTTGACTACCAGAGGCCTTCCTCTCTGGGCAGGAGGAGGAGAGATGACCAGTCACTCCACACCTCCAGCATACCGGTCTTTGGCCTGTTACTATGACCGGTAATTTCAAGCTGCCAACATCCAGACAGTTGGGGACGGAGCGGATGGCTTTCTCGTTCAACATGATATCAAACCTCCACCCCCCGCTCAGGCTATCACAGGAAGCGCCCAGTATTTCGCCGTACTGGGAAAAGAAAGCGGCGATAAACCGAGGAGGGACCTCGTATACTGTTACACTGGTCCTTCTGCTGCCTTCATACTCCGTACGCAGGATAAGGTGGAGCGACAAATTTTTCGCGTACGCTTGTCATCGACGAAAACTGACAATTCGTTTCTCAATCTTCTTCAATTCTTGGGGGTCTTCTAAGAGTCCACCTTCTACAACAAGGTGAGCGTAACTCTTAGCACGCTCCAAGAACTCCGCAAGATTGATAATACATTTCGGTGGGGACGGCCAACAAGAGGGCGATTCCCTGGCCTCAGTTTTGTCTTGAGAGTCATTTTTAGTTTTTTTAGTTTCCCTGAGAATTTGAGATTTATTGCCATTATTGGCTTCCGTATTTTCATTTTTCTTTTTCCCATTCTTGGCTTCCGTATTTTTATTTAATTTTCCCGGCGATGACATCCTCGCTAGTGGAAATTACATCAAGAGCTGAGTACTCTTTTAAATTCTCTTTATCGTGGGGGGGGTCTTTTTTGGGGGGGTTAAATAAATGTTTCCTTATCGCTTTTCTATAGTCTGATAAATTTGGTTTTCTTTTAATAGCTAAAAAAGAAGGCGCCTTTTTTTCCTTCTTTTCCATTTTTTCAGAAGAAAAGGGGAGCGGGAAATAATTAAACAATATTATAGGGGGAATTTAACTGAATAAATGAAATCAAAAAATAAACAAACTCACCCGAAAGCGAGACAATAAAGAACAAAAATAAAAAATCAATAAACAAAAAAATACGAAACGATGAAAAATAGCCGAAGCTAATTACAAAAATAAAGATGGCTGACGTGAGTCGAACGAAACGAAAACAAATAAATTGGACAATACAAACAATTACAAACAATAAGCACATAAAAATTAAAGGATGGAAATAAATAAATTAATCAAAAAATAAAGCGAAACACAGAATAAAGAAAACGAAGATAGAATTAAAGAAATTAAAGAAAATGAAGATTAAAAGGGAAGACTAGAATAAAAGAGCAAATTAAAGGGGGTGGGTAGAAATAAGAAAAGGAAAAAACTGCAAAAATTAAAGGGGTAAAAATAAAAATCAAAAAGAGCAAAAAATTAAAGGGGTTAAAAATAAAAAGCAAATAGGAAAACTGGAATAAAAGAAAAAATGCAAAAGTTAAAGGTGGAGGGGGGTAAAAGTAAAATGGAGAGAAGAAAAAATCAAAAAACTTTTTCAAAACAGTCACAAAAAATGTAAAAGTAAAATAAACAAACTTTAACCAAAATGAAGATCGAAAGGTAAAAGGGTAAATTTTAAAAAAAGAGTCGAGTGATAAGCTGTCCGCGTCTGTCAAAAATCACGACAAACAGGTAAAAAAAAATGTCACTCCAAGCACCCCGCATTGGGAAAAATTGGTTACTTTTATATTTGTCCATATACCCATAATCCCTTGCATCTTCATGCGATCCCGTAATTCATTGCGTCCCTGTCCCATAATGCATTGTATCTTTATTGTATAAAAATGCAATGCAAGTCCCCCCCTCCTTCTTTTATATTATCTGGCCGAGGACGGATTACGGCAGAGCGATAAGTGCTTTTTTTCTCTCCCTCATTTCAACTGCAGTAGCTTTACATGCTAAGGAAGTACGGGCTCTTTTTTGGCGGGGACAAGGCAAGTGGCAACCAGTTGTGCTCGTCCCAGGTCCTGTCTCATCACGTCTGCCACAGAACAATAAATCTTTCTCAAGTTTTATTGTGTGTTTTCTCACTTCTACAAATCTACTTAGCTGGTAGAGTTTAATATAAATTCTGCTCGGTCGTTATTGGAATCGATAGAATTTTATTTCCTATAACTTGAAAAAATAAACGTTTTTTTAGGATTTTCTGGTGTTATGTTTTATCATCGAAAAGGAATTTTATTCTGAATATGATTTCATGTTTAACGTTTGCAAAACTTTTAATGTAGACTTTATATTTCCCAGCTGCTCATTTGACATCAAAACATCCTTACGTTGTTCTTATTTTTTATGTTTCTTGTTGCATTGAAAAAAAAAGAAAAATTATAATGTAAAAGAAACGCTATCTTGTTGGGGGAAAATAACAGAAATCATGTTAAGATTTCTTGTGTTTATCCTAGCATTTTACAGTAAGGAATTTCAAAATCACGTGACGATTTTCTGATTAGTCAGCTTTTGGATTTCCCCAACAAACCGAAGCGAAGAAGCTAATCAATGTCGATAAAGAACCCAAATTAAATGAGCCAAATTCGGTTATAGGATTTAACTTCTATTTCATGTTAAGTAATCCAATTAATCAGGATCAAAATATTCCACATCATGGGATAGTAAGAATCATATTTCTGCAAAGTTATCGTTTAAACATCAAAGGAATACAACTAAAGTTGAGAAATTACACTATCAGTTGGTATTTACTTAAAATGATTAGAACGCAAAACCAATGTTCATGCCATTATTATCTCCCTTTATTCTAATTAAACATAAACCTCACTAATACTGCTAGGCCTATCAGAAACAGAAGCTCAGTGCAGTCCTCATTTCTTTATAATAAAAACAGAATACATCTGCATTGTCGGCAAGAGGACAAAAACCATTATTTAATACTATCAATCACTGACAAAAACGAAAAAAAAAAAAATGAAAGAAACGTAAGAAAATATTTTTTTTTATCCATTAATTGTTATTTAATTTTTGCTTAGATTGTTTTGTAGCGGATACTTACTTTAATAGAAAATAGGGATATGATTTGGTAGTTAGTCTTTGTAAACGAATTGCTAGAGTCGAAACATTCTTTCTGCAAATATCCAGTTGGAATAGTTAAGTAAGTCTCACACTCTTAGAGTGTATACTGCTTACTTCAATGAATATGAACTTGTCTTAAAGTGTATTCCGCTCAACAATATGCAACTGATAAGCAAAATAATAAATACAACAAGAATACTAAGGCATAATAGAGGCTCACCGGAGAGCTCGAACTCACAACGGCATAATAAAACGTCTGTGAACGCGAGCGCGGTTGCGATGTTATCATTTAAGTTAATCTCTCAGCAAGGAAAGGAGTTAAAATTTTATGTTAGTATGTTGCATTCACTTTCGCACTTATTTCCTTATTAATGGCATGAATCCATCTCTTCTCCAGCTGTGTTTTATATAGTAGGGTAGACTGAATTCGCCCGCCTTCAATGGCAACCAGTTTAAAACTGGTAGTCGAAAACGGCGAGAAAGTAATGGGAAATCTGATGAATATCTTTTCCAACAAGTCGCAGAAATTGTCAGATATTAAAGAAAAGGAATCTGATAGCCTACGTCCTCAACTGACAGAGTTTAGGAAAAATAATGTTTTTTATTAATGTCGGCTTGTAAAAGGCTCTATGTTGCTTATAAAATGATTCTTCTAAACTTTGCAACGTTATAGGTTTGTTTTTTATG
>OZ010594.1:80345716-80348216 GCA_963932145.1 Acanthosepion lycidas | reverse complement strand
TGATTTGGTTTGGTCTGGTTTACGGCATATCAACTTCAATGGGTTATCTAACGCCGACATGATTTTTATTGCTGTAAGAATTTTTACCAAAAATGCATTGCTAGTAATATATTTCTTTCAAAGAAACATAATTTTACAATTTCATAATGTTTTGACCTCAGTTTGTGGTGATCACTTACATGTGCCACACCTCCGCTTTCTTTAATGTCATTGGTTCATAAATATATGATACTTATATGACAATTTTGCCATCGCACATAATTTGAATTTTTCTCTAAAATCACAGATTGGTCCATTTCCTGACCAATCGCGTATTTTAGTATCTTTCTATATTTTTAGCGCCAAGTTCACTGGAGCCTATGAGTAGATATATAAACTCTCTCGCTGTTAGCCAACAGCCAGTAACAGTTCAATTCTTGGAAAATACGGCACGGCGCATATTCTTGTGACATTTTAATTCTTAATTATTACTCATTCGAGTAATCATACTAATTCCTATTGATATCACTCATGAACATTACGTCTTTCTACACTGGTAACACACTGTGGAATTATTCTTAATTTAGTTAAGACATCAATTGAACTTTGTAGTTAAATAACATTCAATATTGTACTCAACATTAATTAGCTAAACTTACCCTTTTTATTACGGAAAAAGGGAAGCAACTTTCTTTATACTTAAAGGATTGTTGGCTAGGGTCACCGTGAATGTAATCAAGAAGGAAAGCTGTGTTCTTGTAAGCAACACCCCACATGAATCATGTACAACAAACACGAGAGAAAAATAATCAAGCTCAGTGAACATTAATAAAATATTGTATTAACAATGATATACAAAAATCAACAATAGTTTATTTAGTAGTTTGTTTTGTCTGGGAAGACAATTATAACTATTTTTCCTCCAAGCAGAGTTTGCAGTTTTCGGATTGACTGTTGTAGTACTATTCTGACGGTTATTTCGGTGGGAGTCGTTTAATATTCTCAGCAAAATAACGGTTAAAATAGACTACCCACAATGCACCACTGACCCTTACATAAAAATAGTCGAGGAAAAAAAACACAATGCATGTGGCCTGATGATTGCGTTTAGCGTGAAACAGTCTGTCGCCCCTTAGTGTTGACTTCAATGTTCACTTTTACATTTCTATCTCTTATATTGAGTACTTTATCCTATAAATATAGCATACCTTAAAACTCTACTTATATATATATATATATATATATATATATATATATATATATAAGAAGTGTAGTTTAAAGGTGAGCTATATTTATGGTATAAAGTGCAGTGGAAAGCTGAAAAGTATAACACATGAAGACATCAACAATTAGAGGGATCAATGGTAGCCCATACATGAAATAAAATTGACTCGCAAGTACAGATCACATATTACAAATGTAA
This sequence comes from Acanthosepion lycidas, assembly GCA_963932145.1. Taxonomy (NCBI): domain Eukaryota; kingdom Metazoa; phylum Mollusca; class Cephalopoda; order Sepiida; family Sepiidae; genus Acanthosepion; species Acanthosepion lycidas. Next base: position 80,346,814 of record OZ010594.1, on the reverse strand, counting down.
AATGTATATGATCTTAGGTTGTTTTCGGTTTTTAACATATTTTACATAAGTGGAAAGTCTTTTTGTGACCTTAGGTCTCTGGTTGGGACCCGTGAGGAAATGATTAGACAATAGTAATGAAAAGAAAATAATAATAATTATAATAATATCTTCACTGAGCGAAAAGTGACATGATCAACCTACTCCGGGAAAATATTGAAGGAACCCAAACTAAATTCTGTGAAAATGTATGTGTGTTGAAGAATTTTCCAGTTCAGACAGAAAAATAAAAGCCAATATGTCTGATATAATAGCCAAAGACTTTTTGGAGAAAAAGAAGTGCTTGTTCAGTGAGGTAACAATCCCTGTTGCTAAAAATGTTTCAAGTTATTCAACTTGGTCCTGATGTGGTTTCTCATCTTCAGTCGCTCTCTCACAGACGTGCCGTCACCTCCCTCTATCTTTTCTACAAATACTTTCACCTCCGAGGAGTTGCTTTCGCTAGTTCCCAGACTGCATATATTTAAGCGTGTTACTAGGCTGGCATCTCGGCCCCACCCTTTCGCTGTCGAAACTGTTAAATGTAGCCGTCTCTTCTACTCCAATAGCTTCATGTCTTGCACCTCCCGTCTGTGGAATTCCCTTCCTATTATTTGTTCCCCTCCAGCTATTCAAATGTAATGTCTATCGACATCTCCAAATGCACTGAACTATCCTCTGCCCTTCTCTTCATCCTTTCTTCCATCACACCTCTTTACTCTTTCTCACACTTTGCTCTTACTCCCACTTTGTAATCTGCGTACTAGTGGCATCCCGCTTTGCTTGGGGTGAAATGCTTAAGAAAAAAAAAACAAAACAAAAACCCCAAAAAAACAACCCCCCCCCAAGATGTAGAAATTGAAATTCAAAAATTGGAGCATCTCAAAACTCAGTCAATATCAATTGTTATTAAGTAACATACCAAAACATATGAAGAATTATCTTTCTTGACTCTCTGCTGAAAGAAGTTTGGCCGAAAATGCAAAAGAATGCACTCGAGGTTACTTCTCATATCTTCAAGAACGCTTGACCAATGTGGCAGATTAGAGACCTATACTACTGGAATTTGCTTGTACATTT
>OZ010594.1:80285716-80340716 GCA_963932145.1 Acanthosepion lycidas | reverse complement strand
TTCCTCTGAAAATGCAAAACTTACAAAACTTTTTACCAACGTCAAAGCCAATAAAAATGATCGATGAATCAGTATGATTGGTTTGGTTTGGTTTGTTTTACGGCATATCAACATTTTCATTGCTGCTAATATTTTTACCAAAAATGTATTGCTGGTAATAATTTTTCCTTAAAAAATGTATTGCTGGTATGAAAGCCTATTTTTACACTTTCATAAGGTTTTGGCCCCAGTTTAGGGGTTAACTGTTTGCCCATAGCTTGGACGAAACAGGTGCTAACACCCCGGGTCAGAGTAAAACTAGGAACACCAGCAGTTAAGAGGTGGTTCCACGCTCTTCAAAACCTCCTGTTCAGAGGCCTTCCCGTTGAACGCAGTTTATCGCAGTTTATCGTCATACTCAGGACGCGGATGTAGTTTGTGACGTCCCCCGGTGTCGCTGCGCCAAATGTGACGTCTGCCTGGGCGCGTCCGTCGTGCTGTCTCGGTCGCGGCGCCAGTTGTGACGTCACCGCGTCTGTCTCCGCGCCGTTGCCGTCCTATCCTGTCCTGTGACGACCAATGTGACTTGGTATTGGTCGCGGCACCAAATGTGACGTTCTAACCTTTTGATGATTCGGATGGGAATCTGGTTAGATTTGGTATCAGCCTTGTCGTTCCCAGCTCGCCTCCAACGTCTGGTTACCGAAGTAACTGTTTTGATTTCTAGTCTAACCTACCCACGTTGTGATTTGATCTTAGGTAGACGAAATCAATCAGTCGCCGGGCCGTAATGCAAGTCGAGTCCGAACAAGGGTAATACTGCACAATTATATGTAAAAGAAAATAAAGTAATAACTCGAAAAGTTCAAAATGTGTTAAAAAAGGATAACAATATTTCATATCTGGTTACTGAATACAGGACTGCGTCTTTCTACCAACCCGCTTATATGGATACGTGACACTTTGCGTTTGTTAGGCGAGTCTTAAATTGTTCTTTTAAGAAACTGGTTTTGGTGTATCTTCAGGCGATATTCGTAAAACTTGTTTTGGTGGTGTGAGTCTAAGTAGTTCTTCAAAAATACATTGTTCTTGGTTAGAAGTTGATGTCGTGATTGCGTGGAATCTTAGTCAGCTTTCTGCGAGCTCTCAGCTCACTGCAACTGCTTAATTCAACTCCTCAGTTGCCAACTGCCGTCTTACTCACTGCGACTCTGCTTATATAGACGCCGACCAAAACCGAGGTGAGCCTGTCGGGGTTTGAGGTTCCTTGATAATTCTAAATCCGTATTAAAGGTTTTTCTTTGTTTTCGGTCAGGAAGAATTATTAATTTCCATTTTTGGAAGTCTTTCGTCCTCTCAAATTCTTCCTTTCTCATATTGGTACCTCACCCATACCCTCAGAGGGTGTCAACAGGTTTCCCCTCTCTCTCTCTCACAGTGGCATCTCACACTGATCCCTTCAGGCGGGGGCGTCAACAGGCCTCCCCTCCTTCTTCACATGATTACCTTCGCCTACCGCTCACGCCACCATTCAGCCAATGGCCGTCAAGCACTGTGGGCGTGGCCAGACTGGCCTCGGTTTAAAAAATCTTGCTCAAAGAAAAAAAAATTATCTTTTTTTTTTCTTTTTCTTTTCTCCTGCCCGACAACAAATCTTTAGACTCTTATCTTAACCGAATGTCACCTGGACTTTATCAATCGAGACTTTTCGCTAGCATCAAGTGTGTGGTCATCTGGCGACCTGGACGCTACAGCCAATTATTCGTTCTGATAAAATAATTTTTTTTATCATGGCCAGCTCCGACACAAAACAGGTGCTTTTCTCAAATGATACCTCCGCAGATAGTTAAGGATTTAATCTGTTCTTTGTACTCTGGGTGGTCCAACGGACATTTTGGTTTCGGTCAGTGCGTGCTTAATTAATATTATCTCTTAGCACTCTGTCCCTTAGGCCACTCGACCAACCTGAAATTTTCACCATTGCCATGGCAGACGGCTATCTTTTATTTGGCGTGTCGTCATAAATCAAATTAAATCCAGTGTCTTACTTCCTCGATAATGAAAATAAAATCTTACCACTTTTCTTTGTTAGAAAAAATAACATCGCTTAGTGTCCTTTTCGTGATGACTTCTTATCACCTAAATTTAATTCTCGCAACCCTAAGTAGTGTCACAGTTTATCGTCACACCCAGGACGCGGATGTAGTTTATCGTCACACCCAGGACGCGGATGTAGTTTATCGTCACACCCAGGACGCGGATGTAGTTTATCGTCACACCCAGGACGCGGATGTAGTTTATCGTCACACCCAGGACGCGGATGTAGTTTATCGTCACACCCAGGACGCGGATGTAGTTTATCGTCACACCCAGGACGCGGATGTAGTTTATCGTCACACCCAGGACGGGAGTCAGTGTGATATTCTTTGGTTAAATGAAACGGACAAAGTAGACAGAAGTAGATTTAAGCGTTAGGTAATGAAAGCATTCGAATAGGGGTTCAAATAAGGTGGGTCGTGTCACATATGGCAACAGATGACGACAGGGTGATTGAGTATAGATGCATTCATAAGCAGTACATGCATCATTTAGTTGGATTAAATTGTTTATACATCAGCTGACCCAGAAGACGTCTAACTTTAGTATCCTTAATGAAGAAACAAACAAACCAGGAACGATACCCCCCACCCCAAAAAAATACTATTTGGAATGAACGTGTCATTTACATAGAATTCGAAGCAACCTTGGATAAAAATAAACGCTATTAAGAAGGGCGTCCTGTCAACTAAATATACTCACTCACTTGTGAGGACTAAAAGACTAACTGGGCGGTTACAATAGCTTCTCAAGTGCATACAAGCCTCCCCTAACCCTATTGAATTAATATTACATAGGACATAACTATTGAGTGGTAAAGTTAGTATTAGAAAGAAATTCACGGGTTAGTTGGCGAGCAAAAAATGGTTTGTGCTAGACGTATAAATTTGGGCACTATCTAAACGAGAAAATAGAAAATACTAAAATATTTTTAAGGGTTGGAGGAAGAAATAAATATTAAAAAAAAACATTTAAGCAAGGATTTCTCATACTACCATATCGAAATTTTGAGAAGTTTCTAAGATTTTTCTTTTCATCCAACATTAGAAGAAAATAAAGAATTAAATAACAACAGAAAAGTAAAAATTAAGACATTGAAATCTGGTAAAATACCTCTCAAAAAGGGAGGCAACTGTGGTCAGCCTAACTAACGAGTTAACAGTTTATGCTGGGATTACAAAGCCGTCGAAGAATTATATTGTTTCAACTTGATATGTGTACAAACAGATGAATTCTATACATAGAGAGATGAATATAAAGGGGTACACACAATAAGATACAGGCAAACTGCAAAAGTGTCGAGATGTGTGTGTATGTGTAAAATGAATCAGTGTAGCCATAGAAATCAACACTGCATAATGACTTTCAGTTTCAAATCTAATTATCTGCATATATATTAAAATACATAAATTTGATAAATATATATGGGTAATCATTTTTTATATACGTAAAGTTTACTTATTCCTACAGATTATCGAATACATATAAACCAAAAAACCTATTGTCGAGCATGTAGAGAAAGAAAGACCGAATGATAAAAAGAGAAATATGCAGGGAGAGAGAGAGGTGAATAGACAAGGATCGATAGATATATTAAAGGGTATATAGTTAGGTGGAAATAAATAAATAAATAAATGAGTCGAAAAAAATTAAAAATGGAAAAGAATTGCAATGAAGCTTTCGGGGATGTTGCAGTCTGACTGGCCTCGTTTTCGCTTTATTTCGACGCTCTGGTGCCATATTGGCGCGAATATTCACACCAATTCCAGCAAATCAGCAAAAACGCAGACTTCCATTAATGTTCGGCGTTGTAATCGATAAATATTCGCCAAAAAGGAGTCCTGTCTCCTTAATGGCTTATTTAATCAGTTCAGGGTCAGTGAAGGATGTTGGATCTGCGCAGACAGGGTAAGAAAAATGAAGGCCTCTGTCTGTTAGGCGAGATAAAAAAATCATTACTTTCAAAGTGAAATACACTCTCCACCGTTTTCAAAAAATATTTTCTAATTTTTGCTTTGTCGTTATTACTTTCTAAGTGTTTATAAATACTTGTGAAAGGTTTACCACTGCGAGATATCTGATATCTATCACAACTGCGTTCGGTTAGTTTGTTTTCTTGCCAGCTCGCGAATTGATTTTCATGAAGAATACGATAGTGCTATTAAATAACTGGCGCTATCTGATCTTTTAATCTAAAACCTATCAACATGACATATATTTCTATGGTTGCTTGCTTTTGCACTTCAGTAAATTACATTTGCATGCAGTGATGTGCATCTTCGTAACATCTATTCCGTTTGCAACGATACATTAATGAGCATTTTCTGAAGTCCCTAGCCTCATGAAGAAAAACAATTTGCCTAATATTCATTTTTCTTTTTTTTTAATACAGTAGAATCCCTGACAGCCGGACTAAGGAGGCCTTCCGGATATGAGGAATTGGTTACAAAGTCCTGATATGAGAGGTTATATTTAGATTAAAATAAAAGAACTGGAATCAGGTTTAACATTTATTTTCATTGATTTATAGTAAACAAAATAAGCTAATGATGAGCGAAATATAACGATTTGATTTTAAGGTAAAAGAAATAAATTATGTAATGTTAATAGAAAATCCATTAAATTCATTTGCCACGTCTGCAAAAAAAATAATATGAAAGGATTTTATTAATCGCTGTTGGATGATGATTCTTTCTGTCTAATGTCATTCTCAACTTTTTTTTCGTTTTGATTTAGTTCTTGAATTTTTTAAACGAAAGACACTTTTTAACACTGCGTGCATTATCGCAATCGTCATAGCTAAATGCTGGCTTTCTTTTCATAAAACTGACAACCTTTTAAATAGTTTTTTTCAATTTCAGTCCAGGTCTCATTACAATCGTGCATCGCATCACTCTCTTGTAGGTGTGTTTCGTTGTCATTCATTCCTCTTATTCCCATCATCTATTGCACCAATACAAGCCATTAGAGTGAAATAAGCATACTCAATTATCCAAAGTAAATTTCCTGAAAAACAAATTTCAAATCTGCTACATATCACCAAGAAATATACACATCAAAATCGTATCCGGATATGAGGGATTTCATTGTATTAATCGTCATTTCCTTAATGAAGGGATGAATATTAAATCATTCAGCGAAAATGTTAAATCAAATTTCAACCGTCAGGCCTATTGAGTCACCCATTTTTAAATAAGTGTTGGTGTGACCGTATTTTGATATCAGCTACAAGACAAAGGTTTCAAGGAATCCTTTCATGGTAGAAAGGACGAGTGCATATGCGTTCAGTTCCGGAAGTAATTTTCAGAAAGCATATTCTGTGGTAGACGAGGATAAAAAGATTCGGATATATTTTATTTTGAGCCGAAAATATGCCATGATGGTTTCACGCATCTCTTTAAAAGCAATATAAAAAATAAACTTAATATTATAGATTCTCTGATAGATCCTTCGGGGACATATTTCTTTAATGTCATCAGTTATTTCTTATATTACATTTAATTCAGAATCCCACTTCGATTGCGAGTTGTAATGATGAGGGAGCAATAGTTCTAGTAACTGATTATTCCCTTCTTACTTTGAACGGCTTCCATGTTGATAATTTGTGTTTTTCTTTCAATTATTCATTTTCCGTTGGCCAGAGGGGAGAGTTATTCATGCGCAAAGTTAGAGCAGACAAGTTTCTAAGGATAGATGTGAGTATGAATAAATGTCTTTAGGTGGAGTTTTGCTATCAAGGACACACACACACGTGTCTGTGTGTGTGTGTGAATGAGTAAGTTTATTGTTATTCGCAAACCTATATATTAGGTTGGTGCAAAAATAATGACGTAATAATGTCGTTTTTTGACGTTAAAAATACGTCAAAAAACGACATTATTACGTCATTATTTTTGCACCAAACTAGTTTCATAAGTTTGCCAATATTGTTTATCGAACACTAAAGCCCATTATCGAATTAATCATACACTACAAGTCTGTGATAATATTTTTTATATTTAATGAGAAATATATATCAATATATATATCTACATGACTCATTAGAACATTTCCAATCTATTATCTATATTACTCAGTAAAAAAAATATTGATTTAATAAAATATCGCTATCCCCTGTTTAAATTTTAACATCTCCCCTCTCTCTCTTTCCCATTTAAAAAGTTAAGATATTACTTTTGTACGAGAAACGTCAATTTTTACAGCATCCCTCATCAATCATCATATTAGAGTCCTTATGCTAAAGATACTCATATTCCGAGGTCATGGAATAGCAGTCGGAAGGTAATAAGTAGCGCAACCTTATTTTGACGTCATGGAAATTCCCAAACCTATATCAATAGAACACTAACATTTCGTAAGTATGAACAGCTAGGCGACGTGCATTATCAGAGTTCGAATGGAGCAGGATAGTAGAGGCCAGATAGATGTGATATTTCCTTTCTGAAATTTTGTAAACATTTAAACTCACACGAACTAAGATGTCACGTGTATACTTGGGGATAATTAATGGAAGACATTACCATCATCCATTCGACAGCGCAGGTGACGGGCATATCCAGAAGGTCAGTTCTCTATCATCCATTGGACAGCACAGGTAACAGGCATATCCAGAAGGTCAGTTCTCCATCATCCATTGGACAGCACGGGTAACAGGCATATCCAGAAGGTAAGTTCTTTAGCCTCTAAGCGATATAACAGCAGAAGATCCACTGGGATGGCACTGTTAACGGCACGGTACCGGTAACTGTGTTTTCCCTTGGTTTGGGAAGTCTCTAACAGGACTATGAAATATTTGACAACTTATGAAGTGGTCCGATGAGTTACAATTCCAGTGATTTCGTGCTGAGAGTAGGGTTCAGGATTGACGCAGACCCCAAAAGACAATTTTCAATAAGGCATAATGTGTGGTGTGCTCATGTGTCCTCGCTGAGTTGCTGTTTTAATTTCTTTTATATGTGCTATGTTTCATCAAGATGTTGGAGATCAAGGTTCTATACGACCTCCTGTCTGTTGCAGCACTTAATAAACTTTGTCTTTCTTTTATTTCTCCTAAGCCATTACTCAAGCTCACTATCCATTTAATCAAGCTAAGTAAGTTACGCGTTGTTTTCCTGTATCCCTCTTGCCCTGTCCCGTGAGTATCAGATTTTCCAAGCCCTCCATTCTCGTTATGTGCCCTAGAAACCTCAACTGACTCTTCTTGTACAAATTTCCTTTTTGTTTCCATTTTCTCTTCGTGATTCTACAACGGGTTAGTACAGCAGGATAACGCACCCTGTCTCCGGGCCGAAGTGATCGAATATTAATCTTAAGAGCGTCCTGGAGACTTTCGATGAATGGTGTTAGCAATCACGTTCAATCGAGCGCTATTTGCATCAAAGATTTTGCACTTACAAATATAAAGACGACAAAGTGGACAGCAAAGATTACTATATTTTGCAAAGATTGATTGAATCGTTTTCTACGGCTTATCAACCCTTTCTATGTTATTTAAAGGCAGAAACTATTTTTAGGTTACAAGATCTTTTTTTAGATAATGTTTCAGTGATAAAAATCTTACAAATTAACCCATATGTGGGAGAGAAAAAGTGAATTCATACCTTTCCCAAGAGCATTTGCGCGTTATTAAATGTAACGAAACCAACGGAAATTGGAACTCTGCTTTCCGATTAAAAATTCTGAGCCATCATCTATTGCACCACCCGCACCAGAGAGAGAGAGAGAGAGAGAGAGAGAGAGATAAACTGGCCGATCTGGAGAGAGAGAGAGAGAGAGATAAACTGGCCGATCTGGAGAGAGAGAGAGAGAGAGAGATAAACTGGCCGATCTGGAGAGAGAGAGAGAGAGAGAGATAAACTGGCCGATCTGGAGAGAGAGAGAGAGAGAGATAAACTGGCCGATCTGGAGAGAGAGAGAGAGAGAGATAAACTGGCCGATCTGGAGAGAGAGAGAGAGAGAGAGATAAACTGGCCGATCTGGAGAGAGAGAGAGAGAGATAAACTGGCCGATCTGGAGAGAGAGAGAGAGAGAGAGATAAACTGGCCGATCTGGAGAGAGAGAGAGAGAGAGAGAGAGATAAACTGGCCGATCTGGAGAGAGAGAGAGAGAGAGAGAGAGATAAACTGGCCGATCTGGAGAGAGAGAGAGAGAGAGAGAGAGATAAACTGGCCGATCTGGAGAGAGAGAGAGAGAGAGAGAGAGATAAACTGGCCGATCTGGAGAGAGAGAGAGAGAGAGAGAGAGATAAACTGGCCGATCTGGAGAGAGAGAGACAGAGAGAGAGAGAGAGAGATAAACTGGCCGATCTGGAGAGAGAGAGACAGAGAGAGAGAGAGAGAGATAAACTGGCCGATCTGGAGAGAGAGAGACAGAGAGAGAGAGAGAGAGATAAACTGGCCGATCTGGAGAGAGAGAGAGAGAGACAGAGAGAGAGAGAGAGAGATAAACTGGCCGATCTGGATAGAGAGAGAGACAGAGAGAGAGAGAGATAAACTGGCCGATCTGGATAGAGAGAGACAGACAGAGAGAGAGAGACAGACAGAGAGAGAGAGACAGACAGAGAGAGAGAGACAGACAGAGAGAGAGAGACAGACAGAGAGAGAGAGACCGATCTGGAGAGAGAGAGAGAATTCTGAATAGAATGAGAAAGATGTGAAAACGACTGAACATACTGAGAGACCGATTGATTTTTCTGTTTGGAGAAACATGCAAAATATATGAAAGAAATTGATGTCTTTGCTAAACATCTAAAACTCATAAATATTGCTTCGCTAATGTTTAACTGACAAGCTAGAACAGGAGACGAATTTCAAATCGATATATATATATATATATATATATATATATATTTGAAGGAAATCTCTCAGGGATTGCATCTTCATAATAATTCGAAAAAAAATAGACCAAATATTTCTAATGTTCTGTCTTTTGGGTCATGTGAATAATTGCTTTTTGATTCAGCGTTTCATATACATACATAAAGAAATTATACTACAATAAAACGGACAAATACCGTTATTATCATAAAATTGAAGGAAATAAAAATTTAAATCAAGTATTATATATATATATATATATATATATATATATATATATATTTGCGTGTGTGCAGACAATATGAAAACATCTCTATACGAAAGTAAATCAGTATATCCATAGCCTGACTCGTATTATTAGCTTACAGTCTGAAACTCCCTTTGTTTAATATTTCTCTACATGATTAATGCTTATCTGTGAATCATGTGCATTGACAAGGAAGGACAATTGATTAAGTACATGGTTGGGCGAAGCAAGCTATGATTAGACTAACGAACGTTAAGATTTTCTTTTAATTCCCCCCAAGTCATAATGGGGCGGTTTCCTGTGGAGCCCTCCCCTGGTTAAGATACTCTTCCTGTGTACAGATTTAATGTGAGTAAGTGTCGCCCATTTGCCTGTGCTCGGCTTCTCCCTACGATCCATTTGTTTGCAATTGCTTAATAAATGCTATTAGTTATTATAAAAAACATTTGATATAAATAAAATATATCTACACTGCGTGCCAAATTATTATCGAGATAACTATTTCAAAAACCGTCCAATCAGTTCACAAACTTTTCACACAATGTTGGCAACATTGATCTGCGCAATCACTGAAATTTTCGTACTGATCTGCGCAATGTAAACAAACTGGCGCCATATTTGTTATCATCACGGTGATTTGAGCGTGCGAAATTATTAGAAAAGTAAGAATTTAGTGAAAAGATGGGCCGTAAAAGCAGTTTAAGTGATGCTGAAAAGAAAACTATCACCACAGAACTCTCAAAAGGTAAATCTATCCTAGAAATTTCTAAAATGATAGGGAGGTGTCATCAAACAGTGAAAAAGTTCACCGCCGACCCTACACAAGTACGCAAAAGTGCAGATTAAGGCAAGCCGAGGGTTATTTCACGTCGTCTCATGTTACGACTTAAACGAGAGGCCACGAAGAACCCTGGACTTACCAGTCAAGAGATTTCAGTCGCATTGGGGATTCTACTGTGTCTAAAAGTACTCGGTGTCGGTATCTGAGGGAAATAGCAACAACAGTCAAACCTGTATCGAAGCCTCCGTTGACGAGAAATCACATCCAAAATCGATGGAAATGGACCGAGGACAATATGAAGATTGACTTCTCTAAAGTTTTGTTCACAGACGAAACTCGAGCAACACTTGATGGGTGAGATAAATGGTGAAAAGGCAGGTTAATGAACGGACAGAATCACCATAAGCGTTTGAGACGTAAACAAGGCGGTGGAGGCATAATGATCTGGGGTGGTATTATAGGAAAAAACATTAGTGGGCCCATGGAGAATACCAGATGGCGTCAAAATGACTGCTGATGCATACATAGCATTTATGAAGGAGCATCTTGAACCGTGGATGAAAAGGCAAAGACTTGCCTTCAGAAGGGCCATTGTTTTTATGCAAGATAATGCTCCCTCACATGTTGCTCACAAGACTACTGAATATTTGAAACAGTTAGGCTTCGATGGACCTCGAAAAATGAAGTGGCCAGCAAATTCTCCGGATTTGAACCCAATCGAAAACCTTTGGAGCATCATGAAGCGAAGACTGTATGTCAACGGACGACAATTCAGGAGCAACGCTGAGTTGTGGGAAACAATTCTTGACGTATCTCGCGGCATTATAGCAGATGACATCCTACAATTGACAAATTCTATGGATCGTCGACTTCTTTAAGTAATTTCAAACAGGGAAAGCACATTCCCTATTAATTTAAGACTGTATCTGTTATTTGTTTGATTTTCTTATTAGCTTCTTTTGATCATAAACATTCACGTGCAACATTAATAAACGTTTTGTTTGCTCAATTCAGGGAATTTTAGTAAACCTTTATAATAATTTGGCACGCTCAAATCACTGTGTTGATAACAAATATAGCGCCAGCTTGTTTACATTGCGCAGATCAGTACGAAAATTTCAATGATTGCGCAAGTTAGTGTTACCAACATTGTGTGAAAAGTTTGTGTGAATTGATTGGACGGTTTTTGAAATATTAGGAATAAAGTTATCTCGATAATAATTTGGCACGCAGTGTAGGAAGACAATACTAATGAATGAAATGACAAGAGAAAACCTTTAATGCCAACGGGTTTGGTTGCTTGAGGAACTTTTATCTTGGTAAGTGTAGAATTTTTATTTTGTGACCAGTATTTATACACAGAAATGACTGGGAGAAAAAATACGTCAAAATTCGTTCAAATTTTGAATTAGAGAAACGCTTTCAAATATCGTAAGATTCACTGAGTTTTAACAAAGATAAACTATGTATGATCTTTAGTGACGTGATTTTTCGACATATTAAAACAAAAGTGAATTGTTATGTTTTTTATGTATTATTATTTTACATGTATTTTTAATTATTATTTATTTCTAATTATTTTAATTTACTTACGGAATTCATTAATACATTTAATTAATTCCTGTAAATTTTTATGCCCATGCATAAATGTGAGCTTGAGAATGAGGCATTTCTTGTACGATAGGATATATTTGGCGAAATACAGGGCGTAAGTTAACATTTTGGCAAGATTCAGTTTTTGAACTCTCAGGAGCCTTTCGTCTAAGTTATCTCTTCAGCAGTTTTTGAGATCGAAATCATGGTTGAAATTAGTTATATGCATATCTAGGAGATGTTCATAAATATTTTTCAAATTTTTGCAAGTTTCACCAATCTTTTGTAAGGAACAGCTGTTTCAGTTCATCGTATGTAAACCTGCTTCAGAAGTATTGTTATTATGATCATTTTTGGTTCTGATCATATCCATAGTGTAAACTTGTGTACGACCTGTCACAGCATTCTATAGAATTCATAACAGGTAAATAGTGCTTAAGGACTCAGCACATATGCTAGGCCACAAAAATCTCCTGAGCCGACCAAGCATAGATATGAAAATAATATGGGAACCAGTAATAAGGAGTACTAGAGAAAAGCAATGAATAACACACATTGCTATATGAGCACTGGTAAAAATGATGACTGAGATATTAGGTTTACAAGTCCCAAAAGGTCGTACACAGATGTCCTCAAAGACGTTGGTTAGATCCAGTGACTAGACCCAAAGAGTTGTCAGTTCAATACCAGGCCACTAGACACTTGGAGAGTTGAGCTAAAGGGAAATAACGGAGACATCCGGAAGAGGCATGACACGTGGAACTAGAACGATCTACCCTGGTGGAGGAAAGAAAGGCTTCGGTTCGAAAGTCCAATCACCTGAAGATGGCTGCAGCGTACAATGGCCAAAACGTTGTGAATATAGCAATAAAGATGAGGATAACAGTCCGAATAATGTAAATAATAGAAATCATAATACCGCATCTCAGAGATATAGACAGATATTGCAGTTACATCTCTACAGGATTACGCCAAAGTTTAAGGATATATATATATATATATATATATATATATATGAGATGAGGTATTATGTACACTATTTACATTATTCGGAATATTCTCCTCATCTTTGTCGCCATATTTATCACAACGTTTCGGATGTTGTACGCTCTGGCCTTCTTTAGGTGGTTGAAATGGCGAACTGAACCCTTTATTTCGCTTGCTGGGGTAGACTGTTCTAGTTCCACGTGCCATGTCTAATGGATGTCAGTTATCAGTTATCTCCTCTTAATTCACCTCTACAAGTTATCCACTGCCTTAACTGGGTATTGAACTCACACTGTCACTGGATCTAACCAACGCCTTTATCCTTTGTGCCATGTGTCCTTAAGGGCATATTAGACATAGCTGATAACTGACATTCATTAGACATGGTACGTGAAACTAAAACAGTCTACCCCAGCGATCGAAATAAAAGCTGATGAAGGCCAGAGCGTACAACGGCCGAAACGTTGTGATAAATATGGCAACAAAGATGAGGACAATAGTTTAAATAATGTAAATAGTATATATATATATATATATATATATATATATATATATATATATATATATATTAAAGGTAAACTATATTTATGAGCATAAGTGCTCAATGTCAGGGATAGAGTATGTGTGAACACTAATGTAGCGGCGATGTTTCTGGCTTGAACGCGATATGCATGACATGTTGATTCGATTATCTATATATGCTTGTCAGTGGAGCATTATAAGTAGCAAGATCAGACGACGGTTATATTTCAAATTACTCTATAGGCTATTGAGTAAAAATAAGTGAGGGCTAGAATGTGGTTATTTGTAATTAGTGTATTCTGTTTGTTAATTTATTATTTACTGATTAATTAGGGTATTTTAAGTTTATTCATTATTTGTTGTTTATTGTTATAATTGTAGATTGTTAAATTGTTTATTATTTATTTACGTAAATTATTTGTTTCTTTTGGACGGTTGGTCATATTTGTTTAGTTTAAAATATGTTACACACACACACATATTGGTAAAATAAATACTGTAGAATCCCTCATAACCGGCCATGATTTTGATGTGTACATTTGAACTATTTGGGTGATATGTAACTGGTTTGAAATTTCTGTTTTTCAGGAAATTTACTTTGGATAATTGCTTATGCTTATTTCACCCTAATGGCTGGTATTGGTACAAAAGATGATGGGAATAAGAGGAAAAGAAAAACTTTGAAGTTATCACAAAAAGTGGAAATTTTAAACCGACTAGACGCTGGTGATAGTTCATTGTAACTAATGGCTGAGTTCAACATAGGAAAGTCAACATTGTATGATATAAAAATCTTCCAAAGAAATTATTCTCCAGCGTTCGCATTGTCACGGTGAACAAGGAAATAAAAAAAAATGATTGTGATGAAACCTGGACTGAAACTGAAAAATCTATTGAAATGGTAGTTAATTTTATGAAAAGAAAGCCAGCATTCAGCTGTGTCGATTGCAATAACACACGTAGAGTTTAAATAGTCTTTTGTTAAAAAATTTCAAGAATTAAGCAAAAGGAAATGCATAAAGAGTCGAGAATGACATTAGAAGAGAAAGAATCATCACGCAACAGCGATTAGAAAATCCTCGTTCCATTATTTGTTTTGCATACGTGGCATATTTAATTTAATGAATTTCCATTAACATTACATAATTTATTTCTTTTTTCTTAAAATCAACTCCATTATATTTCATTCGGTATCAGCATATTTTGTTTACTATAAAACATTGAAAATAAACGTTAAACCTGATTTCATATCTTTTACTTTAATCTAAATATTATCCCTCATACCCGGACTTTGTAGTGAATTCCTCATATCCAGGAGATCTTAGTTCGATTGTCAGGGATTCTACTGCATAATGATCAAAAGTGGTAATAAATATCTAGAATTAAAATAATGAAGAAAATTTTCGGAATAACCAGCAAAATTAAGCGTCTAATTTAGCCGAGAAATAATCCTCGGAATATCGAGGAATAAAACATTGCACAGGCTGCACGTAATAATTCTGGTGACCCTAGTTTATTACATTACTTCCTTTTTTATCTCCCTAATTTGTCTGCCTGCTATTCTGTTGGCCACACTAGATTCATTTGTTTTGTTTTCTTTCTGCATTTCGCTTTCTCGAATAATTCCGAATAAGACTTCAGAAATAGAAGTCTCAGAATTGATTTACTTGACAATTGGAATTTATCGTCAGGCAATATCGACGACGCATGCGCCAATGCATTGTTTCGAATCACATCCCATCACCTCCAACGTACCATTCATGACGACCTTGCCCGGTCCGGTCTGTTGCGGACCAATGATATTTATGAAGGAGGAAGAACCGCTGAAGGCAGAATATTGATGAATTATGACAAAATCTCTCTCTCGTAATTATATATATGTATGTGTGTGTGTGTGTAGGCATCGATATATACAGGGAAGCAGGAAGCCTTATTATTGTCGAATTGGGTAAACATTTATCAGTTTGCCTCGTTCTAGGTGTGCTTCGATTGCAAACGTTTGAGGCAAACGAATCTAGTTCAAATGATTTTGACAAGTAGTCCGCCATATTGCTTGGTTTGCTTATCCGAGAGCCTCGATTTAGGATTATTCCCTTTCAATCATTATTATTAGAAAGAGGTTGTACAGTTACGTCAACACTTCAAGTTAGAAGTAAAATATGGTTTCTTCAAAACCCTGAGGCGCGTACGCATACGTATGCACATATATATGTCCACGCACATACTCAGATATATGTCCAGACTTCCGAATATAAAATAAACAGACTGACTTATAGATAAGAGTTCAAAGACATGCAATTGCGTATATATTCACGTCGGTCTATATAAATAAAATTAAGATTGCTAGAACAGACAACGGCATAACATTTTCATTTCTATTTTTACAAGAGATTTTTGCAAACAGTAATTCAGATATTATAAAGTATTTTAATTGCAAAGTTGATTAATTTCTTCTAAATATCGGATAGGGAATGAAACCATTTCACCTTTTTCTTTAATCCAATGTTTTAATCAAAACTCGCTAGATTCTGTTTCGTTCTCTTCGCACTATCGTTGGAAAATACATAAAACTATTTTCCTCCAGCTATGGGTTAAATAGCAGAGCAGGCAGCGCGGAAGAGGAATGGGCTCGGTCCAGCTAACTTGCCCTAGAGACACTCGCTGCTGCTATGACTGCAGCACATCGGAGAACTTATGACGCGACGTAATTGCATATTTCCTAATCAAGCGAACACAAATGGATTTTAATTTGTGAAACACCGAGTAAGGGAAGTTATGTTGATATTTATTTTATTTGCTGCTATTATAGTCGTTTTTATATCGAGCACATTAACTACGAAAACTGCTTGTCTTAAAAAACTTATCTTACAGAAATCCACTGCTAGACTGTTGTGTTTTTTTTTTTCGAAACAGATTCTCCATTGCCTCACCTGAAAGGTTTAATATGTTAAGTTTATGATTTGTGTTTTAAGAAAGATTAAAAATAATTCTCTCTCTTCATATATATTAGTTTTAAGATGTGCTATATTTATGGATTAAGGTGCTCAATATCAGAGAGAGCTATGTGAATATAAAAGTGAACATTGAAGACAACACTCTATGGCAATAGATTGTTTCATGCTAGACGCAATAAAGAGCCTCTCGCATCTGAGTGTTGAGTTCAATCTTCATTTATATATCTAAAATCATGGTATTTTCCTAATCATTTTCGTCTTTTACATTTGTATTTCTAATCAATCAATTAAATAGATATCTAAGAGTAAATATTCCCTGTCTAGGTTCAGCGCGATATTATGCACACATTTCACTGGAACTTTGTAGGAGTACAACGCATTGTCTGGAGTAGTCTCACTTTGGTTTAATGTTGTATCAGTGCATTTCTTCCTGGCAGGGATCCGAAAGCAAGCTTCTGCATATACAATAGCAGCACTCTCCGTTGAAGAAACTGATTTTCGATATTTGACCCTGGCTGTCCCTACTCTCTCGTTAATATGGGTTTCTCTTTTCAGCTGTGCCTCTAACTTCTAGATTACTGTTCTTTTCTGAAGACAGCGACTCTTTGGAGGTGTGGCTACCGAGAAATCAGGACAGTTGGGCAATGGATGGTAGGACTGGATATATGATAACAGGTGTATTCTTGCTTGCTCGATGTTTGGACGGGTCCATCATGAAGAAGAAGCAATTGCTTAAGTGGTCGGTTCTCTCCAAATTCCAGGATTTGCGAATTTCTTAGGTTTATTTTACCCTCTGTAACATCATTCCAAAAAGCAATATATGAGTATAAACATACAAAGATATTTCACCCATTGCTATTGAGAAATTCTGAAAAAATACATTTTCGATATTTCTCAAAATTGTTCACTAGGTTTGGGTAGTGAAATTTTACATTCTAGAATTCTTTTGCAGTTCTTTTCGTAGGTGATATGAGGTACCCAAGGTCTCCCTTGATCCCCTACAGGCATGCTGAAATATGCCTTGTAGGTCTCACACATTTTAGCAGATATTGCCACTGGGTATTTTTTTTCACTCTTGACACGATAAACTCACAACAGACATAGCAAAATCTGTCTGTCGGACGCATGTCACCTCTTGGAGCAATTTATAACGAACGCATCTATTAATGATGTCTTCTCCGTGATTGGTCAACTAGAAGTAAACTGAACTGTTGAGCTTAGATGACTGTATAAATACAGTCATATATGTTGCCACAACTTTCTAGAAATTCTTTAAACTGCTAGAAAATTTTCCGTAGGCAACTCCACGCTGAATGTCTGGAATGTAATGGAAATATAGGTTAGTTTCGAAACATCGATGTCCTGGTCACGTAAGCAAAGTTTGAAGGAAATAATCGTCGTTTTCGAGACAGAAGCAATTAGGAAACAACACTTACTGGCTAAAAACAAGAAAGTAAAAAAAAAAAAAAAAAAAATGCTTCACTGTACAATATGCAAATCACATACCAAGATAAAGTAAAAGTAAGATTCACAGCAAATAACTAAATGAATTAGAAAATCCGTCTACTTGACACTCTTTTTCTTTTAGAAAATTTTTTTAAAATGAATTATTTTTCTAGTTTCTTAAAGTAAAAGAGAAAATTTCAATCACTACGGTGTATTGGTTTTTATTTTTAAAGTCTTTCTCTAGGTTCTGCTTACTACAAAAAAGTTCAAATTTGGATTCATCTGTACGCAGTACGTTTTGCTAAATTATGAATATTGTTTTTCATCAATCAGTCTTCAGTAGATTTGAGATTACCAAAATTTTCATCAAGTTAAAATGTTATTGCAGGTTCTAAATATTAAACAAGCACTGACCAAAGTTGGGAACAAAACATATGTAGCCGTCTGATTGATAAAAAAAAAGATTGTGCTATTACGACAGTGTTTAATTTACTTTTTCCTTTAGAAGTAATTTGTCCAATATAGCAAAATCAAAGTAGCTAAATTTTGTAGTAAGGACACAAATTGAAATGTTATTCAAAAACGGCAAATTACCTCAAATATAAAAACGAATATATATATATATATATATATATATATATATATATATATATAGTGTGTGGTTTCTAAGAACTGAGCTGCTTGATCCTCATACATTGAAAACGACAGCGAGTGTCCAGTAGTGCATATATATATATATATATATTTCATACTGGAAAATTTGTTAGAAACATCTATTATTGCTGATCATTTGTTATTAAATATATTGCTGATATTTTTATCATAATGCATTTTTATACTTTCTAAGTCAACAACCAATGAAAACACTATTTACCTATAGCTGGGGCTCTATCAGGTGCAACCATCTCGGATCACGAGAGTGAGGTAATTCGCGTGTGTTCTTGCAGGAGAGCGACGGAATGTGTGTGTGTGTGTGTGTGTGTGTAGTGTAGTGTGTGTGTGTAGTGTAGTGTGTTCTTGCAGGAGAGCGACGGAATCTGTGTGTGTGTGTATAGTGTGTTCTTGCAGGAGAGCGACGGAATGTGCGTGTGTGTGTGTATAGTGTGTTCTTGCAGGAGAGCGACGGAATGTGTGTGTGTGTGTGTGTTCTTGCAGGAGAGCGACGGAATGTGCGTGTGTGTTTGTACGAGAGCGATGGAATATGCTACTCTCTCACATTTTAGCTCCACAATTTTACTAGACATTATCTCTTCAGGAGATAAGTTCTTTCGGCATAAATATATTAGCGATCGTCATTGATACAACGCACGAGAGACAATGGATTCAATACAAAATTAAATGTTTTATTTTTCCTTGAATCTCTTATCGTTTTTTTTTTGTTATGTTTGAACAGATGAAATTCAATCGCACATTCGTTTTGATTACGTGTTAGACCATTTTTTAAACTCAAAAGAAAACAACTGCAAAACAAAGGAAAAAATGTAGCTGTTGGAAAAAAGAAAATGGAAAACGAAAAAAAAAATGAAAGAAAGACAAAAAGGAGAAGAAGGTAAGTGTGTAAAGTAGCATTAGAAGCCGCAAGATGGATTCCAGGACTGATAGAGATTTAAAGCAGTTATGAGAATTAACTACAAATATTATAAACAAAGACACTTGAGAATAATAACCCAATAACAAAATATGGCTACAATAACTCACAATAGATTCTAACAATTTAAAATATTAAAACGAGAAAGGCAAAATGAAAATAAATGCAAGAGATTTCATCAATTGCAGCTGTAACGCGTGGGTTTGCGAAAATAAAAATGTTATATTCATGAAAATCTGTCGAAAGAAATCCACATCAAATCTACGCTTAAAAAACAAAAAAACAAAAAAAAAAGACACACCATTTAACAGTCAAACAAATTTGTATAATTAATTAATATATATTAAATATATATAATATATATAATATATATATAATATATATATATATATATATATGAATGAGCAATAATATTATATATATATATATATATATAATCTGTTGGCGATCATTTTGTTCAAAATATAAGCGTCAACATGTGGAGATATAAACAATTAAAAACGTTTTGAAAAGCTAAGCGAAACCGCTTAAAATAAAAATAAAAATTCTTGAAAAAAAATAAAAAAGAAGAAAAAAAATCAGTAAAAATCCAGTTGTACGTAACAAAGTTTTAATTTTAATATTTCTCTGTAAAAAAAAAAAAAAAAAAAAAAAATACATGAATAAATATAAATACTATTTACATTATTCGGACTATTGTCCTTATTGTCGCCATGTTTATCACAACGTTTTGGCCGTTGTATGCTCCGACGTTCCTCAGGTTGTGGAATGTCGAACTGAAACCTTTTATTTCGCTCACTGGGGTAAACTGTTCTAGTTCAACATGCCATGTCTAATGGATGTCAGTTATCTCCTGTTAATTCCCCTCTCCAAGTTCTCCACTACCTTAACCATGTATTGAACTCGTACTGGATCTAATGTTTTTATCGACTGTGCCATATGTCCTTGAGGACATCTGTGTATGAATTTCTGGGTATTATAAACCTAATATCTTCAGTAAACATTTTTTTAAGTGCTCAGATTGCAATTTTTTTTTTGTTGTTATCAAAAACACCAGAAAGCTGTAACACGAGGAGAAGTGAAAAAAATCAGGCATGGCTGACCATATATAGAGAGAAAAGGAGATCACTGCTCTCTGTGGGATCAAGTTGAGATAATAGACAAAGAACATCATTGGAAAATTCGTAAACTTAAGGAATCAGCACATATGCTAGGCCACAAAAATCTCCTGAGCCGACAAAGCATAGAAATGAATACAATATGGGAATCAGTAATAAGGAGTGCCAGAGAAAAGCAATAATAACAAGTAAAATTTCAATGTGAGCTCTATGAATACAGAGAACTGGTACCCAACCCTCTTCCGTTTATGAATTCATAATTTTACTTCTCCTAGATTTGTTACCGAACAAGTCTAAAGAATGTAGTATATTCTACTATTTAACCCATAGATGGGGAGAGAAAACAGATGGATTCGTGTCTTTCCAAAGGTTTTTTGCGTGATATGCGCTTTATTTTTTCACCATAATTTTCATTTTTTTCATATATAGAATGTAAATATTTGATTTTATTTATTTTAAAAAAATTTTCAAATTGACCTTAGCAATTTCATGTTATGGTTACGACTTTTCCGAAAAGACTTCAGTTGTTTCGATAATGCTCACGTAAAAGTAGAGAAACGTTAAAGAATAGAAATTTTTCAAAATTCAACCAGTTTTCACGTATTCCAGTTTTCAAATAAATACATAAAAATGTAGATTTACATTCGGAAAATCGCTCAAATCAATTAAACACAATTACGCAAGAGATTTAGTCGCGTGTTCTTATCAGTCTTTAAAAAGATAACATTACACAAATTCATTTCTTATGTTTGATAAAGAGCTTGAGAAGATCAGCACTTTCATAATTGTCATATTTTTTCGTTCTTCTTAATGTCGTTGATGTCTCAAGTTAAGATTAATTTTAAATTAATGATTTAATTACAAATTTATTGGAATCCAGTATCCCGCAAGGAAATTTACAACATACAAGTCGTAAATGTTAGAGAAAGGAGCACATACAAACATTTTGTTATGTATAAGGTGATATTTTTTATATGAATATGTACATTTTATTTTATTACAAGCAGGCATACACAACTGGTCGATCAGAAAATGCGTTCAATTAGAATGGAGCAAAAATAGTATCATGGTTATATGTAACAGTCTATCTTCTACAATTACTATAAAGTACTTTCATTAAAAAAAAAAAAAAAACATTTTGAATTAATGCAGTTACTTATATAACAGAAGTCGACCGTATTTATTCAATCGAAGTTAGCCGAGGACATGAAAGGGTAAAACAGGTAACATGAAGACCTTCGGATCACAATTATTTTGGAGTTCTTGAAATTCCATTTGTCGGTTTGCTACCAGGTATGTAAAAGATACATTTATAAATTATCGTTTGATGAAAATTGGTTGAAAGATCAACGAAAAATACGAAAAACTAATAGTAAAAATCGCCATTTTTCGTTCTTTACGCGGCTATTCACTATATGGGTAGACTCAATTATCTTTCGTTCTTTACGCGGCTATTCACTATATGGGTAGACTCAATTATCTTTCGTTCTTTACGCGGATATTCACTATATGGGTAGACTCAATTATCAAGTTAAATAAATGTGAAACACTTAACTTATTGAGTGAGGTTTGTATTAGATTGCTTGCAAATTGAGCGAGTTTTTGTTTTTGAAAATTTCTGTTGAAATCGATTTGTGCTGAAATTTTAAATCACTTTAATGTTGAATTTATCGTTATTTGATCGGCTTTACGGATTATTGATTTTTTAAAAAAATATCGATTTTTACGCTGAGAACCTATCTCACACATTGTACAATGTATATGCCAAGTTTGGTCAAAATCGGTTGGATGGATCTCGAGTGAAAAGGTTCCACACACAGAGACATCCTGCTATCTATACATATATATCTATTTATTTTATTTTTTTCACAGATTTCTTTTCCATTGTTATACCCTCTTTTTTTCTCCATTTTTTTCTATTGTTATACCCTCTTTTCTCCTTCTCCCTTGCTTTCCTTTCATATTATTTGTCCATACTTTGGGATTTTCCACATTTTTTCTTTTTACTTGAAAAAAAAAAAAAAAAAAAAAAAAAAAAATCTGTAAGCAACCTAAATAAATCGATATTTTAAAAATATCTAAAAATCGATATTTATTTTTTTCAAAAGAAATAAATTTGCTTTCGTTTTATATAATTTATTTAAATCACATTTTTATTTATTTTATTGTATTTAGTGACGTTTAAATGTTTCGCATACCCAGATATCAAATAAGAATCCACGCCGTAACAGTATTTTTATTTATAAACATTTGTGGTGCCTACGAAGCAGACATGATGAATTGTCAGTCACCTTGCGTAGACGTGCCTGCAGAGGCGAGAGAATTGCTCAAGGTTAGCGATGCGTAATTTTATAGAGATGGTCTCTATTCGAGCATACTCTCTTGTTTAGCTCCAGTTTAATCCGCCTCATCATCTTGACGTGTAATTAATACATTTCCGAGCAAAATATTTTTTGAATTTAAATTTTATAAAAAAGATGAAAATAAATACTTGTATTTGACAAAATGTATTGAATTTCTAAACCGATGGTTGTCTGTTGAGATACCCCCCCCCAAAAAAAACAAAACAAAAAACAAAAAAACAAACAAAACTTGATTCTGGTGGCATAAACGTTTTGATTGTAACGGAAACCGCATCAGTAGTCTTGACGAAGAGACAGTTTGTAGTTTATTTTCTTTTAAATATATTCCAAAACCAACAACAACAAAAAAAAAAGATCATTACTTTCCTATAAAAGAATCTTCTACAAGAAATATGCGATTGCATATTTTGGAGTTCTGCTTTGTCGGAAAATAGGTCAAAATGATATTGAAAAGATTTACTTGAAACCTCTTAATTGTATAGAACGTTAATCTTACTATAGAATGTATGTGTGTGTGTATATATATATATATATATATATATATATATATATATATATACACACACACACGTTTGTCACATAGCTGATTGGAGTCTGGATGCTGAAAGTAACATCAGGGTTTCAGAGGCGTCCACTCTTCAGATGTATCAGCAATTTACTTCTTATATTTTTCAATTTTTTCTTTTTTTATACACTTATCATTGGTGGAAGTCTTTTCCCGTATTCTTGGTGTTCGCTTGTGGCTTTCCGCGCATGTGCGAAAGTGTGGAGTGTCGTGATCATTTGTACCTACTGTTTTCTTTAAATTTTACACTCGATCTTTAACCTTTTATTTTTTTCCTTTTAACATTTGCGGCGAGTTAGTACATTCTCTAGACATGCCAACGTTTTTAATTTTTGGCGCTCTAGTTTTATTTTTTTGCAAAGAGATGTATTTCGTTTTTATATATAATACTGATGATTATATATATATATATATAATACTGATGATTATATATATATATATATAATACTGATGATTATATATATATATATATATATAATACTGATGATTATATATATATATATATAATACTGATGATTATATATATATATATATAATACTGATGATTATATATATATATATATAATACTGATGATTATATATATATATATATAATACTGATGATTATATATATATATATATATATAATACTGATGATTATATATATATATATAATACTGATGATTATATATATATATATATAATACTGATGATTTTATATATATATATATATATATAATACTGATGATTTTATATATATATATATATATATATATATAATACTGATGATTTTATATATATATATATATATAATACTGATGATTTTATATATATATATATATATAATACTGATGATTTTATATATATATATATATATATAATACTGATGATTTTATATATATATATATAATACTGATGATTTTATATATATATATATATAATACTGATGATTTTATATATATATATATATATAATACTGATGATTTTATATATATATATAATACTGATGATTTTATATATATATATAATACTGATGATTTTATATATATATATATATATATAATACTGATGATTTTATATATATATATATATATATAATACTGATGATTTTATATATATATATATAATACTGATGATTTTATATATATATATATATATATATATATATATATATATAATACTGATGATTTTATATATATATATATATATAATACTGATGATTTTATTTATATATATATATATATATATATATATATACACCTAGTGAGCCAGACAGACTAGGGAGCCTAACTTTCACTGACGATCCGTTTAGGTGTAACCTAGGTAGGTTTGTCTGGCTCACTGGGTGTATCTAGGTCTGCTCTACGGTTATATTGAGCTCTTTTGTTTGTTTACTCGTATCGTGGTTTTTTTCTTTGGGCTTCAGTCTAGTTATCTATATATATATATATATATATATATATATATATATATATATATATATATATACACACACACACAGGGGGTCGACGCTCTTTTTGGGACACTGAAAAGTGTGCTTAAAGGTGTTTTTTTTGCTGCCGAGAGCTTTTGTGTTGATGAGTAGGTAGTTCAGCAGTAATGCTCCATTAATGGTATGAACATTTATTGATGGGTTTGTGTTTAGTTTCACGTTTTCTTTATTTTTACTTCAACTTTTTTTAATGATTTAGCCGTCGAACGTCTACAATATGCAAATTTTCTGCAGGTAAATTGTACCCTGACCATATATATATACTATCTTTACCATTCACTGCGAAAACGTATTAAAATCCTGAAGAAGAATGCATTCAAAAGAAGTCATCAGTTTGCTCCGAGAGAAGACGGGCTCAGCATCCGAAAGATCGCCGCTGAGATGAAGCTACCGAAGTCATCAGTTGAACACATGCTAAGTACAGACTATGAGCGGAAGAAGAAGAGAGGACGGTAAAAAATAATTTTCAAGAGAAGAATGAAGAGGAGCGTTACGAGGTTGTTATCATCTGGAGAAAATGTGACAGCGAAGAAAGTAAAGGAAAAGTTTGAACTTGACGTCAGTGTTCGAAAGAATGCTACACGAAATTGGACTTATGTATGCTAAAATCAAGAAAAGAATTACACTAACGAGAAAACACAAGGAGCCAAGGCTGGGAAGCGCCAAAAGATGGATAACAAACCATGTCGACTTCAAGAAAGTGATATTTACTGATTAAAAACGTTTTAAGTTCGATGGACCTGAGGGGTGGTGTACATGGTCGAGAAAAGGTGAAACTTATTCTCAACAAGAGACAGACGGGAGGAGGAGGAGTCATGGTTTGGGGTATGGTATTTCCGAATGAAAACTTGTGGCTCGAGTGGTTAAAAGGACGTCAAAATAGCTTGAGCTACAGAGAACTTTTGGAAAAGAGAGCCCTATCACTCATAGAAAAAGAAATGGGAAGTAATTTTATTTTTGCAGCAAGATAACTGCAGCATCCATGTGGCCAAATCAGTGAAAATTTGGATGTGTGAAGCAAATGTAACTACTCTAGAATAGCCTGCAAGAAATCCAGACTGAAATTTAATTGAAAATATATGGGAAATGCTTGCAGAACTTGTTTACGAAGGGCTAGAAATAACCAGAGAGGCTGAACTGTGGCAGCCCATACAAGATGCTAAAAATAGACTGCTAGAAACACGAAGAGACGTTATTATCATTATGTACGAACATTATGAAGATAGACTGATAGAAGTCATTGAAAAAAGGGGTGCTGCTATAAACTATTAGAATTGCTTCTGCAATGTCCGAAAAATACTGTCGCCTGTGTAATGTAAACATTTGTAAAAAAATAAAAATACTTCTCATTTAAATTCTGCTTTTCCATTTGTATTACTGAAACAGTTTTTAAATGTTATTGCCATTACACTAAAAAAGTACAGACTGCCTGTGCTACCTAAAACTTGAAAAAAATAAAGTGTCTGAAAAACAGTATCAGCCCCCTGTATGATACTGATGATTATATAAACTGCGTCTAGAGATTATATGCAAAAGAGGTATTGTCAAATATATAGATATGTGTTATCCAATGAAATACTTTGTATTATTATGTATAGCAAGTAAGCATGAAAGCAATTAAGTCCCAATTTTCAATTTCAGATTGATATTTAGTATTTTTTCAGTAATTATAGCAATTTGCAGTGTCAAGAGATTATTTGCAAGAACTAGAATTTAGTATTATGGCTCGTAAAAAAGAACTAACAATGAATTAAATAATATATATAATATATATAATCAAAGAAATTAGCAAAGGAAAGTCTTCGCTTCAAATTTCTAAGGATTTGAAAAGAGATCATCGAATAATCAAGAAAATATGTCAAATGGCAATTCAACCAAGAAAAAAAAAGTCTCAGGCTGATTTCAGGAATTTAACAAAGCGAGATATATCATATCCGAAGAGAATTAATAAGAAACCCAAATGCGTCAAGTGCGTTCATATTTGAGGCCACTGGAGCTCCTATGTCGTCAAGGGAAACAAGGTGTAAAGCATTAAGCAAGTTTGCTGATGTAAAAAAAATCAAATAAAGAAACCAATTTTACCAAAAAACATAAGGAAAGAAGATTGCAGTGGGCAAAAAAATACATGGAAACTGATTTCAGTAAAGTGCTTTTTGCAGACGAATCAAGGATCACCATCGATGGGCCCGATGGATGGGCTCGAGGATGGGTTTGCAAGCAACATGACTCAAGAAAAATTTTTGAAACGCCAACAAGGCAGCGGTGGGATCAGGATATGGGCTGGGATTATTGATAATGAGCTCGTGGGTCCATTTAACCTGAAAGACGGGTTTAAAATGAATTCCGAAAGTTACTGTGATTTTCTAGAGCAATATTTCTTTGATCTATGATCTTTATGCAAGACATTGCACCAAGTCATGCATCAAAGTTTACTAAATCCTAGTTGAAAGAAAAGGGATTTGATAAAGATACTCTTATGGACTGGCCTTCAAATAGCTGTGACTTGAATCCCATTGAAAACCTGTGGAGCATCCTTAAGAGAGATATATATTCTAATGGAAGGCAATTCAACAGCAAGTGTGACTTCTGGAAGGCAGTTAAAGTTGCTGCAAACAACTTACCAGCCGTTAAAATTGCAAATCTAACATCAGATGTTGACAATAGGCTGCTAAGAGTTATTGAAAAGAAAGGAGCATTTGTGCAATAAATTTTAGGAGGTTCTTATTTTTTGTTAATATATCTTATTTTGAAAATGTTTTTTTTTAATGTTTTTCCTTTAAGAAATTGACGAATTTGTTCTAAAATCTTTTATTATTTTTTTTACATTAGTTTTACAAGGTATAATAATGTAAAAGTATTAAAATAAATAGTTGCAAATAAACTACTGGCAGTCAAATTAGTCTGTTCTGTTAACTTAGTAAAATTTTTTCCAACCAAAAACAATAGTTTTCTCTATCACTATATATCAAAGTTAATAATATTGAGTAGAAACTAAACATCATAATAGGACTTTTAACATTGAAGACAACTCTTTATACCAATTCATAACCTGCATATAATCTCTAGACTTATGTATATATATGTATGATCATATATATATATATATATATGTATGATACTAATGATCATATATATATATATATATATATATATATATGTGTATGATACTAATGATCATATATATATATATATGTGTATGATACTAATGATCATATATATATATGTGTATGATACTAATGATCATATATATATATATATATATATATGTGTATGATACTAATGATCATATATATATATATATATATATGTGTATGATACTAATGATCATATATATATATATATATATGTGTATGATACTAATGATCATATATATATATATATATATATATATGTGTATGATACTAATGATCATATATATATATATATATATATATATGTATGATACTAATGATCATATATATATATATATATATATATGTATGATACTAATGATCATATATATATGTATGATACTAATGATCATATATATATATATATACTGATGATCATATATATATATATAATACTGATGATCATATATATATATATATATATAATACTGATGATCATATATATATATATATATATAATACTGATGATCATATATATATATATATATATATATATATATATATTCACTAGGATATTATTTCGTTTTCTTATTTGGCTTGGTTGTATTACTAGTATTAGTTGTTGGTTAGATTTTTTTTTTATTGTTTGAATTTATGTGCATGTTTATTTATACGCCTATGTATACGCAGACATACATATATACGTGCGTACACAGGCACATGTACATTTATGTCTGAGCTTTTTTATTAATAAACTAATACTTAAATGGTAAAGTTATTTTTTCTATTTTTAGGTTATTAACTATGGTTGATGGCATTAATAGAATTTTGTTGTTTGAATATTTATCTATAGTATATGCTCCAGCACACTCACGCATGCACCTATGTAAATTTTAAATTGTGTATATTTATTAAAATAAGTATTTGCTTATGTCATAAGTTATCGTTTATCTGTTTCATTTTATTTCATGGTTTCTTTTTGCCTTGGTGTTATATATTGGGGAGGGGTAGGTTGGTGTGTGTATGTAAATACACACACACACATTATATATATATATATATATATATATATATACACATACACACACACACAGAGAGACGCACACTTAATATTTCTTCGTTTATTTATTTAATAAATATTTTTTCCTTTATTTATTTTTAAATTTGTTTATTTTTAATTAGTGTTAGATGGCATGTAAGTATTTATTTACATGCTTACATTTTTTGTTTTGTTAAAGAGTTTATATTTTCGTTTTTAAAACTAATTATTGCTAATTTTTCCTCTAAGCATAATCTACAACTTTTACTGTTAATACTGTATAGGCGGCTCTTTTTATAATTTCCCATTTGATTTTGGTGAGGATATTGTTTTCTTTTTGGCTCCATATGTATTATGATCGGGTTGTATTGCTTGAGTCTTTTTCTTTCGAATAAAATTTTGTGGCTATAATCTTTTACTTTAGTTTTTTTTCTTTCGCTCCAATGTAATTCTTTCGACCGTGTTAATGTTATCAGTTACAATAACTTTGTATATTATGTTATTGGTGAAATATTTATTGTTAAGAGGGCCAACATCTTTGCTTTTGCAGTTACATTTAATGGTGTTATTTTTCTGGTTGCAATTGTTATTGGTTTTGTTGAGTATGTTTTATTATACTGAGACATAATTTTCTCCATGGAACTAATTAATTTTGATTAGATTTTTGTTGATAATTTTTGATAATTTGCTGTTTTTAGGGAAGTGTTTGTCAATTACTTTGAACAATATTTTACGTATTTTTGTTTTTATTGTGTAGTTGTAGCGAGGTGAACAAAATTATGTTCCTTTTTCTGTTTGAATTGTTTTCGTTTTTTGTATTCTAGTTTGTTTGAATATCCGCTGTTTCAAGTTTTTTTTTAAATTTTCATTGAATATTTTTAGGCTACTGGAATTTATTGAAATTCTTTTATTTATATATATATATATATATATATATATATGGATATTTCCTTGAATACGTTATTGGGGGGGGGGTTAGAATTTTTGTTAATATTTGGTTGAAATTTAGGTTTCTGTGTGGTTTGCATGTTCCGTTGTTTAGGTTGAATTTTATATCTAAGAAATTTATTTTTTTATTCGATTTTATATCTATTGCAAATCCTCGGGCTTTGAAAGTTTTATTTCTCGTTTCATTTTTTCTTTTATTTCTCGTTTCATTTTTTCTTTTATTTCTCGTTTCATTTTTTCTTTTATTTCTCGTTTCATTTTTTCTGTAGTTCTGCCGTTGTAGTTTCTTAGAAATTATAGAACGTCGTCCATGTGTATATCTATATCTTTTTTGTTAATATGTTAATTTATTGATTATTTATATGCCTTTTACTCCATCATAGCTACCCATTTTACAAAGTTATCATTATGGTCCATATTTTTATTGTGGCATAATATTGATTTTCGCCAGTGTTTATAAATTTTCGGGACTTTTCCCTTTGACTATCCCAAAATCAACTAATAAGAGAATTATATATAAAGGCAGGTGGCTATTTACTATTAATGCAAGTACAAAGCAGCTGTAATATATATATATATATATATATATATATATATATATATATTATATATATAATAAATTAACAGATTTAAAATTTGCTTTCTTCGCTACACATGAATTACCACGTTTCAAAAACCGAAGCTAAAACTTCAAATTTAATTATATAATTAAATTAAAAGCATTAGTCCTGTTTCATCTTCAAGCGAATTTTGAAGATAAATAAAAATATCAATAAGAACACATGATTATATATCTTACTGTTCTTTCTTTTTAATATATATATATATATATATATATATATATATAAATCAGAGAAAGAACAAATGCAGTCAAATTTCACTGTTCGTAGCATTTACTTTTAAAAGTGCTCAATATAAAGTAGATTAATATATAATAATAATAATTACACACACAATATATATATATATATATATATATATATATATATATATATATATATATATAAAGAAACATACAACTTTAAAGGTTAATAGAATTGTATTTTTCTTAATTTAACTAATATTTGCTGTTTTTACAAAAGGGATGAGTTTTTTTCAGGTAAAATAAAATGAAGTGTTAGTTTCCTGTATATTTATTACTAAGCATGTGTGAACTTACACATAACCCACACTTGCATTGGGTAGACTACAAATATTGTATTCAACTGTCCTCTTCTATTTTTCGGGCATCTTCCTAATTTCATCTATTCTATAAACATAAGAAATTCTGCTTTTTCACTAAATTTTGTAATGATTATTATCTAAAAATATGAAAATCTGCTCTTTAATCAGACTTTAATTTCATTGTACAACTGAAATCTTCGTGACAGTTGTAACAATTTTCTCCAGAGATTTCTACTTTTAACTAATATAAACATTAAGTCGGGCAAAATTTCTCAAAATTTTAAAAAAAATTTAAAAAGTGAGATTAACCGATGTAAAAAAACAAAACAAAAAACAATTAAAAAAATCTCTAAAATAATTTTATTCATTTATGAATAAATCCTGACAGTTTCATTAAAATTCGATAATTATTTGATTTTTGCAAGAATTTACAAATCAATGTTCTTCACCGCAAAAAAAAAAAAAAAAAAGTATGCTAAAATTTCCTATAATTTTTGACGCAAACAAAAAACAAGAAAAAGCAAACAAACAGTCCCACAAAAAAACAAAAAAAACACGATTTTTAACTAAAATTTCGAACGTTCTGAAGAGGATTGTGACGTTCTAACCTTTTTCTGATTTGGATGGGAATCTGATTAGATTCGGTATCAGCCTTGTCGTTCCCAGCTCGCCTCCAACGTCTGGTTACCGAAGTAACTGTTTTGATTTCTAGTCTAACCTACCCACATTGTGATTTGATCTTGGGTAGACGAAATCAATCAGTCGCCGGGCCGTAATGCAAGTCGAGTCCGAACAAGGGCAATACCACACAAGTATATGTAAAAGAAAATAAAGTAATAACTCGAAAAGTTCAAATGTGTTAAAAAAAGGATAACAATATTTTATATCTGGTTGCTGAATACAGGACTGCGTCTTATTACCAACCCGCTTATATGGATTCGTGACACTGTGTTTGTTAAGCGAGTCTTAATATCTTAAGTTGTTTTTTTTAAGGAACTTGTTTTGGTGTATCTTCAGGCGATATTCGCAAAACTGGTTTTGTTGGTGTGAGTCTAAGTCGTTCTTCAAAAATAAATTGTTCTTGGTTAGAAGTTGAGTTCGGAATTGCGTGGAATCTTTTAGTCAGCTTCCTGCGAGGCTACTAACTCTGCAACTCCAACTGCCAACTGCTACTGCTGTCTTGCTCGCTGCAACTCTGCTTATATGGACGCCGACCAAAACCGGGGTGGGCCTGTCGGGGTTTGAGGTTCCTTGACAATTCTAAAAAAAGTTTTTTTTTTTTCGGTCAGGAAGAATTATTAATTTCCATTTTTGGAAGACTTTCGTCCTCCCACCTTCTTCCTCAGAGGGTGTCAACGGGTTTCCCCTCTCTCTCTCACAGTGGCATCTCATACCGATCCCTTTAGGGGGTGTTAACAGGCCTCCCCTCCTACTTCACATTATTAC
Source organism: Acanthosepion lycidas (assembly GCA_963932145.1). Classification (NCBI taxonomy): domain Eukaryota; kingdom Metazoa; phylum Mollusca; class Cephalopoda; order Sepiida; family Sepiidae; genus Acanthosepion; species Acanthosepion lycidas. The sequence goes on along the minus strand of OZ010594.1, from coordinate 80,308,483 downwards.
CTTCGCCTAACGCTCACGCCAGCATTCAGCCAATGGGCGCCCAACAGTGTGGGTGTGGCCAGACTAGCCTCGGTTTAAAAAAATCTTGCTCAAAGAAAAAAAAAATTATCTGCTCTTTTCTTTTTTAAAAAAACAAAAAAAAAACAAAACAACAAAACCGAAAACTAAACAAAACCGAAAACTAAACAAAACAACAAAACCGAAAACTAAACAAAAACAACAAAACCGAAAACTAAACAAAAACAACAAAACCGAAAACTAAACAAAAACAACAAAACCGAAAACTAAACAAAAACAACAAAACCAAAAAACTAAACAAAAACAACAAAACCAAAAAACAAAAACAAACAAAAACAAACAAAAAACAAAACAAAAAAGAAACAAAAAACAAAACAAAAAAGAAACAAAAAACAAAACAAAAAACAAAACAAACAAACAAAAAAAACAAACAAAAAAAACAATTTTTAACTAACATTTTGAACGTTCTGAAAAGGAGTAAAGAATATATAATTTAATAAAAAACTTCCTTTGGTCTTTCCTCTTAAAAGATTTTGATAAAACTTTGTCTTTAAGTTTGGTTGATTTTTTTTAATAGTAGGATTCACCCTGTACAAAGCCCGAAAGCCACTCAAGGTAGGGAGTTTATATGGATAGGATGGGAAGATAACTGTTGACTCTAGATTTGAACAGGTGATTTAGTGATCGGGGAAACATCCACTTGGGAGTCTGTTCCGGAGAGCGGGAAGAAGCTGTTCGAGTGGAATTCGGAGGGGATGTGGATGGTTTGCTACTATGCAAGTTTTATAGTGTGTCATAGCCGTGAAGGTTAAACCTGGCGGAACCAAGGAATGTAGATCGTCCCAGCACGTACAATCATAGTAGCTATAGAGCAATGAGAGGCTCGCCTGATCCCACCTGAGAGGTTGCAAGTGGGGAAGATAATTTTTCAACAAGGACTCAGTGACGCTTTTGAACTATCAAGATTGGAAAATGAGGTCTGGGCAGTTCCCGCCCAAATATGGCAACAGTACCTCATTTTTGGCCACATCTGTTATGTTTTTTTAGAGAATCAGTAGCGATACTCGTATTAATCAACCGATGTTAGTAAAACATCGGCTTGTAAAGCTATTTGTGTTATTGATTCTTAATTTGTTGATGGAACTATTCCATTTGTTAGTTATAAAGCTTAAAAAGAACCCAAATACTTCAGACACTCGTGTGTTTAATAATGTGATGTCTTTAAATTAATTATTTTTCAAAAATAGTCTTGGATTTCACAGAATTATTTTAATTTTATTGAATCACTTTCAAATATTTGGAGATTTTGAGCGGGATATTTGTCCGGATGTTTTTCCATTATTGATATTTGCTTTCTTTTTTGCATGACTAAAATCCAATTCCCATTTTAATATTTTTGCTGAATGTGAGACGTTTCTTTCAATTAATGTTTCCCTTTGTGTTTTGTAAATAGCTTTAAGACACACAAGAAAAACGTCTTTTACAACTGCATCAGATAACATATTCCCGTTTCTTTTGAGTTTTCTTTAATACGATCCTTTACAGTTTTCCCTTTGAGACATAAGATAAATGTTTTCCTTAGGAAGTGTGTGACACTAAGTGAGTTCAAATCTCCATGAAAGAACCCAGCATCGCTGTAGACTCTAAGGTTTCAATTCTTGAAATTCTAAATCATTCAACATTGATTCTAGAATGTTCCAAGTGTGGAAAGTATTATAGACACCTCATTCGCATGATATACACTTTTAACATTTTTTTTTTTTTTTTAAATGTCCCTCATCACTGTGTGAAGTGCTATACTTGACATATTCAAACGACCAGGAAAAGAGGATAAGATGGTGGATATAGATAATAATGTCACAGTATATAGTGTTTTTCTGTAACCTTGCTACAACACTCGCTTATTTGCGCTGATATAATCTGTTTATATAGTCAAATCCAAGTTGCACAAGCCTCACTGTATCTATTTGGAATACTTTTGGAACCAGTGTTTGATGTCATCTTTTTTTTGCCACCAAGGCAGCAATTGCTGTTTTTATATTCTTTGGGCCTTTTACTTTCGATGTAGTTGGTCTTTACACTTTTGTTTTGGGCTGTGATATGATATTCGTTTCTCGTTACAGGTGACCTCTTCGTAGACATGCTTATGTACCTTTGCGATGTGTTTATATTCACATTTTAAATTATCTGTACAACGCTTTTTTAGATTTTCTTCCATTGTTGCATGCCTCAATGTTTCTGTTTTAGTGTTTATTGTTTGCTCTAAATACTCCACGTTGATCAATTCATTTTAAAGATCGCTGTTGCAATTTCTTTATTCCCGGTTTTCCTTTTTCCAGAATTAATTATTTTAATGATCAATAAGCCAAATACGTATTTTCGACAGGTAATTAAACCAAACCTTCGTGATTTATAATACTTTCAAATTGCCGTGGAAATGTCTGCTCATGCTTCAGTTCAAGAAAGTATATTTGGTTTTACTTTATTTATCGAAATATTTTAAACTCCAAGGAAAAATTTGTCCAGACAAATCTATTTTATAAAATTAGCTGTGTTTTTATTACGCAATGTCGGAAAGTTACACAAATAGGGTGGAGCACAGCGATTGATAAAACAAAAACAAATTGATACTTAAAAATTTTTTTTTTTTAAAATGTGAAAAGTTATAAGTACAACGTGCGACTTTTAACTGATTGGAACAAACTAATTATATATGAGTATATTTTTACGGATACATCATGTCTACCTATATCATAATCCAAGGTGGGTTGAATTTATTCTAAGTCCTTTTAGATATTGTAGACGATTTTTTAAAAATATATTTCAATTACTTCCAGAAGGTTTCTGAGTAATCTATTTTTTTTACAGCTGGGATCTTTCCGATTTATATGGAAAATGAATGAGGACTGAAGGGAAAAAAGTACAAGATATTTGGAATTTCTTTTACACTATTTTTTGCGATTGTGATTTTTTTAAAAAAAACAAAAAAAAAAAAAACTCAGTTTGATCAAGTTTGCAAGGAAGCACCCACGAGCCGGGAAAACTTAATGATCTTGGATTAATTGAACTTTGAGAGGTTAATTAAGATATCAATTCCTATTAGCCAAAATCTTAATTTTTTTCAGGGGAAGAATTTCCTAAATATTATTAAACAAAATGATCCTTGATGGAATTCGTACACAATGAACTCAAATGTTCACAGTTCACATCCGGGTGTGAGGATATTTCAATTTTACTTTGATACGAATTAATGAAGAAGAAAAAAAAACAAACAAAAACTTGTCTCCATGGGAAATTTCAATCATGTGGACACTGAACTTTTTTGTTACAGTGCGCAATATAGTTTATGAATCACTGAAGGTTCGTCTTATAAAAATATTTTTTTTTCAAAATACTGACATTTTAGGCATACGATTGTTTTCGAACCCAAAGTAATATTTATTTATAAAGTTTAGATTGTGAAAATTATCTTGGAAATAATTGTAAAACCTTTACTATAGTTTATTGCTTTCGAGTCCAATGTAGAAACATTTTCCGTTTCTTTGATAATGAAGAGGCTTGTAGATACATTTACGTACTTTCAAAAGAGATAATGATCTGAATCAAGTTTTGTACAAATAAGTATTTAATTCGTATTTCTTGGATTCTTCATAGAAACAAAATTTATATTCTGATACGAAACTAACCTTAAAATAAATGCATGATTTCCTTAATTGCCCAAAAAGATGTTAGGGAATCAACAGAGAGGGCGATACAGCTCAATATCTCTCTCAAACTGGGATACAAACTGGCGCTATACTTTCAGTAATGTATTTACGAATTTGTTAAAATCTGATATTTGAATAAGGCATTCAAAAACTGATCGGCACTTTCATAGAGATATACTTAATTTTGTGAAATATTAAAATCTTATAGGAAAGAATTATTTCTTTGCAGTAGACAGAACAGCACTTTGTTAAAACCTTCGTGATCAAGTCAATAATGGCGGTGTCATAGCAAGATAGGTTCTGAAAGAGACACGACAACACCCTCCCTAACGGACGTGGTTCTAGAAGATCCTCTTCAGCTTGGCCCGTATCGTACCGGCTGTCTTCCCCGGGATCTTCACCAGCACGCGTCATACGCTCCACTTTGGAGAACTCTTCCTCGGTCATGTCATTGCTTGAAGGTATCATTGAGGTTTCTGTAACAAACTAGTTTTTAAGTTAGTAGGTTTTTATCTTGCTGTACAACCCCAACTTAGAGGACCAGGGTGTGTCTTTCGTCTCGCTCCTACCCCACAGACTTGAGATAATTTTGAGAAATTAGCTTTATGAAAAATGATCGTGCAAAATCTATAAACACTTCCATTTTACAGATAAGCTTTAATTTTTAGTGAAAAATTTCTAAAATAAATTCATTTTAATCTAAAAGTAAATTTATCTTTATTTTTTCTATTACTTTTGTCTAGCTAGTTTAATCAGTGTCGCATGTGATAATATGGGAACAAACCCAGTAATGAAAATTAAGAGTTTTATTAAATACCAAACTGAAATAAAAATGAAAAATTGCCACTGATTTGAATTTCCCTTCTATCATAGTAAAAAGAACCAAAGATTAAGCGTTCCAGTAAAATTATTAAAATGATCAAAAAGGTTGAAATAATTAAAAAGTAAAGCTGGAAACAGTTAAAATTTAAGATCATTTTCCTGAATTTCGTAGTGAAACGCTGAGGTCTCAATTTCATTTTCCGACTGGAAAATGTTCAACCTTAAAATTGATTCTGATGAAAAGAAAAGTTCTAGATCAACAAATCAAAGCTTCGATTTGAAATCTGAAAATATGGGGAAGGAAAACTGCTGATTAGTTGTTCTACAAATGGAGGAATTGTAAGGATTTTGCCGTAAATTTTAACATAAATTATCTTCTCGGTGTGGCAAACATTGATGCCCGCTACTACAAGCAACAGAAGGTCGTCAATGCAGCAGAAAATGATTGCACTAAGTATTAAGGACAATATAATGATTGTAAGGAAGAGTGTTAATGTTTTTATACAATTTTTAGTTAAGATTAATTTCCAAAAAATGAGTTATTTAGCCTTTCTTTTACATGCAAATATATTATTTCACTCATATTTAAAAGTGTGCACATCTGTGAAAGATTTATGTATAAGCAATTTTTTAAGTTTTTTTGTTGTTAAAAGGAAAGAAAATGTTTCAACACACAAAATGCTAGGAATTTCCAAAAGCGTATTTTATCGAGATTTGTCGAAATTAAATATATTTAATGTCGTCACTACTTGTAATATATTTCTGTAAGAATCACTGGTAATGTGATTTGTCTTTCAAAATACATCAGATGCTGGTAGCATAAATGCAATTTCGTAAGTGAATTGATTTGAAACTGCTAAATTTTAGTAAACAGAATGAACATGTTTATGTAAAAAAAAAAAAAAAAAAAACTTTGCAAGAGTTATATCTTTTAAAAAACGTATTTAAGCGGGTCTATTTTTCTAGACATTTATCTTATTAAAGTAGGTATTAGAGATGGCAATTCCTTTCAGTTATCCTGAGAAACTTTAATATTTTCAAGCTAGCCAGACTGAGACGCTGAAAGTGATAAAGAGGGACAAGGAACGCGCGGAGAGAGAGAGAAAGAGAGAGAGCAACAAGGAACGGGCAGAGAAGCAGAGAGAGAGAGAGAGAGCGTCAAGGAACGGGCGGTGAGGCAGAGAGAGAGAGAGAGAGAGAGCGTCAAGGAACGGGCGGTGAGGCAGAGAGAGAGAGAGAGAGAGAGAGCGACAAGGAACGGGCGGTGAAGCAGAGAGAGAGAGAGAGAGAGAGAGAGAGCGACAAGGAACGGGCGGTGAAGCAGAGAGAGAGAGAGAGAGAGAGCGACAAGGAACGGGCGGTGAAGCAGAGAGAGAGAGAGAGAGAGAGAGAGAGAGAGAGAGAGCGACAAGGAACGGGCGGTGAAGCAGAGAGAGAGAGAGAGAGAGAGAGAGAGAGAGAGAGCGACAAGGAACGGGCGGTGAAGCAGAGAGAGAGAGAGAGAGCGACAAGGAACGGGCGGTGAAGCAGAGAGAGAGAGAGAGAGCGACAAGGAACGGGCGGTGAAGCAGAGAGAGAGAGAGAGAGCGACAAGGAACGGGCGGTGAAGCAGAGAGAGAGAGAGAGAGCGACAAGGAACGGGCGGTGAAGCAGAGAGAGAGAGAGAGAGCGACAAGGAACGGGCGGTGAAGCAGAGAGAGAGAGAGAGAGCGACAAGGAACGGGCGGTGAAGCAGAGAGAGAGAGAGAGAGCGACAAGGAACGGGCGGTGAAGCAGAGAGAGAGAGAGAGAGCGACAAGGAACGGGCGGTGAAGCAGAGAGAGAGAGAGAGAGCGACAAGGAACGGGCGGTGAAGCAGAGAGAGAGAGAGAGAGCGACAAGGAACGGGCGGTGAAGCAGAGAGAGAGAGAGAGAGCGACAAGGAACGGGCGGTGAAGCAGAGAGAGAGAGAGAGAGCGACAAGGAACGGGCGGTGAAGCAGAGAGAGAGAGAGAGAGAGCGACAAGGAACGGGCGGTGAAGCAGAGAGAGAGAGAGAGAGAGAGAGAGCGACAAGGAACGGGCGGTGAAGCAGAGAGAGAGAGAGCGACAAGGAACGGGCGGTGAAGCAGAGAGAGAGAGAGAGAGATCGACAAGGAACGGGCGGTGAAGCAGAGAGAGAGAGAGAGAGAGAGAGATCGACAAGGAACGGGCGGTGAAGCAGAGAGAGAGAGAGAGAGAGAGAGATCGACAAGGAACGGGCGGTGAAGCAGAGAGAGAGAGAGAGAGAGAGAGAGATCGACAAGGAACGGGCGGTGAAGCAGAGAGAGAGAGAGATCGACAAGGAACGGGCGGTGAAGCAGAGAGAGAGAGAGATCGACAAGGAACGGGCGGTGAAGCAGAGAGAGAGAGAGATCGACAAGGAACGGGCGGTGAAGCAGAGAGAGAGAGAGATCGACAAGGAACGGGCGGTGAAGCAGAGAGAGAGAGAGATCGACAAGGAACGGGCGGTGAAGCAGAGAGAGAGAGAGAGCGACAAGGAACGGGCGGTGAAGCAGAGAGAGAGAGAGAGCGACAAGGAACGGGCGGTGAAGCAGAGAGAGAGAGAGAGCGACAAGGAACGGGCGGTGAAGCAGAGAGAGAGAGAGAGCGACAAGGAACGGGCGGTGAAGCAGAGAGAGAGAGAGAGCGACAAGGAACGGGCGGTGAAGCAGAGAGAGAGAGAGAGCGACAAGGAACGGGCGGTGAAGCAGAGAGAGAGAGAGAGCGACAAGGAACGGGCGGTGAAGCAGAGAGAGAGAGAGAGCGACAAGGAACGGGCGGTGAAGCAGAGAGAGAGAGAGAGCGACAAGGAACGGGCGGTGAAGCAGAGAGAGAGAGAGAGCGACAAGGAACGGGCGGTGAAGCAGAGAGAGAGAGAGAGCGACAAGGAACGGGCGGTGAAGCAGAGAGAGAGAGAGAGAGCGACAAGGAACGGGCGGTGAAGCAGAGAGAGAGAGAGAGCGACAAGGAACGGGCGGTGAAGCAGAGAGAGAGAGAGAGCGACAAGGAACGGGCGGTGAAGCAGAGAGAGAGAGAGAGCGACAAGGAACGGGCGGTGAAGCAGAGAGAGAGAGAGAGCGACAAGGAACGGGCGGTGAAGCAGAGAGAGAGAGAGAGCGACAAGGAACGGGCGGTGAAGCAGAGAGAGAGAGAGAGCGACAAGGAACGGGCGGTGAAGCAGAGAGAGAGAGAGAGCGACAAGGAACGGGCGGTGAAGCAGAGAGAGAGAGAGAGCGACAAGGAACGGGCGGTGAAGCAGAGAGAGAGAGAGAGCGACAAGGAACGGGCGGTGAAGCAGAGAGAGAGAGAGAGAGAGCGACAAGGAACGGGCGGAGACACAGAGAGAGAGAGAGAGAGAGCGACAAGGAACGGGCGGAGACACAGAGAGAGAGAGAGAGAGAGAGAGCGACAAGGAACGGGCGGAGACACAGAAAGGGACAGAGAGCGACAAGGAACGGGCGGAGACACAGAAAGGGACAGAGAGCGACAAGGAACGGGCGGAGACACAGAAAGGGACAGAGAGCGACAAGGAACGGGCGGAGACACAGAAAGGGACAGAGAGCGACAAGGAACGGGCGGAGACACAGAAAGGGACAGAGAGCGACAAGGAACGGGCGGAGACACAGAAAGGGACAGAGAGCGACAAGGAACGGGCGCAGACACGGAAAGGGACAGAGAGCGACAAGGAACGGGCGCAGACACGGAAAGGGACAGAGAGCGACAAGGAACGGGCGGAGACACGGAAAGGGACAGAGAGCGACAAGGAACGGGCGGAGACACGGAAAGGGACAGAGAGCGACAAGGAACGGGCGGAGACACGGAAAGGGACAGAGAGCGACAAGGAACGGGCGGATACACAGAAAGGGACAGAGAGAGAGAGAGAGAGAGAGAGCGACAAGGAACGTGCGGTGAAGCAGAGAGAGACAGAGAGCGACAAGGAACCGGTGGAAACACAGAAAGTGACAGGGAGCGACAAGGAACAAATGAAAACCCATATAGTTAAAAAAATTTAATAAAGAGAAGAAAGATCTTGAGTAAAAGAATTTTGAAATATTTTTTTTTCTTTTCACGGCGTCCTCATGCAGCAGTGTTGAACCTTTTTTCATAAGATCAGAAATTTTTGTTTAATGTTGAGAATAGACATCAATCGAGAATTTACTATAGCTTAGTTACCTAAATTTGTGGCAGTCATAGCGGTAAGCTGATAGAAATTAAATGACGCGTCGAACAGTATTGATATTTATATGGTAATTCTCATGGCGACTGTGAAATTTATATGGAGTTTATTGCTTTTTGAGAACGTGTCCTGTTTGTTTTAATCGAATATTTGCAAGAGTCATGTGCAAGGAAAAGATTATCAAATTGAAAGGTTCTCTCTTCGTTTTTTTTCTTTATAGTAATGTTCAAGTCCCAAGAGCCACTGAAATTAGAGGGTTTTTCTGTGTGCTTTTTTATAAGAGAGGGGCAAGAAATGAAGTTCATGGGGTCCTGCAAGAAAGATAATAGTCAACCCTAGCCTTTAAATCGTTAAGATTGTAGTAACTGGGAAAAACAGTATGACAGGCATCCTCTTCCACAAAGATTTTACGAACCTGTACCAATGAAATACGAAGGGAATGTGTATGATTCAACCCTGTGTAGGTGCCATGGCGGGTCCAAGTTGTAGAGGTTAGGTCTGGTGGGACTAAGGAATGTAACTCGTCAAAACACATGCCATGAGAATAGCGATAAAGCAGCGAGTAACATAAATAGCTTCTAAGATTTTGAACCGTTTGTAAGTTTGAATATGAGATTTACGACGAAGTGCTGTATTATGTTCAATGACAAGAATTACTATCAGTTTTGTAAAATAAATGTTTATTATTGTCATTAGTTTTCAGACCGCTTTCTGCACCCGTGTTCAATTCTTTGGCCACCCTAAACATTTGTAATTTTATAAATTATTGCCAACTTATAAGTGAATATTTTGCAGAGTTTTCTACAAATGAAAAAATTGGATGTGTTTGCCTATTTAATTAGCATTTTTATCGCAGAGTTTATAAATCAGAGAGGAAGAAGCGAGACGAACGCCAAAATGAGGATGCAAAGTTTCAGCCTTTTGACCTTTCGGATTTTCTGTTTTCAGTGCTTATATTTTTGCAACACCGGCGACATTGGCCAACATGTATTCGAAATCCTTATATTCTTGCGTTGGTTAAAATAGCGAAATTTTACAAAGAAACCAGCATGAACACCTTAAAGATGGCAAACAATATGGATCATGAAAAAATAGGCAAGGAACATCAAGAATTGGTATTCCAGTAATGTTCTCGAAATTTTTCGGACTGACCAAGATGTGATTAATCCAAGAATCTTCTGCATAGGATTGTACAGAAACTGATGACTGAATGATCAACCAAAAACAAGTGACTTGTCCAATTATATATATATATATATATATATATAGACCTTTAAGGTTGTTTTTTCAATTTAACTAATATTCGCTCTGTTTTTACATTGATCTCTCTAGATTACATCCTCTTTTGGATTATCCATACGCATTACAAAACATTACCTAACTATATATATATATATATATATATATAAATATAAAAGGTGTGTGTGTGTGAGTGAGCGAGAGAGAGAGAGACTGAGACTGAGGACATGGAGTGGTTAGACGTAAAGTATGAGCAGGAAAGGGTTAAGCTTAAAATGGAATATAAGCTGAGAGAGAAAGAGAGTGGGTGGAGATCTTTCCGAGGTGGAAATAGGGCTATCTAGATTTCTTCTCTCCCAAAGATTATTATTTTCTTGATCTATGAACAATTTGGCATTCGGGTAAAACAAATTGAGAAATAAATTTATCTTCCTTGATAATTTAAGCAAACAATTATCTTTAGCAAGAGATAGATATGGATTGTTTTTGCGGACGAAAACAGATTAGCAAATAATTTTGTGTCTCGCTCGGAAATTTAAATGAAAATGAACTTTTTTCTTGAGGGTCAAATGTACGATAGGGAGGAATGTATGAAAAATGCCTGTCAACAGTGATCTGATTTATATTTTAGCGGGACAGAGTTAAGTTGAAAATTAATTTTTATCTCTTCCTTTTAAGATTTAGGCAAATAAATATCCTTGGAGGGAGGAGAGAGTTATATATATATATATATATATATATATATATATGGATAATGTTTTTGCAGAAGAAAAAAATGGGAATTAATCTTGTCTCGCGCTCGGAAATGTAAATAAAGCAAGAATCCTTTCTGAGGGTTGAAGTTATGAAAACAGGCCCTGTCGTTGACGAACAGGTGATTTGGTTTATATTTTCGCTAGATAGAAGATAAGTCCAAGAATTGAGAAATAATTGATCTCTTCTTTTAGGAATCAAGACAATTAAAATTAATGACTAAAATAAAACTGCGCCCTTCTGCCAACACACTAAAATTATATTTCTCAAAAAAGAGTTATGCAGCCCTGGCAAGTAGGCTGAGATTGAATATTGAGAATGGAGGAAAGAGGGAGAATTTAGCAGCATCTGTATGAAGTGATGGTACGAGATGTGAAGTGAAGCGAGTTGAAAGGACGACAAATCTCTGTACCTACTCCGAAGAGGGTGGCTTATTCTCCAACTTGGAAAGTTGATTAAGTTGATTATTGGGATTAATGTGAAAATTGAGGAATTACCGAATCCTCAGAACACTTCAGTCCCATGCCGGTTTTGGGCTGAAGTGCATATAACAGAGAGCTTCGAGTGCTCGAAATTTGCTCTGGGAAACCCGCATGCAGTGCCTCTGGATTTCACATCAGCTGCCACCAAATCCTGATTCTGAAGAACCCAAATTTTAGACAAGGCACAGTGTCACTATGAAGATTGATGCGGGAAGGGTCAATTTTTGTTGTATCAAAACTATATAAACCAACTGAAGATTAACCCAGTAATTCTTTCGTTTCTATTTTCGTTTGTGAAGATATTTTTTCAGATAATATAGCACCCGCCACGGTTCGAACCAGCGCTTCGATTACTACGACACTAGATTTTCCACTGCTTCGAGATCAAGAACACAACGTGGGCAGTGATGGTGTGGATCGAAGCGGCCAGTGACCAATAGCTAGCTTGGACCAGCGTTAGTATTGACCAGCGCTGAGTTAGGACGACGTTTTAACGACAGGGCTAAGACTGATCACCGTCGTTATACTACCGAGTGTAGGCGGCGGCAAAAATATATCAACTATATGATGTAAGTACTTCGAAAAAGCTATGATTCATTGAAAAAACTAGGGGAGAACTCCATGTTAATAACAAAGACTGTCAAAAGGCCTACAATAAAACCGTTGTGGTGTCCTCTCTCTAAAAATTCTATGTTGGACTCTTCCGTCTACTATAAGATTAGTAGGAGAGAAGGCCTTGAGAGAACAGTCAAACAGATTGTTCATCTGTCGAACTCTCTGCGTTGGGCGGAGAGTAACCCGGACGAGGCTTTGCCGAAGAACAAAGTTTCGTCCGGGAAACTAGACAGGCCCTGAACCCGTTTATGCGGGTTCGAAGGGAATATTTTTGGCCGGGCTTATGGGCTCGGAGAACCCATTGTAAACTCGGCCTTGCGCCACATACATCCCTCGTGGGAGGGTTGTTAAATATTAACAGTCCAATAGATTGAACGCTGGGTCATCCGACACGCACTCACTAGTCGTGTAATACTCTTCTGTTGTACCTACTGTTTAATATATGATATATCTGCAACACTTGTTTTGTTATTTCTTTAACCATTTACTTGTTCACAACATCTTATTTATTCGACTGTTCCCCCCAAGGCCTTATCTCCTACTAATCTTATAGTAGGCGAAAGAGTCCAACAGACTCTTTAGAGGAAGGACACCACAACAAAATATATACATAAAACATTGGGTATACATAAAACATTTTGGATCAAAATTTTGCTTACATTTGAAGGTGGCTGAATGACCTTTTGATTCCAGACTTGAATAGAGGCGAAACTTTTCAGCATGACGGAACTTCATGTCGTAGATCGCATACAACACAGCAGAGCGACTGATGAATATGTCGCCTTATTCAAACATTGGCCAGGTGAAAACTGACTTGAGCATCAGCGAGCAAATGTGAACAGAACTCAAGAAACGAGTATCGTCAAGAGAAACCACTTAACTTTTAAGAGTTGCGGAAATTCACCCACAGATAAGGCATCACATAACTGAAAAGATGGCGAACAGTTTGATGAATCTTTTCTCAGATTTTTCTATGTTTTAAGTCTGTATTTGGCATGGTTTATTTGGCCGAAAGCATTTGTCCGGCCATTTTGGGTATCGTTTCGCATTTTCATCTGTCTTTCAGAACTAATTTTGCGGAATATAATTATTTCTGGAAATTTAACTAATGGATTCAATATTTTATCTGTAGAAAAGCAATGCAAAACTTGTACTAGTAATTATTAGAAATTCAAAAATAACTGGAGACGTTTGCACAATACAATGTATACAGTGACACTTATTAAAACTTATATATGAGATCGTCGCTTGTATCAGACTATGATGCAAAGATATATATATCTATATATATCTTTTTTAGTAGTAATATCAATTCCTACATTATCTATCTATATTTCTGAGATGAGGTATTATGTACACTACATACATTAGGACTATTGTCCCCATCTTTGTTGCCATATTTATCAACATTTCGACCGTTGTATGCTCCGGCTTTCTTCAGGTGGTTGTAATGTCGAACTGAATCCTTTATCTCGCTCTCTGGGGTGAGACTGTTTTATTTCCAAGTGCCATGTTTCATGGATGTCAGAAATCGGTTTTCACCTGTTAATTCACCTCTCCAAGCTCCCCATTGCTTTAACCAGGTATTGAACTCAAGTCTTTGGAACACATGGGGCAGTAGATAAAGGCATTGGTTAGATCCAGTGACAGGACCCAAAGAGTTGTGAGTTCAATGCTCGGTTAAAGCAGTGGAGAAATTGGAGAGGTAAATTAACAGGAGATAACTGATAACAGACATTCATTAGCACGTGGAACTAGAACAGTCTACCCCAGCGAACGAAATAAAGGACTCAGTTCGAACCTCCAACCACCTGAAGAAGGCTAGAGCGTGCAACGACCGAAATTTTATAAATATGGCAACAAAGAGGAGGACAATAGTCTGAATAATGTAAATAGTGTATCAATTTCTACGTTTCGCGTTTTTTAGCTTCCGATTTTTTTTAAAAACTGAGAGCCACAACGTTTATATTAGTATTACCAGATTATAAAGCAGAAAATCTGTTGTTTATATACAACAATATTAAGAATAGTAATGAAAACAATGCTTTTTTTTTAAACCAGTATAATGAAATAAAAGACATAGCATTCATATATTTGATACATCTGTGTAATATTGATTTCAGCTTAGAAATAGCGCTTTAATTTTGTGCTAAATTCATTTTTTGGAGGATGAGTCACTCCAGTAATATTCTATGACTCACCTGATCCTTCAGTAAAAGTAATTTTCCATTCAGAATGTGTGGACAAAATGCTTTTACTGAAAATCGTGCTGTTTGCCCCTCGATAATATACAATTCTGAATCTTAAAACACGCAAAAGGTAATACATTTGTGTAGATATTGTCAATGAGTTTTCCATTGAAGAGATTCCTTTCCTGTTGTGTTTGTTTTCATCAAATTTTGTTCTTACGCGAGGAACACCGAGTAATTTCAGAGATAAATTAGCTTCATGTCGACTTTGAAAACTTTAAATGGTGCGACGAATACTAGAAAAATGCGTGCTGCTGTATAACTATATTACATAAACATCTGATTATTTCTTTAGATGACGTAATTTGACAGCAAGCAGTAAACAACTCGCACAATTTATGATTTGTATCTTCGTCTTAATAATAACAATTAATAATAATAACAATTAATAATAATAATAATAAATATAAAAATATAGTAAATGGTAATAGTAAATGATGATAGTAAATGATATTAAATGAATTATAATACTAAATGATAATTATAATACTAAATGATAATATAATAAATGATAATATAATAAATGATATTAATAATAAGTATATTAATTAATAATAATATAATATTAAGTTGGTGCAAAAAATGACGTAATAATGTCGTTTTTGACGTTACAAAATACGTCAAAAAACGACATTATTACGTCATTATTTTTGCACCAACCTAATAATAATAATAATAATAATATAATAATAATAAAATAATAATAATAATAAAATAATAATAATAAAATAATAATAATAAAATAATAATAATAAAATAATAATAATAATAATAATAAAATAATAATAATAAAATAATAATAATAATAATAATAATAAAATAATAATAATATAATAATAATAATAATAAATATAATAATTAATGATAAATATAAAAATATAATTATAATAATTAATAATAATATTAAATGATAATAAATATAATTAATAATAATTAATAATAATAAATATAATAGCAATAATAATAAGTGATCAAATGTTTACGGCACATTTTTCAGGATTTACACAGATTTTAAGTTTGGATTTTATAATAGATGCTGAAATAATTTTAAGACATCAGCAAAGGCAGTGTTCAAGAAGTCAAAATGTTTCAGAATGAAAATTATTTTTATGCGGTCGGCGAATATTGTGTTTCACGGACATTCGTTTGATGAAAGGACCGGTTTGTTCATCTGACTTTATCACGATTGAACATTTTAAAAACGGAAATATATATTCGTGAACGGTTATTTACCGGTAAAGATAGAATTTTGGAATGTTGTTGAGGATGCTGTACAGTCTCATATAAATAAATTCAAGATTTAAGAAAAATCAATGGATGCACCATCCATAAAACTACTTAGAGAAAATAGAACATCTATTTCACAATTTGTCCTCACTAACAAAATTTATATCTTTGTTTACTCAGATAATTCGTCTTCGCAAACTTTGCGAGTATTTGATAGGTTCGCTTATCGTCCGGCTCATATTCCTTCTCCGTTCATTGAACGGAAGTGGAGGTTAATCCCGTGTTTCCGGTTTAGGCCATGGTTTTCCGGTTTAGGCCATGGTTTATCGGTTCGTTTCTCCCAAGGCCTTAATGATTTAATTATTAATATCTTGGTGATTGATAATTTTCCTTTTGTGGATAGAGAAAAGCTTTCTGGCGTTTGCATTAAGGGCGGTTGTGACTTATTAACTGTGTTATTCCTACACACGTCAATGGTGGAAAGCTAAGCAGAAAATATTTCTGCAGATTCATTTTCAGATGACAAGTTTCTCAAATTGGAAAAGAAATAAGCGGGGAAAATATAAATATATAGAGGGATGTCGCAGCTGAGGGAAAGGTCTTTTTATTTTATTTTAACCTGTTCCCTGACGACATCCTGGTGTTTCTAGTACGCTTTTTCCCCCTGTCTGGGAAGGGGAGATAGGAGGAGGAAAAGGAAAGCAAGAAACATTTCTGATCATAATTCCTATAACTAACGAATGCCTATGTAAGTTTTTCTTTTTTAGTGTAGTATCATTTCATAGGAGATAAAAAAAAAACATTCCTGGCGACAAGTAGAAATTACTTATCTGTTATATCAAGCATTGTTTGTTGAGAGTGTGGGTCTCTCCGCTTGTTGGACCTAAGAGGGAAAAGACGAGCATTCAGTTTGTTCCTTATTTGTCTCGTTTTGGCTGAGGAAGAAGCGACGCAGAGCGTTTCTGATTGGTCGCTTGCTATTTCAAGATCAGCAGTAGCAGTTCTTTATATGTCCGTTGCTGCGTGGATACTTGTTACAGGATTGTCTCCTGGAATAGATATTGTTTCGGTAGGCTCGCTTAGGTGAACAGGTATGATGTTGAAAGACTCGAAACATAACATCACTGATGGAGCGACCCTGCGCACCCGTTGGAATGTATTCATAATGATCTTGTTAACCACCGTATCTCTTAGCATATTTTGCATATATGTACGTAGTAATGATATATATAGATTGCCACTCGAATACCCGTCTCCTAGTCAAATCCCTATTGCAGACACTTGCTCAGGCGTATTTGTGTTTATTCAAAACCCACAGAGCACAACTGTGGTTTATACTGTTACAGTTTATGAGAAAGAGCGTGTTATCTAGCGTGATCAACAATTTGAACAAAGCCAGCACGCTCAAGCCCACGGCCACGATGACTTGTGACTTCGTACTAGAACCCCTATCGACGTCTATCCACTTTCACTCACAAGGTTTTGGTCAATCCGGCAGTATCTAAAGGTGCCGCACGCTGGGATAACATCAGGAAGTCTCCTCCATGACAAATCGACCATAAGATTCGAACACAGGTCTCATGATCAGAATGCGAACGTTCTAACCACTCGGCCACGTGCCCATGTAGTAATGATAAATCTGATGATTGCTGACAGGATGAGCAGAAACAAAGCAGCAAAACCAGATGGAATTGTAATAGAGATATTATCAACTTAAGATAATTTTGTGATCTATAAAATTATAAAAATAATCGATTAAAAACCGGAACACCTAAGTAGATACAGCCTAAGAAGCTAAGTGTAAATAAATGTGAACACTATCAGAGAATCAAATTAATAAGCCACATAAGTGTATCATCGAGATACGGATAAATAGACGCATAGCAGAATTAGACCGGAAATAGAATGTATGTTTATTAGCAACAGGTACATACCAAAATAAGAATTGAAAACTGGAATCTTCAAAAACAAATTCATACGGTAATTTAAATATTTCGGGTGTGTTATAAAAAAAAAAAAAAAAAAAAAGAAAAAAAGATAGAAATGATTTGCGGTGCGGATCCGGCCCGGAATGTTTTAATTTGCATACGGAGTCAATCTGATTCGAAAATGGCCTGATATGTTGGGCTAAGGCTTCTAGAGGTAAAGTTTAAAAGACGGACAATTTTATTTTGAAACACTTATTTTAGAACAGCATTTTTCATTTCAACACAAGGTATTTAAAGTTAGAGTTGTGTCTCTTTAATTGGTTTTACCAGTAGAAGCCAAAATGGCGGAATCCGAAAAGAATCGCAGTAATGAAAACTTGGGAAAATTTTGTTATTCCTAATCCGTTACGGTAATTTAAATATTTCGGATGTGTTATAAAAAATGTGACAGAAACCCGAAGGCACGTTAGAATGGCGAAAAATGCCTTCCAAAAGGCTAAGAAAAATATTAAGAAACAGTAGAATTTCGTTAAAAAGAAAGAAAAGAGTGTTGAATTGTCATGTAATATAATTTCTCATATGGCAGTGATTACCCGACAGTTTCTTAGAGGAAAAGAAGGATTGAATCAATAAAATATGATTATACAGAAGAATGCTGAGAATACCACGGGAAAAACATGTGAGCAAAGAAAAAGGTGAGGAAAATGGGAACAAAAAGATCACTTGGAACTGGTATTTCTGGGGCATATAATTAAGAAAGAAGGCTTGGAGAATTAGCACTCAAAGGACCTATTGAAGGTAAGAGGAGGTAGATATAAACAGCGAACAACCAACCTAACAAGTTTGTGTAAATGGATGGCAGAACATGGAGTGAAAGGGATAATAAAAAGTCAAACACAGCTAAGAGCTAGAAAAGATTAGTTGTTGTGGCGAGATATTATCACCAAAGTTCGGAAAGGATAGGGCACAAAAGCTGTCGTGTAAGCATCGTCTTCGAAAGCATTAGAATGACAGTCAATGAATTTGCCCTAGTGAATTTAAGAGGCCTCTGGGAATTGGGGGGGGGCAAGTTCACAAATCCCGAATAAAAAGATTTAGATCTAAAATAATAATATAGATCGAAGTGTAATTATTTGCGTCATATGGACGTTTCACTTAAACAAAATAAAACCTGTTGCAATCGAGGCTGTATGTCAACTTTGACCAACATCAAGTATTAGTTTTATGATTACATAAAACACAAATTCATCATTCGATTATTCAAACAAAAAAGAACAAAGAAGAAAAAGAAAACAACGGGCGAATTTCATCATAAGAGTTAATCATATAGTTTTAAAAATTGCATTTCTGCTTGTGTCGTATTAATGCAGGAAGTGTTTGTTGAAAAAATTGTAATTTGATTCGGAGTAATTATCACACACACGCATATATATATAATGTGTGTGTAAGTAAAAAAAAAAAAAGTAGTATAGTCCAATATTACAGACGTTACATATGTGCCGGTATCTAATTTGATATGTCAGAATATTATCAGTGTGTAAATAGAATTATACAGGAAATTACTCGATTTCTTAAAAAGTGTACCTTTCAAAAGGTAATACTTATGATTCGTTTAATTTTAGATACTCAAAATGTGCTTTTCGTGATGGAAATTTCAAAAGTATCCATAAAACCTGATTACATTTTGTCTGGAGAATTGTAGAATCTGACTTCAGGCAAACTTTTTCGGATTTCTTTTTCTATAGACGAAATTATTTTGATAGCTTCATTTTGGAAAGAATTTACATTCGAATACTTTAATCTCTTGTTTTTCATTTAGCTTGAATCTTTAGTTCGCAAGAAGTGTCGTTACATGACGACATAGGCAATAGAAAAACTGATGAATGATGACAATCTAAGCGTACAGGTCGTTTCATAAATCTACCACCGTGCGATAACTGGCGTCAAAAAACAAACCCTCAAAAGAAGAAAAGAAGAAGAAAAAAAGAAGAAAAGAAGAAGAAAAAAAGAAAAGAAGAAAAAAAGAAGAAAAGAAAAAAGAAAAGAAAAAAAGAAGAAAAGAAAAAAGAAAAGAAGAAAAGAAAAAAAGAAGAAAAGAAAAAAAGAAAAGAAGAAAAGAAAAAAAGAAAAGAAGAAAAAAAGAAGAAAAGAAGAAAAGAAAAAAAGAAAAAAAGAAAAGAAAAAAAGAAAAGAAAAAAAGAAGAAAAGAAGAAAAAAAGAAGAAAAGAAGAAAAGAAAAGAAGAAGAAGAAGAAAAAAGAAGAAAAGAAAAAAGAAGAAAAGAAAAAAAGAAAAAAGAAGAAAAGAGAAGAAGAAAAGAAAAAAAGAAGAAAAGAAAAAAGAAGAAAAGAAAAAAGAAGAAAAGAAAAAAGAAGAAAAGAAAAAAGAAGAAAAGAAAAAAAGAAGAAAAGAAAAAAAAGAAAAGAAAAAAAAGAAAAGAAAAACAGAAGAAAAGAAAAACAGAAGAAAAGAAAAACAGAAGAAAAGAAAAACAGAAGAAAAGAAAAACAGAAGAAAAGAAAAACAGAAGAAAAGAAAAACAGAAGAAAAGAAAAACAGAAGAAAAGAAAAACAAGAAAAGAAAAAAAGAACAAAAAGAACAAAAAGAACAAAAAAAGAAAAAAAAGAACAAAAAAGAACAAAAAAAGAAAAAAAAGAACAAAAAAAGAAAAAAAAAGAAAAAAAAAGAACAAAAAAGAATAAGAACAAAAAAGAATAAGAACAAAAAAGAATAAGAACAAAAAAGAATAAGAACAAAAAAGAATAAGAACAAAAAAAGAACAAAAAAGAATAAGAACAAAAAAAGAACAAAAAGAAGAAGAACAACAAAAAGAAGAAGAACAACAAAAAGAAGAAGAACAACAAAAAGAAGAAGAACAACAAAAAGAAGAAGAACAACAAAAAGAAGAAGAACAACAAAAAGAAGAAGAACAACAAAAAGAAGAAGAACAACAAAAAGAAGAAGAACAACAAAAAGAAGAAGAACAACAAAAAGAAGAAGAACAACGACAAAAAGAAGAACAACGACAAAAAGAAGAACAACGACAAAAAGAGAACAACAACAAAAAGAGAACAACAAAAAAAAAGAATAAAAAAAGAACAACAACAAAAAAAAAAGAACTCAGTATGAACAATATTAGATCAGGTCACTGGAAAAAAAGCATTTGTGCTTCGTTAATGTTTTTAGAGGTAACGTCTAGATTATTACTTCTCTTGTCTCAAGTGTAGAATATTTTTGTGAAGATGATGACAATTAAACCACGTCTTGAAGTAAAGATTATATTGAGAGAAAGAAAATGCCTTCTACAAACTGGCAGTTCTTGGGAAAAAGCTGTCTGTGTGGAATTTTCTATTTAAATTTAAAAGACGAAAGAGATGAGGGTTTTTCGACTATATGGAAGTTGCATAGCTTGTCCTAACTAAAGTTCAGAACTGATAGAACTAAAGAATGGCGCTCACCTGAATATTTGCCATGGAAATAATGATAGAGTGGCGATAGGCTTACGATTTTGCATCTGTGGGGAAAGAGGCTGCATAGTGCAGAACATGTCTTCTCTGAAAGGATCGATTTTGTATCCCATAATAGATATACTGAAGAAAGTCTGTTGTATGTTTACAAGGAAAGCGAATATGAAATTTACGCCGCTGTGAGAAATAAAAACGCGAAACTTGTTTCCAATACATTTGGTCTTTTATTCAGGAATTCATTTGCATAGGTAGATGACCGTTGAGACAATTTCTGCTACTTCTGTCATGACAGATAAACGGATCAATTTTTCTCTTCAATTAGCGAAAAGTGCCTACCTCCAACTACGCACGCAACTATGGCGGGAAGTCTGTTTTTCCCTGTAAAAGGCTTTATTGAAAACTATCCGTATATATCCGCCAACGGATAGTCCGAATCTACTCTCAATTCTGAGTGTTTATATAAATTTACGCGTTTTAACTTCCGATCAATTAGCACTTGTCTAAAAAATTTTTCATTTATTAGTTTATTTCCTTTTGGTCAGTGCGTGCCAGTTTGAAAACTGTAGATTTTAGAACACTTCAGACGCATACAATTATTTTAGGGTTCACTTGATTGCGCATGCGTTCCAAGCCAGGCTTTACTTTGTCAGATTTATTTGATGGGTAGGAATAATAACTGCACGCCCATACTGCCCAATGAATAAAGCGAATTTCTCAAGGAAACGTTGTACAAATTCTCTTACCTTGCATAAAATGAAGCAAAATTTAGATTTCGTTATTAATTTCGATTATTCCCAAATTTATTTTTAAGTTATAAAAATTGTTATCAGACAAAAAAGTTCGTCGCAAAAAAAAAAAAAAAAAAAAAAAAAAAAAAAAAAACAACAACGTAAAATACTGTTGAAAAAATTCGCAGTAATGAACCCAACATTTCAGGATTGCAGGCCCGGAATATTTTAATTTGCTCCCGGAGTCGACCTGATTCGAAAATGTATTGAGCAACGGTCTCTAGGTGTAAAGTTGAAAAAGTGTGACACACCGACATTCGCATTTATTTATATAGAATTGGAAAATAAAACATTTAAATACAACGGGAACAAACGCCAACTTTTCTAAGAAAATAAATTGTCATTTTACGAACTTAATTAAGCATTATGCATTTAAACATTTAAATTTAACGCCAGTAATCTTGTAGCTATTATTCAAGAGTCTGTAAGCATTTTGGAGCCAGCTTCAATAATCCTGTCCCAATATTACACTTACTGTTGGCTCAACCAGAGGAAGTAAATGAATAATTGCCAAATTCATCAGTCACACGAAGTTGTGATGGAGGCGGGAGGCGTAAATCAAGCAAGAAGTATTTGAATCCTCGCTGTTACTAATTAGTCAGACGCTCACCTCATATCCAGCTTCCTTTACACGTCCAAACAACTGATGTGGCACAGTCCACCGCCACCCTTCGCTAAAGCCATTTGTATTATCGAAGTATTAGTACAGGTAAGAAGTCTTCTATTTCGATATGAGCAACAACAACTTCATTTTCATTTCTATATTCTATCAATAACAATGCATTCGAAATGAAATATAGTTGGCACGTTGTAGCTGGAGCTTCGCCGTTGTATGGCCATTTGGGTAGATTTCAAATATTTATTCGACTCAATCCATCAAACATCTCACACAGAGAATGAATCAGTTACTTCGCCAATAATTGCTGTAACCTATCGATGTATGGTAATTTCTGACGTGAAGAGACTGTCTTAATAATTCACGAGCCGAACTTTGCTCCCAATTGATATGTGAAATTATGCTATTTCTTTCACTATGTTTATGTCATGCAATAGGTTTGAAAATAACAATGTAATGAGAACGTGAGGAGAATAACTTTACAATTAAGAAATATTATCCGTTCTGTCGACTAACTTCCGGCGACTAACTTCCAAAAACGTTAGTATATTGAAAAAAGGTTTTCTTAAATGCATTAAGATACAAATAGAAATGTTCAGCGGCATCAAACTGAATTTAGTTTGTGTTAAGGCAAGAAGGGTGACACATGCCGATACAAG
>OZ010594.1:80265716-80280716 GCA_963932145.1 Acanthosepion lycidas | reverse complement strand
AATTTCTCATTCATTTGGACCCGATTTCTTTGATACTACTATGAAAATAATTTACTGAAGTCTTCCGGTTGTAGATTTCGTTTGTTATTTCGATAATCTCGTTGGTTCCGAAACCGACTAAGGTTGGAATTGTCTATTAGAATCCCATCTGGTCCTGTCGCTTTGACCAGTGATAATATTTCTTTAGATTTTAATATTACAGATCCTTCTATATTTTGCATGTATTGTGGTTTATCTCCTCTTATCGAGGTAAGCTTTTGCGATCAATTACTTCCGTCTTTGAAGTTGTGTCGTAAATATTGACACGCATATATAAATTAAGTAGTTTATTCCGAAGAAAAATATGGTATGCAGTTGAGAACACTAATGTAATAAACGTTTATTTCTTTCTCAAAGAGATAGAGAGAGAGATAAAGAGATAGAGAGAGAGATAAAGAGATAGAGAGAGAGATAAAGAGATAGAGAGAGAGATAAAGAGATAGAGAGAGAGATAAAGAGATAGAGAGAGAGATAAAGAGATAGAGAGAGAGATAAAGAGATAGAGAGAGAGATAAAGAGATAGAGAGAGAGATAAAGAGATAGAGAGAGAGATAAAGAGATAGAGAGAGAGATAAAGAGATAGAGAGAGAGATAAAGAGATAGAGAGAGAGATAAAGAGATAGAGATAAAGAGATAGAGAGAGAGATAAAGAGATAGAGAGAGATAAAGAGATAGAGAGAGAGATAAAGAGAGAGAGAGAGAGAGAGATAAAGAGAGAGAGAGAGAGAGAGATAAAGAGAGAGAGAGAGAGAGAGATAAAGAGAGAGAGAGAGAGAGATAAAGAGATAGAGAGAGATAAAGAGATAGAGAGAGATAGAGAGAGATAAAGAGATAGAGAGAGAGAGAGAGAGATAAAGAGAGAGAGAGAGAGATAAAGAGAGAGAGAGAGAGAGAGATAAAGAGAGAGAGAGAGAGAGATAAAGAGAGAGAGAGAGAGAGATAAAGAGATAGAGAGAGAGAGATAAAGAGATAGAGAGAGAGAGATAAAGAGAGAGAGAGATAAAGAGAGAGAGAGATAAAGAGAGAGAGAGATAAAGAGAGAGAGAGATAAAGAGAGAGAGAGATAAAGAGATAGAGAGATAAAGAGATAGAGAGATAGAGAGATAAAGAGAGAGAGAGATAAAGAGAGAGAGAGATAAAGAGAGAGAGAGATAAAGAGAGAGAGAGATAAAGAGAGAGAGAGATAAAGAGAGAGAGAGATAAAGAGAGAGAGAGATAAAGAGAGAGAGAGATAAAGAGAGAGAGAGATAAAGAGAGAGAGAGATAAAGAGAGAGAGAGATAAAGAGATAGAGAGATAAAGAGATAGAGAGATAAAGAGATAGAGAGATAAAGAGATAGAGAGATAAAGAGATAAAGAGAGAGAGATAAAGAGATAGAGAGAGAGAGAGAGATAAAGAGATAGAGAGAGAGAGAGAGATAAAGAGATAGAGAGAGAGAGAGATAAAGAGAGAGAGAGAGAGAGATAAAGAGAGAGAGAGAGAGAGATAAAGAGATAAAGAGAGAGAGAGATAAAGAGAGAGAGAGATAAAGAGCGAGAGAGATAAAGAGCGAGAGAGATAAAGAGCGAGAGAGATAAAGAGCGAGAGAGATAAAGAGCGAGAGAGATAAAGAGCGAGAGAGAGAGCGAGAGATAAAGAGCGAGAGAGATAAAGAGCGAGAGAGATAAAGAGAGAGAGAGATAAAGAGAGAGAGATAGAGAGAGAGAGATAAAGAGAGAGAGAGATAAAGAGAGAGAGAGAAAGAGAGAGAGAAAGAGAGAGAGAGAAAGAGAGAGAGAGAAAGAGAGAGAGAGAGAGAAAGAGAGAGAGAGAGAGAAAGAGAGAGAGAGAGAAAGAGAGAGAGAGAGAAAGAAAGAGAGAGAGAGAGAAAGAAAGAGAGAGAGAAAGAAGAGAGAGAGAGAGAAAGAAAGAGAGAGAGAGAAAGAAAGAGAGAGAGAGAGAGAGGGGGGATTTCATGTCGCCTACATCCTTTTCAGGTCACTTTTAGGGCGATTCCACAGCCCTTTTTAGTTTAAAATGTTCCACGTGGCATTCAGGACCTCCACTGTGCCCTTTTGCTTCCTCTTGTTTTTATTTTTTCACATCAGTTTACAAGTTTTACTGCAATCTGATGTACTGCATTTCCGGGTTGCTTTGAATATCTTTAATTTTCGCAATTTTCGAATTGGAATATGACTAGATGATGATGATCTATACAATCGGTACATGATCATTTTTTGTAAAGAACTGGATTCTTGCGTTTATTTATTGCACGATAGTCTATCTGGTTCTTTAATGACCCCATAGGGCTTTTTCATATCCAAAAGAAGGCCGGAGCGTACAACGGTCGATACGTTGAGATAAATATGGCGAGAAAGATGAGGACTATAGTCCGAATAATGTAAATAGTGTACATAATACCTCATCTCAGAAATATAGACACACATTTGTCTTACTTTATAATTTTTCTCTATCTGCATATACGGATGATAGTCAGGTGACAACTGTTACGCATGGCTCTTAATTTCTTTCAGTTAACGGAATAAATCAAATTTCATTTTATAATCCATTTCATGAGAAATGTTAGCTATAATCACTTAAAGGGTATTTAATGGATAGGTTAGTAAATTTCTTCAGCAAAATGAATATTACCTCTTTAGCTTGACGGTAACGACAACGGAAAGATTACATTTTTCAATTTCATTTGACTAGAGACACTTGTCAGATCCGAGTTCTAGAGACACTTGTCAGATCCGAGTTCTAGAGACACTTGTCAGATCCGAGTTCTAGAGACACTTGTCAGATCCGAGTTCTAGAGACACTTGTCAGATCCGAGTTCTAGAGACACTTGTCAGATCCGAGTTCTAGAGACACTTGTCAGATCCGAGTTCTAGAGACACTTGTCAGATCCGAGTTCTAGAGACACTTGTCAGATCCGAGTTCTAGAGACACTTGTCAGATCCGAGTTCTAGAGACACTTGTCAGATCCGAGTTCTAGAGACACTTGTCAGATCCGAGTTCTAGAGACACTTGTCAGATCCGAGTTCTAGAGACACTTGTCAGATCCGAGTTCTAGAGACACTTGTCAGATCCGAGTTCTAGAGACACTTGTCAGATCCGAGTTCTAGAGACACTTGTCAGATCCGAGTTCTAGAGACACTTGTCAGATCCGAGTTCTAGAGACACTTGTCAGATCCGAGTTCTAGAGACACTTGTCAGATCCGAGTTCTAGAGACACTTGTCAGATCCGAGTTCTAGAGACACTTGTCAGATCCGAGTTCTAGAGACACTTGTCAGATCCGAGTTCTAGAGACACTTGTCAGATCCGAGTTCTAGAGACACTTGTCAGATCCGAGTTCTAGAGACACTTGTCAGATCCGAGTTCTAGAGACACTTGTCAGATCCGAGTTCTAGAGACACTTGTCAGATCCGAGTTCTAGAGACACTTGTCAGATCCGAGTTCTAGAGACACTTGTCAGATCCGAGTTCTAGAGACACTTGTCAGATCCGAGTTCTAGAGACACTTGTCAGATCCGAGTTCTAGAGACACTTGTCAGATCCGAGTTCTAGAGACACTTGTCAGATCCGAGTTCTAGAGACACTTGTCAGATCCGAGTTCTAGAGACACTTGTCAGATCCGAGTTCTAGAGACACTTGTCAGATCCGAGTTCTAGAGACACTTGTCAGATCCGAGTTCTAGAGACACTTGTCAGATCCGAGTTCTAGAGACACTTGTCAGATCCGAGTTCTAGAGACACTTGTCAGATCCGAGTTCTAGAGACACTTGTCAGATCCGAGTTCTAGAGACACTTGTCAGATCCGAGTTCTAGAGACACTTGTCAGATCCGAGTTCTAGAGACACTTGTCAGATCCGAGTTCTAGAGACACTTGTCAGATCCGAGTTCTAGAGACACTTGTCAGATCCGAGTTCTAGAGACACTTGTCAGATCCGAGTTCTAGAGACACTTGTCAGATCCGAGTTCTAGAGACACTTGTCAGATCCGAGTTCTAGAGACACTTGTCAGATCCGAGTTCTAGAGACACTTGTCAGATCCGAGTTCTAGAGACACTTGTCAGATCCGAGTTCTAGAGACACTTGTCAGATCCGAGTTCTAGAGACACTTGTCAGATCCGAGTTCTAGAGACACTTGTCAGATCCGAGTTCTAGAGACACTTGTCAGATCCGAGTTCTAGAGACACTTGTCAGATCCGAGTTCTAGAGACACTTGTCAGATCCGAGTTCTAGAGACACTTGTCAGATCCGAGTTCTAGAGACACTTGTCAGATCCGAGTTCTAGAGACACTTGTCAGATCCGAGTTCTAGAGACACTTGTCAGATCCGAGTTCTAGAGACACTTGTCAGATCCGAGTTCTAGAGACACTTGTCAGATCCGAGTTCTAGAGACACTTGTCAGATCCGAGTTCTAGAGACACTTGTCAGATCCGAGTTCTAGAGACACTTGTCAGATCCGAGTTCTAGAGACACTTGTCAGATCCGAGTTCTAGAGACACTTGTCAGATCCGAGTTCTAGAGACACTTGTCAGATCCGAGTTCTAGAGACACTTGTCAGATCCGAGTTCTAGAGACACTTGTCAGATCCGAGTTCTAGAGACACTTGTCAGATCCGAGTTCTAGAGACACTTGTCAGATCCGAGTTCTAGAGACACTTGTCAGATCCGAGTTCTAGAGACACTTGTCAGATCCGAGTTCTAGAGACACTTGTCAGATCCGAGTTCTAGAGACACTTGTCAGATCCGAGTTCTAGAGACACTTGTCAGATCCGAGTTCTAGAGACACTTGTCAGATCCGAGTTCTAGAGACACTTGTCAGATCCGAGTTCTAGAGACACTTGTCAGATCCGAGTTCTAGAGACACTTGTCAGATCCGAGTTCTAGAGACACTTGTCAGATCCGAGTTCTAGAGACACTTGTCAGATCCGAGTTCTAGAGACACTTGTCAGATCCGAGTTCTAGAGACACTTGTCAGATCCGAGTTCTAGAGACACTTGTCAGATCCGAGTTCTAGAGACACTTGTCAGATCCGAGTTCTAGAGACACTTGTCAGATCCGAGTTCTAGAGACACTTGTCAGATCCGAGTTCTAGAGACACTTGTCAGATCCGAGTTCTAGAGACACTTGTCAGATCCGAGTTCTAGAGACACTTGTCAGATCCGAGTTCTAGAGACACTTGTCAGATCCGAGTTCTAGAGACACTTGTCAGATCCGAGTTCTAGAGACACTTGTCAGATCCGAGTTCTAGAGACACTTGTCAGATCCGAGTTCTAGAGACACTTGTCAGATCCGAGTTCTAGAGACACTTGTCAGATCCGAGTTCTAGAGACACTTGTCAGATCCGAGTTCTAGAGACACTTGTCAGATCCGAGTTCTAGAGACACTTGTCAGATCCGAGTTCTAGAGACACTTGTCAGATCCGAGTTCTAGAGACACTTGTCAGATCCGAGTCCTAGAGACACTTGTCAGATCCGAGTCCTAGAGACACTTGTCAGATCCGAGTCCTAGAGACACTTGTCAGATCCGAGTTCTAGCCAGAACTTTAAAATAAAAGATACCCCTTTTTAAATAGACTTTTCAGTTTCAGTTTGAAAAGAGTTGTATTTCGTGTAAAGATCTCTCAGACTCCCTGCTCCACTTATTAACCCGATCAGCATATCCTAAATGATCACTTTTAATCTTCTCTTCCTAAAGTTATTGTTATTTTACATCGAGGAAAAGCAAGTCATCAACAAATGAATCGAGAAATAAAAGAAACTTAGATGATTATATCTATTAGTCTGTCCATTAATTCTACTACTAAAACGGAAATTGACATTTTCAGGTGTAACGTCATTCCATACTTCATTCGAATGAGGTTTTCTCACGCGATCATGAGACAGATTAATGATATGGTTATAGTGTCTGCTTTGATTGCATGCCATTCCAAATATGAATACACACCCACATATCAGATGCACACACGTATATGTATGTATGTACACGCACAAGCACACGCATATCTTTAATTTATTATAGGCAAAACTAGTTATTCCTGGAAATATATTTGAGGATGTATAAGGTTTGACAAAACATAAAACAGCTTAAAAAAAAGGACATCAAAATATTTGCTGATTGGATGCAGAAAATATTTTTAGATAAGTATAAAAAACATACAATT
This sequence comes from Acanthosepion lycidas, assembly GCA_963932145.1. Classification (NCBI taxonomy): domain Eukaryota; kingdom Metazoa; phylum Mollusca; class Cephalopoda; order Sepiida; family Sepiidae; genus Acanthosepion; species Acanthosepion lycidas. The sequence continues at coordinate 80,274,526 of OZ010594.1, read as the reverse complement.
TAAAAAGAAAGACTTCGAATTGTCCAAATAAGCCCAGATGTTTATTCTTTTGGTCAGATAAAGCCGAGACGAAATCTTCTAAACTTGTTAAAGAAGAAACTGAGGTTTGCAGAAATTTTCATTTTTAACCAGTCTTAGATTGGAGATAATGAATAGGACAGTCTGCAGTTTATTTTCCCAATATTGAAGATCGTTTTGAGCAAGACAATTTGTAGTTAGATGTATATATTTACTTTGCTTTTCAATCAATATATATATATATATATATTTTCGACGTATGAGGGTGAAGCAGATAAGTTCCTAGAAATCGACAGCTCGCCACCAGCACATGAGATTTGATCACACTTTTTGAAGGGCCGAATACAGAGACCTGGTGCATTACATGCCACAAGGTCCCCAAACAACCCTCCGCAGTTTTTGAATTCAGAAATGTCCTTCTCCTAGACCAGTTGCCATCCAAGGCTATAGAACCCAGTCTGTCCTGCTATTTATCCATAGCTGGAGAGAGAAGAGGATTCGCATCTTTACCAAGGTTATTAGCAAGTAAGTGAATGTAATGGATTCGACCTCGACTCTTCGAATCCTCAATCCAAGCAGTTAACCATTACTCCATCGTGCCTCCAATATATATATATATATATATATATATATATACACACGTGTGTGTATGCAATGCTCATACTATAGTCTTTCAATATCTATCTAAAATAGCTCTTTTTTTTAAGCAATGCGGGAGTACTACTAGCACGCAAGGTGTTAAAGAGAGTGGGGGCAAGAGTAAAGGAGTGATAGATGAAGAGAAGGACGGGGAATTAGATCAAGTCATTTGAATATGTCGATTGACATTGCATTTGAATTATTGAAGATTATAGCTATCAGGGAAGTAAAGAAGAAGCGACTACATTTAACAGTTTCGACAGTGAAAGATTGGGAATGTGATGCCAGCCTAGTTGCACGCTTAAATTCATGCAGTTTGGGAACCAGCGAAAGTAGCCTGTCGGAGCAGTTACTGTGAAAGTATTTGTAGGGCTGTAGACGAGATGCCAGATTAGGGCCAATCACATTGCATATCCGTCTCTGGATTTGGTCGAGGACCTTGAGACAAACAGCGGGGGCTCCAGACCATATATGGCAGCAGTATTCCATGCAAGGGCGAATGGTTGATTTACATATTTGAAGGAAGGACTCAGGCGAGAAAAACTTTCTGGCGCTCAGAGAGAACCAACTTTCCTTGCGGTAGATGAAGTTATTGATTCAATGTAATTGTTCCATCACAGGTCAGCGGGCAGTGCGAGACCAAGCTGTCGTGCTACGATCTCGTGTTTAGTGGTATTTAAGAAAGATTTTTGTTATTTAAAAGGACAGTGTTGAAATTGTACCTCTCGGGCACATTTAAATATCCGAATGAAAGTCATGTTCACATCGGCAGAGACATCTAAGGAGAAAAGAGAAACAAGAAAACAAAACTAGAAAAGAAAACACGAGACAAATACAGGTTACGACATAATTGTCAATGAAGTAGAGACACTACTCCTACGTACCCCTCCTAAGTGAATTGATACTGACATACGTATGAAGTGATCAATTAAGGAAAACTTTTGATAGCTTGACAAATGAATAAAATGATCAATCAGTTCATATTCCTAGAAACTTGGGCTAGCATATATTTTAGACAAAACATGCAGAACAAAAAGATAGGAGAGAAAGAATGAACAAAATGACACGAAAAAATTAGACTAATAAAAAGATTAAATGCGATTCATAAGAATCTAAACGAAAAAAAATTATTCGGACAATTGTAACTATTTTTGTCGCCATGTTTCTCACAACGTTTCGGCCGTTGTATATTCCGGCCCTCTTCAGGTGGTTGGAAAGTCGAACTGAACCCTTTATTTAGCTCACTGGGGTAGACTGTTCTAGTTCCACGTGCCATGTTTAATGGATGAAAGTTATCTCCTGTTAATTCCCCTCTGAAAGTTCTCCATTGCCATAACCAGGTATTGAACTCACACTCTTTGGGTCCTGTCCCTGGATGTAACTAACGCCTTTATCCACTATGCCATGTGTCCTGGAGGACACATGGCACAGTGAATAAAGGCCGGAGCGTAAAACGGCCGAAACGTTGTAATAACATGGCGACAAAGATGAGGACAATAGTCCGAATAAAGTAAATAGTGTACATAATACCCCATCTCAGAAATATAGACAGATACTAAAAAAAAAAAAAAAAAAAAAAAAATTCATAAAAAGCGGTAACAAAATATATGTTACCACAAATTGCTAATACCGAAATCTAACTGATTAAAAAAACAGCTAAACTGTTTTGTAGCTGTCTTTAACCGTCGTTATAATTGGCTATTTTGATTTTACGGTGATATGTTTGTTACCCATGTTTTTTTTGTTATCAATTCCTTGTTAATGTCTGTTTTTATTTCACTAATAAAATTCTGTACACCTGCGTATATATTTCAATAGCTGCGGACCAGGTATACTGTGGATTCTTATACATTTTGTGATGTCAACGAAAACTCTTTGCCAGTTTGGGATGTCAACGAATACACGTTGTCACTTTCCTAATGTTCGTTATAGTAGAGACTATAGTCGCAGATCCAACTAAGGGTACACCGTTGAACAATACTCGTGTCAGACGATTTCGAATATCATTCGCACTAATAGTACTTGCTCGATAACACTCGCTTGACAAGTAACCTGTATAGTGATCTGAATAGATAAATAGTATAGTGAATAGAGTAGAGAATAGCTGTCTGTATAGTAATAAAGGATAGATTAGAAAGAGTGATCCGTATAGTATAGAGGATAGACTAGAAATAGAGATCGATAGTCGTCAGCTACTTTCTACATATATGCGTTTCCTCTATTTTCACGTGGTCTACTTAATAGTGATTCCTTGTGTTTTCTCATCGGCGATCTATAGTCAAACTTAAGCGTTGGTAATATATATATTATTTAAAACTTTGTATATTTATATACTCATTATTGTTGTTTAATCAACTTTGCATTGTAACTATGTAAACAATTACATGACATTGCACACATATTCATACAAAGGAAGCTGATAATTGCATTACGATACTGCAAGGGGAGTGAAGAGAATGAAAAAAGACGTTAGAAATTACAGGAAACAAATTTAAAACTCGGCTCGTTTCCACTAAAAAAACGGAGAGGCGTGTAAATCGGACAAGTGAATATATATGTTATAAATTAACTGATTTAAAGATATGGTTTCATCGCTACACAGGAATTACCATGTTTAAAAAACAAACTAAAAACTTCAAATTCAATTATATAATTAAAAGCATTAGTTCCGTTTCATCTTCTAGCGAAGTTTAGAAATCTAAAATTCGCTTGAAGATGGAAACTACAGAGCAACACAAGGAAATGTTAAAAGATTCATGTTAAAAAGATTTAAAAAACCCAAAAAAACAAATGAAAACTACAGACAAAAGTTCATTTTCTCCAGCAAAAGACTCATTTCTGTAGTTTACTGCTACCAGCAAGCAGAAAAAATTTTTTTTTGTTTTTTTCGGGTCATTTTCTTGGTTTCATGTAGAAGTGTAAATATAAAATGTTTACTGTGTACGAACGGATAGTTAAAGCGGCAAAGAAAAGATAGAAACACCGACTAAAAAAAAAAAACAGTTATCAGTTGATAAATATAATTTAAAGAATAGAAGGAGAAAGGGGATGAGATGGAGAGATTGACATCAATAAAAAATGAATATGAGAAAGCGAGAGAAATGTGTGCATCAACATATTCTGGATAAGTTTCTAGAGACCCTTGCTAACCATTACACCGACTCGAGGTGCCCCCCTCCCTCTGTTATATAAATGATGTCAACCTGCCAATAATTCTCAGAACTCCAAAAGGAAAGTTTATAGTGCAGATTGTTCTCTTACGTCAGTGTGTTGGCTAGTTATTTTTAGTTCTAAAATGCAACAACCATCAAATGTTTTTGATAGAGATCCACATTTTTTGGGACCTCTTTCGGACAAGTCGAGTTTTTATTTATTTTTTTATATGTAGCCTTTTTTAACTGTATTATTTGAACATTTCTACTTTTTATTTAGCATTATTTCTCCGTTTTAAGCATTTGCTTAGGAGTATACGAGAGGGTATTTTGATTATAAACACCAAAAGGATAGCAATTCAAGAACATTTCAAAATGGTGTCTTTATTCGTTCACATATAAACAAACTGTGTAGAGTTGGTACATCAGTCGTCAAGTATTCTTTGTCATTTTAGTTAGGCCAGCTTATCAAAGTCATATCTGTCCTTTCTCTAGAAATAACTTTTGGTTCGCCATTTTTTCTTTAAAATGAAACGTGATAAAATCTCGAAATTCACGATAGAAAGCGATCGAATAGAAACATCAGTAAGGCATTTAAAAATATTAAGAATCCTGTGTAGATTTAACTTATGTTGAAATGGGAGATTAGAGGTGTAGCTGTATTTAGCTGACCTTGGTTAGTTCGTGAACATATATAATCCGGTTAAAGATTCGAATCGATTTATGGGTAAAAATTAGTTAAATGGCAAGTGCATACATATACACGCACTCTCTCTCTCTCTCTCTATATATATATATATATATGTGTGTGTGTGTGTAAATATATACAAATATAGACATGAATTCATGTATATGGATAAAGAAGCACGTAGCCCTGTATATGAAAACATTCTTTCTATAAGAATGGCTTTATCTGTTAATGGGTCAAGGTCTTTATTATGAACGAATAGAAAACAATGAATGTCAGTTGGCAGCTTAAAACAAAGAAAAATTATTTTATATCACTCGACTTTTGGATATTTTACTATTTTATTAGTATTTATGATCATTTCTGTGAATACAAACAAAACTTATGCTTTTTCTTCTCAGAATGGCGGATGTAAAACAGGTTCCGTATTATATATATATATATATAATGTGTGTGTGTACATCTTGTTATGCACAATCATCACTATTCTCATGTACACATACAGATTGATGCGTATATATCAATTATGACCATGATTTGATGTTTTATTAAATTATGATAAAAATGATTAACGAAGATGAATAATTACATTTTTTTATGTATCATTCACACATGTATGGACATCCGTATCTACGTGAACGCAGGTATTATAAAATTTATTCACAATCACATTAATATAAAATAATCCCCCTCAAAATATATTCGGACATTAATGAAAAAAAGCAGAGAAAATATATCGTGATTATTATTATATAATTTCTCCTGCTTTGGTAAATATACTTGTTTAAGCTGTATGTAGGAAATGTACATAGACCTTATTGGTTCGTGCAATTTCGACGATGCTTTGCTTATGCCCAGAAACAAAACATATTTAGAAAAAAATGAACACAAACTAACGGCAGATTGGTGAGGTCTCTTAAGAAAATTGATGGCTTTAAGAATTTAACACCAGTTGTCTATAGAGAAATGAAAGAATGCTATTGATTATTGTGTCGGTGTTTAGATCTTATCTGAGTTTTGTGAGCTCTTCAGCACTTCTTTGGAGATTATATATATAACGATAAAATATAGTTTCAAGATATGCTATATTTATAGATAAAATATCAGGGATACAGCATATGTAGATATCAAAGTGGACACTGAGATCATTGACAAGTGTCTATTATATATATATATATATATATATATATATACACACACACACACATACATACATACATACATACATATACTTATAAGCTCAAGGTCCTTTAAATACACAATCAAAAACAGTAGAGGAGAAAATCACTGTATGAGATATACCCATTAATCTATGGAAGCAGTTAACATCCACAAACACAAGATAAACATTTATTTAGCAATTTGCCTAATTTAGCAAAGTTTTTGGAGCGAAATTTATACATAAATGTGATAATGCCAATTAAGGAGTGAAAGCAGTGTTGAAAATCCCTAAAACACAGGCTGATGAGTTGAGATGGAAAGCAAGATAAGCATTCGAGAAGGTCGACTCTCCTAAACCGAACACAGCAAAGAGGGAATATTGCTATTAAACCCCGCGTTGTAAGGATAAACAGAATCACTAAATCCTGTTGAAAGAAGTTTGAATAATAGAGAATAACACAAAGATAAAAACGCCTGAAAGACTCAGTACACATCATAGCCTCTAATAATCTTAGTAATCCTAACAGACATAAATACCATATGGGAACTCTTAAAAAAATAGGAACATTAAGCCTAAGATTAAAAAACAAAACAAAAACCTACCACCTGATTAGAAAAAATGTAGCGTAAAGTCATATATTGTTTCAGTTGAAAAGGCAGACACGGATTATTCATAATTATGAAAATTTAATTAATACGAGTTATCTCCCATGGCAAAAACAGCGAAACGAAAACATTCTGCTCCCATTAACTGATTAAATGTTCGGTTCGAAATTTTCAAAAGATTACCAACGACGGCAAATATCTGAAGATGTCCTGAAGGTATAACGACCGAAACCTTGTGATTAATAACAACCAAAGTTCAGACAATAATTACCTGATTAAATTAAATAAAGAAACATTTTCCCCAAGAAGTTTTGTAAAAAAAATGTGCAAAAAGAAACACATTTTGAAGTGAGGCAGATAGTAAATATAGAATTCCAGTAACGTAGGACAATATTTTCCAAATATTCCTTGCTGAAATTGTGGTCGGTTTTTATATGCATGCAGCTATTCCATAAAATCCTGACAACTTTTTTTTTTTTTTTTTTTTACACATCGTTTTCTTATATTTGGTCAAAAGGCCTACTAATATATATTAATAATATACAATGAGTATCTGTCAATATTTCTGAGATGAGGTATTATGTACACTATTTACATTATTCGGACTATTGTCCTCATCTTTGTCGCCATATTTATTACAACGTTTCGGATCTAACCAACGCCTTTATCCACTCATACACTGATGTTCTCAAGGACACATGGCACACACAGTGGATAAAGGCGTCAGTTAGATCCAGTGACAGGACTTAAAGAGTGTGAGTTCAATACTCGGTAAAGGCAGTGGAGAACTTTCAGAGGGAAATTAACAGGAGATCACTGATAACTGGCATCCATTAAACATGGCACGTGGAACTAACAGTGAGCGAAATAAAGGGTTCAGTTCGATATTTCAACCACCTGAAGAAGGCTGGAGCGTACAACAGCCAAAACGTTGTAATAAATATGGCAACAAATATGAGGACAATAGTCCGAATAATGTAAATAGTGAATATACAATAAATTTTAGTATACTTATTTGTATTCCTACTTTATATTTCGAATTTTTTTCACTGGTCTATTATATCTACATATTATAAAAAGAATACTTGGACAATCTTTATTACTATATTATATATATATATATATATATATATATATATATATATATATAGTAGAGCATTATTTGGGTCAAGCAAGGATATACAAGTAATAGAATTCGGGGGAAGGAAAGTCGTAGCACTTGGGGCACAATTCTATGGGATATAAATACTTTGATGAGTATCACCACGGAATTTTTAACGGCGCTATATCGAATCTGTATCAGTTTCTTCTTCGTCACCGAGGCCCGTTGATATGACACTTACGTTGTATCGAAACGGTTCGGGTTCGAATCTCGGTAGTAGATACACACTGCTGATGATTCCCCAAAACAGGACGAAACGGCCGTTCAGTGCTTTCTACTGATGATTCTTCTAGACTCGATGAATTGCTATAATATATATATAAAAAGAGAATGCTCACTGTATGTATTGATTTCTCTAGTTCAAATGAAATCTATGGAAAAGAGCATTCTTAGTATAGCTTAGCACAGGTTTATTTTTTTTCCCTTAGTAATTTATTTTACTACAGTAGTTTACATATAACCCAAGTTGATAGTTGTTCGATGAGATGAGTTTTGATATACTGGTCAGTTGGAATCATGCAATAAAAGTCAATCTTACACTGAATTATTTGCATGATCAACATGCTAAAGTGGTTTCGATTAAATCGGAGTTTGTAGCATCGAGATAAAAATGTGGATATTGCGTTTTGCACATGCTTTTTATTTTTTAGTTGTCAGAATCGGACAGTCAAATGAGAAAAACTTTATTCGTCTTTCATTTTAGCGATTCGAATATACGTTTTCCGGTAAAATATTTTTGTAAATATATTTGGGGACATATATGTATATATGCCTTCGAGAATATATGCGTATGCCCGAATAGGCGTTCGAGTGACAGAAACATCTTACGTTTTCGTTATAAAAAAAAGTAAGAATACGTGACTAAATATCTCATACGTAAAATTCATTATTCAGCTTCGGACTTTATGAATGAATATCGTTGTAAAAGGTGAATGAATATCGTTGTAAAAGGTGTATGACTGATCTTGTTTCCGAACGTGAATTCTGTTCGAGAAGAAGTGAGCGTCTCTCTTTTGTCTCGAGTAGTGTATTTTTATATATCTTGTAACTAAGTTATTAAAAACAACAGCAGAAAACCGGAATCGGTTCACGAACAAGTTTATTACTTTTTGCTACAGGGAAACAATATAGAATAGAAACTAAAGAGAACGTTTAGGCGCGAATGACTTTTCAGCAAACGCTACAGCTGCTACTGCTACTCCTCTTGATGTAGGACTATTTTTTTTGTTTTAGTTCAACGGCCGAGTCCAAACTTGTAGGGAAATCTTTCTCGCAACAACATATATTGCTGTCATTAGTTTTACACACTACACATAAGAAGTTGGGCTATGAGAGAGTTAACTTTAAGCCACCTGTGCACATCCACCTCAGGGGAGGGGGGCAG
>OZ010594.1:80252926-80265516 GCA_963932145.1 Acanthosepion lycidas | reverse complement strand
ATATAAGAGAAAGCAGCATATAAGAGAGATTTTATCTGGTCCCAAATTAGAGCCTGTGTTAATGTATATATAATAAACCAAACCCGGATATAAGAGACTTCTCCGGTCCCGACAACTCTGATATCCGGGTTATACTGTTTCATCAAATCTCTTCCATTAATACATCATTCCCTATATTAACAAATGCGTATTACCAAAAGGACTATTTCATTTACTTAATCCACTTACAACTTCTAACTTCGCAAAGTATATCGTCGTCTTTTAACGGCAACCGTAGCAACAAACATCTGTTCACCAGTCAAACCTAAATCCATCACTTCACTCGTAAGATCTAAATTGATCATGTTGAATTCAAAATAAAAAAAAAAAAAATGTTTCGTGTAAGGTTCTTTACTTTCAACAAATTAAATTACAAAATCGGACAGAGAAAAGCATTAGAAATTCAAATGTTGCAACTTAAGGATTTGTTGTTTTGTTTCCGCAAACAAATGCTCATGGCTTTAATAAAACTGGCTTTCGTGATCAAGTACCGAACTTAAGAATCATTACTAGCACAAGAGAGAGTTGTTTTAAATAAATTTCCTGTTAAAATGCATGACGATATTAAATGTTTACCTCAAGTTTATAAAGAAAAATAGAAGAAACTAAAGCAAGCAATGTGCGAAAATAAATTGGATGTTTTGCAGTTAAATGACAGAATCATTTCAGTTTGTCATATAAACAAGAACATTTTTTCTGGGTCTAGATATCTGCTATTAATTTTAGAGTGACTATTTCCAGGAAGAAAGCTTCAACAAATTAAACTGAACGGATTTAAAAAAATATAAATAAAAACCCTGAAGAGAACTAACATAGAAATAAATTGAGAATTTATCACATTTTTTTTATTTTATTTTAAAATTGCCTGATATCCAATTTTAGCAAAATTCATGTTTAGAACTAACTTTCATTGTATAATGATCCTCAAGTGATAACAGTAAGTTTCCGTTTTTTTTTTTTAGGAAAATTAACATCTCTCTCACAAACACACAGTGTGTGTATATTTGTATATATCATAATGTGTCACGTCTTCTATCCTCAAGTCGCTCCATCCAGAGCATTAGAAGCCGGTTCAAGCACGTTCATGAGACGCGGTTTCGAATCTCACCACGGTTAGTTTGTCAGGAAGGAGATTTCTGTCGTTATCGATTTGGAAGGGGACGTACCAGCGTGCAGCACCTTTGGAAAGTGCCTGAAAAACATGTTTTGACCCAAGACTTACGTGTGAAGTTTGGTAGACGGAACATTCGGGGGCCGTCGATAGCTGTGCTAACACGAAGTCACAAGTCATCGTGACCGAGGGTTTGAGTGTGCTGGCCTTGTTCAGATTGTTGATCATACTCGATAACACGCTCTCTCCCCGAAACTAACTAAGGTCGGCTCAGCATAGTTGCAGTATAAACCACAGGTGGGCTCTGTGGGTGTTGAACAAACACAAATGTACCTCACGAGCGTCTGCAATAGGGATTGTCTAGCCGCCCTAGTAGACGGATATCCTCGAATATGAGTGGCCAGCTATTATTATATACACACGTTGTAACAAATAAGACAACGCACATGCAAATCTATATTTCTGGCATTCGTGAGTATGAACCACAAGAAGTATATTCAACCAGTCGGTATTTTTCTCAAGTCAAACAAATGAAATAAGCGAAATAAAGGGTTCAGTTCGACATTCCAACCACCTGAAGAAGGCCGCAGCGTACAACGGCCAAAACCTTGTAAAAATATGGCGAAAAAGATGAGGACAATAGTCCAAATAAGGTAAATAGTGTACATAAAAAAAAAACTTAAAAGAAATAAATTTCCTCGATGAAAGACTCAACCTAAGAGTAGCCACATCAGCCATATAGAAAATCCAATGACAAATCGCTTTACATCTTCCAACAATCCGTCAACAACAATCAAGCAGATTCCACAATCAATTAACCATAGGTTATCTGACAGTTCTTCTAATGGAACCATCTTCAACAAGCGCCAAAACGATTACGAAACCAAGTCTAAAAGAGGGTGTTTTTTCGGGAACACTCACATACACAGCACAAAAGAAAAGCTTACAGAAAAATAATATGGTTTAACCCACCGTACAACAAAATGTAAAAATAAGTTTAGATAAAATATTCATTAAAATAATCCATAAATATTTTGCTTTCATTACTCTTCATGTTATTCGACAGAAACAATAGAAATCGGCTACAGTTGCACAAAGGACTTGAAACAAAGAAAAGAAAAACAACGGAAAAATAACCAACGAATAACACACCAGCCAAACCCACCTGTAACTGCAGATCACAACGTCAACTACTTAAACGACAATTGCCTTCAGTGCAATATAAAAACCACTGTAGAAACAGAAGACAAAGGAAAAAAAATACATAGTAGCAACTGAAAGACACTGAAAACTATGAACACAAAACATTTACCAATAGTAAATACACGAACAGCATAACACTTAAGAGTTTGTTGAGGAAAAGACCTAACCTATTGCTCTCTTTGAAACTATGGGGCAGTAAGCAGAGAGGGGGAAGAGACGGGGAGGGGTAACAAAAATAACACCGCCTCGGGAACCACATCAACTTTAAGAACAAACTGCCCACGGGACCGACAAGACATTCAAAGATACGGATCTTGACAAATGGCAGAGAGGCCCGTATCTAGACATAAGCTGTTCCGCTGCTAAAGGGGAAAACTTGGATTGGATGTAACTGGTATTCGAAAACGTGTCTTCACGCGATCCGGAGTGTCTTTTGTCTATACAGACGCGCGTTCCTTCAAATTTTCTAAACATGAGAAGAATACACGAAAATTTCATGGAAAATAAACATAACTCCAGCTTGCAACAATTTATTGTCCAAAGAAAATATTTCTATCTAGAGGCAAAAAAAAAAAAAAAAAAAAGGAAGCGACCCCCCCAAAAAAAACAAACTATAATCACCTTCCCAACACAGAATGCAAAATAAGCGGTCAGATTATATATATATATATATATATATATATAAATACACTAGTGGACACTAGTAATATCTCATTTTACATAGAAAAGACCAAGGTTTCAGGTGAAAAAATATTTCACAATCACTACCATTCGTTATAGGTTTTCGCCAACGAACGACTGAGTATTCTTATCTCAACTCAATGGTCTGTCGATTTGTTCCTGTCTCGTAGCGATGAAGCTTTTTAAGGAACTGTCATTTTCAGCCTAGCGGTAAGTTCAGACTTTCATTCGACCGCTTTTCAGTTCTTGTGTGAGAATCATTCAAATCCACCTGGTGTCCCCAAAACGTCGCCAACATCATTTACAAATGAATTGAAATTCCCTAGAGAGTTCCTTGGTCGTAAATCGTTGATTGGCGTGGACGAGCTGGCCGGGTCGCTCATTAGTTCGTACATTTTGGCCGAAAGGTTCAACTTCTACTGCCAAACAATCAACGTCTATCTTTGAATTTATGAGCCCACTTAATAAATTAAGAGGCAGTAATTTCGTTTTGTCCAGTTATATTTTGCCCTTTTAAATCGACTCAATTGTGAAATTTTACAAAAGAATGAAAATGTATAAAATACTTGGCGCTCTTTAAAAATGGCGTTTGTCAGTGCCAAACAAGCCCCAAATTCAAATTACAGACGCAATCCTACTCGTACTGCCTATTAGAGTGAAATTAACGTTTGACACACGGTCGCTTTTATTGATTGGAGAATTGGAAAAAGAGCGTCTGAAAAATGAAAACCTACGAAAAGATAGAAGAAACATTTTTCTTTGCTTTTTTTTTTTTGACAAATGAAACATGGCACAAATAATTTTATCAATATATTCATTATTTAAATATCAAAATAAGATAATTTCAGTGAAATGCTAAGTATAATGATTAACAATCAATCCTCAAACCTTTGCAAATGAATATGACCCTTAATTGATGCCAGTGTGTTCTAAAATGAAACGAGACAAAAATTAATGAATATTTCGAAGCATAAGATGTTTAATCCTACATTCAGGCAATCTAATGATGAACACAACGGCTATAAGTGCCTTAAAAGGCTATGTCCCTTTGAAATGTAAATGATCGTAGCTCTTCAGAGCCTTTTTTTTTTAAATATTTTCTGGAAATTGCTATGACTTCCAAGAAAATTGTTTCTTTTTATCTTCAAGGTTTTGACTACAGATTTGACTTTACCATAGACTAGTTGCCTCCCAAGACTAAAGAGTCCAGTCTACCTATAGATGTATGGGAGATGGATTCACGTCGTCCCTAAAGGCATTAGTGCAAAATGAATGCGATTGACACAGGCAAAGACATGAACCCGTTTTATAGATTTGATTTTTGGCACCGAAAATTAACATGATTGCACTTCCTACTCATATGACTGAAAAAGATATTTTCAGTCCCATGCAGTTGTTAGAACTGAAAAATCAAGGTCAATCCAGGTACTGAAAAATTATACGGAAATGAAACTTAAAATATGTTGCTAAATTAAAAAGTAGGATATTTTGTACAGAGGTACACATCACCATATTCCGTCTGGCATTTTATTGGGTTGGTGCAAAAATAACATCGTTTTTGACGTTAAAAAATACGTAAAAAAAAAAAAACGATATTTTTGCACCAACCTAATATTTTGCCAAATCTTTGCACACGTAAATATTAATCTTGCGTCTGATGGTGTACTTGACTTAAGTAATTGCTAGTGTTTGGTGATTATGATTTTCAATTCGTGCTAAAGTTAATTTAGTAAAAAACAAAAACGAAAAGCATCTAGAGGGAAATATATTTTTTCAGTAAAGGCATAAGTATATTTGGGCAAAAATTCAATTATTGTTTTCATAAATTGCGAGAAGACGCCTCGTTATTGATTAATGAACTCCTAGATCTTAAGTACCGAGTTTGGTCTACATACAGTACCTATATAAGTGACCTTAAGCCAAAAGAAAATTAAGCTTAGTAACTAATTACTATAAATTCTTTGCTTCTCTTTTAAAGGGTTTCACATAGAAAAAAAATCTAACATTTGGAAACGTATCGGTTTGTAATAATAATAATGCTCTTGACAGAGAAAGATTTTTAAAGGCAGTGTATTATTGTTTTATTACATCTGTTTCTCTTTCTTGAACTACTCTTTCTTTGGTTTGGCGAAAGAAACAAAAATTCTCAGTCCTGAATATAAAAAGGACTTTTGTGTATTTCATCCATTTATTGAATTTGTATAGAAATAATTGGTCACGCTTAAAAGGTAGTTTTATGGATAGTTCCACCTTGCTCTTATATTCTATGGTTCTTGTATTGTTCTTGGGTTTTGGATTCATTTCGTACTCGTTATTAACTTCATCTGGAAAGACAGCTGGCAGCCTTGGGGAAAATATCTGATGATTAACTATCAGCGTTCTTCTTTAACTGGCTGCACACGAAGCTGACTCTATTGCTGTTAGTTTTCCTCTACTTTGGTCACATTTGAATTACAATCAACCAGCCCTTTCAAACAAAATCATTATCCAACCACACTATTCCCCACCCCGGAGTGCACACTTGGCAACATTTTTTATCCCGAAGAGAGCATGCGTCTTCGGGTGGGCGTTCATCGATATGTATATACGAATACGTGATAGACGGGGGGTGGGAAAAGAGAGTGAGGGAAAAGAGAGTGAGGGAAAAGAGAGTGAGGGAAAAGAGAGTGAGGGAAAAGAGAGTGAGGGAAAAGAGAGTGAGGGAAAAGAGAGTGAGGGAAAAGAGAGTGAGGGAAAAGAGAGTGAGGGAAAAGAGAGTGAGGGAAAAGAGAGTGAGGGAAAAGAGAGTGAGGGAAAAGAGAGTGAGGGAAAAGAGAGTGAGGGAAAAGAGAGTGAGGGAAAAGAGAGTGAGGGAAAAGAGAGTGAGGGAAAAGAGAGTGAGGGAAAAGAGAGTGAGGGAAAAGAGAGTGAGGGAAAAGAGAGTGAGGGAAAAGAGAGTGAGGGAAAAGAGAGTCAGGGAAAAGAGAGTCAGGGAAAAGAGAGTCATGGAAAAGAGAGTCAGGGAAAAGAGAGTCAGGGAAAAGAGAGTCAGGGAAAAGAGAGTCAGGGAAAAGAGAGTCAGGGAAAAGAGAGTCAGGGAAAAGAGAGTCAGGGAAAAGAGAGAAATGAGGGAGAGGGGGAAGTGAGGGAGAAGAGAGAAATTGGGGAGAGGGAGAAGGGAGAACTGGGAGAGAGGGAGAGTGAAATAAATGCTTATATTAAGTATTTTTCGGTTTCATTTTCAGTTACTGCTAAATGGCATTACCAAATTTGAAACACTCGAAGAATAAGGATTTAATACCTCCCGCCAGTTCAATTGACTTCCTACATTTAGATTATTTCCTTACAGGCAAGAACATATCTATGTAAGATCAGCTTGTAAAAATGCGAATCGTTCGTCTTAGGAAAGAATTTATGAACTTGTTACGAAGGAATATTTAGAGAAAAAAATATTCTGAAGAGTATTTTTTATAAATTTTAAAAAATACTGTGACGCTTTAACATTGCAGAATATGCAAGTATCGTGTCCATAAAATGTTTGTTTATTAAATAAAATATTTTCTTTATTAAATTTATTAAACATAGTATATTGTGGAATAAAACTGTAGCTATCATCTTATAGGAAACTGAAATTCTGTCTATAACTTTTAACTCTTTAAGATGTCTTTTGCAATTTCTCACTCAACAGAAGTTCATCATCCAGAAACAGTATATTTGTGTATCAAGAAATTGGATGTAACTTGCGTGTTCGGTTTGACCCTTGACAGCAGACATCAGTTGAGGTCAGTGGGCATAATCAATAAATGATTTAAACTTTTCTCAACGATACGAGAATGATTCATATATGATTCAAATATAAATGACTAATTGGTAACTATAAAATTCATGGCTAATATTTACGAGAATTCACGAGTCCTTCCATTTTCAGGAGTAATTGTAAATAAAGATGGAAGGACATGCCAAAGAGTGCATTATGCATGCGAAAAATGGTGACAGCTTTATGCATAGAATGCACAACTCCATTGTACATGGAATGCCTCTAGGAGTATCATATTGATAATACTGTTAAATTTAGGAAGGTAAATTTTGTTTTAATTACATTTGTCGCTTTTATAGTCTCCAAAGAGTTAACGCTTTTATAGTCTCCAAAGAGTTAACGCTTTTATAGTCTCCAAAGAGTTAACGCTTTTATAGTCTCCAAAGAGTTAACGCTTTTATAGTCTCCAAAGAGTTAACGCTTTTATAGTCTCCAAAGAGTTAACGCTTTTATAGTCTCCAAAGAGTTAACGCTTTTATAGTCTCCAAAGAGTTAACGCTTTTATAGTCTCCAAAGAGTTAACGCTTTTATAGTCTCCAAAGAGTTAACGCTTTTATAGTCTCCAAAGAGTTAACGCTTTTATAGTCTCCAAAGAGTTAACGCTTTTATAGTCTCCAAAGAGTTAACGCTTTTATAGTCTCCAAAGAGTTAACGCTTTTATAGTCTCCAAAGAGTTAACGCTTTTATAGTCTCCAAAGAGTTAACGCTTTTATCGTCCCTAATAAAGCAATTAAAACGAAAATAAGCATAAAACTACCGTTTAACTTTTGTTTTTGTTTTTCATCAACTTTATGGACACGTTCATGCAATATGGTCAGACAGTTAGGGCAGAGTTAGACAGTTTTGATTCGCAAGTGATATATGAAAATTTCGAAACTGTTTGCCACCAGTAGTCGACAGGGAGAAGTCTGTCCTGCAAGATTTAATTCTTCACAAACCAAATGACAGAACTGATCCGTTAGACTAAGTCCTTCATCACTCCTTATTTAAGCAAAACCTATCTCCTTCAGAGTACGGCTTTTTCCACATGTAGGCGCCAACTGACGTACACGAATGCAAATTGAAAAAATGGTTTAATATCTACATGAAACGATATACAAAGAAATAATGTCACGTTTAACGTTTTAGTAGAGCCGGATACGTGGACAATAACCAACATTTCTTTATGTGCATATGATTAGATTTAATCTCTTATTAACTGGGAATAGGACAAACTCGTATACGATATTTTCATTTATTGACTTAATTTTTATTGAAAAGGTTTTCTTGGCCTAGTTTTTTTTTATTGGTAAAACGTAATTGAATATTTTCAAAGAACACTACGTAGATTCCAAAAATAATCGTTATTTTCACAGCCAATAACTCATTAACGAAGTTTCTCATTCTTCTTCCACGCGAATATATGGGCTCTCGCATGTGCATCTGTTTTTCACAAAGACAAGTGGATTTTATCAAATAAAATCCCCTTTTCTCTCACCGAGACACACACGGGAGCAGAAAATTATTACTCTGCATGTTTATCGACATAGAAATAATTATGGTTAATTCTATTCAATTTGACCAAGAATTTTCCAATAATCATAAAATAAATTCTTATATATATATATATATATATGTGTGTGTGTGTATATATATATATATATATAATGAAATGACAAAGCGCGACAATAATTTAAAGACATTCTTTATGTTTATACGTTCTTTTCATAGATACAAATATTTAAGTAAATTCTTTGTTTATGATAAACAACATTTACCGGCCCGAATGTCCGAGAAATTATCATAGAAAATATGCGTCCTCCGACAGGAATCAAACCTGTATCCTATACAGAACCGTCATATAGTGTGACGTGCTTTTATCTATAAAAAGAACGTATAAATAGAAAAAAATGTCTTAAAATAATTATCGGACTTTGTCCATTTCATAATGTGTGACGTCATTTGTTTACATTTGGATACGCATCGAGCAGATATGAATGTGTAAGAGAAAATCATGGATAATTATAAGTTTAAAAACAATAAAATCGACCTTGCTAAACGAAACGCTCCTCTGTGGCTCAATCGGTAAAAGAACGTCAGGTTATATGTAAATATGTAAATAATACAAGTAATCATAATACCTCATATCCGAGATATAGACAGATATGCCTACTATATTGCTGAAAATAAGTTAATAAATGAAAGTCTGAAGACGAACTGTGTGTATTCCATCCCTTGCAGATGTGCAAAGAATGTAAAGGTGAAACTAGCATCCTCCCCTTGCCAATAAATTTAAGACTGGGGTAACATCGAAAAGCCGTAGTTAGACTTGAGACAATAAAATCAGCAATCAAAATATTCAGTCCGGATAATGCAACTAATGTAAGTAAAACGTATTATTTCAAATAATGTTATTGGATAATCATTTTTGTTATGCGGTTATAGATAGATTAGTAGAAAGCGAAGTATAAAATAAAGAAAGACAGAAAAAATAAATGTAATATATAAAAATAAATAAATCCTAGCAATTGAGGTTCAATGAGGGAAGGACTGGTTTGTAAAATTCGATACTTCTAAAACCAAACTAGTATCGTTCAGCGATCACCGAGCAGCCGAGGACTTATCATGATGGAAGGCTGTTCTCTCAAAAAGGCTCCTTGCTTTGAAGGTCTTTTGGGGCTCATGTTCATCACAGACCTCGGGTGAAACATATCCGATTATTGCTAAGTTCGTTGTACTGCTCTAGTAAGTACCTGTCTCCCTCTGTTATACATTATCTTTACAAGAGTCAGATAAAGAAAAAAAAAAGAGTATTTCCCACAGACGAAATGTCATAAGGCTCTCGCTACTTTATCGCGATTTACATGGGAAGTATTATGACGAGACAAATTACTTGGCCCCACCATGTCACGCATACAAGGGTGAATCATCCTCTCGGCAGGATGTTTTGCCGATCACTACAATTCTGAAGTCTTCAAATTCAGGGTTAAACATTATCTTTCCTACATAACCTCATGAACTAGATTTTGTCTTTTCTTACGCTCATACAACGCTAGACAGTAAACTCTTACCTTGAGTGGCTCTTTTGTCTTGTATTGGGTAAACAATATTAAAAAGCAAATTAATTTTCTTTGATTAACTGAAAGGATTAACTATAAACAAAAGTGGGAATCAGCAGCTTCCATTAAATTCTTAATGGCCTCTCTCATTATATATGAAATTAATTCACAGAGTTTAGAAGAATCATCCACAGTAACTCATCAGTAGTGCGTATCCACTACTGAGAACCGAACTAAGACAGTTACGATACGACGCAAGCATCATACCAACTGTACCAACAGGCCTCGGTGACGAAGAGGTAACTATTTAAACTATATAGCGCTGCTCTCACTTTCCGTGGTGTAACTCATCTGAGTAAACTTTTCCCATAGAATTAGCCCCCCCAACCCACGAACCACGTCTTTTTCCCCAGCCGCTCCCTCCAGCTGGTTCAAGCATTGATATAAAAACACTAGAATTTATTGGGCGTGGGGAGGGATTTGAACAAACAAATCAAATTAATTCATAGAGTAAAGAGGAATCCTTAACAGAATGCAGAAAGCACTGGACGGCCATTTCGTCCTGTTTGGGACTCATCAGCAGTGAACATCTACTACCGAGAATCGAACCTAGACAGTTACGATATCACAAGCATCATACCAACGAGCCTCACGTTATATATATATATATATATATATATATATATATATATATATATTAGAGGGACCCCTAAGCGTGAAACTGATCATGCAGTACGTATTTATCTGAATTGGTAAAAATAGAGGCAATACGGAAAAACCTATTGCATAATATATATTTTTCCGCTAAGTTTAAAGAACTTTCTTGAGAGACATTTGTGAAAGAGAATTAAAACAATGTAAAACACGAGATGAATTGAAGAAAAAAGTGATAGAGAGGGAGAGAGAAGGACAGATAAAGAGGGAGGGAGTGGAAAAAAACATCGGGTCTATTCATGTATATTCGAAAAAAAGAAACAAAACAAAAAAACTTGTACGTTTTATTGCTTTACAAGCAGATTAGATTTTGTAAATATTTAAAACTGGGGTATTGTCTACAAATTTTGTCGGCTGGATGAGAAAATTGAGATATTTGTCAGTTTTGTTTGTTTCAATTTATTGGGAAAAACACAATAAATTAATAATAGACTATATTTCTGTCGACTGCTTGCAAAAATTTCGCTTCTATTATCTGTTAAAATGCTGACACCTAAAGAGCGATCCAGTACATTTTGTGTAGATCGATGCAT
This sequence comes from Acanthosepion lycidas, assembly GCA_963932145.1. NCBI lineage: Eukaryota > Metazoa > Mollusca > Cephalopoda > Sepiida > Sepiidae > Acanthosepion > Acanthosepion lycidas. Next base: position 80,254,401 of record OZ010594.1, on the reverse strand, counting down.
CAGAAAGAATTGTTTTGATTTTTCGCTGTAACAACAAATATAGCTAGATGCGTCTTCCATACATGCAAAAGTACTTGGAGAATTAAAAAGAACAAAACAAAAAAGAACAAACAAAAAAAAATAAACAAAAACAAACAAGCAAACAAAAAACAAAACAAAAAAAACGTCCAAAAATTCAGGTAGAGTTTAATATCATTTTCAGAGTAATGCTTTTGAGAAAGAAAACCAACGGTGCTTTTGCTTGTCAATGATATTTCACGAATTTTTAAAGAAAAATGTGTACCCAGCTGTCAGTGAACAGTCTCATTGGGACGAAAAGCAAAGTGTTTCTGTTAATATTCTATTTGGACTAGCACTTGGTAATTTTAAATTTCTTCACTTTCTCGCTACTGAGAAGCGAAAGCGACAATCGCCATACTCAAAATACTTTTTCGGATTGATGTTTATATATATATATATATATATATATATATATATATATATATATGTGTGTGTGTGTGTGTGTGTAAACCTACCTAGGTTTAACCTATGCGGTCCTCAGGGTCAGCTGGCCAGTTGACCCTGACCATCCGTATAGGTGAAACCTAGGTAGTTTTATCTGGCTCTTTAGGTTCATATTTAGGTTTTCTTTACTTAGCGTATTAAACACTTTACGTAGTTACTTTAGCTTTACTCGTCTTGGAGTTTTTTTTTTCTTTGGACTGAGCTTGAATTCTGGACGATTGTTTTCGCCTCAATTTCATGGTCTTAGTTCTTTCTATTTTATCCCTTATTTTCCCTTGGGCATTGGTTTGTTCCATTACAAGCCAAAATACCTAAGTTTTTTTCAAACGAGTATAACTATTATATATATATATTATATACTGATATAGAGTGTTTAAAGAATTGCCAATCACTTAATATTTTCTATTTCTCCGATTTATTTTCTCTATCCGTCAAGACTACATATTCCAGTTCAGTTTCTCTTATTGAATTAGTAAGCCTCATTCATATAGTACTGGGCCCATCTAATCAGTTGGTGTTGTCAGCGAAGTGAGAGAGGAAAGGACATACCTGTTCGCGTAGAATGTATTATTCAGTATTCCATTATTAAAACAAAGAAAAAAAAATTTCCAATACTGGTATGGTCATTTTTTTACGGGAAACATATCACGTGCTGACGAGTATTCAACTCGTCTTCTCTCAGTTGCATATGAAGTTTGTAGTGACAACGACGTGTTCGACGATCCACGTTATGGCCCTCATGCCAGGGCAATCAACATCCCAAATGAAAAGCGCTTATATATATATATATATATATATATATATATAGGATAATAATTAAAAAAAAAGGAAAAATGAGCTAGCTAGCTGGTTTCGAACCTCCCCCAACAGAGCGAAATCGAGGTTAATAAATAGGTATACATTATCAATAAAGGGAATCGAGAATGTTAAAAAAAAAACAAAAAAAAACAAAAACAAAAAAAAAACTTATT
>OZ010594.1:80210426-80242926 GCA_963932145.1 Acanthosepion lycidas | reverse complement strand
GAAGCTATATATTGAATGAACCTTATGGCTGTTACCTTCGTAGAAATAGTCAATTGACAAGACTTCGATTTCAACACGGGGAGGTGGAATAAAGTTCTGAACTTGAATTGTAGGCAATTCCCCGTCTGAACGAGAAAACTGTTGGTCGTTTTCTCTCGCCAATTATCTATAATTATATACGATTGGCATTTAACTCCCTATTTACCCACATGTCATTTATTTTCCTGCCGTGATACATCTATTTTGACGTTCATAGAACATATGCATGAAATATTTCATGGGCTTATATTATTAAAAAAAACAAAACATTTCTCTTTAAATGTACTCTCTGAAACCATGACAATCGTCTGAAATTTTGTGAAATTATATACTAATTTCCCATTACCCTTTTGTCAACTTCTTCGCATGTTTGGCTGTCGTAATCAAACATTTTACTGTGGTGGGTAATACTTAAATCATCTGAAATGACAACGCAATATTAATGTTTGATATATTCCCATGTTTTTCGTCATAAATCTGTGAAACACATTCCGATGTATATTTATTTTCTATCGATCTCTGATCTAAAATTTTCATTCTCTTTTTCAGTTTAGGATTCCGAATAACAAGAGATACTATCAAATGTACTCTGTCTTTTATAAGGTTTCCTATGTTTGATTTTATGGTATATGCTTATTTCTGTTTCATTTCATTCAATTGAATCAATTTCCATTATTGCAATATATTTGTAATGTTCGTTCCTCTCCTTAATTGATTTCAATTTTGGATAATATCTGATGATCATTTGTCTTTGTGCGTTATTAGACATTTCCCAGTTCCAACATTAATCAATTCTCAAGATTATCATTGTATACTTAGTGTCATTCTAATATGTATATGATCAATAGTAAGGCTGTCATGTTTGCTGTTACCATACATTCATCACAGTTTCGATTTTTTTTCACATTGCTACAGTTATTAAAATTATTAGTAGTTCCACATTTACTTTTTTATATTTTTCATTATCGTTTTTCTTCATTTATTTTGGCTCCTCATATTCCAGCTTCCTTTAATCAGTTTTACGTCTGACAGCCGAATATATTTCTGACATTTGATTTTCCTCCTGATATTAGCATATCACACGGTCTACCACGATACTCCAAGTTCAATTAATTATTCTTGTCACTCTGCTTGCAAAAATTCAATAAATTATAATGTACTCAGGTACCAGAAAAAATGCAAAGGCTACAGTGGTTTATATTAAGTTAGGCAAGTATAATCGCGCTGTGAATGTAAAATAAAATTATTTCCGATAAATCAATAGAGTAGTTTCGATTATCGGACAATCACAGTCTTTCTTTATCCGGATATATATGTGTTTGGCAACGAAAATCAGTATTTTGCTTTTATAGGCTTTTTGTTCTATTTTATATATAACTAAAATAGACCCTAAAGAGCCAGGAAAACTCAGCTAGGTTTCACCTAAACGGATCTTCAGTGTAAGCTCCGTTTAGGTGGAACTTAGGTAAGTTTTCCTGGCTCTTTAGGATTTATTTTAGTTAATCCCACTACTTAACGTATTGAGCACTCTACGTTTTTGTCTTACTACTCGCTTGGGTTTTTTTTCTTTGGACTAAAGACTTAAGGAATGGGTCGATTTATTTCGCCCTGTTCGAATGTTTTTAGGTTTTTTTCCAATTTTTTCCTCGGGTACCGATTTCTTTTGACATATCTACAAGTTGAGCTATCTGAGTTTTTTTCCAGACGAGTATTACCATTAGTATATATATATATATATATATATATAAAATTTTGTTCATAGATATACATTGTTATTGTCTATGTGTATGAACTGATTCAGTGAATTTCGAGTGTCGCGCCTTCACACGTCAATTAGCTGTAATGTTTTTCAAGCGTCGAAGCTTTACAGAATCCTTTGTAGCGTTTTTATGTCGATGGATATAAAAAAACGAGACGACACCATACAATGCATACATTTAGACAACTACAAAAGCACATAAACATTCTTTAAATGCAGCTGATGTGAGCTGAAAACAATGTATAACAAATGTTTAAATTCTCTAGGTTATCCAGAAAATTGAGCGTAGAAGAATAAAATACCAATTAAATTAGTCCTCAGCCAAAAAATGCAAAAAAGTGTCTTAATACTCTCCCAAATTATATATATATATATATATATATATATATATATATATATAGATATTAGTTTTCAGGTATGATATATTTATGGGTAAAAGAGATCAATGTCAAAAGATAGAGAGTATCCAAGTATAAAAGCTACACTGAGACCAAATCTGAGTGGCGAATGTGTTTCTTACTTGAAGGCAAACTTCAAGCCATGCAGTGTGCGTTCAAGCATGAAACAGACTGACGTCGCACGGTGATGATATCTCTCTCTCTATATATATATATATTATATATATATATATATATATATATGCGCACAGAGGTAATAATCCGTTGGTAAAGAATCCATGTGAATCCTAATATAAAATATTAAAACTGGTCCACAAAAAGAGTTCAATGTATTTATTATAACAAAGCATATAAATTACATAGAATAAAAATCGAAAGTTACTTAATTCGAATAGCTATTTTCACCCACAAGGCTTGTAGGCCGATATAGCTATTCGAATGAGGTAACTCTGGATTTTCACATATATATATATATATATATATATATAGTGTGTGCGCGCGCGCGCGCGTGAATTACAAAAAATAAACCAAAATTACCCCATTCAGATGGTCATTTCGTTCCCGGGACTTGTCAATGCAAATATTAGGTTGGTGCAAAAATAATGACGTAATAATGTCGTTTTTGACGTTAAAAAATACGTCAAAAAACGACATTATTACGTCATTTTTTTGCACCAACCTAATACATTTATTAAAGGACAACAAAACCAATCTTTAAGAAATGTATTTGCATTGAGAAGTCCCAGAGAGAATCCCCGGGGAACGAAATGACCATCTGAATGGGGTAATTTGGGTTTCATTTTCATAATTCACACACACACACACACACATATATATATATATATATATATTTATATATATATATATTAGTTGGATTGATGTGAGTTTGTGACCCCGAGTTTCACGCTATTTGTCATCGTCAGACAAAATGACTAATTTTTTAATTTGGTATTTATATATGGCTAGAATATCGGTGTTTTTATGGTATTGTGAGGTAAACTGTCGGGAAGCCGCTCATACGTACGCAGACACACATACGCCCACGTTCAGGCATTGCAGCTTACACAAACATATGAACAGTATGGGACTGGGCGTATATGTGCATCCATATGTCGTTGCGTATATATTAGGTTGGTGCAAAAATAATGACGTAATAATGTCGTTTTTTGACGTATATCTTAACATCAAAAAACGACATTAATACGTCATTATTTTTGCACCAACCTAATACGTACGCAATTGGTCACTGTATTCAATGTTGGATTGTGTAGCAATCTTCTTTCGTAAGTCGCAGTGTCAATTTTGTTGATGTAATGATGTTTTCTCGAACACATATACGTATGCATGCGCGTTCACACATCTATCCGTTTGTTTTTTATCTTAAGATAGGGTCTGTGTAAGACTATGGTAGGTAAAATTGTTATGTTTAATTTTTGAATGCTTTTTTATTTTAAAGCCGGTTATTTGCTTGTTTTTGGCGATTATGTAAATGGTAGAAAGTCCAATTTATAATACTAGTATTTATGCGGTGGTATTAATTTTGCTAGGGGAGGAAGTATAATTGTGGACTGATGCGGTAATGGTAATTGTGGTGCGGTAGTAATTGTGGACTAATGCGGAAGTAATAGTGGGGGTGCGAGTGAGGATAACAATTGTAGCATCAAGTTATGGTAAAATGATTTTAGTAATGGTGGTGGAATGGTAATAATAATTATAATTATTGTGATAGTTTGAAATAGAAAATAGTTGGTGTTATGGTGTCAGTGGTTTCTCTTTTCGTGTTTATAGGTTCAATGGTGGTTTATGTAGCAGTGTTGTTTGGTATTTTTTATCAGTTTGGTATAAATTGTGATAACATTTGTTTCCATGTCTGCATTTAAAAATTATTTCTGATCTTGTGTTTAGTGATTTCTTTTGTTGGGTGTGAGAAATTATTGCTATCTTTTCGTGTAGGTAAAGTAAGCATTTCTTTGTAATGTTGTTGTAGGCAGGGGCGTTTTTCAACATTTCCGTCTTTTAGATGCCAGATGCATGTGGATAGTGTAGTGCTGTTTGAGTATTTTGTAGGAGAATGAAACGTCGTGGATGAGTTTACTTTGTAAAAGTGTCCCTCAGTGGCACCGATGTAGTACATTGTGCTGTTGTCTGCACTTACTTTGGCTTTATATATTCTATTCTTTGTTGGCAGTTTCCTTGGAGTGGACATGTTTTATTTCTGCAGTTGCAGTGAGGTTTCTTGGTTGCGGTATTACAGGTTGTTACTTTTTGGTTGTGGCTTATTATTTCTGTTATATTTTTTGTGCAGCTATAATTTATGCGTTATTTTTGTTGAATATTTTTGCTACGTGGTCTGTTGCAGGGAAGTGCTTTTCTATTAAGTTTAGGAATGTCCTTCCGCTGTTTTGACGGTTTTGTTGTATGGTAGGTTAAACCAGATAGTGTTTGTTTTTCTGTGTTTCGGTTGTGGAAATGTGTATTGTAGTTGGGTGTATCCATTTTTTAGTGCGTCGTCATATGACATTTTCTTGTTATTGAAAATGTCTGATGAGTTTTCAGACAGCCTGCGGCTGATTGATATGGGTATTTGCTTGATGATTGAAGCCAGATGATCGGAGGATGTGTGTACGTAAGTTGGGGTATCATTATTTTTTTTGTACGGTTCGTATGTATTTTTGTTCAGGTTGAGAGTAACGTCTAAGAAGTCTACAGTTCTTGTAACTGCATTTATTTCTATTTTAAATCGAATCGCTTTTAGGGCATTGACTATTTTTTCCTAAATCTGTCTAATTTGGGGTCATTGCGTTCTCTTATCAGGATAAGTCCGTCATCACTATATAGTCCAGTGTCTTTGTTCTCTATGATCCTGGCTAGATACGAGAGGATAGGTAGAAATTCATTATGTCAAACAGGATGAAAGTAGCTTTGTTTTGTTTTTTATTGCTGTAAACCAGTCGATGAAACTTCGGTTAAGTCCTAGTTTTTTTTGGTTAAGTCCTAGTTTTTTTAGTCCATTGGTTAAGTCCTAGTTTTTACCTTAGTTGGGTGTTGATTTTCTAATATGCTTTTACTGATTTTTCCAATTTTACAGGGTTGATTAGACCGAATGTTATCTATATATATATATATATATATATATATATATATAAAGATATGTTAGCTCTATCACTGATATTGAGCGCTTTCCATTAAGTACTGCACACACACACACACACATATATATATATATATATATATATATATATATATATTACACACACACACATTTTACATATATACAATATATAGATTTGTTTTTTCTTTAATAAATGTACTTGCATTGACTAGTCGGAGGGAGAATCTCCCGGGGCTGAAATTTCGGGTTTCATTTTGATAATTAACTCATTTGCTTTATAATAAATATACTGAACTCTCTTTTGTGGATCAGTTTTAATATTTTATATTTGTAGGATCTATTTTGAGTACTATATATATGTTTAGGTGCATATCATTGTGTGTTTGTATGTGGGCCTATATGTATATACAGATGAAGTGTGCATGTACGTTTATATTTTTAAAATTAATTTTTCATTTCGATATGTATTTTTTATATACCGTTATATATATATATATATATATATATATATATATATATATATATATATAATCTTTTTATTTTAAATTTAAAAAAAAATATTTTTATGTATATTTCTTGAAGAAAGTTTTAATTATTATATAACTATTTTAGAAAATTGTTCGTAATTTAGTTTTTTTTATTACTTTATTTTTATAACCACCTTTTTTAAAATTACAAAGGATATAGTGATGACGTATAGTGATAACTACATGCATTGAACAGACTACTTATGAATATATGCAGTCTTGTAAATTTTAAACACGGAAATACCTTTTCTCTTTTCCTTTTCTCCTTCCTTTGTTCCCTTTTGAATATATTAGGTTGGTGCAAAAATAATGTCGGTTTTTGACGTTAAAATGTACGTCAAAAACCGACATTATTTTTGCACCAACCTAATATTTTCTCTATATTCTCTCTACTTCTCCCATCCGCTGAAAAGAGTCAACTCATCAGATCTTCGCCGCAACTGTTTCCTTCCTATATTACTTCTGCCTCTCCTATAACTCTCTGACTAGACATACATAACTTCTTATCCTGCTCCTTTCTCTTTTTTCCCCTTCCCCTATATTAAAACTATTTTAAAATTGAAAGTTCCTTTTTTCGCTTGTACCTGGATAAATTTAAAATTCATTTATTGCTGTGAAACTGTTTGGTGTCATGAGACAAGATCAATTATCCGATCTTGCGAAATAAACTGTGTTCTTAAAGTCTGTTTTCATCATTATATATATATATATATATATATATATATATATATAAGGTTGGTGCAAAAATTATGTCGTTTTCTCACATATGTTACTATGTGAGAAAACGACATTATTTTTGCACCAAAAAAATTATGTACCGCTCTATGTGTGTGTGTGTATATATATATATATATATATATATATAGATATTTTTTTTTTTTCAAGTTCCTTAAAATTGTCTTATTTACTTCTTAATTTTATTTAATTTATTTTAATATTTTTCAAATTCTTATTTTTAACTTATATTGATATCAAATACTATTATTATTATTTATTATTATCAATTTGAAATGGTGATGACGGTTTCGCTGACGAAAATGACATGACAACTTTGAATCTGATCGCTCCCCTTCCTCACCCTGTATTTTAACTTGTCCAGTCTTTAAAGAGAAAAATCATATGTAGGTCACTATCGGTTCATATCTAATTTTTTCTTCTTTTTCTTTCCCTCCCCTTCCTTCTGCCCTATCTCCCCCAATTTTTAAAACCTTATATGGAAATATTTGTCTTTCTTTCTCTCAATATTCTCCCTTTACCTTTCATTTGCATAAGTTGACTCAATTTCTGAAGAAATTAATATATTTTTGTATGTTCATGAAATAAATTATAACCGAATGAACCTTTAAGGATCGTCCGTACTATATATATATATATATATATATATATATATATATATATATATATAAACACACATGCTTATAAAGCTCCGTAAATTTCAAGATTAGTTATTCCAAAATTCGCTTGAGGATGAAACAGAGCTGTTTTTTTTAGCTTCTATTTTTGAAACATGAGAACTCTTATGTAGCGATGGCGTTTTTTTTTTTTTAAATAATTATAATTTAGGCTCAACTTATGTATTGAGTACCGTTTTTTAAAAATAAAAAAAATACTAAAGACCTTTGGATTATTAACCTAACGGTTCTTTCCTTTTTTTTCTATATATTTGCACACACACAATATATATCTATATATATATATATATATATATATATATATGAATCTCATAGAAAATGGATTAAATCGTCAATTTAATATATTTTCTGTTTATACGTTTTTTTTTTTAATGGATATACTGATTTAAGTTAAGCAAATCTCGAATTGAGCAGATAGATCCAGGAATATCGGCGAAAAAAAAGAAAAAAAAAAAAAAAAAAAAGAAAAAAAGAAAGCATTACTTCTATTAGGTTGGTGCAAAAATAATGACGCAATAATTAACGTCAAACTCGACATTATTACGTCATTATTTTTGCACCAACCTAATAGCTTTACTTATCTGGAAATTCCCTGTGGCTGATTGGTTATAGCACGCCAGATTTAATGGTGGTACCACATAAGATCCTTTCCGAATATATATATATGTGTATATATATATATATATATATATATATATATATATATATATATATATGTGTGTGTGTGTGTGTGTGTCATCCACAGACAGACTGTTTCGATGTATCACAGCGTCTGATTGCTTCAAGCCGGTATCAAAACCACACTGATTTGACCAGTCAGATATCGACGCACTTGTTTTGACTATTTTCCCTACTTTTTGTTTTTTTACTATTTTGTTATATTTGGCAAATGTTGAAATGATGAACGTAAATTCTGAGAATGGGCGGTCAGTGTAAGTTTAGCTATCTGTCTATACATCTGTGTCAGGCTTTGATGACATCTGCATTTATCGGATTATAAAGTGATATAGAACGAACATATATGTGCAAGCACATAACGCAAAACGATTCACACCCGGAGCCAACTTTGTACGCAGAATCACACTCGTGCGTACGTACACAGGTACACGTGCATAAATGTAAGCAAATACATGTACATCTATGAACTTCTGTAAAACAGAATGTACGTGTCCTGAAACAGTTTTAACAGCGCAAATATGTAGACGATAGAGTATAAACACACTGTATGTAATATTTTTGTAAGATCGATGAGAATATTTTAAATTGAATAACTTCAAAGATCATTATTCTTCCGCGTAATGGAGGCGTTTGTTTGGCCAAAGGCGACATGGTGTAAATTAATCCATTCTCTGCGAGTATTTATAAGGTTAATTAGAGAAATATTACAGTAATATGGCAAATGTTCGTATTTGGCTGATGTTCTAGCGATAAATTTGCTTTAAATATTTGCATCATGTGACTTTTTTTCTTTTTTTTTTTTTAACCAAACAACTGACCTATTTCAAGCGAACGCAATTAAATGAAGCTGCTCAATGAATTTCTATCATTTGGCATAAATGTTTGGTTAAAAAACTGAGTCAGCTGGATGTTTGTAAATTCAAATATTCTTTGATTAGAATTAAAAGAATAATCTATTATGTTAATCAGCTTATGACTGCAATGCGGTCATCACTTTCGAAAATAATATTTTCTTCCAATGTGTTGTATTTACTGCTTGTTTGTTTTACATTAACTGTCTTACAAAGTTATACCAGACAATACATTATCAGTGTGTCTGTAGAATAAAGACCGATTTGTAATCAATATATATATATATATATATATATATATATATATATATATATATATATATATTAAATGGTGCATTATAATATTATAAAGTTGTAGTCACACAAGAATAAATCCGTAAAGTCAACGTAATTAATGGCTAATTCACATCGCTAACAGATTTAATAAAGCATTAACTTAGTAACTTAATGATTCGAACCTTGTTTTTAAAAATTGTAAAATGGATTAGATGTTCCGTCAATATTCTTGTAATTTCGATAATTCTATTATCATCAGTCATGAATATATATATTTTTTAATTTTCAGGTGACTTCCAAGAAGAAAATAAATGTAATACAGGTCGAAAGATTTATTTTTTAAATGTGTTATTAACAGATACAAAATTTTAGAGCGTGCAGTGTCGCAACGCTAGAATTGTATTTTGAATATTTTAAGGGAAGCGAGGACGTTTTGTGAATATAGTAATATGGGAATTCTACGAATTTTCATTTTTTTTCAGTTAAAGTGACATTAATCTAATGATTGGACAATTTAGTCAATGTCAGTTTTTTTTTGTACTGCGGATCAGTCTTTTAAATCAATGAAATAGTCCAGTACAATGAATATTATAAAAAAGTAGTCATACAAAGAATAGATCAGTATAGTTAATGTAATCTAATACATTTTACAATTTTTAAAAACAAGGATCGCGTCATTCAACGAGTGGTTAGTAAGTTAATTCTTTATTAACTCTGTTAGCGAAGTGAATTCGCCATTAATTACATTAACTTATTTATTCTTTGTATGATTACTTTTTTATTTTATTTTATATACATATATATATTTCCAAGAGGATAGAATCCAGGTAGAACTCAATGTCCAGGACAGAGTAAGAATATAATAAGACTTAAACACTAATATTCCATGGTTATAATAATTTACACTGGAATCGTAATTACGAACCAATTCATCAGACCTACAAATTCAAAAAGAAATCAGAAAAAATAACCCCGGAAATAAAAACAAACATTTAGTGAGAGTGTTTGTATGAGAGTGGAGGACGAAAGTGAGAGGTAAATGAAAGTTATAGAGAGGGGTAACAGAAGAGAGAAGAACAGGAAGGCCTAAAAGTGAAGGTGGGATTAGGATTATATATATATATATATATATATATATATATATATACACACACGTGAACATTGAAGTGAAAAATATTTCATGCTAGACGCAAAACGTCAGGCCTCGTGGCCTGACGATTACGTCTAGCATGAAACAGCCTGTCGCCTGTAAGTGTTGACTTCAATGTTCACTTTTATATTTACACACACTATCTCTGATATTGAGCCCTTTATCCCATAAATATAGCACACCTTAAGACTATATTTCTTCACACACACACACACATATATATATATATATATATATATATATAAAATCTAAATAATTGTAAAGACTCAACGTGGAAAGATTGAGGCTAGGTTGGGATACTGTTTTAGAACAAACACCATTGTACATATTAATTGAAACAATCACTTTAATTACCTTTATTTCGCCATATGGCCAGTTAAAACTGGCCATATGGACTGGACTGACAGGGTGTAACTGATTTCTATTTTTTTCCTCAGTTTAGCGGTGTCCAGTAATATGAATATTTTCGGGGGTATATAATGAAATTTGTTTGGCCTTGAAAAATATTGCATCATCTGTGATTGCATCAGATTTTTATCATGCCCATACAATAATGTCTCTAATGTCGATTAGTTGTCCAACAGCTATTGTCTGCGATGGACGTTACTCCAAGGAAGTGTACGAAAATTGTAACTCTCAACGAACACCCTAGCAAGGCTTACCAGTGAGAAATTCAAAGTACTATAGACTATCCTGGAAACCTTCCCGATTTAAATCCAATCGAAAATTTGTGGTCAGCAAGCAATGACTTCGTGGAATGGACATACGAATTACTAACATGTACAATGGATCATGTCTCATTGGAAAGAAAAATTAAACAAATTATTCGTTTTGTTTCAATTACTTTCGCACAAGCGTGTAGGTTCATAACATTTGAGCTCATTTCAAACGGCATTTAAATTTATATAAATACATATTCTGAATAGTCACATTCATGTATGACTGGCAGTCTTCACCCGCTCGATATCGCATCGTAAAGTAAGATATATTCACTAAGGAAATCTTTAAAACAAAAAATTTATATGAACACTTCATTCATAAATTGGCTTGTTATAGTTAAGGAAAGTTTTACAAATAGATACCAACTTGTTGAAGGCCAAGTAAAATGCAAATTTCAAAACTTTTCTGTGCAATATTAAACGATATTCCTAAAGCGAACTATTTTTGATATGAAAATCAAAACAATCCTCAAATAAAAGAATAGTAATGACGGACAGTTAATTAATGAAATTTGATTTTTTAAAATCAATGTGCAAATTAGTTAACCCTGAATAGTGATATTGCCTAGAAGTAGATAGTATATAATACAGATATTGGGCTTTTAGTGCGTAAGTTATAATGTAGAGCTGGAACTTTTTTTATCTGAGAGTTCGTGGGAGAATTAAGCTCAAATTTTGCATTTATTCTTATAGATTACACAGTGTAAGTTTTACTTAATTAACTATTATATTTCTCTAATTCTTCAAATTCTGAATGTATAAATAATTCTATTTTACCATCTTTACGATATATTAATTTTATCTTTTAAATTGTCCCGTTCTGTCATCCATGAAATAAACAATTGTTAGTACAGGAAATAAAGATCTACGTACATCAAATCGTCTTTAAATTAAGTGGCAGCAGAAGAATTATCGTTGAACTTTTAAAAGCTAAGCTTAAACATTAATTCAATACTTAAATTCAGCGATCAATTTTGATTTTTTTTCTATAGTTTATTGATGCCTATTGCTCCTTAGCTATAGTGATGATGGCCAAATAAAGAGTCCTCTACAGGAGCTAGCTTAAAATATTGCCCGATAGGGCGGCTTTTAAGTTAGTTTATAATAAAACGTGCACTGCAATTTTGGATCCAAAAAGAAAAGAGTTACTCCCTTTGGACCACGAAAGCAACGATAATGGCTAGTATAATATATTAATATATATGTTTAAACTCGCATAATCTGGCAACCCTGAATCTGAGCTCAACGGAAATCGTTCCTTGTGCCTAACTGTTCTAGAGTTTTTGAATGAGCTACGAATCATTGGAATCGGACCAGTGGGAGCGGAGGAGTCGCTTGGACACACACACAAACACAATGTACTTTATATATGCGATTCGTGTTTAAATTGTGAATTTCAAATGATTTTAGGCTAAAGTGAAAATTGAAGGAAAACTAGATGCGTTTTTGCCATCATGTTCTTATTTCTAGAAAGGCAACAATAAACGCATGAGCAGTAAAAAAAAGGTGTGTTATTTATGAACACCGTGTCAAAGTACTGTTCCTACACAGTTCATTTGGTTTAGAAGGGTTATTCTGATCTATTGTATCAAGAATGTTTCGACAGGACTGCAGTCGTTGACAGCGTCCAAATTGAAAGGCTGATTAAAAATGATCCAAAACCACGTGTAGCCAAATATCGCAGAGATACTCCACGTCATTTGAAATTTGTAAGCCATTTGAAAATATATTCGGGTTCGTTAATCTCTCCTAAGCAAGGGTTCCTCATTGTTCAACAGAAAGAAATTAATTGACCTCATTTCTATCTGTGATTCTTGGCTCAAAATGCAAAAAGAAGTGACATGCCCGCTTTTGGAGGCGATGTTGTGTAATTTGTGGGTTTAAATAGGCATTGTATTACGAGCTCTTTTCGAAAAATCAGATATTGAAATCTGATATATTCTGTAAAGCGTCCGGAATTGTCCAGTCGAAATAATGTCACCTTCCATAAGAACAAAACCAGACCTAACGTCTCCTTGCCGCCCCGGCAGAATTTGGTACAGCCTAGGTGGGATGTCTTACTCATTCCTCGTACTTACCTGACCTTTCACCATCGCAATACTGTTTATTTCGTTTCTTAAAAATTTCTTTTAATTGGAAGAACTTTATTTTCCTAGAAACCCGTAAAATCTACACGAACCAGTTCATCACCTGACTACCCCCCCCCAAAAAAAAAACGCCAAATTCTGGGAGGATGGAATCAGAAAGCTGTCTCAAAGAGGCAAGGATAACGGAACAAAATGGTACGTGTGTGGTCGATTATATGTACATTGGTTTTTGAAATTCGCTTAAAAACGCTACACATCTTTGTTCCGGAACATATCAAATACCACAATTATGAATTTAATGCTCTACACACACACACACACACACACACACACACACACACACACACACATATATATATATATATATATATATATATATATATACACACACAGAGTTTTATCATGGTGTAGTACTTAATAAACATGTCTGGTAAAAAAAATAAAAAATCAGATAGCCAGTTCAATCCTTGTTGCGGATGAAGGCAAGATCAATATGTTTTTTAAAATACAGTGATAAAACATGCATGCATGCATAGAAATTCGGAAATGCATTTAACCTTGCTTACAGACATCCTAATATGAAATTTTAGAAAAATACCTTGTCATATACGAACTGCACGATATGAATAATTTATCGATAAACAATATCTCTTTCTGTAGCAATCGTTTACAAGCAGTTCAAAAATGAATAAAACATTTCTAGGCAACTCAACCCACAATTCTCCCAGCAAGATAAATATTTTCACCAACAAAAATATATGCTGCTTAAACACAAAACCAAGTTAGTTTCATACGTTTTTTTTTTCTTTAAGAAAAGAAAAATACATATCGACACCGTTAGAATGATAGACCACTGCACAGGAGAAAAACGATTGTATTAAAGAAAAAGAATTTAACTTTTTTCGATATGCCATCAAATGTTTATTTGCAAAAAATCTCAACGGAAAAGTAAAAGATATGGAGAAGAATGGATTAATGAATAATCGATAAGAATATAAAAAAAAAACTATACAAATATTGATAAATATTGCGTTTTCATGTTCGACTGCGTTTTCTTAGAAACACGAATATATTTTTGAGTAGGCTTGCAGTTTTATTTGCATACTGGTGTAACACACATACCACATTTAATATATTAGTTACTTATAATAAAAAGCCGAACATTGATGCAGGTGGTTTGCATTTCGAACAGTATCAGTAATGTTTACCATGGTATTTTATTCTTATTAACCGCTCTGGTTACTTGACGTAATTTTCAGTAAACAGTATGAAAATAGCGTTCTCTAGATTCTTCCTGTTGCTAAGGACGTTTTTGTTTTGTTATTATTAGTTACTTTGTTCAATAAATTCATTTCGTTTTTTGCCTTGAAAAAGTCCACATTGAACGAAGCGCGTCGGCAACTATTACAGTTTTTCTATTGTATTTACATTTATAAATGCATATGTATGTTTATGCATAAAAATCTGTTTTATACGTATAAATAATTTCAAACATTTCTTCAAAAACAACCATGCCATCAACAAATCCGTTATCAAATGGTGACATATCAAACATGGCTCAAATCCGGAGTAACATTACAACTAACACCAAAGTCCAAATTAAAATGAAAATATTATTGTAGTCATCTTCCTTAAATGACGTGTGTTTCTATACGTATTCATATATATATTTCCTGGCAAAAATTTGAAAATCACATGACTTTGGCAATGTTTATCATTGTGCAGCAAATAAAACAAAAATATGAACATTCTGAATTCATGAATCATGCCTCGGGCTAATTAGATTAAATTGTTTAAATTAATGGCATATCTTTCTACATAACGTTAAAAGGAAAAAATGTGGAAACCTGTAAAACTGTGGAAAATGTGGAATTACGTTGAAATATTCGCAGAATTATAAACATGCACGTTAGTTGGCAATTAAGAGATATTTTAAATCTTATTGAGCTGTTACATTTGGCTAATTGAAAGGAAGCGTATTTCTGAGTTGAAATAATGGAAATGATAAAAAACAAGAAAAACAATCGAGAAGCAAATACAAGAGTGTATCAAAAGATGATACTTGTTTTCAGTCAGTTGCGTTAAGATACAGACAAATTATAAAGCAGTTAAATTGTAAAATAAAAGCAAAAATTAACCATAGAAAATATCAAAGCTTGAGAAGCGAAAAATAAAAAAAATACTTTCAAAACATAAAATGCAGAAAACAAAAATGACACGTCTGAAAAATAAGCAAATATACCAAATCGTTTATAACAGGTGTGCAGTATTTACTGTCCCCCCACTAGGACGAGATGTGACACAATGTCTATTTTTAGGTGGGGTCTCGAGCGCGTACATCTGGGACAGGAACAACAATTTTCCTCAGCCCCCGCAACCGTCGGTTGCGCTGGCCTCGTTGCAAGCACCGATCTCTCCCTCGGGTGTAATGGGAGGGTGCCGCCTCGGGAAGCTGTTTCCCAGGGTCGGGCACCTCTCAGTATAATTTTCTCAGTTGCCTCTGTCCTTTGAAAGAGTAGACCCTGAGTGCACTCGTCCCAAAGACAGAGACGCAACTGAACGATAAGTAAACGTGTGCATATCAGGTAAAGTGCCAGTGAAAATTATAATCATTACGGCACCTCGGCGTGGTTTGGTTTGCTTTACGGCATATCAACTTTGACATAATTTATATAATGCCGACAACTTTTTTTACTAGTTATATATATATTTTTTTTAAATTTTTTAATCAAAAATGTATAGCTGGTAATATTTTTTTTTCCTTTTAATCAATGTATAGCTTGTAATATTTTTTTCTTTTTTAATCAATGTATAGCTTGTAATATTTTTTTCTTTTTTAGTCAATGTATAGCTTGTAATATATATATTTTTTAATCAATTTATAGCTTGTAATATATATATTTTTTAATCAATTTATAGCTTGTAATATATATATTTTTTAATCAATTTATAGCTTGTAATATATATATTTTTTAATCAATTTATAGCTTGTAATATATATATTTTTTAATCAATTTATAGCTTGTAATATACATATTTTTTAATCAATTTATAGCTTGTAATATATATTTTTTTTAATCAATGTGTAGCTGGTAATATATTTTTTTTTAATCAATATATAGCTGGCAATGTTATTTTTCCAAAAACGTATTGCTGGCAATTTTTTTTCTTAAAAAATTTATTTCTGGTAATATTTTTCTTTTAAAAATTTTCTGGCATTAAAACCTATTTTTACACCTTTATAATGCCTTTCACTTCAGTTTCTGGGTTAACTATTTGTTCATAGCTGGGAACCTAACAGGTGCTACCACCCCGGGTCAGACAGGACCTGGGATCACCAGCAATTAAGAGGTGGTTCCACGTTCCTCAAAGCCTCCTGATCAGACGCCCTGCTGTTGGACGTAGTTTATCGTCTTAGTCGGCGTGGTGTAATGGTTAGCAAGCTTGTCTCTTTAGATCAATTACGACTGAAAAGTAAGTTCTATCCTCACTTGGTGATTCATACCTTCGGCTTTGTGCCACATCTAAGCTACGTTTATAAAATAACTACCTCAAACGTTAATGCACAGGTCACCGTTGAAAGTTTGTTCACTTTTCTCATTCCATATATTGAAGATAGAACTAATAATCTTTTTCTTCAGGATATTGCACATTGCTATTAGGTTGGTGCAAAAATAATATCGTTTTTTGACGTATTTTTTAACGTCAGAAAACGATATTTTTGCACCAACCTAATACAAAACCAGAAATGTTCACGTGTTTTTGAAAGACAAATAACATGGTGACTAAACTGACCGAATATCAATCCAAATGAAAATTTATTTAAAAGGCACTATCCTCCGAAGTCAATATGTCAGCTGATATTCATGTTGGAAGTAGCTTAATGCAAAACTTGGTGGTCGTTCTAGGGTAAAATATGAGCTTCGCCAGGTTATTCTGCCCAAGGCACATTCACGGCTACAATACATACAATGCCGCACGTGTTACGGGATACGTAATCGTGATGGAAAATATTATGTTCCATTAGTGAAATCGATGAAGTCAATCATTCAGGTCATCTTAATAGTTCGTGCAGGCGAAGCAAGATATTAATTGGAAGTTTATATTGTTAATTTCATAATTTTTCCTCTACGTCGAATAATTTTGTAATTTTCCTCAACTAGATTTGGAGAGATATGCAATTTATTTAGTTAATTAAATTTTATTAGTTAATTAATTTAATTAGATTTAATTTGATATATTAGGTTGGTGCAAAAATAATGACGTAATAACGTATTTTTTAACGTCAAAAAACGACATTAATACGTCATTATTTTTGCACCAACCTAATACATTTCAAGAAACTAAAATGCTCGGTGGTTAATTTTTTAGTAATTACATAATTTCTATCAGGTGTAACACATTTGTGTGCGTGTTTACATGTAGGTAAAAAGTAATGTATGTTTTAATGTTATTTAAAAAAAATTACAACTACTATTTTATTAGCAAACCAATAGAGAATAGGAAAGCTGAGAGGAATAAATTTTGGAGTTATCTTTTTTCTATACATAATTCTCTTTAAACTGTCATTCTGGGCACACGATGAAAGAACAGTTGTCCTAGAATTGTTGATTTCGGTTGGTTTGCTTCGTTTTACTGCATACCAACCTCAGCGGATTATTTAGTACCGACAAGATTTTTATTTATGTAATATTTTTATTTTGAAAAACATCACTGCTAATATTTTTTCCAAAGATGTATTGCTGGTAAGAAAAAACAAAATCCAAAATGTATTGCTGGTATTAAAACCTATTTTTATACTTTCATAGCGTTTTGACCCCTTTTGCGAGGTTAAATATTTGCCTATAGCTTGGACCCTGACAGATGCTGACACCGCGGATCAGGGTGGACGTGGGAACACCAGCAATGAAGTGATGGTTTCACGCTCCTCAAAACCTTCTGATCAAAGCTCTTGCTGTCGGATGTAGTTTATCGTCATACCTAGAACTATTTAATTTTGGAAGAAGAAAAATATCTATTGACAGGACATTGGTGAATGTTCATGGAAACCTTACATTATGCAGGCAGAGTAAGTAAACGGATCGGTGAAAATAATGGCATTTCTAGTGGGAACGGATAATGGTCTATTAGTGACAGATCGTGCAGTATCAGTTCAGGTACCGCTGTAAATAGGGACAAATATGTTTAAATTCTCATTAAAGCTAATAGTAGAATCACTATCTATATTTCTGAGATGAGATATTATGTACACTATTTACATTATTCGGACTATTGCCCTCATCTTTATTGCCATATTTATGGTAGGCTCCGGCCTTCTCCAGGTGGTTGGAAAATTGCAATAAGAGTTCTGGTAAAAACATGAATTAATAAATTTGCAATATGAGCACTGGTAAAAAATGATGGCTGAAGACATTAGGTTTATAATACCTAGAAATTCTGACACAGATGTTCCGAAGAACACATGGCACAGTGGATAAAGGCGTTAGTTAGATCCAGTGACAGGATCCAAAGTGTGTGAGTTCAATACTTGGTTAAGGCAATGGAGAACTTTGAGATGGGAATTCACAAGAGATAATTGATAACTGACATTCATTAGACATGGCATGCGGAACTAGAACAGTATCCCAGTGAAAGAAATAAAGGGTTCAGTTCGACATTCCAACCACTTGAAGAAGGCCGGAGCATACAATGACCGAAACGTTGTCATAAATATGGCAACACAGATGAGGACAATAGTCCGAATAATGTAAATAGAAGAATCACTATTTACTTTTGGACTGTTGTCCTCATCTTTATTGCCATATTTACGGTGTTTCGACCATTTTACATTTTGGCATTCTTCAGGTGATTAGAATTTCGAACTGAACCCTTTATTCTACCCACCGAGGAAGATTGTTCTATTTGAACGGGCCATACCTCTTACAGATGTCCCAGTATCAGTTATCTCTATTTTACTCAACTCTACAAGTTTTTGTTCCCCTTAGCTTAGCCAGGTATTGAACTCACAATTCTTTGGGTCAAGTTACTGGATTCAACCACCGCTTTTATCCACTGGGCCATGTGTCCTTAAGAATTTCTAATCACCGGAAGAAGGCCGTTGCGTACAACGACAGAAACTTCGTGAATATAGCAACAAGGTGCACAACAGTCCGTACAACATAAATAATTACAATACCTCATCTCAGAAATATAAACAGGTATAAAAGAATCACTATTGCAAAACTTCCTGGAATCTTACAAATTAATGGCTTGGTAGTGGTTTTCAGTTTATGGCTGAAAGTCTGTGCAAGCTGTCTTTCCAAAATGCCGACGGATTAGAAAGAGGCGTTTCTGCCAAATATCTTCCTGGTCGTCAAAGCACGTCTCGTATCTTCCTAAGCGGTTTAATCACAGAATATTAGCTTTGAATTCACTACAAGCCAGGGAGCAAACGGAAATCTGTGGCGTCACATGGAAACAAATAGAAAGATATTTAAAAGTATTATAATCTACAAGAAGTGTTGACCATTATATTTTGGGAGCAGAAAGGAGATAGTATCACTTCTTATTCCTATATGAGCACATTAAAAAACGTTAGAGCAAGGCGCATTCGAGCTCGTATACATCTAAAGAGAGTGATGTGTTTTTGCAACATATCAGATTAGCCTAAAGACCAATCAGAACGCACAGTCGAACAACCTTACTTTAGTATCCTACATATGGAATCCCATGTTTGATAAAGAAGGAGGCCATGTTGCATATTTAGTAATAACAGTTAAAAGGAATGATAGTACTCGTAACCATTTGAACAGAGGGAACAGTTCAAGATACACGTGTTACTTGTTGGGGCCTAGAATACAGACTGAACAGAAGGTAAACACACTAAAAATTGGCCAGCTGATCCTGGTTGCTGAATAGACTATAGCCATAAATATTGGATAGAAATGTGAACTTCAAAGTTGCACTTTGGTCATATTTGGCTAGGCAGTCGTACTGAGAAGCCTCGTCCGTTCAATCGACTTGTTACACCCAAAACCCCGATATAAACACTAAGTTATATTCCTAATGTTCCTAACAGCGAAACTATTTCCTTTTATAAAGCTGTGGCTTTGGGTCAATCTATTCGAAAGGATAAAATTTCGACATGACTGGAAAACACCTGTAGTTGTAAGAAAACTCAAGACCATTCGTCGAATATGATTAGGTTGTATATTCGTGTGATGTCAAAGCGAATGGATTTTCATTCTAACGTTTTCAAATATCAGACTCCGGGGTGCGTTGAGAGCACAGTGAATATTATTAAAAATAAATTGATGCCGATTCGGACACTAATAAAAAAAAAAAAAAAAAAAAAAAAATCAAGGCTTATCTGAATATCCAGGGTTGCTGGGCCTAGAATCAGCAGGTACAACTCCACCTTGTCAAAACTATCATTATCGAAAAATTTCATCAGCTAGACTGACCCCAATGACAATAGAAAATGCATCTTTGCAATCCAATGTTTGAAGTTGAAAAAGGAAAAAAGTATACAAGTAGAAAGGACATAATCCACATCAATGTTAAAAGCAAACACTAAAACCAAGCAAAAACTTGGTTAGAAGCCCCGATATTTGCGCCCTAAACGAGATCAAATGAGACTCAAATGTCAAGAATATAAATAAAGGAAAAGCAAACTAAAGATAAAGTCCACATCTCTTACAACGTTAAGAAAGTTGATTAATACATACGCATCCCTATCATATTTTGTATATTCTTGAAACACTGTCACTGTGTTTTGATGGGGAAAATGATAACCGAAAATAACCGAAATGCTTATAAATACACAAACAAAACTTTATCAATAGAATCAACAAACCAGCTTGAAAATTAACATCAGAAATAAAGATTTCCAAACAAAGAGACGCAAGTTAATATTTGTATTGTAAAAGTTAATTTTTTTTACCACTTGTTATATCAGTCACTAAATTTTTAAAAGTTTAGTTTAACGTGAATAAATTAATATATTAAATTTTGTGCAGGAATAAAAATATAAAAATTGTGTAATCAAAATAAATTTACTTCGGATTTCCTATCTAAGTGATTAAAATACATTTTTTTTGTAGATCATTTAAAAGTGTGGACAGTTTATTTACAATAAAGTACACCGGAGAACCCATACAACTAAGACTGTAGAACAAGAAAATACCTGAGAAAAAAGAAAGCTGACAGAAGGGCAATACTGATAAAGGGAGATACACGGGCTCAATTCACAGATGGTGTAAAGAAATCGAATCAAAACCAGGAAACCTATGATCATGCACACGATTCTAAACCTTAAAGCAAACAGTTTATACGTAAAAAGAAAATAGCGATAACATTGAATATGGTGTTCAAATGCCTAAGATCTGACATATAAGAATTATGTAGTAAAATATTAGGTTGGTGCAAAAACAATGACGTAATAATGTCGTTTTTTGACGTTAAAAAATACGTCAAAAAACGACATTATTACGTCATTATTTTGCACCAACCTAATATTTGAAAATATAACCGCCAGAAGAAAAGAAGTTAAGACCATAAAAGAGAAAAATAGTAAAAGAAAACGATGCATACAGATTTTAAGCAGCAAAAAAAGATATTGAACCGAAGAAACCAAAGTGCTCGTTACAACCCAGAACAAATGCATTAACCATTTAAGCCCTGACCACCGCTTTACCGGTGGTAGAGAAAAAAGACGTAATGCACAGTCATCGGTTGAACAGTAGCAGAGAAAAATGACAATGCCCAGTCACCGGTTGAACGGTGGGTAAACACTTGTAACTATTTTTATATCTACCGTGAAACATTGCTTACCAGTTATTTGCGAAATTGGACTCAGGAGCTCAGCAAGAATGGTTAAAATTGTTCAGGAACGCAGAGCTCAAAGGGTTAAGACAAACATCAAAGTAAAAATTGGAAAAAAATCCCACAGAAAAACAGTAAATCTCCCATTTGTTGAGAAAGAGTTGAACGATAAAGCACATAAGCAAATTTGGTAAGCTAGCACCAAAAGAACCTAGGATGTTTGGAAATGCCACTTGCTTAGAAATCAATTAGAATATTTTGGATATTTCGGCACCTTCCCCTCTAACCTAGTCAACCAGATCTTATGATGCATTTGTATAAAAGGAACCACTAGACTGTGGCTATGTTTGTACCAGTTGACAACACTATGAACATGAAGGAATATGAGAAATTGAAAAAATACAAGCCGTGAAATGAGAGCTAATATGAACGTTTGCATCGTAACGATAATATGATGCGGACTTGAGATAGTGTTAAAATCAACGGAATCGAGATTGGATTAGTTGGAAATTTGAAGGGTTGAGACTCTCCAGGCCACAGTGTTGCTGGGGGTGGGGGTCTGTGAAATTATTGGGAGATTGCACGAGATTTTAGTAGTCTTGTTATATCTCGATCTTCAGTAATGACCTTCAGATATCCGGTTTAAATATGCAAAATCATAATTGTAGTAATAATAATAACGAAAAGAAAACTATAAATATATAAGTTGTTGATTAAAATGACAAAAGATTACCGAGCAGCATTTCTCCACTCGAGGTCTTTATCAATATCAGTGACGAAGTCTACAAAGAATTCACCCAATAAAACTGTTTTTTATTAAAAAAAATTCTGTTAAAAAGTTGTTAGTCATATTCCATTCAGTTAATGCTTTGCTCGAATGTTTTAATGATTTTATTTTCTATCTTTTGTCTTTTTTAAAAGACCTGTTTGCCTTAAATGAGAAAATTAATGTGATATCATGTCCCCCATTTTGTAACGAATGAATGGTATATCACATTCTTTTTGGCGGAAAATTAATATTATAAAAAATATTAAATCACAAAAATGCTTTGTGAAGTGTAATTCAAAAGTTAAACTACTGATTTATGTATTTATATTCTCCATATCCTTTAAAAAAATCATTTCTATCAGTGTTTTGCTTTAGACACAAAAACGTTAAAATTATGCTTGAACAAACTTTCATAGATACCATCAATATATATTAATATATATTCATATTAATGTGGTATACACATGTCTATAAATGGTTATATATATAAACATTTTATTTATATTCCTTTAAAATTAAAATCTTAGCCGACTTAATACCGTCTCACAGAAACACACAAGCGCGCGATCTCACCCACATACATGCACGGTTTTATTTCTTGTGCTGTATTCTTACACACGCAGATTTATGTTGCACAATAAATCCTCATTAATATTCCAGATACATCTTTCGCTACTTCTCTTTATTAATACACACCAATCGATATTTTATAGCCACTATGGTAAATATTAAATAAAATTCATAGCATAAAAGCCATTGTGTGGAGATGGTTAATTTAAAGAGCTATCTGAATATATTGCAATAAATATTTGAATTTATTATCTTCGTACGATTTTTATTCTTTTATCAATATATGTATTTATTTAGTGCAGTGTAGTAAATATGAACGTAATCTGTCTCACATTTGTAGGATAGGGACACAAAATTTGCAAAATTGACGCGACCTTCGTTAAGTCGCTTATTATGCACCAACAAAGCTATTAATACTAAGAGGATATTCACAAAATAAAGAAATTCCAAAATAATTTATTCAGTGTTGCTTCCAATATTTTCAATAAAGTTATAACACGACCGCAAAAAGATGCACATCTCTTAACAACGAACTAGTCCCTTACTCCTTAAACGTATTGATGTTGAAGTGAGTAAACTGAGGCTAAACAATAGCAACAAACATAATAGGCATCAGCATCCAATTTTCTCCGATCTTGTAGAAGATTGAGAGTATCTTTTTCCAGTCGGAGACTACTGCACTCAAGACGAATGTAAAATGATTGGCCCCGAATTTGTCCTTGAAATTACCTGCTATTTACCGGTATTTTGGGCGGTTCAAAACAGCGTTGAAGATTTCCACATCAGAATATATTAAACGTGAGCACACGATTCATGAGGTATCCGAGATGGATGTCACTGAATCCGTTGCAAGTTTATTCTTGAGGATGTTAATGAGTAGAATCTACTAATTTATGACCCGTTGCATTCTAACATCTGGATGCTATTGCACATGTATTTGACATTGTAAACGATGTGAAGGACGCCATGTAGGGGGGATGCTATTAGGGACGACTTTTGAATTAAAAAATGTATGACATTATACTTCACAGAAACATCTATTGGCAAAGATATTCCAGAGAAATAGGTACGTAATAATGTGACGACAGTTTTTATTCTGCATTTGATTTTCATATAATTTGGTGGAGTGGACAGTAAGAAATTAATGTTTAAATTTTGCTGTAAGTTTTGATTCTCCATTTTTTGTATAATAATTTTAATATTTGAATTCATTTGTCCTCACACAGACAAACACGTACGTTTATTTCTTATATTTCTTCATTTTCTTTCCTTCGGTGCATTCAGCGTCGAAAGCAATCTTTCTAATGAATATTTGGCTTCATTTTTTTTTTTTTTGCATACAAAAGCAGTTTCATTTTGAATATATTTGACAATCGGAATATTTTTTGCAACCAGGTTCACACACAAACACACTAATCCGCACACATACATTTAGCAAACACGTGTGCGTGTGTATACACATTATACATACGTGTGTGTGTGTGTGTGTGTGTGTGTGCGTGTGTGTACACATACATACGCGTGTGTGTGTGTACACATACATACGCGTGTGTGTACACATTATACATACGTGTGTGTGTACACATTATACATACGTGTGTGTGTGTACACATTATACATACGTGTGTGTGTGTACACATTATACATACGTGTGTGTGTGTGTACACATTATACATACGTGTGTGTGTGTACACATTATACATACGTGTGTGTGTACACATTATACATACGTGTGTGTGTGTACACATTATACATACGTGTGTGTGTGTACACATTATACATACGTGTGTGTGTGTACACATTATACATACGTGTGTGTGTGTACACATTATACATACGTGTGTGTGTGTACACATTATACATACGTGTGTGTGTGTACACATACATACGTGTGTGTACATTTGAGTGTGTACCTTCATATATGCGAGTAATATATGCACACACATACATAAACGTTTATATAAGTACATATTTGCGTATATTTTTTACACACGCACACTTGCACTATCTATTTGCGCACTCGAATATGTGATTTGTCCATTTTTGGCTTATGGTATTTTTGGTATTTTCTAGAAATATTCTGTTTCTGTTTTTATTCCAACTCAATCTAATTCTTGTATTGTGTTTTGCTGTTTGTCTGATTAGGAGATATGTTTTATGCATTTATAAATATACGCGTAGTAATATCTTCTATTCCGTTTCAGTTTTTTTAAATTTAAAATTTAGTTTCTATCATTGTTGAAATTAATTATTTATTAATATCTTTTAACATTGCACTGTCATGAGAATGGCTCTTCATTATTTCCATGATTATATATTAGGTTGTTCGGAAAGTAATTACGTTTTTGCCGGAAAAAATAGAAAAAACAAAGTTATGTCTTTAAATATCATTTATCAAAAAATGTGTTCATTTCCAACGACTGCTGCAGTCGTTGAAAATGAAGATTGCATTTTTGATAAATGATATTTGGATACATATAACTTTATTTTTCTATTGTTTCAACAGAATGTAAATCTTCGATTCCACGTTTAAAGAAATCTTAGATTTTCCCAGAAATATAGTTTGAAAGTGTTTAAGTTCTTTGACTCTCAATGATCTGCCATTTATTTAAATAAATATTTAATCAGCGTCACCCCATGTAAGGCAGTGAAGCCGCTAAGACAAGTGGTTACAGGGTGTGGAGGAATCAGGAACAGAAACGTTAATAATGAGAGGAAAGAGAAATAAGGAGAACAGTAGATAACATTGACATTGCATTTAAATTTTTGCAGATTAAAGTGGGGGGAGGGAGCATAAAGCCAGAAGTGTTCCACAAGCAAGAAAAACTGTTAGTTTAGAAGGTACGGCTACATCTAGCCAGGCCAACTGTAAATTGATGAGAGCCTGACACCATTCTAGCACTGTGCTTAAATTCAAAAAGTTTAGGTACCATAGAGAAGGTCCTCTCCAAACAATTACCATGAAAGTATATATAGAAAAGACAGAGCCAGTGAGAAAGCGAAGCGAAGCTGCCAGATGAGAACCAATAATATTGATGTTGATTCTTTAGATTTTATCAAAGAGCTCAAAGTTAATAGCATTGACACCGGACCATATGTGGCAGCAATATTCTAGTCATGGACGAATGGTAGGTTTATAGATATGCAAGATGCCGCAAAACATTGACACTGGAATAACATCAAACACCGCTCAGCCGTCTACAATAACACGGACACCCCCTCAAGACTTCCACACAACCAGCCAGGTTTAAAGGAACTCATCCCTCTCCAAAGGCCACGACGATGGGTGAGGGGAAGGAGATGTAGAATAACAATAGAATAACAACACTTACCGGCGTAAGGGTCCCAGCCAGCATCCAGCTGGCAGACAAATAAAGCAGGTTGTAACTCAATACAAACCCCGCAAAGTGACTGGAATCAAGCTGGTATTTATACAGAAATGCCTCCACTCATGTATCAGCAGCCAATCGCAGCCCAAGCAATGGACTATCCCACTTGAGCACAATGAGATGCCCCATTGCACCATAAATAGCTCTCTTTTTCAAGGTAGAGGTGTTTTTCTCAGCTTGTTCCACAACCGAGTGTTTATCTTGACAACGTGATTGTTCTACACAAGATCGATTCGGGAGAGAAAAATTTTCACGCACGACACGGTAAACCAACTTAGCACCTGACCTCGCAATGGATTCAATATTTTCACTTTAAGTCAGTTGAGAACGTTAGCACGAGAAGGCGCAATGAGTCACTTTTGTGGAGGTTAGCATCAGTCATGCTGGTGTATGGCAGAGAGGGTTCTCTCAGGCGATTCATGGAGATAAATTTTGTTTTGAATGCGTTAAAATTAACATGCAATCTTTAGTTAATGGACTTGAGGTCGTTTTGGACATCGGCTGCTATTTTATCAGCCTTACGATCGAGGTAGGAATAAATTGTTATGTCAACAGCGTAGATACCTAGTTGAGACCTGATATCATCTGGAAGGTCATTAATGAAGATTAGAAACAGAAGGAGCAAAGATGAAGGCATGGAGTCGCCCGCGTTAGTACGATCGGATCTAGATGAGTGGCCGTTTAAGATGTAATTCATTTCATGATTTGATAGGAAAGACTGGATCCGTTCAAAAATATGTCACGAGGCTCAGTAACCTTTCAGGTTATGGAGAAAATCTGTATGCCAGTCTGTAGGTGCTAAACCATTATGTTTATGAATAAAATCTTTTCTGTTTAGGACAGTTTCGATGCAACGTTTTGTTTACTCACTCAAGTTACTGATAATATACATATGCAGAGATATTCCTTCTATTCCATTAACTCGTAATGTACGATATCTTTAAATAAAGATGTTATGTGGATGGAACCCGTATTTTTTTTAGGTTTTAATTTCGTGATAACTTGTATTTTTCATTTTCTGTTGACAAGCAAAAGATATTGTTATCCTCTTTGAGAATGTGATGCCAAAATAAATGTTTGGAGTTCCTGGTTAAAAGACTGTTGCAGATGAAACACTATGCAGTTCTCAAGCGAATGAACTCAAAACACCTCTTGGCAAGTTCCCCCCACATTTAAACTGATAAGTTTAAAAATAATAAAATAATTCTAGATGAAGTTTTCCATCATTCACTTTTGGTTCTGACTTATTTTATTCATAATTCGTAGCCGTAAAACATGTACCGTAATTCCCCGTGTATAATACACCTTCATCTATAATACGCATACCTAAAATGGTGCTGAAAATGTGGGGAAAAATGTTTCTACTCTTGCATAATACGCACCCCTTTGTTGGTAATCTTACCCTATAAATTGCACCTCTCCAATTTGATTACGACTAGCGTTTCCTACTCTTACTTAAAAATGTTTTTAAACATGGAATAATATTATTCTAATTTAGTTTGATGATAATTCTTATTTTATTTTACATCTGTAAGCATTGTTAGGTACATGTGATTGTATTTGACATCCTTATGGGCTCGCAATCGCCGAATGTAAGTGACAAATTGTATGTTTGTGGTGAGTAGTTAATTTCGCAACTGAATTCAACCTATGAAACATCAATTTTTAAAGTTTTTTATAGCTGCAAATAATACGCACTCCTGATTTTGCTTACTTTTTAGAAAAAGTGCGTATTATACATGGGGGAATTACGGTAATTAATTTCCGAACACCCTAGTACGAGTATTTTCCGTCTCCTACCGTTTTAACCCAAGGCGTTTCCTAAACATTATCTGGATATTTATTTACTAAGGAATATAAAGTAAATCAAAAAATAATGTTAAAGAGAATCCAATTCTAACATTTTTTGTTGTTGTCATGAATGTATAACAAATTGTTAATCCCTTGTGATATTTCTGATCATGTGTATATTTGAACTGTAAATCTATGCAAATTTTTTTAATTAAAAATGTTGATACAATTACAATTGTACTGAATCCGAATTAATCAATTTTGAACGGTTCTATAATATGGAGGTAATGCTTAAGGTAGATATGATCAATGCTATCAATCCTCCTTTAAGATGAATATATACTGATCCTGTTTTTAAACTAGCGAAAATCCAGTCCTAAATTTTTAAGTGCATATATTACATGTGCTAATTTACATTAACAATAGTGACAACCATTGTTTTTGCGTTCAGTCCACGTCTTTCAGGGTTGGATTTGACAACAGTTAGTATTAAATACAAAATATAAATTGGGAGATTTCTGAAATTTCGATTTGTTTAAGTTTTATATTATGCAGTAACGCATAAGTAAAAATATGAACTTTCCGAAAGACTTGAGAATTTACTTTTGTCTGTCTTTCCTGTTAACTTGCTGAGGTACAGGAAAAATATTGCTTTTATTTACCATATCGTTTGTTTTTAAATGCACTTTTTTCTTATTAGGACTGAGGAAGAAAATATCGTCTTTGTCTATCTTCTGGTTCTTTAAATTAGTCTTAGATTAAGTAACCAGAATGTTAGCATCTAAACATTTCGCGCATTAAACATTAACATTAAATTAAGGAAATCAATAGATGCCAAAATTCTCTTAAATTGCTACTTAACCAGCATGCAGTAGAATGTTGTATAAAATTAAATCAGAGTGAAAAAAACGTAATACAGTCGTGTATCCTTGTGCTGATTGTATAGTATCACACACACACACACGCACGTCGAGAATATAAAATGCTCTGAGAATCCAATATCTCCGGAAAATTGGATATCAAATTAACAATAGCATAGACAATGTGTTGAAATGCGGATAAAAGTGAAAAATTCTGATAACATCATACAATCGAAACTAACACAGAAGAAATATCCTGATTAAAAAAAACAAACACTGACCACACTAAATTGGACATAAACCAATCACTATAAAGTGTCCAAAATCATTAACGAACCTATTGATGATGTAAATAAATCTATGAAACACCTAAATAAATCATAATTTGAAACTGAGATTTTTAAAATAGTTTAACTTCTCCTTGAATTCAATGAGTTTCATTTTAATTAAGGATGTCTGGAATCGGAAACGCATTACAAAAACGTAGGATGTATCGGGTATTAACGCATTATACAGAGGTATCTCAATTGGATCCAGGATATTTGTGAAAAATTACACAATTATGGCACAAGGCCGAAATGCGGGTGTTGAGGCTGGTCATCACTATTTTATACCTAGCTAATCCGATTCACTATCCATTCGTACATTACAATTTCCACATTCACCATAAGAACTCGTCCGTCACCAATCAATCCTCCATACACCATAATACTGCATCCTCTCAAGGGGGGCCTACAGAACTCGCCCCATGCTATAAAAATATAATGATTATCTATGTACAATTAAAAATTTACGGATGACTGAAATGAGAAGTGGGGGGAGATGAACCCAGTAAGAAACTAAATCGATGCATGAAAGTAACTAAAAACTGAAGTTAGTAGGGCCCTTCCAACCCTCAAAAATGAGAGGCCACTGTATTCTGCCTATTTGGACAAAATCAAGAAGCTCTCTCGCTAAGGGAGTGGGAAAAGGATAAAATAAAAAAAAAAACAAAACAAAAAAACAAAACAAAAAACATACGGCCATGGGAAAATATAAAGCTGACCCAGTCGAGATAAAAGGGGCCAAAAACAAACTGGGGAGGTTGGTGAAAGTACAAATGAATATTGTATGAATTAAACTCATCGTTTTATGAACGCTAACTCCTCAAGACCTAGTTTGATTTTCGTTCTGGTAAGAGGTGACATGATGGTGTCTGAATGTGTGCGTATATATATATATATATATATATATATATATATATATATATCATCAAACAAGTCCATGGGATTGCCTACCTCTCCAATAGAAAAAGTCGACTCCACAGCAACATAACCGCATCAAGAGATACCTCATATTCTCATCCATTAGAACGTCTTCCAAGTTGATGCCAATGAATGTCTCGATCTAATAGAGGAACTGTATCGGTCTACAAAATCATACACGTCTAGAGAGAACCCCCAATGCAGAAACATTTTAAAATACATCAGGATTGCGACAGGAAATAAGTGGATCAGTCTATTTTTTCTATGTTATACTCTGTGCATATACATGTGCAGATAAGCACCGACCATTTAATCATTCCATAGCACATCCCAAACGAATCTACTTATAGAAGACATAGATCCTGCTTTCTCCACCGAGACCAATGCATTGATGATGATCATGATGGTGTGTGTGTGTGTGTGTGTGTGTGTGTGTTGGGGGAGAGGTATTCATAGTTAGAATAAGAACGATCGTGAACAAAAGAGAAAAGAAAAAAGAAATCAAAATCTACCAACTAATTCAAGAAATAGAATGGAAGAGAAACATTTCCAGAACAGAAACTATGATCTAGAATTAGAATGAAAACAGTTTATGGCACCTATTCTGAAAATATCAAAAATTCAGGGTGCGGATTTAGGAAATACTATGCACTTCAAATTCGTCGGTCACTTATAACAAATTTCATGTACGAGATTGAATATAGAATAGGCTGTGTTAAAGGATTGGTATAGTTTCGCCCAATACCACAAATTGCCACAAAACCAAAACATTAGCCTAAAAACTGGCGTCACATTCGTAAATAGCTTTAATATCGAGATGTTTATATGATGTCATGCCTGGTGCGAAAATTATTCAGAAATATCTCAACTGTCTGGTATACAACCGTTTTCTCATACCAATGGTTAAAATGGCTTCGAGCAAAATAAGCTTGTAGGCCTTATCGAGGAGCATCCTTTGAATGACGTGAATTGGAGCTACACAACCACAAAGAACTGTACCAAATAAACACGTCACATGAGAAATTTCAGCAACCACAACTATAATGAATAGCACATGTAAGTCTAAAAGAAAATAATGATATATGACGTTCCACATAAATTCAAACAAAAGGTGAGGAAGTATGGCCTCATCAGTACTGGAAAGATTAATAACAGTTTATAGATTTAAGAAACCTATTTCTCAGAAAAATTGTTTTAAGAGTAAAATATTATAAATTTCAACCGAATATAGTTCTGGCTGCCTGTACGATGAATGTCGAATATTTTATGATGGGGATACGGCTAATATTACGATTAACATTAAGATGGGAGAACATTATTCCAATTATTATGCGATAGATCACTTAATTTGATGATTTGCATTTGGTGAAAATGTTTCCTCGTTGCGTAAATATATTCTCTTCTATCGTTCTTAAAGAAAGTTAAACTCATCTATCCAAATAGTTTTTGATGTTTTCTCCGGGTCACTTACTTCAATACATTTGTTTAAATGTAAAATGTACCACATAACAGACAGAAAAATACGCGTTATCAATGGCAAGTCTGTCATTTAATGACTGAGCAATGAGAAACATTTTCAAAGCTGAAAATGAAGACTAAACAGTCGGAATCAAACAGAAAAGGTGTTTACGAAAGTTTATGTATTCTACCATCTGTTTAATACCTTTGCTTTTATGTCTATATTTTGGCAAATAGATTCTTCACATTTTAACCACTGTATCATTTATTTCTGCGAGAAACCTAAGTGAAGAGTGAGAGGAAACTGATTGGTTACTACACTATTTACTTTGCTCGGACTATCATCCTCATCGTTGTTGCCATATTCATCACAACGTTTCGGCCTTTGTATGCACAGACCTTCTTTAGGTGGTTAGGATGTAGAACTGAACCCTTTATTTCGCTCACTGTGGTAGACTGTTTTAGTTCTACGTGCCATTATTAGGCGCCTTATTTATAAGGGTTTTGAGTCAGGCTAAAATATATTAAATATCAGCAGTAAGAAGAATTATTTATTATACAGTTATTTCTCTAATTATGATAAAACTATTCTTGTTTAATACATTTTAT
>OZ010594.1:80205426-80207926 GCA_963932145.1 Acanthosepion lycidas | reverse complement strand
ACACACACACACACACATATATATCATTAATATTCTCAACACACACACACACACATATATATCATTAATATTCTCAACACACACACACACACATATATATCATTAATATTCTCAACACACACACATATATATGTATATCATTAATATTCTCAATAGACACACACACACATATATATATGAATAAATATCTCATTAATATTCTCAACACACACACACATATATATATATATCATTAATATTCTCAACACACACACACACATATATATATATATCATTAATATTCTCAACACACACACACACATATATATATATATCATTAATATTCTCAACACACACACACACATATATATATATCATTAATATTCTCAACACACACACACACATATATATATATCATTAATATTCTCAACACACACACACACATATATATATATATCATTAATATTCTCAACACACACACACACATATATATATATATCATTAATATTCTCAACACACACACACACATATATATATATATCATTAATATTCTCAACACACACATATATCTATATCATTAACATTCTCAACACACACATATATCTATATCATTAACATTCTCAACACACACATATCTATATCATTAACATTCTCAACACACACACATATCTATATCATTAACATTCTCAACACACACACGCACATATCAATATTCTCAACACACACACACACGCACATATCAATATTCTCAACACACACACACACACACATATCAATATTCTCAACACACACACACACACACATATCAATATTCTCAACACACACACACATATCAATATTCTCAACACACACACACATCAATATTCTCAACACACACACACATCAATATTCTCAACACACACACACATCAATATTCTCAACACACACACACATCAATATTCTCAACACACACACACATCAATATTCTCAACACACACACACATCAATATTCTCAACACACACACACATAAATATTCTCAACACACACACATAAATATTCTCAACACACACACATAAATATTCTCAACACACACACATAAATATTCTCAACACACACACATAAATATTCTCAACACACACACATAAATATTCTCAACACACACACATAAATATTCTCAACACACACACATAAATATTCTCAACACACACACATAAATATTCTCAACACACACACATAAATATTCTCAACACACACACATAAATATTCTCAACACACACACATAAATATTCTCAACACACACACACATAAATATTCTCAACACACACACATAAATATTCTCAACACACACACATAAATATTCTCAACACACACACATTAATATTCTTAACACACACAATATTCTCAACACACACACACATATATCATTAATATTCTCAACACACACACACACACATATATAGCATTAATATTCTCAACACACATATATAGCATTAATATTCTCAACACACATATATAGCATTAATATTCTCAACACACATATATAGCATTAATATTCTCAACACACATATATAGCATTAATATTCTCAACACACATATATAGCATTAATATTCTCAACTCACACATATATAGCATTAATATTCTCAACTCACACATATATAGCATTAATATTCTCAACTCACACATATATAGCATTAATATTCTCAACTCACACATATATAGCATTAATATTCTCAACTCACACATATATAGCATTAATATTCTCAACTCACACATATATAGCATTAATATTCTCAACTCACACATATATAGCATTAATATTCTCAACTCACACATATATAGCATTAATATTCTCAACACATATATATATATATATATAGCATTAATATTCTCAACACATATATATATATATATAGCATTAATATTCTCAACACATATATATATATATATATAGCATTAATATTCTCAACACATATATATATATATATAGCATTAATATTCTCAACACATATATATATATATATATATAGCATTAATATTCTCAACACATATATATATATATATAGCATTAATATTCTCAACACATATATATATATATATAGCATTAATATTCTCAACACATATATATATATATATATAGCATTAATATTCTCAACACATATATATATATATATAGCATTAATATTCTCAACACATATATATATATATATAGCATTAATATTCTCAACACATATATATATATATATATAGCATTAATATTCTCAACACATATATATATATATATATATAGCATTAATATTCTCAACACATATATATATATATATATAGCATTAATATTCTCAACACACACACACACATATATATATATAGCATTAATATTCTCAACACACATATATATAGCATTAATATTCTCAACACACACATATATATAGCATTAATATTCTCAACACACACACACATATATATATATATATATAGCATTAATATTCTCAACACACACACACATATATATATATATATATATATATAGCATTAATATTCTC
>OZ010594.1:79982926-80195426 GCA_963932145.1 Acanthosepion lycidas | reverse complement strand
TATATTCTCAACACACACACACACACACACACGCGCGCGCATCACTTATATTCTCAACACACACACACACGCGCGCATCACTTATATTCTCAACACACACACACACACACACACACGCGCGCATCACTTATATTCTCAACACACACACACACACGCGCGCATCACTTATATTCTCAACACACACACACACGCGCGCATCACTTATATTCTCAACACACACGCGCATCACTTATATTCTCAACACACACACACGCGCGCATCACTTATATTCTCAACACACACACACGCGCGCATCACTTATATTCTCAACACACACACACGCGCGCATCACTTATATTCTCAACACACACACACGCGCGCATCACTTATATTCTCA
Source organism: Acanthosepion lycidas (assembly GCA_963932145.1). Lineage (NCBI taxonomy): Eukaryota > Metazoa > Mollusca > Cephalopoda > Sepiida > Sepiidae > Acanthosepion > Acanthosepion lycidas. Next base: position 80,195,050 of record OZ010594.1, on the reverse strand, counting down.
ACACACACACGCGCGCATCACTTATATTCTCAACACACACGCGCATCACTTATATTCTCAACACACACGCGCATCACTTATATTCTCAACACATACACACATACCACTAATATTATTCACACACACCACTAACATCAACACACATAATCTGTTTGTTCGGTATTTATATAGATACGAATATTTAAGTAAATGCTCTTTTATAATTAACAGTATTATCTACATTTACTGACCGCAATGTCCGAGAAATTTCATGAAAAATGTGTCCAGGAATCGAACCTGTATCCTAACGGAACATTTACATAGCCAGGCGTGCTATACCATTTAACTACAGAGGAAGCGTCTTGTGAGCAAAGTCAAATTACTGTTTTTATGAAGGTTATATTATACTTTGTATCGAGCAATTTAAAAAAAAATGCTAAAGAACTTAATCTGACTGTCCATATATATATATATATATATATATATATATATATGTGTGTGTGTGTGTCATTATATCATATAGACAGCTGATAAACCTTAGACGAAGAAAGAAAATACATATTTTTTAATCCTATCTAAGCCATTACACAAGCCATTATAAAGATGACAATTACATTCTTGGCTATTTCAATTTGCCTTTTCATATACACACTATGTGTCTGCACTAATTCGCTGCATAGCATAAGGGAAAATAGGCACAAACTGCTACTTAATTCCTGAAAATCGGATCCGAAACGTGAAATGAAAAAAATAAATAAAACTGACATCAATTTGAAAGGCTTAAATTGCTTTTATGAATAATATTTATTAAGGACACCAATTCATCGAATTTTGTTTTCCTATCTTAACATGTTCAAAAGTTAATGGGTGATCATATCACCTATATTTTTTGAACGGAAAACTGGATTTACGACGGTTTCTCTATGAACCTGGTTACGTCATGTATCGTTTTTTTTGTGGGGGGGGGGGGGTTAAGACATACCATTATGGGTAAGGGCGCCCTTCTCCGGGTTTTACAGCGTAAATGCTCTTCGTCACTATCCCCTGACGTCATTCATCGGTTGTCACGTACCACTGAAGGAAACAATCTCAACGAAAAAAATCGCCGTTCCTATTCCTACACCAGTATTTATAGACAGGAAGTGACCATGAGCAGATTGAATTTTATTAAAAAAAAAACAAAAAAAAAAAAAATAAAAAAAAAACAATCCAGAAAAATATCCCAAAAGATAACATGACTTAAAAATGAACTGACATAACTCAACAGCTTGAACATATACAAATAGAATTTTTTATAATTCACAAAATTTAAAAATTCAGGGACCGTTTATTGTTTCACGGAGTTACGTGATCTTGCCTTTCATAATTAGAGAAGCTTTTCTGAAATCCCAGACGTAACTGGTTTCTGTCGACACAAATACAGGTTCAGAGTACATTTTGTTGTATTTATGATTAATAATAGAAGTGGTCCGTAAGGAAAACATCAAAATTAGAAGGTAATTAAAATGATTTCTGCAATGAGTATTACAAAGATTCCTTAGTGTAAATTTGATTTTTAATCTGTTATTCTATAATATTGCCAGAAATAACAAAATCGTCGTGATTATTGCAGTAGTAAATTTGGAGATAAAACAGTGGATTAATTGTCTTAAGTATCTCTACAGAATAATTTTTAAGTAGTTTAAAATAATTATATTAGTTTCTAGCGGATTTATTAAAGATTTTTAATTTTTCCTTCGGTTTTGAACATTTTAAAAAAAAATCATGCCATGACCTATTTTGGCTTCATAAGCCGTGACATTTTTATTGGTTTTCTTTAAGTGAAAGTGTTCAACAGTTATGCATTGTTTTTTTTTTTTTTTTTTTTTTTTTTTTTTAGAGTATCGCGTTTTCACGTATCAGCTGATAGCGTCTTATTTTTAAAAATGAATGGATTAGCATGCATTAAATTATAACGAATTTCCATTTCTCGAACAACCATGTGGCAGATTAGAAATCAAATTTTCTGCGTACTTTCGAGTTGAAACAGATCTGATGATAGGTTTGATTTGGTTTGGTTTGGTTTATGGCATATCAACACCTCAATGGGTTATTTAATGCCGACAATTTTTATTGCTGGTTATATGTTTTCCTTCAAATATCTATTTCTGGGAATGTTTTTCCTTGAAGAAATCTATAGCTGGTCATATTTTTTCAAAGAATGTGTAGCTGTTTGTATTGCTGGTATTTTTTTTAAAAAGTATTGCTGATAACTTTTCCTTCAAAAATTATTATAAAAAAAAAAATATTTTTTTTATTACAAAGTATTTTTGATATTAAAACCTATTTTTACACAAGTTTGAGTGTTAACTACTTGCCCATAGCTGGGACCCTAACAGGTGCTGCCACCCCGGATCAGAGTGGACCTGGGAACACCATCAATTAAGAGGTGGTTCCACGCTCCTCAAAACAACCTGATCAGAGGCCTTGCTGTTGGACGTAGTTTATCGTCTTACCCAGGACGCGGATGTAGTTTATCGTCATGCCCAGGACGGCTGATGATTGGATATTAAATGAACTCTATTTTGCGCTTTCATATAGGATTCACTATTATATAATTAATTTGACATTGCTCTGACACTTTTGGTTTTACAGACAGATTTTAATATTAGTATTCGAATCAATTAGTACGTGTTATTTTAAGTCCATATGTGAAGTTAACAGGATTCTTTACAAAGTCTGTTCTTAGGGCCTCACCCCAGCAATAACAATGAGGCTTGTAATACTGCATAGAAATAGAATGGAAGAAACCGATTAGAACTTGTGTGGTACGAGCTAATAGCAATTTTTGGGGATTTTTTGTTTTTAGGTGGGAAGTAATGAATATTTATAAACCTCCAACAGTCTTAAAAAGAGTATAGCATGAGAAAACGCCCCCAAATTGATAAAAACAGTTTTGCCGTGAAAATGTTATTAAGAGGAAAGATGAAACGATATAATTGCACTTTCTCATTTCCCGCCTTGTTTACTACACGTGGCTATGCTTTTTGATTTTTAGTTCCAGTGCTGGATCGTTCTGCAAACACGTTGCTTACTGTCATTCAGCATTGGGTTGCTCCAGGTACGACAGCCTGGGCTGATATTTGGACCTCATACAACGGTGTTATATAGGAATAAAGTGTCACTTTGGACACTGGGGTTTGAACACTGATCACCAGAGAGCAAACACAGGCGATCCCATTTTGAATAAATAGATCAAATGATGGTAAAGGAAATGCACATATGGGAATTCACGTGACGTTTAAATGATTAATATTCTGTGGTTACTATTCCACCGAGTATTATCAAGTAAGTACTATTAGTGCAAGTGTTATTCGAAGGCGTCTGATACCACTATTGTTCAACAGCGTTACTATAAGTTGTATCTGCGATTACAGTGACTCTACTACAACGAGCATTGCGAAAGTGACAACGAGTACTCGTTGACATTACAAAAGTGGCAACGAAGGTTCGTTGACATCACAAAAAATGGTTTGATAAACAATGGGTTCAAACATGACACTATCAATCACACTTAGAACTTTGTGAATCCCAACCGCAAATCGAATTGAAGCAATGTGGCAGCATGCCCAGGCTAAATTTAAGGCCACAAATTGCCCCACCAATAGGAGGATGATTTCTGAATACTTGGCGGAATTTATGTGGACTCAAAGGTTTAGTGATTCGCCTTTTTTCAACTTTTGGCATCAAACTGCCACGGAACTATACCTTGTTGCAGGAAAAATATGGCGGAGGGGGTGCGAAAGTGTAATAGCACCAACCAAACGCTTATTTAATAAGATATTTAAATGGGAAACGTTTTAATTGCTTTTATTAATAAAATATTTTATAAGGACTAATGTCTTAAAAAAAAAAAAATCAATGAATTTTTAACAAATATTTTCATTTTAAAATTGCAATTAAATTAATTTATAAACTTAAATCTTAAACTTCTGTATTGATTACATTCACTTACGTGCTAATAGCCTTACCGGGCAACTTATGGCAACTGGTCTACCGCAGAAAGAAATGGCAACCTACTGCAGAAAAAAATTCTTCCTCGTCAGTCATGTATCGAGAGATGCATGATCGCCTAAGCGTGTATCACGCATGGCATATAAATAACTAATTAGCAGCGGTCAAGTTATATTATTAGATAAAATCTTCATTTACTAATAAATGCAAAAGCTTACCTCGGCATTTTAAACAATTTTGAATTGTTTGTGTGTATAATTGTGGCAATTTTTGTATTAAAACTAAAAAGCTTCAAGGAAGCGTTAATTTTTAAAATGCATTTTAAAGCTTAGATATTGCTTTTTTTTCTGGAAGTACCTCTGTGTGTGTGTGTGTGTGTGTGTGTGCGTATGTGTGTGACAGGAATATTTATTTTTTAAATGATTTGGTACTATTCTCAGAAAGCATTGTTTCGTACTGAACTCTGGAGCCGATTTTTATGGGTTCAGCACAAACTGAGAATATTTAGCTGTGATCTTTTAAAAGGTTTAAAGCAGAGAACGTAGAAATCTAATTCTACAATCTGACACAAACCCCAAGTAACATGTAAGACTCGAACTCACAGCGATTGTTAGCTTGCTAACTACTTTAACACGGCTATGTAATATACTAGAGGCCAAAGTTACAACTTCGCAACACCGACTCTCCGGTATGAATCGTGATCACCCCACTTTTTAATCCATTTTCCTGAAATAATTTAAATTCTAAAAAAGCTTTCACTGAGAATTGTGAAACTAATTTGATATAACGACTAAAATTTCAAATTATAATCAATTTAATTTCTAAAAATTCATTCGAATCTAACAATTCAAAATAATATTTTAAATGTGTAACATGGCGTCTTTTATCTATTTGGATCAAAAATGTTTTCAAATTTTAATTCAACAAATCACAGCGAGCCAAAAAGAGGTGACGTATCTCCTATATTTTTGTTCTAAATGATAAGATGCATGTTAATGTTTCTATTGTTTCAGTAAAAATTATTCACAATTTATGCTTTAAGAAAGATATCTATTTAATAGATGTCTATACCATTACAATCTCCCTTAAACACCAAGCAAATAGTTTTAAGGAAAAATAAATTATTTTACCTATCAGATTCATGTAGAAATAAAAGATAAAAATAGATTGAATAACAGTTAAAGATCGATGCGAACAGACTGATAGAAAAAATATGTAGATAGCGAGATTGATAAGAAAAAGAAAATAGACATGATAAATCGAGTAGAGTTATATATCTATCTATATATATATATATATATATATATATGTTTTTAGATAAACAAATTTAGAAATCAATAGATAAAAATTTATAAAATAAAATGCCTAAAATTAGAGGTTGTAATATTTTCGAAATAAATTCGCCAAATCCATTTCACAAACAGCAAGTCAGACGGAGATAATGACCGACAAAACCCAGATATTTTCTCAAAAAATATTATAAAACACAAGAAAATAATTCCTAGTAAAGCAAATAAAAAGAAATCTCGGAAGGTTAAATGCTAATCAATAATAAAGACAGGTTTATCGGCTTAGCAATCGTTAAATAACACAAGGGAGCAAAACGTGACCTGAAAGATGAGATCTGAATAGTAATAAGTTGCAAACTCCTAGAGATTTACAAAGAAATGAAAAAGGGATGAAAATGTTACCAAAATAAAGATTTAAAGTAGATAAAACGTTGGAAATTTGGAGAATATAAGGTTTTATATTAGAGGGTGCCCTCTGCCACAAAAAAAAAAAAAAAAAAAGATTTAGTCTTTGATGAAAATAAATAAAAATAAAATAATTAAATACAAATTTTACTGTATAAATGAAAAAAAATAAAAAATAAAAAAAATAACGAACATATAAAATTTTAACCATTTGTTGTTCCAAGATGACGCAGTTAGTAAATTTTCAACGCAAGGTTACTGTTCTCTTTAAGAACATCTAACTTGGGGACTGAAAAATTGTCAAGAAATTTCGCCAGAGTTCTTTAGTTTGAACAACACATCTAATATTTGTGTTTTTTTTTTCTGTTTTAAGCTAAAAAATTTCTATCCTTTGCTTTTGATTCAAACAACTATAACAAATACCAACACCTTTAAATAAACTGTACCAAATTTCTTGTTTTTATTTTGTGGGGCGCAATGTATTATACAAGTACCCCCAAAGAAAAGCGATACCTCAGGTTTTAAATACATTTTTAAAGATGAAAAGTCTTTCTTAAAGACTTCAGTTTTAATTTCAAGTTAATAGATTAAATTTAGTGTTTCCAATGACCAAGATACTTTGCTGCATTTTAAACAATTTAAATTGATTGGAATTACTTTTTTCATCGGTAAAATTGACAGAAGTGCCATATTAGCAAATCTGTCAGTACAACATATTTCAAAAATAAAATATATTTTCCTGAAACTATTTAATGAAGATTAGTTGATATAAAGTTTAATCCGATTTGAAACATTACTTTTAGTTTAACATATTGGAGAAAATACTTTTTTTTAAATACAGATGGGTAAATATATGAGGTGTTGATTCCTTTCTGGATAGACTTGTTTGAGAATTTTTTTCTACAGAGGATATAACTTGTAAAAAACACATTTTTTATTTTTTAACTAACCAGTAATCTTAATAATCTAAGAAAATATTTCAAATATCATTTTATTGAGTTTTATGTATATTGGTTTTATAGTTTCGCTTAAAAACCTTGTTGAAAAATGTTAGAAATGAAGAAAACGGTGACTTAACTCGTCAGACCAAGCGACAGCGCGTCGCGTGTATTCTACGACGGAAAAAGCGGCGAAAAAGAAAATTACTTACCAAACAAAAGGGGCACGTATTCCGCATAACATGCTGAAAATGGAATATTTGAATTAAAAAACAAGTCCGTCGCAAGAGTCGCTATAAAAGTATTTTGATATGCAAATTACTGAACATCCTCTCCCAGCTGTCGACGAATGGAAAAAAAGCTCGGCTGATAAATGTAATTGTAATGTATGAATGGGTCGTGAATCTGATTAGCTAGGTATAAGATAGTGTTGACCAGCCGTTACCCCTCCCATTTTCGGCCTTGTGCCAGTTTTGTACGTAAGTATGAAATAAATAATGCGGAAAATTCGGGCATTTTTGGCTACGGCGTTTGTTAGAGAGTGAGTTATTTTTCTGTCTGGTTACACGCATTGTGATTTGAGATAGTACCGGCGAATAGAGTTATCAGCATTTCTTTCTGCCCACGATATTCGAGTCTGGACTTACAGTGATTTTTCTTTGTGTTGTGGAAGTAATCTGCGACAAATACTTCCTTTGCTTTCAGAACGCTTACATATAGATATCACTCTTATTTACTGATGTCATGTATGGAGATCCGTACAAACAAAAAACGGTACATTATACACGCGCACACACATAATTCAAGTTTTTTAAAGTGTTGGGGTGGGGGAGATCACTGAATTCTAGTAAGCTTTTCCATTTACGATTAAGTTTTTATTTAATATCTAACCGGTACAAATTAATACAGAATTCTAAGATTTAAAACTTTAAAAACATTCGTGTAAAACTCAGTCATAAATGAATTAAAAGCTTTTCTAATTAAATAATTTTTCCATTTTTATTTTGCGATTTAAAGCAGAGTTTCTGTAACGGGAGATCCTGTTTCACAATATAATTGATTTAGATTCTCCAAAGACTTGTGCTTATAACTAATATTAAGCACTACAAAAACGAAATTCTCAGTTTCTTAAAATCAAATAAGTGTCGGCGCAACATGTAAAAATATTTAACGAAGTTTTGAAGTCTTTTCTCTTAAAGATTTCGACGATAAAACTTTTTAAGGTTAGCACATTTTTTCATCATTAATTTTCGTTTAAAACGGATAGTCCCCTGATTTTTGGCAAGTAGTGTAAAACATGGTAGCAATTTTCTTCTTTCATTCTGGAAAAATGCATACATTCTTGTAGTACCTAATATATAATGTCTATATATCTACATTATATTAGGTACTTCCATAATGGATGCTTTGAAAAGATAAAAATCAGCAATGCAATTTTACGCTGCACAGCATATCCAATTGACGACAGTAAAAGAGATCAACTTCCAGCGATATATAAACTTGTGAAACTCCAGAAATTTAAAGGGACAGAAACAGCACCTAAACTGCAATACGATAGACTTTTGGCATGAAAAGCAGTAAATACAAGGAACGAAATGGAAACTTGAAGTGGAAAAAATTAAGAGACGCTTTAGTAACATCAACAATTGAGATCACAAAAGAAAATAAACGAAAAAAAAATTAATGGATGGCAGATGAAATTCTCGACATGAAAAGGAAACAAAAAACAATTTCAAAACAAAACGGAATATAAATACTACACAAATAAATAAGGAACAAACGCAGGCAGGCTAAAGAGGAATGACTCAACGAAAAATGTGCAGAAATAGAAAGAATGAGTAACACAGATAAAGCAGATAGGCATAAAAATTAAGAATTAACAGGGCAAAAGACATGTCCATAAGCAGGCTGCATAAAATCTAACAACGGAACGCTGATATTAAAGAAAAATCCTTCAGAGATGGAAAGAACGACCTGCAATACACAGAAATATCGACGGGCCAGAAATATTAAAATCTGTACTGGTCATATTGAACAGAAACAGCGTCAGGGCCAGACGGAATTGTAAAGTCGAAGCTAGCAGCCTTAGACGATTTTAGCATAGACACGATTACAAAAATTAATATTAAGTTGGTGCAAAAATAATGTCATTTTCTCACATATGTTACTATGTGAGAAAACGACATTAATTTTGCACCAACCTAATAAATGAAATATACTATAATGGTGATATACTGGAAGAGCTAAGCAGATCTATTTTCATAGCACTGCCTAAGAAGCCAGGTGCAAACGAATGTGAACTCCATCGAACAATCAGCCTAATGATCCATATAACAATTCTGATGAATAGAACGCACAAGAGAATAAGACAAAAACAGCGTGGGTTCTTAAAATATACTGGAACAAGGAACGCGATATTTATGCCCAAAATGTTGTCAGAAAGATCAAGTGTAGAAAGACGTGTAACTGTGTTTTATAGATTATGCAAAGGCGTACGGCAAAGTACGCCACAAAGATATGTTTGGAACGCTGAACAAGCTTTTCATAGAAAAGATTTAAGTCTAAGAAATTAGAGTCCATATTAGCACTAGAATAACATTCACTATCTAAGGAATTTATTCCGAAATGACATATCCATTCAAATTTTATGTTTCAGGAAATTTTTCTTTTACCTGATTTGATACTGAAAAAGAAATTCACTGTAAAAATTTGACAATTCTCAACAGGAATTTTAAGTTTGAAAAGTTGATGTATTTGATATTTCACGTAGGTATACCTTGCCCCATCTCTGGATAATTCATGACAATGGAGAATTCGATATTGCACAGGGTGTTCCAAAAGTCACGCGACAAATGGCAGAAAATATACACTTGTGAAATAATAACCATAATTCGATCAATCTCTTATACTGTCACAGAGGTGAAATAATAACCATAATTCGATCAATCTCTTATACTGTCACAGAGAAACAATTCCATTTGGTAAATAAGTATAAAATTTACAATGTTATCAATGGTAATACGACTTTTGGAATACCTTGTAAATATTTTATTTAAAAAAAAAAAAAAAAAAAAAAAAATGGGAGTAAATTATTGAAAAACAATGTTAAAGATGAGATTTACGACAAACACATACACACATATCTATGTCAGAATTATTAAAACTGAACATACTTTATATTTTACCAATTTTCTTTAAATTCCTTTGTTTTCCAATAAATCGATAACGCTGTAACTTTCTCATATCTATCATTTAAAATTAATTCATGGATATACATTTTTTTCAATCTTTTTCCCTCTCTCGTACTAAGAATTTTTCACGTAATTATCTTATCGCTTGTTTTACTCTATTATCTAATTTCCTCTTATAGGACAAGTACTTCTTATCCTACTGTTACAACGAGGTTCCTTATCAGATTTTATTTCAGGATTACTGAGTTTTATTATGGTCAATAATTATAATTTGTAAATGTCTACAGCAACAATAACTGATCTCAATATTTTTATTGAATAATTCCGATTTTTGCTGATGCGACAAAATGGGCACTAATTTGAAGAATAGAGATCTTCATCGGTTTTTCTGTAGTGACGGTGTCACGTAAACCAAATAATGCTACAGTATCTGTCTATATTTCTATTATGTACATTATTTACATTATTCGGACTATTGTCCTTGTCTTTGTTGCCATATTTCGGCCTTCTTCTGGTTGTTGGAATGCCGAACTGAACCACTTATTTCGGGGCAGGGGCTGACTGTTCCACGTGACATGTCTAATGGAGGTCAGTTATCTCCTGTTAATTCCCCTCTCTAAGTTCTCCATTGCCTTAACAAGGTATTGAACTCACACTCTTTGGGTCCTGTCACTGGATCTAACTAACGCCGTTATCCACTGCGCTATTGTGTCATCTGTGTATGAATTTCTAGGTATTATGAACCCAAAAATGCCCGAATTTTGCGCTCCCGAATCTAGAACACCAACTGCTTTTAGCGGCAGAACCTATTTTTTTCCTTCGTCGACAGCTGGGATAGTAGGTTCCGTAATTTGCATATCAGAATACTTTTATAGCGACTCCTGCGACGGACTTGTTTTTTTTTTCTTTAATTCAATTATTCCATTTTCAGCATGTTATGCGGAATACGTGCCCTTCAGTTTGGTAAGTAATTTTCTTTTTCGCCACTTTTTCCGTCGTAGAATACACGCGACACGCTGTCGCTTGGTTTGACGAGGTAAGTCACCGTTTTCTTTGCTATACTCCCCCTTGATCTCACTATCACAAATCGAACAACCTGGAGCAGGTCTCTTTATCCTGGTGCTTCGACGTAATGGCACTAATTCCCTTACGCGTGTCGGAGAGTCGTCTCCTGAGGAGTCATCAGACGTATCTCGAGTTTCCAGAAGTTCTGTGTCTGTGGAAGCATCGGATTCGCAGATCTCAATTATCTGCTCACTGTCAGACGATGAATCATCGGATTCGCTCGGCGATGTATCAGAATCAACGAAAAGGCGAAGATCTTTTACATGCCGTGGCATCCCGTCAACTAGTACGGTTTGTGGACTTATAATGTCCGTCACGCGACCCACTTGATACCTGGAGGTACGCCGGCCATGGGGAGCTTTCACCCATACACTGTTCCCAACTTTGTATATATTGTGATGCCTACAATGATCGGGTGGTAATGTTGTAGTAATTCCTTTCACTTTCAGTTGGTAACGGTGAATCATATTGGCAGGCGCATTAGTCGACGATATATCATCCTTCGGCGTGATATTATGCCAGTATACTGCCTCCATTATCGAACACTGCTTTCTTGCTGCAGGAAATCTTTAAAGGACTGTGGTGAACAGTCCCGTAGAAGCAAGTGAGCCAGAGTGGCTTGCATCTGGTGTATAGGAGAATAAGGGTCTTACCTTAACGGGCAGCACGTGACATCAAATTTGCTTCGGGAAAATGGCATTACTCTCCCGTCCAGCCATTCTAGCAGTATGCGCAAGAATGTTTTTTTTTTTTTTTTTTTTTTGTACAGTTTGGAATGCTTCCACCAATAGCAAGTCGTGTGCTGATTGGTAGAACTGGAGGAGGCAATTTGCCTGTGTAACCGAGAATAACAGCGAAGAAAGCTGATTGGATGGGAACCGCGCTGTTGGCCTGATAAAAGAGTGCTGGAGCCATGAAAAAGGGGAAAAAACAAAACAAAAAAACGTTGACTATACGTAGTGACGTGTGAAGAAGGCGAGAACGGTGAATTGAACCAGCGATATTATGATTTGTACAAGTGACTGCTGGGAGAGCAACAGACTTATTTATGCTACAAGGACTTACTGCGAAATGCAGTATCATTGTCGGTCAAGATTTCTGATGGTGGGCCTCGTTCAAAAAAATACTTTCTAACTGCGGAATGACGCTTCTTGAGTCTTGTTGAAGCAGGCATCACCATATCGCAAATCTACTAGGGCCACAATCGATTAACGTAAGGTAGTGTTGCCCACCGCAATGTGTAATGTCCATTCCTAAGCGGGTCCAGATTTCAGTCACACTTTGGTTGCCACGAGGCCAATGACTTGAGGCTCGGTCAATTGACTAGCATTCTTTACATTTTCTGACAACTGCCTTGACGGCCGCCTTGGATGTCGTAGGGTAGACTCGTCTTACAAAATATAGCGTCCGCCTGACGCCAGGGTGTCCACTCTGGCAATGTATGGCACGTATCTGATCAGGAGAGGTTTCGTTCACCATGGAAGCGCATATCGGGCGTGTTGGTTCGGTTTCCTCCTTTATCATATACCATCGTTGCAGTACTCTGGTGAGCTTATCCGCTCGATTCTCACTCGACGTTACTAATCTTATCGTGATCAATAAGTTATACTCTTGAATCAGCTTTTCAAGAGTACTCAAACGCCTCCGGATCAGCATCTCACTTGCCGCCTTAGTTCGTATTCTGGCTTTGCCAGTGAGCATGTTTGATACCCACCGGTGCACACACGCGGAGTCCGTGAAGAGGTGTAGCTCCGTTGCGCTCCACTGTAATGCTAAATTGACGCCCTTCAGAATAGCATCCAATTCTGATAAATTGATATGTTGGGCGTCCTTCACAGGTCGCAGCCAACGTGCGTCTTCTACAACGCTTCCGTTAACCTCCAACGAAACCCCTGTGGCGAGAGAACTTGTGTCGACCCATACCTCATAAGCATTTCCGCTTGTGCACCACTTACCGTGTGCAGGGTCGTTCTGGCGTATTCTTTCCGCTATGTCCTCAGTCATGTTCTTAAGGGGAGCATCTGTCACTTCGCCGTCCCAACCAGACGTGATCGATACTGTCCTGCGTTTTACAAATGATGCCGCAACTCGAAGCCACCCATATCCAGGAACGTGACCCACCAGTTTTCCACACCACGAGAAGATGTTACGTCGTGTCAGGACCTCAGGAACTGATGGAATGCCATTTTCACGTGTCCACTTAAGCGTGTTGTTATCTTCTGCGACGTGCAAACCCAACACATGTGTGCCGTCTCGTAACCGCCCCGGATCCTTACAGGTAAAACCGAACGCAGCCATGTGCTCTTTCACGCGAGCTGCTGAAATCATACTCTTGCAACATAAATATCATCAATATATGATGAGGTTGCCCGTCGAACTGACTTCTTTCTCTAACGCGGCGTCAACAGTGGCCTTCATTATGGCTGGTGCAACATTCAACCCGAAACCCATTCGGGTCAAGCAATATCTTCGCCCCTTGCAGATTACAGTTTGAAAGTGACAAAATGACTTATGGATATGTACTTGCAAATAAGCCTGCCGTAGGTCAAGGATAGCGATTTCCGGTCCTTTTTTACGCCACTCCCTCAGTTTTTGTGCGTACACGTTAGCTTTGGCTGTGTGTGCGTCCAGACACTCATTCAGCTCTCCATAGTCTAATACTGGCCGCACTTCATTTTTGATTTTCTGCACCACCGCCATCAACGGAATTAAACCTTTTGGAGTACAGAGTTCCTTTTCAGGATAAGGCTGCAACCAACCGTTATCAAGCCAGGTCTTGGTCGTATTCCTCCTTGACTCCGTTTGGTATTGGCTACTCGGGCATCCGATTTCGCAAACTCTCCGGTGATCGACCATTAGACCACTTCCATGATGCGACCCATATCTTTTGGCTTGGGTCGAATTCGGCACAGAAATCAGGTTCTTCTATTTTAATGGTGGCACAACAGACTATTCCACACTTGGGAAACCGTACATCGCCACTGTTATTTGGATTCCGCCCAACTTTTTAATGGCGTCAAACCTGAGCAGCAAGTCGAAACCCAATACCAAAGCTTCGATCTTAAGGGGGGGTTGCGTTATCCACGTCAAGGTATTGTGTCATCTGTGTATGAATTTCTAGGTATTATGAACCTAATGTCTTCAGCATTTTTTTTTTTTTACCAGTGCTCATACTGCTGAAACGTTCGAAGCGTTGTGATAAATATAGCAACAAAGATGAGAACAATAGTCCGAATAAAATAAATAGTGTACATAATATTGCTACCTCTATTCTTTTTGAGTTTTTTTTTTTATCCGTTGATTAATTGTATGCACCATATCCGCTAAGACGATCTGGTATTTTTTCTTTTAACCTCGGTACCGCCACGAGATCGCTAAAAAAAGAGCATGGCATGAAGAAAAAAACGGCAAACTTGACGAAAACAAAATCTTATCGTCTAGATGTTTGTTATTAAGAGGAAAGATCAAAGTATTTTGGGGGTAACTTTTTATATTTTTTAATCGTTCCTAGAACGTCCGAAATTTTCGTTAAAAATCTTTTTTTTTTTTGAGTCAGCAAAATTCAGTTTTTTTCCATTTTATAAAAAAAACTGGAAATCTCACTTTGAAATTCTTTTAAATATCAATTATCATTTTTTCAAAATTTATTTTAAGAAAATCGGAAATTATGTTTATTTAAAATATTTTGAACAAAGTTTAATAAAAACAAAGCAGGTCATAAACTTTCGCGTCAATTGACAGGTGATGCATGACATTGACGGATTCCGTGAGGCTAATTTGTTCTACGGAAGAAGAAAAGTGAAATAATTTACATTTAAGTGAACAAATTATTTACCTCGTTATTTTTAAGGAAAACTTTCAGCGCTCCAATGTTTTTTTTTTGTACTTAGCTTTCACCTTTACGTTTACGATGCTTTATGGAAAATATATTCTAAAGAAACTAAAATAAGACTTAAGAGTGAGATTAAATTTCATAAAGGTATCTAATTAATTTATAGGTACCTTTCTTATGAAATTTTATCAGAAGTGTACATAAAATACTATAATTTTATGTATATTTTGTGTTATTTGTATTTCCATACATTTTATTATTGATTTTGATATTTCATTTATGGAAAAATGTCATAACTGAGATTAATATAAAAATAAGATCATACTGATACTTGTAGGTACACTTCTCAGTTGAAATTGAAAAATCAAATTAACCTCTCCACACGTGTTTCGCAAAAGTAAAGGCCTTAATAGCGGAGAATAATGCTTAACTCAAATAACGCAACTTAATTGTATTCTGGTTGGTCTTCCGTACTTTATAAGTACAGCCCAATTATAAACACAAAATTACATTTCTTAATTACTGCGGATCTTCTAAGTCAAAATGATACAATTTGCAACGCGCTAAAAAAAATCTATTTCATAAGTAGACTTAGGAAACCCGATGCGGCTTTTAACTAAATGCTTATGTTATTATTAAGAGGAAAGACCAAAGTTAATATTTTAAAAACTTAAATGTAAAAATCTATTATAATTAAGAAATAAATGATTGTATTAAAAATTCATTTTTCATCGAAAATAGTTTTTGCTTTCAGAAAATATTGTCCATATTCATAAAAGCAAATAAAAACATGTGAAATTAAATAATATCTTTGTTTTATTGAGTTTTGTATGTTACAATTCAGAGTTGATTTTCAGGTAGGGGGGGGGTCCAATTAAAAACAAAGAAAACATGATTTTCATTCCTCAAAGCCTTGTGCTTTTAATCACTAAACCCGATGCGATCGAATTTCTAGCGTTTTCATAAAATTAGATATTGGGTGGGGGTAATAAATATAAAAAATATTTCTGCCATGACTTTAATTAAAAAGACATTTATAATAATTTTGATCATCTGTGAATAGTTCCTGAAAGTTTCATTAACATCCGACAAATATTTTTATTTTTACAAGATTTTCCAAATTAATGCATGTGATACCCCCCACCCCCCAAAAAAGTGTTAAAAATTGTCTTAATAGTTCCGGTGATACAAAGAGAAACAAATTTTTTTTAATCAAAATTTAGAATGTTCTAAAAAGAAGGAAAAATTGTAAAAAATATTTAAAAAAACTTTGGTCTTTCCTCTTAATAACAAGCATTTAGACGATAAAATTTTGTTTTCGGCAAAGTTGGCGTCTTTTTCAAGCTATGCTCATTTTTAGTGATTTCGTGGAGGTACCTATATTTGAATATTTTATCGGAATTGTTAGCTAATCTATCTATTGATGTATGGATATGCTAGTGACTACTGGAGTGGGGGGGTCGGACTTGGTATCTGCATAAAGGCTAGTATCCTTGATTTGTCTATAAGGTCTATAATAACTAATCACTAAGGTCAACTTGATGTGATTGATGATAAAATGAAGAAAGATGTCCATAGAAACTCGAAATAGGTAACCAAACAAAGTGCTGTAATGAACAAGAATTCGTCTAGTAACATCGATTTGTAATCTTTACTAAGTTTCACACCAACTGCGACCATCAGACGATAATAACCTTACGGTGAAAAAGAAAGCTAGCCAAAAAAAAAAAAAAAAAAATAAAAAAATGTCACCCCAATGCGTTAAAATAAAATAAAGAAAAACTGCATTTTTAAAGGTTATCGATTGTGTATAAAGATAATGAATCTGAAACTAGTTAAATACTTTGATGAATGTAGCAATTTATTCCTACCAGAATAAGAATCTTAAGTTAATTGGCAATCATTTTTCTTTTTTTTTCCTAAGATCAAGTCGCTATTTGATCTACATCAATAATGCTGTAATCATTAACAAAAATCAATTACAAAACAAAAGGAAAATTATTGCATTTTTTACACTAGTATTAGGCATAAATACCTAAAACTCATAATTGTTATTTTTTATATAAATAATATGAAAAGCAAAAATACTTAAGTAAAATAAAATGACAAATTAACAAATGGCCAAGCGACTTACCTGTCAATTTCTAACACACCTAAGCAATGATTGATAAATCCCTGCCAACTGGAAAAAAATAGCGGGAAAACTTCAGTGGCATTAAATAGGAAAACGGAGACCACAGTAAATGTAAAACTAATTTTCATTGGCTAAATTTCAAAAAGACTCAAATCAGTATCAATCCGAGTCTAAATTTCCCCGAATGCAATAATAGAGGCCATGAAGCTATCCGGATGCTAATCAAACCTATTTGGATCACATAATAGAAGCATATTCTCATGATTTTTGAGGCACAAACACGAAAACACCAGCGATGAAAAACACTGGCAAAGCTTCCCGGAGCACCTGAGGCTGTTGTAAATATTGGCACTTTTTTTTTATATTATTTACAACTTGTTGGATTATCAAAAAAAAAAAAAAAAAAAAAAAAAAAAAACAGTATTATAATCAATAATATATGCAACTTTTCATAAATTTATTTGGCACTTTAGAATTTTTTTTTCTTTTTTTTTGGGGGGGGGGTTTATTCATATTTTTTGTGGAATTACTCAAATGTTGATTTTCGTTTACAACCATTCTGGTTTTGTCGATGGAATAAATGAACATTTGTGAAGATTTTTAAAATATCATTTCGCTCTTTCAACACAGAATTATGCCAATTTGAACAAGAAATTCATTGTTTGCGAGTATTTCCCGCATTTCTAGTTTTCCAATAATAAATTCATTATGTGTAGCGTTCTCATATCGCTTATTAATTTACGCTTATCATACGTTTTTTTTTTTTTTTTTTTTTTTTTTTGCGTCACTCGTACAAGAAACTTTTATTCCAGGGGACATTTTTTTTCTCATTACTCCTATTTTAATCTCATTGTATTACTTACTAATTTCCTTTCATAGGACAAGTACGTTTTATCTATAAGAAATGGTAAACCAGCGGTTTCTGGCAGACGGCGGTGTGAACGGAGAAAAACCTGCCTTGCTTGGATTATTTTTATTTACATGTTATTTTGCCTAAATGGTTAAAAAGGCGTAGTTTTTTTTTTTTTTTTTTATTTATTTATCTTAATTATATCCCGGTGTTCTCAATTACTGATCTACATTTAAGCTAATTTATATACCTACCATTTCGATCTACTCTTAATTATTTGACTATCAGACCATAGTAAAGAGATTTCTAAATCAAAGTCGCAACACCGGCAATCTGTTGCAAAGCTAACTCCAGACATAAGAGTAAAGCGTTTTTCTTTTCTCTTTTTTCTCAGTTTTTTTTCTCTTTCTCTCTCTTGTTTGATCGGGGAATAACATTTTCTTCTATATCTTTTAGAAGATTAACTATTAGGTTTGTGCAAAAATAATGACGGTTTTTGATGTTAAAAATACGTCAAAAACCGTCATTATTTTTGCACCAACCTAATATATTTCCCGCAGTTAAGTGTCCATTCTCAGCTTTTATTTCACCGAATGCTGGGTTTTTATTATGGTCAATAATTCTTTATATATTTCTACAATAACTGACCTTAACATTTTTATGAAATGATTTACATTATGGTGATTAATTAGGTACTTTCATGAGATCGCTAAAAACAAAGAGCAGGATGAAAAAGACACCAAACTTGACGAAAACAAAGTTTTAACGTCTAAATGCTTATGTTGTTATTGAGAGAAAAGTTCAAAGTATTTTTAATTTTTTAAAATTTTTTCCTTTTTAGAACATTCTAAATTTTGATTAAAAAAAACCTTGTTTCTCTTTGTATCACCGGAACTAGAAAAATAACATAAAATTTTTGCACGTTTTTTCTGTATGACACACATTAATTTGGAAAATCTTGCAAAAATAAAAATAATTGTCGGATTTTAATGAAACTTTCATAAACTATTCACAAATGATGGCAGTTATTATAAATTTTCTTTTTTTTTAATAAAGTCATGGCAGAAATATTATTCTCATATGTATTACCCCCCCTCCTAATTAATTGTACGAAAACTCTATAATTTCAATTTTGGGAAGATTAGTGATTATATTAGTTAAAAGCACAAGGCTTTGAGGAAACCAAATCATGTTGTTTTTTGTTTTTTTTTAGTTGGACAATCTCTACTTGAAAATCGTCTCTGAATTGTAACATACAAATCTCAATAAAAACAAAAAATATTTAATTTCAAAAGCAAAAAAATATTTCAATGAAAAATGAATTTTTAAAACAATTATTTGTTATTTCTGAAATATTTTATTTTTACATTAAATGTTAATTCTTCTTAAATTAGGGAAAAATTTGTAAAATTTAACGAATGTTATTAAGTAGATATATATTTACAGATTATAATTTCCAAAGCATTTTATAAACTAACGAACAACAGTATATATATATATATATATATATAAATATAATTTGTGTCAATAGTAACACTGTAAATCAAATCTACGGAAGACCGAAAGTATCATGCGTGAAATAAAAAAACGTCACGTGGATTGAGTTCCTGTCTAGTATTTAACTTAAATACTGAATTTTTAATACAATTATTTGTTATTTCTTTAATTATAATAGATTTTTACATTTAAGTTGTTAAAATATTATAAAATTAGTTAAAAGCCGCATTCAGTTTCGTAAATGTCCTTTTGAGATATCGATTTATTTTTGCGAAACACATCTAGAAGTTAATTTGATTTTTCAATTGAGAAGGGTTCCTACAAGTATCAGTATCTTATGAAATTTATATGATCTTATTTTTATATTAATCTCAGTTATGACAATTTTCCATAAATGAAATATCAAATTTAATAATAAAATGAATGGAAATACAAATAACACAGTCAAATGTAATAAATGTACATAAAATTTCATAAGAAAGGTACCTATAAATTAATTAGATACCTTTCTTATGAAATTTAATCTCACTCCCAACAGTCTTATTGTAATTTCTTTGATATATTTTCCATAAAGCATCCTAAACGTAAAGGTGAAAGCTAAGTTTTAGCGATCTCGAGGAGGTACCCATGATTAATCAATATGAGAAATATTTTTTCACAGAACGTTATTTTTCAGTCATACTGTATGGGGAGGGGGGGGAAGATATGATATTCCTACCAATTCATTTTGGTTTTCTTATTCGTTAAATTTTGTTTTTGCATTCACCGCTATTTTATTTGAACCAGATTAAATCTTTTAATATTTTATCTCAATTGGTATTTTATCTATCTATTGATGTGTGGATATATTGGTGAGAACTGGAGTGGGTCCGAAATTGGTATCTGTATAAAGGCTAGGATCCTTGGTATATCGATAAGGTTTACGCAGCAAAGAAAGGCACGGCTGTTTGGAGTATCAGTTGTGCCCTCTCTTTTCAATCACCATCGGTGAGATGACAGAACAAGAACCACACACGCAAACGCGCGTGGCTGAAGCTCGGAAACTTGCATAGGCCATGAATTCCTCTCGCAAAATCTGAGTTCAAGTTCCTAAATTGTAGCTTTTGGATCGGCCATATTTTCTGCGGTATTACGCTTTCGCACCCAACGCTTCACCAGCGCACCTCAAAATCCTGTTGTCCACCGATCGCGAATAGGTTTGTTCCCTACAACAGCTGTCGCAAGCAATGCAGTCTATACTGGTTGCTAGCAAACCATACTTACGGCACCAGTCAATGCAATTATCAATATTGTTGTAAAATTGTGCTCCAATCTTCAAAATGGTGACGTCTTCAAAAACCTGTTGATTGGGAACGCGTTGAACACCATCCATAATACTTGGTTTGAAATGAACAGTGAAGTGATGAATGTAAGTAGTGAAAAAAGGATAGCCAACAGGAAAAAAAAAATTTCTTGGGAAAAAAAATTACATCACGACAAAATATTACAACAAATGGGGGCGGGGGGACGAAAGTGTAATACAGTGTAACCCGGATATAAGAGAGTTGTCGGGACTGGAGAAGAAGTCTCTTATATCCGGGTTTGGTCTATTTTGTTTAGGTAAGTATGGCTCTAATTTGGGACCAGAGAAAATCTCTCTTATATCCGGGTTACACTGTAGCGCCATATTTTCTTTCACGTATTTTGTACGCGAGACACATACAAGCGCGTTTTAACCCGTTTTCCCTTCTACAGCTTATAATTAATCACCGAGGTAAAGTCCGCATCAAAGTATTGAACTACTTTCAGGTTTGTTATTTCTACACAAAATCAATAACCATTAAAACTGTGTAGTCTTTTTCTTTGCTTATTTAAAATTTTTCAATCATGTGGGCGACTTTTTAATTTTTGTTCTCCCAGATAGGTTATTTAATATTGTTACTGGTTCTTTGATCCTAATCACTTGAAGATCATAATTGACGTGGAAGTGTTTATAAGTCGATGTCACTAGATGATTTCCTGGTGTTCCTCTGTCTTGTTTGGATAATCTTTTCAAGTATAAAATTTATTTATTTCCTCCAAGATGAACATCTTGCGAAGTTATGGACAATTACCGTATTTCTAAGATTATACGCTATTTAAATTTGTATGGCTAACTAGCAGAAAATCCTACTCGAATCTTAAACCGTTATTAACAGAACTAAAAGATTCAGGGGTTTCAATAAACAAACAGTTGCAAAACAAAAACGTTGTTATTACAATTTTTTTTTTACACATGAACATTATTATGTGCAAATCTCCTTGAAAGTTATTAACTAACGATTTGTTGCTATTTTTTTAATATTCATACAAATATACTAATTAACTAATTAAGGTAAATAATTTACAAAATCGACTTATCTGATAACTGGGAAAATATTTATTACAGTAAAAATAAATATGGTATACGGTCAACAACAGTTAGAGAGACTTAGACATCGCTTTCGAATTTTTTAATCTAACTGGTCACGTTGATTGGCGCAATGGCAACCGATAGTTGCTGGAAAATTATATTTATTACTGGCCGAAGGGAAATTGGGGAAAAGACTGGTCTTCGCTAACTATACTAGTCAATCATGATCACGACCTATTCATCTGACACAAATTATCCAATTACCAAAAGAACTCATCCATCTTCATTCAATCCTACATATACCACAATACCGCATATTCACAAAGGGGGACCTACAAAAAACACCCAATGATATAAAAATTTTAAAATGTCTAAATAGAAAAATATATAAAAATTTCATGAAACATGAAATGAGGGGGAGGGAATGAACCCAGTAAACTAAAACAAAAAATTAAAAGAAAAACAAACTAAAACAAAACGGATGTAAAACCCGTCCACACCTCAAAATAATCAGAGTGGTCGCTGTATTTTGCACACACACACACACAGAGAGAGAGAGAGGGAGAGAGAGAGAGAGAGAGAGAGAGCGCAAGAGCAAGAGCAAGAGCAAGAGAGCAAGCGAGCAAGCGAGCAGCGCACTCACTAATGGAGTGGGGAAGGAAAATAAACAGTGGAGTGGGAAAAACAATGTCTGACAGAGCCGAGATGAAAAAGGGGACCAAAAACAAACTGGGGAAGTTGGGAATCTCAACCTGGATCATAACAAAAGAGAATGTCGGGGACAGGCCGGGAACAACACTTATTCACATTAACTAGGAAATCATAAAATAGTCTAATTTAACCAGGAGAGGGTTCACGGGGAGCCGCCTCGTTGTGACCAAGAGGACTTAAAAAAGGAACTCAATGCTAGCCCCTCTCACACAAACCGAGCTTGCTACTTTAACCCATTTGATGAAATCTGTCGATGTCAAACGCTTTCTATCAGTTCTGATCTTCACCTTCAGCTGATGTTGAAAAAATCCGACTACAGCCTGATGAGAATAGTGTTCGTATCGCAAGATTCACTTCATCCGCGACGCCCAAATCGCCATTCGAGCAGCGTCAGAAACACCATTCGTTTCTCCCAAGAATACGAGGGCGACACATTATTGCACACGCATGCGAGATCGATGAGCATGAGAACATCTGGAGTGATACGAGCAGTCAATTCGCCGACATTGTAACAGAAAGGGCCCACCTGAGGACAATGGTAAAAGGCGTTTAAACCCGTTTCTTCTAACACAAGGTCACACCGATGACAGTCGGGAAAATCTGCCCAGCCCCATCTGAAGATCCTGTCATTGAGAGATAGCACATTCCGAATCAATCGCCAGGTAAGCGAAAACTCAGGGATACTGAAGTAATTCTCACAAGACTAGAAAGAGCAAAGCTGGGCCAACAACAAGCCGAACCGTCCACAGAGCGGATCCTTCGCGAGTCCCTCCATTAATTCGCGATGCAAGACTCTGCGAGGCTGTGAAAGGTCAGTGGATCGAGGAACGACTCTCAAGGCCACTTGACATTCGCTGAAGAAACTCGACAGTCTCTTGAACCTACGACGGAGCTTAGCCCAGGAGATGGGAGGAGTGATGGTAAGGCTAGGGAAGGCGTTTCTAACACTCCCCGCCAAAATCGAATCCTCAGTCAAACGCGGCGTAGGAAAGACGACCTGGAGGCGTGTCGGTGACTGACCCAGTGTGGTGACAACATTCTTTGCAGACCTTCAGCTTGCGCCCACCACACAAAAGGGGTGAACAACAAGGGCTCGATCGCCTTCCTATGGTCCTTGCAAAGAGGATGTACAGCCAAGAATAAGAGGAAAGTGGCACACGCCTCAGCTCTACCTTTCAAGGACAACCTCCTTCGCAGCCAAGTCCCGACCGACACTTCGACCTTTGCCTGTACTTCTGACCAATTTTTCTCCAGCTGGAGCTCGGGTCCAAACCTCACTCCAAAAATGGGGACAGGACCGTCCGTCAAGCCAAAGGGCCAATATTTCTTGGAAAAATAACGGGGAAAAATTCAGTGACATTAAATAGTCAAACAGACCACAATAACTGTAAGAACAATTTTCATTGGCTGAGTTATAAAGAATTAAATACATATAAGCTCAGACCAAATTTTACAGATTAAATAATAGAGGCTGATTGGGCGGTTTTTGGTAGCCCCCCACCTTTGAGAGGATGCAGTATTATGGTGTATGGAGGATTGATTGGTGACGGACGAGTTTTTGTGGTGAATGGGCAAATTGTAATGAGTGAATGCGTCGTGAATTGGATTAGCTTGGTATAAGATAGTGATGATCAGCCTCAACTCCTTCCCAGTTCTGGGCTTGTGCCATAATTGTGTAATTTCACACAATAAATATCAATAATAGAAGCTGTTGTGTAATGGTTAGCAGGCTTGGCTCGCTAGAAGAATTATGACCGAGTAGGGAGTTCGATCCTCGGCCTTGTGCCACATTTAAGCTACGCTTAGAAAATCACCAGAATAAAAAATTTATTGCAGTAAAAATACACGAAGTGGTGTAGTGGTTAGCAAGCGTGTCTTGACCAACTACGAGCGAGCTCGATTCACGCTTTCGGCTTTGTGCCACATTTAAGCTAAGCTTAGTATATCGCTATAATATAGGCCGTGAAACTGAACCGGAGATGATTATACCTCATTTGATTGCCCTGGGATGTTTTTAATGCCTCAATACCTCCCCACTGTGATACAAGGAACAAACATCACTGACGAAATTTCTCAGCGCACCGCAAGTGTTTAAGATGATCACGGTAGTTTCTTTTTCCTTCCAAGGTAGGTGTCTTTTCTTATTTTTCTCTCGGCATTTTTATTGGTTTTATTTGTTTTCAATACTTTAAATTCAACTCTTTTTTTCTTATGTATGTAAAAGCTTCAGATAAATTATAAGTAAAAGAACTGTGAATAAAGACAAAGGTAAGTTTTCCTTTAGTTAATTTGAAGATTAGGAACCGCGCTCAGTTTGCAATAAAAATTTACAGAATACTTACATTTAGGTGTAAATGTATATGCTTCATTCAAAAATGACTTGATAAATTTGATAAAATCTCCCGTATGGAGTTATCGACAGTAAAAGCTTTTCCAGATTTTTTTTTTAAAAGTAAAGATGTTTCTACTTAGTCTTGATGAAGAAAAAAATACGAAAATATATTATGGGCCAGCGTACTTAAAAACGGACGCAATTTTGTCTTGAGCTGTCAATATGAATCTGTTGGTCTGTCATCAGCCATTAATACAAATAGCTCACACACCCACCAAGATTAAATTTTGACTCATGCTGATGCGATTCGCTTACATTATAAAAACACATAAAATATTTAAATAAAATTTAGTATTTTCGGTGTAGTTAAGTAGTGTAAAGATTAAAGTAACAATTTCCCGTAAAATTCTCTTGACATTTCAATTATTTTAATTTATTATAATGTCGAGTTTTTCTGTCAGTCAGATAACAGCCATTGTTGCCTTTTGCCAATTCAAGGGAAACTTTGAATTTGTAACCGTTTAATTTATTATTAATGGTTTTCTTTGCAAGAAACAAGTTTGGACGCTTATGTTTGTCGTGAAAATAACTCCTTTTATACATTATTCAGACTATTGTCCTCATCTTTGTCGCCATATTTATTACAACGTTTCGGCCGTTGTACGCTCTGGCCTTATTAAGATGGTTGAATTTGGCGAACTGAACCGTTTATTTCGCCCATAGGGTAGACTGTTCTAGTTCCATGTGCCATGTTTTTTTAATGGATGTCAGTTATCAGCTATCTCCTGTTAATTTCCCTCTGAAAGTTCTCCACTGCCTTAACCGGGTATTGAACTCTCTCTCTTTGGGTCCTGTCACTGGATCTAACTAACGCCTTTATCTCCTGTGCCAAGGACACATGTCACAGTGGATCAAGTACACATGACACAGTGGACAGTGGATAACGCCTTTATTTTTTTTTGTCAAATATAAATGATCAGTTTTATTTGATTGAGGAGACGACATCTTGTACTTTTTCGATACTTTCATGCTATCACAACACTTTTATAATTTGGCATTTTTTTTAACTTCTCTCTTCATACGAGACAGATTGGCGGAATAAAATGGTCCACTTGTCGTCCTCAAACTTAATTCGCAGTCGTCCAGAATATTCAACAAACTTCACAGTTCCATGGTACTTGATGATTATTACAATTTTCAAGTTTACTTTACTGTTTATTATCTCAAATAATTGTCGCGTGTTCAAATAAAATGGCATATACTTAAATGTAAGAGGCACAAATATTAATTATAATTATTTATGACATGAAAGTTACAAAGTTCTTCTCCTTGACTGTAAAGAAATGAACATAAACTTTCCGAAAGAAAGTGGAGTTAGGAGACAAGATCAAAGAGAATCCGCTGTTGCTTTGGCCAGAAAGACAGGACGACGAGGTTGACTCGTGTCGCTTTATTGCTGTTAGTCCTTCTACCGATTTGAATGTTTGTTTTTTATGGTATCGTGTAGACTCCAGAAGCCTGTTTACTCATTACCGGAGCTGATTTTATTGGCTATTTATTTTTATTAAATTGTAAATCTGAAATGTGCTTGAAACCCAGAAGGCTGAACGGAGCCATTGCGCGATGTATGTTTTTGTCATTTGCTCCTGTGATTTACTACTGTTCACTTTCGCATACTCTACATAGTGAATAGTTCCATTAATCCTTCAAATCTGCCTTGCATCTTGAACTATTTCAAGCTATCAATGTGGTTTTCAACACTGAGACTTCGGAAATCAAGCTATCTCATTCAAATTGTTGCTACATTCGTCCTAACTAAAGATAAATGTTGTCATTAAAAAAAAAAAAATTTAAAAATTTGAGATAAGTAATTGATATGTCCCGGAAAGGGATATATTTGATCGAAGTAGCTAAGTGGTTTAGGCTACTGTAACCGAGTAGAACAATCTAGCAGGTAGCACTAATGGAACTGGTACTCGTTGCAGTCAGATTCAATAGGTGTAGGCAATAGGCATAGACCAATAGGATAGCCAATGGCGTAGTCCAATGGGCGCCGTCCTGTACCTCTACATCAGCCTGTATTTATGGCAGACACCAGCCAATCATATTCCTGTGAGGGGAACACAGGTGTATCCATATTCATTACATCAGTAATAATAGATAAAATATGAAGTGGCAAATGTGTAAGGTGGCGTATTTAACTGGAACATACATTTCTTATTTCTAAAAGAGGAAAAAGCCATGAAACTGATAACCATATTTGCAAAGTAGATTATTTCCGCTATCTGCTGAAAAAAAAAATTGACTAACTTAAAAGAAGCATTTGAGTTGTTTTATTCCTTTGACTTATGTTAAAGGGTACGCGACTTATTTAATCTTTTCCAG
Organism: Acanthosepion lycidas; assembly: GCA_963932145.1. NCBI lineage: Eukaryota > Metazoa > Mollusca > Cephalopoda > Sepiida > Sepiidae > Acanthosepion > Acanthosepion lycidas. The sequence goes on along the minus strand of OZ010594.1, from coordinate 80,168,078 downwards.
TTCCTTTGCGTTATTCCAAACAAAAATAGTATGTACATTATCTTTCTTCATCGGTCTGCGGTGGGGGGAATAGTTATCGGGTGTTGCCTATACAATCTGGTGCATAGAAGCTGTCGAAAATTTCTTCGACTGAAGGGTAATCATAGTCTGTCTGACAGTAAGTGATTGCGAAACACGCCTAGTCCGGCGTCCCAATTTTAAACAGGGATAAAAAAATAGAAGAGTTCGCAAAACAATTCCGTTCGCTTAATGAACAAAGTTAGGTGAAAGGAAGAGAAAGCAGACCTTAAATAAAAAAGTGAAGACCTGCCCATCCCACACTTCCGGTAACAAAACTAGAAAATCTGGAGCAGCCTCTCTTTGATAAAGTAGAATACAAAAGTATGCGGTATTATGGTATATGGACGATTGATTAGTAACGGATGAGTTCTTGTAGTGAATGTGCGAATTGCAATGAGTGAATAGGTCGTGAATCGGCCAGCCTTAACCTAATTCCCCTTTTCGGCCTGGTGCTAAAATTTTGTACTACAGTGTAACCGGGATATAAGAGAGTTGTCGGGACCGGAGAAGAAGTCTCTTATATCCAGGTTTCTCTTATATCCGGGTTTGGTCTATTTTGTTTAGGTAAGTATGGCTCTAATTTGAGACCAGAGAAAATCTCTCTTATATCCGGGATTCTCTTATATCCGGGTCACACTGTAGTACGAAATAAATCTGGATAAACTAGAATCCGTCAGCCACTCAGTTTTTACGTGCAACGGCCGTCCCATAAGCGCAGGTAATTTCACTTATTTTTCCACATAGTCGTGGGAAATGTGATATCGTCACTCGCTGATGCTATCAAATAGATATGTGTTACATCAACCACTTGTAAAATCGAAAACTATTTGCATTAATCTACTTGCACTTCCAATATCGAAGGCTGATTTTCTTTCCTCTTAGGCTTGATATTTTCCGAGCTAAAACAAATCGGTAATACAACTATAGGCAATAGTGTCAATATCGTAAAGCAATGATATTTCGTCTTTCCGTCCATAATAACCGTCTATTGATTTCAAGGAGTAATGAAACCTAAATTCCTACTTGATAATATTCCAACAAACTCTATTCGCCATAAGCGTATTGTGTGAGTAAATGACCTCGTGTATTGGAATATATTTTTTAATAATTTGTTTCCTAATCGCCACTAAAGACAATAAATGTCGGTATTGTTTAGTACAAAGATGACATCAATACAGTGGTTTTTATAAATCGATCAAACAAAAGCATTAAAAAGTTTCCTGTTTTGATTTTAGACACGTAATGTTTAAATTAAATTTATCATTGTATACCCCGACCCCGCCGCCCGTAAAAAAAATCAATATTCCCACAAGTAACGAAAATGCGTAGATTTTGTGCTGTTTGTAACAGCAGATATATACTAAACGGTATTGATAATGATTTAAAACTAAACGCCTATCCAAATCAACCAATAAAATAAATTCAAACTATTAATGCTATAACAATAACAAATCCAAAAACAAACCATCCGGAATAATTATCCGTTTCTACTTAAGAGCAGAATATTTTAGAATTTTTAACCCTCCATATTTACAGGAGGAAGAAAAATACATTGAGAATACTATTACTCCTCAAAGATCCTAATTATTTCAAGGATTATTTTTAATTCTATAATTTTTTAAACATCTAGAACACAAAACAGAATCTGTCTATATTTCCGAGATGAGGTATTATCTACATTATATTATTCGGACTATTGCCCTCATCTTTGTCGCCATATTTATTACAACGTTTCAGCCGTTGTACGCTCCGGCTTTCTTCAGGAGGTTGGAATGTCGAACTGAACCCTTTATTTCGCTCACTGGGGTAGAATGTTCTGGTTCCACGTTCCATGTTTTAATGTCATCAAGGACACAAAGGCACAGTGGATAAAGGCGTTGGTTAGATCCAGTGACAGGACCCAAAGAGTGTGAGTTCAATATCCGGTTAAGGCAGTGGAGAACTTTCAGAGGGAAATTAACAGGAGATAACTGATAACTGACATCCATTAAAACATGGCACGTGGAACCAGAACAGTCTACCCCAGTGAGCGAAATAAAGGGTTCAGTTCGACATTTCAACCACCTGAAGAAGGCCGGGGCGTACAACGCCCGAAACGTTGTAATAAATATAGCGACAAAGATGAGGACAATAGTCCGAATAATGTAAATAATGTGCAAAACAGAATGTTCACAAAAATACATACAATTTGAAATAAAATAAACATTATATCAATTAATTTTAATAAAACTTGATACATATCACCTACCAAATGAATAACGACTTCAGTCTAAAAAATGTGTAAACATAATAAAAAAATTGCTACAAGTACTCAAGTAAACATTGATTTAAGTAATACCAACAATGACATTAAGAAACCTTAAGCAGTAATTTACAAAATAAATGGAAAAACGTACCAGGAAATACAGAAGTGAAATCTCTCGGAATTTAAATAAACGCAAGATTTTTCATGAAAAAATACGCCCAAGGCATTCATCGCAATCGGTTTGACCATATTTTCGTCGTAGAGAATAAAATCTAATATATGTATGTTACAATTTATAGAAAGTGCACTAATTTCAGAATCTTTCACGGTAAAATTTCCATGCATGATCATAAAAATCTCACAAACAAAACTACAGCTATTAGAATAGGGGAATCCGAAAACGTTAGCGATAAACATTAAAACAGTTAGAAAGCTGAATGTAATCCATCAGTTTATGAATTTAGATACAAAAATGTATCTTCAGAGTTTCACGATATTGAATTGTTCATTGTATTTCGCCTCAGCTGTACATCCACAGATAAAAAAACCCAAAAAACAAAAAACAAAAAAACAAAAACATTTTTTAAAAGTTTTTGAAGGAATACGCGATGCAGGTAACTTTTCATTCTGTCAATCAATTATCCAACACAGAAACATTAAACACCTGATTGATTGTAATTTAATATTTTTAATATCACCGATTTTTTTTTAAAACATTTTACTTAAAATCGGAAACAGAACAGGTGAACATGATCAGATGAATACAAGAAATTCGTTTGGTTAAATACTGATTAAGGAATCTCCGCCCTATACCGATTACAGCAAATAATGCATTCTCAAACAGTTTAAAAATTGTGTGATTTTAGAACATTTACAATTCTGTTATGCAGAAATACAGAAACGCGTGTCAGTCACGCTTATATATATATATATATATATATATATATATATATATATATATATATGACACATGGCCACGTGAATAAAGGGTTCGGCTCAAAACGTTGTGAATATGGCAGTGAAGATGAAGATAACAGTCCAAAAAATGTAAGTAATCATAATACCTCGTCTCAGAGATATAAACAGAAAATGCAATTATGTTTTGATGCGTATTAACGCATCAAATCAGGCTTGAGTAGGGCGCTTCGAGGTGGTGTAATGCTTAGCAAGCTTGTCTCGCTAAAACAATTACGACTGAGTAGTGAGTTCGATCCTCACTGGGTGCCCCATACTTTCGGCCTTGTGCCACAACTAAGCTACACTTGGAAAATCACTAATCAGGCTTTAGTAAATAACTGGTGAGTAGACAATTTAAAAACAAGATACTCTCTTTTCACGACAAAAGGAAGAAAAGAGTAAGAAAGAAGAGATGGCTGCAGGGCTTGTTTTGTTTTTACTCAGATCAACCAATCGGAAAGGCCTATGCTAAGTTCAAAGTAAGGGGAGTAACAAAAGTTAAGAAGCAATTTATATATATAATCTTATCATTAGTACTTACAAATTGTTACGATATATTTGACAGCTTTAAGTAAGGTTTTGAAACAAATCATTAAAATAAATAATCGGTTAACACTGCTATTTCGCTTAATATAAACGATTGAGCTTGCTCTATTAAATCAATAGACGAACTACCAAAGAATATATACAGCTTTTTTGTTGACTGTTCTCCGGGAAAAAATAGAAAAATGGGATGAACAATATCCGAATTTTCTTTTAAACAATCCTGCTTAAAAACTAATGCTATAGAGACCCAAAAAATAATTATAACGCTACTTGTAAGTTAGGAATTACTCTAGCTGTATTATAGAGAAATAGATGATAGTAGATAAAATAAAAATACTGTCTTTCCTGATGGTGTAACTAGAACTGAACGACGTACATGTGTGAATATTTTGCATTATTCACATTTTTATTTCTGTTAAACACATTTGTGCATCTTTATTGTTGTTTCTGTTGCCATCGGAAATCCGAGGATCAGTCGTTTACTGTTTTCATAAAGTTGCTTTGTGCTAAAAAATATAAGTAGGGAAAGGAAGACAAAATATAATGAAAGGAAGAAATAACTACTCTGAAAGAAATAAAAATATATGAAAACAGAAATAACGATTATGAAAATGGAATTAACAAGAGAAAAATAAAATGAAAACAATTATGAACGAACAAGCTTTGTATTTAATAAATTGAAAATGAAAAATTTCTAAAGAAACCGATGTAAGCCAAACCATTAATCAATAAGGAAGAATTGATGGCTGTGGTAGAAATCGATCCAGAGACCTCAGAGTATTTGAAAAAACTTCAGTGGACCAATCGGAACCATTTAAAATCAATTAAGAGTTACTGTTAAACAAAGGCTTAATGGGTTCCATTTGAATTAAATGTGGAATGAAGACTTGTGGCGTATGGAGACTTACATTAATCATGTTCGACATTATGGCATCAACTGTTTTGCATTATATCATTACTGATGAAGAAAGAGTTGCGTAATAACAAAGAAAAATCTCACAGGTTGAATGTGGATAAAGCCCAAACATCAATTGAAATGGGGACTATTTGTTGTGGAGTGGTTTCGCAGTGGAGGCTTGGATTTGTACTAAGTCGGTCCTAAAATAGGTTCGACGTACAAAACGCTAGGAACTTAATATAATAGGTAATGACGCAGAGAAATCAAGTTGTGGTCGCTGATACTTTAGTATCCGTCTAACGGTCGTCCGGAATCGACTAGTATTTAGTCACCCCCCCACGAGGGCATCATGTGGCACAAGGCCGGTTTAAAGTGGGATCTCCGAGCCCATGGGCTCGGCCAAAAATATACACCTTGAACCCGTATAAACGGGTTCAGGGTCGGTTTACCTCCCCAAACGAGACTCTGCCCTTCGACGTAGCCTCGTTCGGGTTCCTCCCCGCCCGAAGGCGGAGAGTTCAACCGTTCAGCCGGTCGTCCGACGTTGACTAGTAGTTAGTCACCCCGCCACGAGGGTATCATGTGGCACAAGGCCGGTTCCCTGCTCGTGGTCTCGGCCAAAATTATGCCCATTGAACCCGTATAAATGTGTTCAGGGTCGATTTACCTCTCCGAAAGAGAATCCGCCCTTCGACGTAGCCTCGTTCGACTGACTGACCGACTATATTTAGTCACCCCTCCCCACCCCACGACGGCATCATGTGGCACAAGGCCGGTTTAACGTGGGATCTCCGATCCCGTGGGCTCGGCCAAAAATATACCCTTTGAACCCGTATAAACGTGTTCAGGGTCGGTTTACCTCCCTGAACGAGACTCTGCCCTTCGGCATAGCCTCGTTCGGGTTCCTACCCGCCCGAAGGCGGAGAGTTCAACCGTTAAGCCGGTCGTCTGACATCGACTGACTGAGCGACTCCTACTACTCCTACTTATTATAGGTGGGAGAGTCTATTAACAATAGAATAGGTGTATTTCACTATAAATCTATTTTACCTGAAAGTTTATCGCGAACATTTAATGGAACAAGAATAATTTTATATATTTCACCTTCCCAAAATCACCCAAGAATTAATGTTTATAAATATATTCTTTTGAAATTTAATTTGATCCAATGACAATGCCTGCTGACTTATTGCAAAAATGGATTTACTTAAACTGAATCAATTAAAGATGAAACCTCTGTCCTGCCTTTTAATTAAACTTGTCTTCTATTGGTAATCATTTGCAAAGTAATTATATCTTTACAGGCAATTCATTTCTACAATTAGTATAAAAGTAAGACAACTTGAACACATTTCTTCGTTGAATCAAGGAACAATGATTTTATGACGATAATTGATAAATTGTGTCTGGTTATATTTGCATAGAGGCAGACAGAATATATTAATCGAATTAAAATTAGTTTTTCCCAGGTAGCTTTTCAATTTTGCAATTCCATTTCGAAAACGATCATAATGCAGTAAGAATAATGGTAAAACCAGCAAATACCACTGACGTCAGGTGAAAATAGAACGCTCTAAAATGGAAGTAAAGCCATCAAGAGTTCTATCAATAAAGTTTTAGGTTCATGATCTTAGTCGTTGGTCCTGAGAAGTCCCTTACGAAAAGATTGAAACATTTAAATATTCGGCGAAGAATTGACGGAGATCTTTAGAGAAAACTGATGGAAATGCATGGGGTTCATTTCTCCTTAGTTGGTCCATGTTTATCATAATATGATACAAGTGTGAAAGGTGGTATCATTAGGATAAACGTCAACTGGATAGGGTTACATTTTGCAATAATATACAGCTTTTTACAGAACTACTTGTTAAGTGGGTGATTTATTAAACTTCCCTTGCGTCTTGGTTATCCTAATGCCTCCCACAAAGGAGATGATTATGAACAATGCTGTTTTATGGTTATATTAAATTTTAAAATTTTTCTGTAAAGGGGTATGGCTATCAACAAAGACAGATAATGGAAGTACGTCTGAAAAATAAGTTCATTCTTTTTGTTTCGCTAACGAGAAAAAGATGGAAGAAAATGTTCAGATAGGATTATCATATTAGCAGGTACCGTCATAAAAAAGTGATACCTAAAGTTTAAAATGCATTTTCAAAAATGAAAAATCTTTCTTGAAGCTTTTTAGTTTTAATTTCAAGTTAAGATTAAATTTAATATCTTCTCTATTAAAATACATTGCTATATTTAAAAAGAATTTAAATTAGAATAATTCTTTTCTAAATCGCTAAAATATAGTTTTGCCCATTTTAGCGAGTCTGTTGTCACATGATTCTTAAATAATCTTTCAAAAATAAAATACAGTACTGAAACATTGAGGAAGTTCTGCTGACTTAAAATTTCATTACTCTCATTCGAAAAATACTTTTAGTTTAAAATATTTCAGAAAAGAAATTTTAACACGGAGGTGGGTGTTTTTATGAGATGTTGACAACTATCTTGATATGTTTGAAATGTTTTTCTAAGCGTAATATATCTATAACAATTACTTGAATATGACGTGAGTGCCTCTTATATTTTTTATTACCCAGTGATCATAGAAAATTAAAATATTCTGAATTTAATATTTTATTAAATTTTATGTACCTTGGCTTTAAATTTACTTTAGTTATCGCACTTATTTTCTGATAATTGTAGACGTCTGATAATATAAATGTCCGTATTTACCAAAAAATTTGAAATTTCGCTTTAAAATACTGGGAGTCGCTGAATTGTAAGCTTTTCTATTTATCATTAGTAAATACAGATTTTACTTAATAACAATAACACGTAACCGGTATAAATTAATACAGAATTTTATGATTTAAATCTTTATAATTAGTTAAATTAAAACCTAAACAAAATGAAGATTCTTTTGTAAAAAAAAATCATTCATCAAAAAATCCATTTCAAAAGAGTCTCCATAATCTTATTCATAAAAGCAATTAAAAGTTTTTCTAATTAAATGTTTTAATTTTCTTGATTTTTATTTTATTTTACGACTCAGGAGATTTTCGGTAACTGCGTCCTGTTTAATAATAATAATAATAATAATAATAATAATAATAATAATAATAAAAAAGAACAATTGATATAAATGATGCAAACTTCTCCTTATAACTAATATAAACATTAAACCCTAATGATTTCCTCGAAATTTCAATAAAATTAAGTGATGGGTAACAGATGTAAAGATTTTCTAAAGAAACATTTAAAAATATTTCCATTTGTGAATAAATCTTTGAGAGTTTCATTAAAATCCGACTATTTTTTCAAATCAATGTTTTTCACATCAAAAAGACGTTAAAACTTTCTATACTGACGCAATAAAAATAAAATTTTAACAAATTTCGAAGGTTCTTATAAAATTAAAGAGAAATATAATTTAATAATAAAAAAAGATATATTTGGTCCTTTTTAATAAAGACTTTGGTCCTTTTTAATAAAGATTTTAACGATAAAACTTTGATTTTTTATGTTTATATTTGGGGTATTTTCTTTGGCGGTACCTACATATTAGCAAAGTTTTCTTACACATCACGAATAAAAACTGTCCTAGGTCTGAACTTGGAATAAAATCATAACCAACCATACAAAAAGAATAAACTGTTAAATTCTCATAAAAGACAGAAAATACGTTTTGAAAGGATTCTTTTTGGTACGGAATCGTTACAAGTATTATCAGGCTCAAAGATTTCACTTTACAGGTTACACAGATGTCAAATGTCGACTGTTTTGTATTCCATAGAAAAATCTTCACATGTATTAAATAAATTATTAGTTCTGAAAATGATTTTCATTATGATAGAAATTTTTATAACAAAACAGCTAGTAACAATTAAAGAAGATAAATCATTCGACTCCAACAAATGAATCTTTCTTTGGGCTGTGTCCCCTCAAGACGTAGGTGACCATAGCTGGCCACAATTTTCTGTCGTTGCAGATCTTAATAAATCTTGTCTTTATTTTCCATAAATCCTGTTCCAAAATCCATTTACTCACTATGCTACGCGTTATTTTCCTTTGTCGTTCAATCTAACCTCTTAGTATCAGATTTTCCAAACACACTTTCCTCAATATGTGCCGTAGAAATTTCAACTGTCTCTTCCTGATGTTAGGTATAAATATTCTTTTTGTTTCCATTTTCTCTAAAACTTTGTCGTTGCTCACATGGTATCCTCAGCATCCTTCTGTAGAACGATATTTCTCTTGCTTCCTATCTCCATCTTTATCTAGTATACTGACTTACAAAAAGACATGTATCACATAAAAGTTTAGTATTTTTCCTTGATTTTAGCGAAGATTTCCCATTTCTTAATACTCTGCTTAGCTTTTTGAATGCAGCTTTGCCTATCGTAATGAATCTACAGATTTCAGTGTCGCACTTTCCGTCCTCTATTAAGATATTTAATTTTTTATATTTGTTTGATTTTGATATCTCCAATTTGCAATTTGCATTTTGGGTAACGACCAGGCATTTCGTCTTTCTGCAGTTGATATTTAATCCTTTTTTTCCTTCACTATCTTCTGTAGGAGTTTTTGTAGTTTTCTTTCCGTGTCTGCTACTGTCATCTGCATATTTTATGTTAAGATCGTGGTCCCCTGTAATGAATCAGGGTAGGACTTCTAATTCTCTCAGAATCGCCTCGCCATATAGGTGGAATAAGTCCAGTGAGAATACACCTCCTTGTCTTACTCCCCTCTTTTATTTTTAGGTATCTGCTGAACTGTTTTTCTACCCGTGTGTAGGCGGTTTGCTGCCTGTCAGTTAGTTAAGTGCCATGCAGTAGGCCAGTTGCCATCCAAGGCTATAGAACCCGGTCTGTCCTGCTATTTACCCATAGCTAGAGGGAGAAGAGGATTGCTGCCAGTAAAGGTTCTTTATTTTAACATCCTTCCCAAATATGTCCAGATTACTGAGCAGTTAGAACAGATCTTCGTGGATGACTTTATATATAAAATATAAGTATACGTCTTTCTGCATTTGTATTGCTCTTTCTGATAACATTCTGAGAAAAAAATATCAATTTCCTTGTTAGTGTCTTTGAACCGCAATGTTCCTGTCCTATTTCCGGCCTGATTTTGCAGCGCGGTCTATTCATCAGAATTCGGATATGTTTTGTTATATTCTGTGCTAATAGGAATACATACCTGAAAACACTGTGGATGAATAAGTAAAGGTTTATTGTAAAAAAACAAACAAACAGTACAATAAGAATAAAGGTAACAGTTATGCACAAGGTTGTCGCAAGTCAATCGAGTAGTGAGTGCTATTATTTGGAAGGTCGGTAGTTCGCGCATAAGTCTGAGTCGTACTCAACAGATTCCAGCTAGTAGTATTTACCAATCTCCCCACGGGGTAAGATGTGGCACAAGGCCGAATTTAATGTTGGGCAATCCGAGCCCGTAGGCTCACCCAAAAATTCGCCGTAAACACCGCATAAATGGGTTCAGGTCTGTCTACCTATCCGGAAGAGCATGCCCTTCGGCATAGTCTTGTCCGGGTTCCTCTCTGCTTGAAACAGAGAGTTCGACAACAGCTAAGAACTGAGTAACAGATCCCAGCTAGTCAATATTTACTAGCCCCCCCCCACTCTCATCTCAAGTCAATCCAGTAGTGAGTGCTACTATTGAAAGTTCGGTATTTCTCGCGTAAATCTGAGTCGTACGCAACATATCCCAGCTAGTATATTTACTAACCGCCCCACACCATCAGATGTGGCAGGGGGCATAATTTAATGTGGGGTATCCGAGCCCGTAGGCTCAGCCAAAAATTCCCCGTATATTCTGTATAAAACGGGGTCGGGTAGCTGTTTCACAAGACGAGACTCTGCCCTTCGACACAGGCTCGTTTGGGGATCCTCTCTGTCCGGGGGCAGAGACTTTGACAAGTACAGCTGGAACAGATCCCAGCTAGGATATTTCCTAACCGACACCGCCGTCAGATATGGCACAAGGCCGGGTTTAACGCGGGTTCTCCGAGTCCGTAGGCTCGGCCAAAAAATGCCCGTAGAACACGCGTAACGGGATTGGGTTGGTCAACCTCCCCGAATGAGAATCTGCTCTTCGGCTGAGCCTCGTCCGAGTTCGTCTCTGCTCAGAGGCAGAGAAGTCGATCTGCAAGCCGAAAAGGTTTCGGCTGGAATATTCAACCACCCCTCGACGAGGGTTGCATGTGGCACAAGGCCGGATTTAACGTGAGTTCTCCGAGCCCGTAGGCTCCGCCAAAAATATTCCCTTTCGAACCCGTATAAACGGATTCAGTGTCAGTCAACCTCCTCGAACGAGACTCTGCCCTTCGGCATAGCCTCGTCCGGGTTCCTCTCTGCCCGAAGGCCGGGTTTAATATGGGTTCTCCGAGCCCGTAGACTCGGCCAAAAACTGCCCGTAGAACCCGCATAAACTGGATCGGGTTGGTCAACCTCCCCGAACGAGGCTCTGCCATTCGGCATATCCTCGTCTGAGTTCCTCTCTGCTCAGGCTAGACTTTGTACTCTGTTAGCTTACAGATACTTATAAGTTGTTTTTGCCTATAGTGTAGTCACTTGTGGGGGTGACAGGTTATTCCATTAGATCATTTGTTATATGGCTCATAATGCTGATTGTCCGATAGTGTTCATTCTTTTGCGCCTGGCTTCTTAGGCAGTGCTATGACGATGGTTCTACTTAGGAATTCCTGTATATCACCACTTTTGTCCATTTAATTTTCCGTAATCTTTTCTATGCCGAAATCATCTAAGGCTGCCAGCATCTCTATTACGATTCCGTCTGGCCCTGCCGTTTTGCTTCTGTTCAATTTGGCTAGTGCAGATTCCACTTTAGATTTTAATATTTCCGTTCTGTCGACGATTCTTTGTATTGCCGATTGTTCTCTTTTGTCGTGGAAGAGTTCTTCGATATATTCATTTTATTTCTGAATTATTTTTCTTTCTCTAATAACAGTGTTTCTTCCTTGGATATTAAGTAGGTACCTCCACTAGGTCGCGTAAAAAAGCAGTATATCACGATGAAGAAAGGCCAATAACTCAACGAAAACAAAGTTTTGTCATCAAAATGTTTATGCTGTTATTAAGAGGAAAGACCAAAGTATTTGTTTATTATTTTTTGAAATTTTTTTATTCCTTTCTAGCACGTAGAAAATTTTGGTTAAAAATTTTGTCTTTTTTTTACGACGGCGCAGTAAAAGAGAAAAAAAGGTTTGTTTTATTTTGCGCTTTGGAAATTCTTGCAAAAATCAAATAATTGTCGGATTTTAACAAAACTTTCAGGACTTATTCAGAAATGAATGAAATTATTTTTGAAATTATTTGTTTTAGAAAATCTTGTTAAAAACATATTTTTTTAAACATGTTTCCACCCCCTTACATATTTTCATGAAATTTCGAGAAATTAAATCTTTAACCATGGTATTTGTTTTATTAGTTAAAAACAGGACTATTTATAGAAAGTAAATTACCAGTTTTTTTTTAAACATTTAGCGGTTTCATAGGAAATCTGTTCTGAATTATAAAAAAATATGTAAAAATCTATGACATTAATTAATTAGAAAAGTTTTGACTTGCTTTTGTAAATACGTTATATTAAGGACATTATTTTGTGAAAAAATTTTTTCGATGAATAAAGTATTTTTATAAAAAAATTTTCATTTTTAAAATTTTTTTTATTAAAATAATATTAACTTATTGCTACTTCAAAAATCATTTAAAATTCTTTATTGCTTTTATACACGTAATTCAATGATAACGTTAATGGAAAAGTAAATTTACGAATCGAAATATGAAAAGCTCATAACAGTTGTTTGTACCCGCTCATTTTTAAAATAATTTTAAAAATAATTTTTAGTGAAAAAAAACGTTCCTATTTTCTATCTCTGGGGAATCTATACATGACATAATCCTTAAAAAGATCACGTGATTTGATTGTCGTCTGAAGCACTGCAATTATTTCCCTTCAATATCCAGTTCTGTTTCACATTGCAAAGAGTCCTTTCAAAATTTCTAAGTTAGTTTTAATTTTTGTAAATTACTTTTTTACTAAATATCTTTATTTTAGGTATTTATTTTAGTTTGGGTCGTATTTCATTGAAGTAATTTTTTTGTTTAAGTTAATAAGTTTTTAAATAAGTTAAAAATATTAAGAACCTAAGAAATGAAATCCAAACTAAAAAAAAAATTAAATAAAAAATAAATATTACATAATTGCTGAATAAATGTTAATATTTAAAACTTACTAGTTAAAAATAAAAACACGTTCGTTTACTTCGTAAAATGATGTCAAATTTGATCATCCATAAAAGCTGTCATCACCTCTTAACATCTCGATAACATCGATAACGTGAATAAAGACATGAAAAAATTCAGACACATCGTTAAGAAATGTTTGCATACAATTTTTTTATGCTATAAGTAAGTACTGTTTGTTTCAAATCGCATTAATTTAACTTTAAATTTTCTAATTTTAATCATGTGTCAAAACGTGTCAAAAATATATGATTTATTTTAGGAAGAAGTTTAAAATCAAAATCTTTTTTTGTTTATGGCCGCTTTTAAGAAAATTAAAAAAAATCGATCATATATTTGACATTACAATCTATATAATTTCTATCTGAAATACAACAGAATATGTTACTTACTGTAAGTAATAAATTTAATGCTTTAGCATTCAATTAATAACAACATTTTGATGACAAAATTTTGTTTTCGTTGAGTTATGGGCCTTTCTTCATCGTGATATGCTGCTTTTTTACGCGACCTGGTGGAGGTACCTAATTTTAAGCATCCTGTTGATGAACATATCTTGTCCTGTTCTCTCATTTAGTGCATATCTGCTTTGTGTGGATAGTGTCCTATATTCTGTTCCGTGTCTTGAAATTGGTTTTGTCTTCTTTCCATCATGTCAATAATTTTTCTTTTTCATTTAACAAAAATTTGATCTTATTAAATTCATTTGCCGTAAACAAGAAAAAATATTTTCATCTGAATTTCTGAGGTGAGATCATAATTTACACTATTCAAAGTGTAAATAATAAAATATATATTAAATATCATTTTGCAGTCATACTTATTCTTTGTTGATAAGATTAAGGAAAGGGCAAAGAATGTGAAGAGGAAGAAAGAAAAACTGGTTGTAGAAGAGAAAAATGAAGGAAGAGTAAGAAGGTGAAAGAAAAGCCGAGACAAATAACGATGGCATAGCTTTGATTCAATAGTAACAGTTGGAACACACACACACGCATATACTCGTATACATATACGTATACACACATACATACAGACAGAGACACACACACACATGCAAGCAGATGCACACGCATACAGGCGCAGACAAAGAAACATACATATAGACAGAGACGCACAGACACACACACAAACACACATACAGACATAAAGGGTATACGCGCGCACACACTGACATAAAGGCATACGTGCACACACACAGATATAAAGGTACATACAGGCACACACACACATACAGGCATACACACACAGGCATACATATATAGTAGCTGTCGATTCACAAAGCGAGTATGACCATCACTGACATCCCCGCCCCACAACACTACATTCATTTGTTGTGTGAACGACAGTGGCTTATAATGCCAGCCGTCGATCTGCATTTCTTGTTGCATATGTAGCATATCAAATCATCTCAGTGTGGCTGTAGTTGACTTTGAACATCAATATGTTTTTTATATACCTTGTCAGGCCCGATCTGGACTTTCACACCCTAGTGCAGCTAGGACATTCAAGGCATGCCATTACGAATTCGTCATATGTAATAGACTGTTGGTGTGATTTCTGGTGACTGAACACATACACACACATAAGGTTCTTGATTCAGATTAATGTTCCTTCCTGCCAGTCAAAACTGTCCAGGCAATCAATAACGCCCTACGCCATAGCTTTGTAGTGTTTTGTGTTGACGTTTTTTGATATCCGAACCATCGTTATCTTATCTTCGATACATTCACAGCTTATAACCTATTTAAACTGACCAGATGTTAGACTGACAATAGTAAGAGTAGCAAAAAAATTTGCAATGAGAAATCTTGAATTCTTTAAGCGAGGACGTCTGGTTTTTATTCCATTCAAATCTGTGAAGATATTTAGCATAATTTGCGGTTTTTTTTTGCTCATTCGTTGTTCATTTTTGTTAGTTTGTCATCTAACTAATGCTTGTAAATACATGCAATATTTTTCTTTCTTCATAGTTCGATTTCATTTAACGATATTTTTTTCACACTTTCAGTTGATGATTAATGACAGTGCGTTCACACAAAAAAGTCCTCTTATGTGCGGATCTCCATACGCCAGCAAAATTTGGCAACAACGTTTTTAAACCGAATCTGCATTTGCAAAAAACAAAACAAAAAAAAAACAAAAACAATTGTAGTAAGGTTCAGTGGAACGAGGTTTGTATTCTATTTAGTTATTATTTTTGACATCCCGAGGAAAGACCGCCATAGAAAACTAACAAAGTTTTCTCGTTAATTTTTCTTTTTATGAAAGAATAAGATCCGACTCTCTTGTATGTGATAGATGAAGAAAGATTAGATTCCAATGATATGTGCTTAGAGCCTGTATGCTAAAATTTCTACAGATACTCTATTTTTTAATGTATTTCTCTGAGTATAAGCGCATATTCAATTTAAGTATGCTTTGTTAAAATATAAACTGTCGTAATCTGCTTTTCAGTTAAACGAGAGGAATACCAATAGTAACAGAGGTTATAGAACTTTCTAGTAGTAGTAGTAGTAACATAGTTAGCATAAAAAGTTAAATATACTCTCCATTATTCTGAACATTGCTGAAAGGAACGGAAAATGTGTAATTCAGTTTAATATCGATATCGGTGTGATGTTTCCGTTAGCGATTTGAGGATATGGAATCGTGTTACACAGGCGTGGGGATATCATCGTTGTGTTTTACCTTGCTGGCTATTAACGAAAACATACATTATGTTAGCAATCATTCTTTTCTGCTTGCCCATTTTATTCTAGAATAGAAAATATATTTAACTTTTCTGCAATTCTTTGTTTGCAATTAAAAATACTTTTTAGTTCTTTAATTTTGCTAGTTAAAATTAAGAGACGTACTCAAGGAATACGTGAAAAGTCCAAGAGAATTTTCGTGTTTATGAATAAGATTAAGTAATTAGATAAGTAATTCATATATGAAAAATCATATTATTCATTAGTTGTATTATTTACATTATTCGTACTTAGCCGTATCAAAGTTTCGGCCGTTGTACGCTCCGGTCTTTTTTAGGTAATTGGAATTTCAAACCGAATCCTTTATTTCTTATGCCGGGTTAGATTGTTCTTGTTCCACGTGCCATGCCTCGTCTGGGTATCTCGGATTTCCTTTAACACAACTCTCCAAGTTTTGTTTCACCACTGCTTTGGTCTGTTATTGAACTCACAACTCTTTTGGTCTAGTCACTGGATCTAACCAACGTCTTTAGCCAGCGGGCCATGTGACCTTGAGGTCCTTGTGAGAGCAGAACAATCTATCGCGGTGAACGAAATAAAGGGTTTGGATTCGAAATTTCAGTCACCTAAAGAAGGCCGGAGCGTGCAACGGCCGAAACGTTGGGAATAGGGCAATGAAGAGGAGGACAACAGTCCGAATAATGTAAATAATGCAAGTAATCATAATACGTCTTTTTATATTTCTAATTAGCACGGATCTTTCTTTCTCTAGTTGTTTGTATACTATGTGAAATATATATTTTAACTTCCAATGCAGAAGACATTAACGCATTATATATATATATATATATATATATATATATATATATATATATATATATATATATATGTATGGATATATCTACTTGTGAGTAATTCAATATTATCCGAGCCCATTTCAAAATTATAGACTGTAGGAAATACAAATGTCTGATTTGTTGTATAAGTTTCCTTTTTGCTTCCATTTTCACTTGCATTATTTACATTATTCGGAATGTTATCCTCATCTTCATTGTCACATTCCAAACGTTTTGGCCGTGGTACGCTCCGGCCTTCTTCAGATGATTGAAATTTCGAATCTATTCTTTTACTTCGTCCACCACCTGCCATGTCTCTTACTTTTAACTCAACTCTCCAAGTTTTAGTCTACTACTGCTTTGGCCTGGTATTGAACTCACAACTCTTTTTGGGTCTACTGACTAGCCCACAAAAGATTTGTGAGTTCAATACTAGATTAAAAATTCCACTCACCTGAAGAAAGCCGGAGCGTGCAACGGCCGGAACGTTGTGAATATGGCAATGAAGATGAGGATAACAGCCCGAATAATGGAAATAATGCAAGTAATCATAATATATATCGGCAGGTTTCCATTTTCCTTAAGACTTCGTTACTTATTTCAGAACTGCCGTATAATATTTAAATAAGCTTGTTTGTTGGCCCGTGTGCATACCTGTAATGAAAACAGCCTTGCAACCCCCAGAAATGTGTTGAGAAATTTCAAGTGAAATTTCTCAAGTGTTTCTTTGCAAGTCACTGACACGGAATTTTCATTTTCTTCGTTTATTTTCAAACAATATTGTTTCATGAGGATTTAAACTAATTATTTACGTTCACAATTCTTTTTATCTCCGCTTCACCTCTCTCTCTCTCTCTCTCTTTATATTTCTATTTAGCACGCATCTTTCTATTTGTTGCTATAATATGTGAAATATATATTTTAACTTCCACTGTGGAAGACATTAGCAAATTACCATCGCCTTTATCCACTGGGCCATGTGTCCTACCCCGGTGGACGAAATAAAAGGTTGGGTTCGAAATAAAATCACCTGAAGAGGGCCGGCAGGTACAATAATGTAAATAATGCAAGTAATCATAATACCTCATCTCATAGATATAGACACATTATTCATTGTTTGAAATAACTGATTTTCTACTTAAGAATACATATAACGTGATAATAACAATTTGTATTAAGAATTTTATGAAAAATGACTCTTGTAAGAAAATTCTATTTCTGCTCTTCCTAGTTCTTTTCAGGTTATTCTAAGATGTTGAAACTTTGGTCTTGGTTAATAATTATTTTTATTGAATATAAATATTTTTCGATATCCTAGAATAATCGGGTCTCAGTGATGAGAAAACAACAAACTAAAGGATTGTTCTGTTTATGCTCTTTACCCCAGGAGAAAATTATCCAGTAAATACAGTGAAATCATTTAGCACTTTGTAAGTAGCAATGGTAATTGATAGTTCAATGAATATTAGAACGAAAACAAAGGCAGTTTCAACTGGGAGTTGCTTGTTGAAAGCATAAGATAAAATATTTTCATTTTCTCTTATATAAACCCGATTATTACTTACGTCTTTCTTGCTTTATGTCACGATATTCAACCGCTATGCCTTTCTCTAACCATTAGTTTTGTGTATGACATTTTACGATAAGTTAATATTTAAATTGGAGAAATAATAATAGTGTGTAATTCTCTTAATGATTTCGCCATTATATAATGTTTCATCACGTTTTGAAAATAAATTCTGTACGTTTTATCTAGATTTCATTTATTTAAGAAATTGTATTTAAATTAGGATTTTATAAAAACAAACTTGTAAACGGGACACGCTGCAGCAAAAATTTACAAAAAATACCGTAAAGATTATGAGACGCCATAAAATAGGAGTCTCTTTGAGAGGCACGCATATAAAAGCTTTATGTATGAAGTAATAAATTATAAATATAATCTATCGATCGCAGTTTAAAGGCTTCATAAAATTTATGGCTGAAACATAAAACTCTAGTAAAAATTCTTTTATTTATTCTTAGTCTATCGTTTTCCAAGCTATAATCAAAACTATGATGATGAACTCGGGTCTCCGCTAATGAAAGTTTGCTAGTGAAATCAAGTTTTGTAACGGACAATTTTTATTACATTTCCTGTATGGGATCAGAAGGCAATAAAATACTTCTGGCCTATTAGCCTCACTCTTGTCATATCGAGCATGGAAAGGCCACGCACACACGCGGAGTTTTTGACGGATTAGGCTTTAAAGGTGTGACAAATTCCCTAATATAGTACAGTTACTTTAATGAAAGAATGATAATGAAATTAATCTAGGAAGAACAAATAGGATTCTTTGAAATTCCATATCCTATCAGGATGTAGGCGTTCATGGCTCTCCACGTTCTTATTTTTGTGACTTGCCATGATTTCTTGGGAAATAGATTGGGGTAGTTTCTCGTTACCTTCAACAGTTTTGAATTCAGAGTAAATCTGTTTTGACTGGTTAGAGACCTCAGACAAACTTGTTATTTAAACCATAGCTAGTAGGGAGGAAATAAACTCCTACGTTAACAAGTGCATTTGTACGCAAGTGAACGCAGCAGACTCGGCGGGAGATTGAAGTCGGCTCGCTGATTCCAATTTCGGCGCTAACAACTATCCTACCTACACCTTTTAATAAAAATTTAGGAAACTTAAGTTAGATGTCAAAATGCGACGAAAGTCAGACAAATAAAAGGAACTGCAGATGAAACGATGTGGAAATAAATGGAGAGGATATCTTATTAATGGCAACCAAGAACAGCGTTATCAGAAACAATTATATAGAGGCTAAGAAAGAGAAGATACAAGAAATATAACACATCTAGGCGACACTATAGATAAAGCGGATAGAATCGAGCACATAATAATCTAACTTAAGTTAGATTAGAAACTGTACTAAATCAGCCATGTCAAATTGGGGACGATAATGTAGTGGCAACTGTGCGCACGACTGCGAATTGGCTATGTATGCAAATCAATGGCTTTTATACAAACTAGCGCCTGCGCCCCCCACTCTATCTCTCTCTCACTCTATCTCTCTTTCACTCTCTCTCTCTCTCTCTTGCACACTCTTGCATACTCTCTCTCTCGCACACTCGCTCTCTCGCAGACTCTCTCTTTCGCAGACTCTCTCTTTCGCAGACTCTCTCTTTCGCAGACTCTCTCTCGCACAAACACGCACTCTCTCTCGCACACGCAGTCTCTCTCTCTCGCACACGCAGTCTCTCTCTCGCACACACACTCTCTCTCTCTCGCACACACACTCTCTCTCTCTCGCACACACACTCTCTCTCTCTCACACACGCACACACACTCTCTCTCTATTTCTCTCTCTCTCTGGCACACACTCTCTATCTCTCTCTCCCCCCACACACTATGCCAGAAACTCAGATTTAACAAGGGGATTACGATTTCTTAGAATGGATTTCACCTCTCCTGCAAAAATAAATCCTAATGTCCAGTAAATATCTCGACCTTACCAGAAAATTAAAAAAATAATGATAACAGCGGAAGGTAAAAGTTGAGTCCATCTTTGTTCGGGCGCTTAGATTATTTGCTTATTTCTTAAGAGTCCTTCTAAAAGGTTGGAGATCCATAGAACACTCGAACCCACCCAGACAATAGAATTAATAAAATCAACGAGAATACCGAACAGATTTCTGGAATACTGAGGAAACCTGTTATCACTTAATCTTTAGTAATAACTTTCGTTTACGAATGTATGAAAACTGGAAGTCTACAAATATCATCTTTACATGTAGATTATCAGCCAACCAACGATTGGAATCATTGTCATACAACTTTCTCAATACTTTTTTTCTTTATTTCTGATAACAAGATAGAAGTTCTTGTCTTGGATAAAGAATTCTGTTTAAATTTTAAAATCCCAGATAAGCTAGCTTTCCTATTCTCAACGATATATTTTCGTTTGTTTATGTACCATATATCGACACTTTTAAATCCGTCAATTTCCACCATCCCTCTTGAATCTTTATTCTTACTTTAAGTCAGTTTTTAAGCACCTTCTCTGTTAACTTGCTATATTGTATTAAAGAGAATTTGTACAGGCGATAATTTTACTTTCTTCACCAATATAGCTAAGTTATTACTTCATTCACTGATTTATTTCGAAATAGAAAAAAAGATCGTTGATTCAGCAACATTTGCTGAAGAAGATTTGTAATAAATAAAAATTTATCCGGATCAGTGATAACGTTAAAGGGAAAATAGCTTATATTTGTCACACTATACCTCCTAATTTCACACACACACACACACACACACACACGCACACACACACACACACACACACACACACACACATATATATATATATATATATATATATATATAATTTAATAACAAGGGATATGTCTTAAAAATGTAATTAAGATTTTGAGGTTAATTCCTGTTATTATTAATCATTTTCTTTTTGTAAGATTCTCATTTGTTTCAATTTTCCAAAGAGTATCGATCGGGCCATTCTTCAGCCCTCTTCAGACGATCGCGCTGAACTGAGCAAAAATTGGTAAAATGGATCGAGAAAGAGCAAATTTATTTTCTTTAGACCGTTTTCTCAAATTTCTTTTCAAAAAAACCTGACTATAATCTAGGGAACAATGTAATAAAGTTAATTCCACTGTTTTTACAAATCATAGGAGAATATAGAAATGTTAAGAAGATAGCATTCTGTGGGGGGGGGGGTGAGTTTTTTTTTTTAATATATTTTGCTTCTAGTCACATAAAATATAAACAAATGAAACTTGTTTACCTTGTAGATCTTAAAATCAAACTATAAACGCAAAATATTAAATGAAATACTAAAGTCTACTAGGCACAATTTGCAATTTGACTTGAGAGCGCCCTCTATAATGGCCCAGCGAAAAAAAGTGTTAAAATTTAAGAAAAGAAAAAAAGATAACTATCGAAGCAGATGAGAATCGAGGGAATTGGTGTCTATGATTTTGAGCGATGACGTCAAGAAGTATTGACAAACGCCTCAAGGTCTCTTTTTTTGCATAAGAAGTCATATAAACTAACTTTATCTTAATACAAGCAATATGATGAGCGTCCCTGTAGGGAAAAGCAAATAGGAAATGTAATTCAAACACTTTCTAAAGATTTTCCACAATGACTATGTATGTGTAAATGCAGTATATCGAATATACAGACCTAATGCAGTCGTATGTTTTGAATATATGTGTAGATGACATAAATAAAAGGATTGACACAAATATTTAGACATCATGCGCCTGTTTTAATACAGACGTGATACTCTTATCAATTACTAGTTTTCAAAGAATAGGATAATTTTTAAAAGATCAAGGACATTCATAGTTATATACTTATGCAAACATATGTAGTTACTTCTATCTGATGGAAAAGACGAGCTTATGTTTTTGAAGTTCTCTTGAAAAGGAGAAAAAATACACAGTAAACAAGTATCCTAATCTCTAGAAGCTTTCCCTGTATTCTTGCTAAAGTAAATAACTGAATTTCAGTTGTGTTGCTAATAATTCCAAAACATTTCTAAAGACCGTCGCATCATTCTCATTTCTTCACCACTCATAGATATGCTATGCAAAATGTTGACATTCTTGGATTCGTCATACGTTGCTTAAAGTGACTTATAATATAAACTACTTCTTTTACTGGAAAGCATTTGAATTTAATATTATAAACTTTCAATCTCTTAATCTTGATGGTGTTTTCAAGAGAGTTGACGCTTAAGTCGTCTTTATTGTCTAATTCTTCAAGTTTCAAAATATACTCTGGAAAACGGCAATGATGTTCCATCAATTACTCCCATTCCTGAACAGATGCACAGTGCGTCAGCCCCAAGTGGACATGCCCAACTATGAGATCAAAAACTAGTAAATCTGTAACTGAACGGGGAATTCATTACAATCCAGTTTCTTTCTTGCTACTTGGAAGTTAATTTAATATTTTTCGTTTGTTAAGATTCTATTAAATCATAAATTCGTAATGTCAGCTTTATTTTTGCCTAACCAGCATTTGTTTCTAACAAGTGCAAAAGTATCTTGAATTTTTGCGACGCTTTTTATACTGAAATTTAACGTTTTAATTTTAATTTAAGAAATAATTTATTAATCCGACTTCTTTCTAGTCCTTCTTATTTCAAATGCTACTACATATCTTACAAAAAATTTAATTTTAATATTTTGTCATGTTTCATTTTTAACACGCTTTTCTTCCAAAGACGATTCTGTTTTTACACTACGAAATTTATTTTAACATTCTATTTGTTATTGATGAAATGGAATAACCTGTCACCCTCATGAGTGACTACTCTATAGGTAGTAACTTCCAATTATTAGGTTGGTGCAAAAATAATGAGGTAATAATGTCGATTTTTGACGTTAAAAAATACGTCAAAAAACGACTTTATTACGTCATTATTTTTGCACCAACCTAATAGTATCTGTAAGTCAACGATCTACAGAGTCTAGCTGCGGCCTGTTCCAGCTAGACCGTCGAACTCTCTGCCCAAAGG
The DNA here is from genome assembly GCA_963932145.1 of Acanthosepion lycidas. Classification (NCBI taxonomy): domain Eukaryota; kingdom Metazoa; phylum Mollusca; class Cephalopoda; order Sepiida; family Sepiidae; genus Acanthosepion; species Acanthosepion lycidas. Next base: position 80,145,028 of record OZ010594.1, on the reverse strand, counting down.
CAAAGAGGAACCCGGATAAGGCTCTGCCGAAGGGCAGAGTCTCCTTCGGGGAGGTAGACTGCCCCGGAACCCGTTTATCCAGGTTCAAAATGGAATATTGTGGGCCGAGCCTACGGGCTTGGAGAACCCATGTTAAACCGGCCTTGTGCCACATGCAACCCTCGTGCGTGGGGTAGCTAAATATACTAGCAGCGGGCTGTTACAGCTAAACAATAGAACTCTCTGCCTCTGAGCAGAGAGTAACCCGGACGAGGCTCCGCCGAAAGGCAGAGTCTCGTTCGGGGAGGTAGACTGACCCTGAACCCATTTATGCGGGTTCAAAAAGAGAATATTTTTGGCCAAGCCTACGGGGAGAACCCATTTTAAACTGGCCTTGTTCCACATTCAATCCTTGTGGAGAGGGTAGCTAAATATACTAGCTGCGACCAATTCCAGCTAGAGAGTCGAACTCTCTGCCTTCAGGCAGAGAAGGAACCCGGATGAGGTCCGCCGAAGGGCAGTCTCTCGTTCGGGGAGGTAGACGGCCCCTGAACCCGTTTATACGGGTTCAATGGGGAATATTTTTGTCCGAGCCTACAGGCACTGAAAACACATGTTAAACCGTCCTTGTGCCACATCTACCCTCGTGGAGAGGGGGATAGTAAATATTGTTTTGCTGCGATCTGTTCCAACTAGACAGTCGAATTGTCTGCCTTCGGGGAGAGAGGAACCCGGACGAGGCTCCGCCTAATTACAGAGTCTCGTTTGGGAAGGTTGACTGCCACTTAACCCGTTTATGCAGGTTCAAAAAGGGAATATTTTTGGCTGAGGCTATACAGAAGGGTAGTTTCGTACGGGGAGGTAGACAGACCCTATCCCGTTTATGTAGTTTCTACGAGCATTTTTTGACTGAGCCTACGGGCTCGGAAGACTCACGTTAACCCAGGCCTTGTGTCATATCTACACTCGTGGGGGGTGCTAGTAAATACCGACTAGCTGCGATCTGTTCCAGCTAGACGGTCGAATTCTCTCCCTCTGAGCACTGAGGAACCCGGATGAGTCTTCGCCGAAGGGCAATCTCTCGTTCGGGGAGGTTGACCAAACCGATGCCGTTTATACGGGTTCTACGGGCATTTTTGGGCCGAGCCTACGGGCTCGGAGAACCCACGTTAAACCCGGCCTTGTGCCACATGCAACCCTCGTGGTGGTGGTGGGGGGCTAAATATTCTAGATGGGATCTGTTCCAGCTGTATTGTCGAACTATCTGACTTCGAAGGGCCGAGTCTCGTTCGGGGAGGTAGACTGACCCTGAACCTGCTTATACGGGTTCAATGGGGAATATTTTTGTCCGAGCCTACAGGATCGGAAGACCTACGTTAAACCCGGACTTGTGCCACATCTACCATCGTTGGGGGTGCTAGTAAATACCGACTAGCTGCGATCTGTTTCAGCTAGACGGTCGAAATCTCTGCCTTCCGGCAGATTGGAACTCGGACGAGACTATGCAGGGTGAAGGGTAGTCTCATCCAGGGAGGTAGATAGAGCTGAAACCGTTACTGCGGCTTCTACGAGTAATTTATGGCCGAACTTACGGGCTCGGATATCCCACGTTAAACTCGTACTTGTGCCGCAAATATCCTCGTGAGTGGGGGGCTAGTAAATATTGACTAGCTGGGATCTGTTACTCAGTTCTTAGCTCATTTTCAATCAGAGAGGAACCCGGACAAGACTATGCCGAAGGGCATGCTCTTCCGGATAGGTAGACAGACCTGAACCCATTTATGCGGTGTTTACGGCGAATTTTTGGGTGAGCCTACGGGCTCGGATTGCCCAACATTAAATTCGGCCTTGTGCCACATCTTACCCCGTGGGGAGATTGGTAAATACTACTAGCTGGAATCTGTTGAGTACGACTCAGACTTATGCGCGAACTACCGACCTTCCAAATAGTAGCACTCACTACTCGATTGACTTGCAACAACCTTGTACATAACTGTTACCTTTATTCTTATTGTACTGTTTTTTTTTTCACTAAACCTTTACTTATTTTATCCACCTTGTTTTTCAAGTATATATTCCTATTAGCACGGAATATAACAGTTACACAAAGACAATTTAATATTTTTCTGATATTGTTATTCATAATAAATATATTAATATAATTTTTTATTTTTTATTAGTAATTTATGATTTTCTTTGTCCCGAAGAAAAGTATTTTGAATTTTGGTTTACCGTTAAAACATAAAATAGGAGCAAACATAATATTTTATACTACAAAATTAAAAATCATTCATTAAAAACGTTATGTATAGGTAATGTCATAATAAAATTCATGTGATAATTTCAATTTTATCCGATGTTTTTTTAGATATTGTAAACGCGGTACACAAAATATTAACCCTAGCCCTGCAGTTAAGCCACGCATTTTTAAGATTCAATTTTTTCTACTTCTATACATCAAACCTATATATCCTTTGAGATAGGTCTCTCCGTTCCGCATTATGACATGGACTTAATTATTTAAGGCCATGTCATAGTGCATCACTATAATTTATTTATTATAATCTGTAACTTTAATTGACAATATATTGCATATTGAGATATATTCGGAATAAGTATTGGCAGAACACAAATAATTCTTTAAGAAGAGTATTTGTTAATGATTTTTCTGCTTTATAAAGCAACTGAATATTTTTTTCATTTTGAGAACAGCGATAATAAAATGTTCCTTTCATTTTGTAGCAGACAAGAAAATAATTTTCTTAGACTATAATATATGGGGACATATAAGTGCTACTTCCACTGTTAAATGTAAGGATAGTTTTCAACTGAGTCCCACGCATGCGTTGCAGTTAGGAAATGTAGATATTTCTTTCTTACATAACCGAAGTTTTGTCATTAAGTTCGAAAATTAATGATGAAAAATCCATTAATTTTACTTAAGTAATATATATAATATCCCAAATAATCTCTTTTCGAATCTATGCACTTGTGATTCTCAATAAAATCCATCGATTATTCAATGATAATTTAAGATCAACATTTAGCTAAAAATTACCTGTCAGGCTACGAATATGATGCAGATTTGTAACCATGTATGCATGTGCATATTTGATTAGGCCCTATATGAGATGAGGTAGGCTCACATTTATTGACATATGGATTTTAACATGAGTGCATAGATATTTATAACCGCCAAAAATGTTTTCTTGATAATTGTATATGAAACAAACCTTTTAGAAAAGTAAAAATAACGTGAAAAAAAGATTTCTCTCTCTTTCCTTCCTCTCTCTCTCTCTTTCCTTCCTCTCTCTCTTTCCTTCCTCTCTCTCTTTCCTTCCTCTCACTCTCTTTCCTTCCACTCTTTCTCTTTCCTTCCACTCTCTCTTTCCTTCCTCTCACTCTCTTTCCTTCCTCTCACTCTCTTTCCTTCCTCTCTCTCTTTCCTTCCTCTCACTCTCCTTCCTTCCTCTCTCTCTTTCCTTCCTATCACTCTTTTTCCTTCCCCTCTCTCTTTCCTTCCTCTCTCTCATTCCTTCCTCTCACTCTCTTTCCTTCCACTCTCTCTCTTTTGTTCCCCTCTCTCTCTTTCTTTCCCCTCACTCTCTTTCCTTCCTCTCACTCTTTTTCCTTCCACTCCCTCTTTTTCCTTCCTCTCTCTCTTTCCTTCCTCTATCTCTTTCCTTCCTCTCACTCTCTTTCCTTCCTCTCACTCTCTTTCCTTCCTCTCACTCTTTCCTTCCTTCCTCACTCTCTTTCCTTCCTTCCTCTCTTTCCTTCCTCTCTTTTCTTCCTCTCACTCTCTTTCTTTCCTCTCACTCTCTTTCCTTCCTCTCTCTCTTACCTTCCCCTCATCCTTTCCTTCCTCTATCTCTCTTTCTTCCATCTCTCTCCCCTTCTATACCCCTCTCTCTCCCTTTCATCCTCTCTCTCTTCCAGTCCCCCCTCTCTATCTTCCCGTCCCCACTCTCTATCTTCCCCTCCCCTCTCTCTTCAGAGGTCGCTCTAGAGATGATACAAATAATTATTTTCATGGACACTGAAAGATAGATACATGGAGCAAAATAAAGCCATTTAGACAGACTAAGTATTTTGTTACAACACCCTATTTTTCATGTCTAATCCCTACAATAAGCCATGAATTTTCCGTGTTCGGTTCATTTCACAGGGGCATCCGAAATGTTGCTTATTACAAATATAGTTGTGGCTAATGCTGAAAAATATTGCTAGATCACATGTATGGTTGAATAAATGTATGCACAAATGTTGTTTTTAAAATTCACTTAAAAACACTACTTGCTCGAATCAATACTTTACATATTCACACAATCACACTTTTATTGTATTTTTACAAGTGAAAAATGTGACTAGTGATTTTAATTCTGCGTTGTCGGTTTGTACTTGTGGAGACATATTGGTGATAACAATAAATAATGCAATAAAAATATTTTAGAAATATTTTAATAACTACTTAGGAGATAACAAACTTGCGTAGACATTTGCAATTGTTTTTATAGAACAGCCAAGAATATACTTTTGTGTACAGTTACTCAGGATGTATGTTAAGATTTTTTGCATGAATGTGGACATGTACTCTTTTCTCATTGATCTTCGAGAATTTGTTTCTGTATACCACTAGGAATACTGACATTGGCATATATCTAAGCAAATATAATGTATCTGCACTCTTTGATAAACATCTCACTCATATATATATATATATATATATATATATATATATATAAATAAAAAGAAATAATCACACATAGAATCAATCAGAAATATTAATGCGATTAATGGTGACATCCGTCACTAGAAACATAATATATTCATTAAAATACTGTTAATCCATAGAGTGAAGTGATCCTCGTCAAAACCATAGATGTCATTAGTTTTCAGTTTATTTGATGTTAAAATGCTAGTACTTACGAATAGTCCTCTATTCATCATCAGGCATGTGTTTTTTCCTTATAAAATCAAAAACTTGAAGACGAAATATTTGTTTGTCGACCGATAGATGTTTTTTGAATATCTGCTATTAATGACGGTTAGGAACAATTTCGGAACGTGCAAAGACGCAACGCGAAGTTTTTCAAAATTTTAAGTGAGAATTTTATTTAAATATTTCTTGTGATGTGTTAAATCCACGAATTCTATTTTACAAGTGTATTCAGTTTATATGGCATGAACTAAGCATATAGTTCAATTATGTAGTGTAATGTCTTAGTAGTAGTTTTTTTTATATGTAAATTATATATTTTTGTATGTAAATTATATGCTGCCTAATATTTTATGTTTATATATATATATATATATATATATATATATATATATATTGTGTGTGTGCGTGCGCTCACAAGTAAGAACATTTTGTTTCATTGTTTATTTAGAAGACAAGTCGACCAAGGGATGATTAAAACGAAATGAAAGACACAATAAAACAGCCATCGTTATTTGCCTTTGAGACGATTTTCATAAGAGTAAGTAATTGCTTTTCAGGGAGCCGTTTGCAAACAAACTTATCTCGTTTCTCGGTAGTCGATGTATAATGAAATCAACATCTTTTTAAAATTGATGTGCAAAAATGGCGGTAAAACTTACGAATGATTTGCTACCATCTGACAAAAGAACGACTGAATAGATTTTATTTTGTCAAGTGAAGCTACCTACACACTTTGGGTAATACAACTGTTGGAATTGTTCAATTATATGATCACGTTTATGTTTTTTGGTATTTATATCCTGAAGCTCGTGTTGTTTTTAAAAAATTTTCTACCGGTTCCGTGGCTCTTTAGATGTGTGCGTATACTAAACGGAATTTGCCATTTTCAACAAGTTGAGTTGCAAACGAAATATTCTGATTACCATTCTTATCTTGGTCGTTACATTGACAGCATCACTGAAGCGAGGAATTATTATTTACAGTATTTAAATAACTTTGATCGTTGTCCTCATCTCTGTTGTTATATTCACCTTCCTGGGACGAGTAGTTAATTGCACTTGAATATTTATAGACAGTGCCGTTGCATATGGATACTGACTCGATATAATTACATCTGAGCATTGAAAAGTGATTGCAGTGGAACGGTGAAAATATTAATAGTTACTATTACAATCCAGCATGTGCTAGTAAATCGTGTTTTGGCATTACATTACTCATAAAGTGTTAATATGCCGTTAAACAAAGCAAATTAAACAAATTATGCTGAACTATTTTCAGCGTATTTCTGGTAATATTTCCCAAACCGCAATTTGAAGAATCATGCTAAAATTGAACTGAATCTTCATTCATGAACTGAAACATCCATTCTTTCATAAACTACGGCAAACGCACATTTTGTAATGACAGAAGTACGCAGGTGTAGGTTTAAAAAAAAGCTTTATTCAACTGAGAATATTTTATTTAAATGTGGTACAAGGCCTAAAAAGGTAAGATGGGGGAAAAGGACGGTCATTATCTGTATTAATTTTAAAACGTAGCTAGTCACAACCACTGACCCAATCATACAAAACAATATTCCTACCACCAAAACAACACATTCATACTTATCTTTCTTACTACATCCACCAAAATACATGCTTTATTCAACCGAGGATACAAGGTTCCTCTTATAGTCCCAGTAAACAGAAATAGGTCTCTTTAAGAGTAACGAAACAAGGGGAGACCACTCTTGATTATTCATAACACATTTATAAATGATTCAGTTAAATCGATAAATTGTGTACCTCTTTACAAATGTCAATCGTTATTTTGTAATGCACCTCTGAAAAAGAAAGGAATTTATAAACAATGAAAAAGATTAAATGCTCTGAGAGATACTAATGCTTGACTGAAAAAAACGAAAGAAAGACAAATCGGACCGAAGCCTAAGGAGAAAAGATTTCACTTATGTTTTTCGATTCTGCAGTCCAATCAAAATGTCTACGATTCAGGCGTAGTTTTAGAGAACAAAGAATAACAATCATAGAAGTTAAAAATCCTATAAAATAAATCAAATTGTCATAATCTGTCATCATTAAATATCATACATAATGGAGAAGACGCCATGAAAGAAACGGCCAAGTTTGTGTAGAAGAATCCAAACCTCTCGAAATGTTCTTATTTCAAATAGATTAAAACCGGTCATGTAACTGGAAGCTTTGAAGATCAAAATCAGGACATAGTTTTAGTGATTTTTTGAAAAATCACGAATAATCTAAGAATCTGACATTTAATGACGCTTCAATACCGCGTGATCAACTGATCTATATTTCCAAAAGACTCCAATTGTTTTGTTTTTAAACAGGTTTATTTATCTGTGTTTATTCATGTCTGTCTGTTAGACTGATTTTTTATTGCATCATCTTATTTATACAAGAGACTTACAAATTTTGGTCAGTGGATAGAACAAGTTTTATTTGCTTATCATTTCTTAGTGTTTCTATTTCATAAAAATTAGATAAACGTTATTCATTGTAATAAGAAAAGAAGCGTCTTGCTTATGACAAAAGAAGCAAGTTATTCTATTTATCCATATAGTTATTTATTATAAATGAATTCTTTTCTAAATATCTATGAGCAAGCATAAAGGATTTGAAGATGTGCAATGGAATTGTGAGGTGAAATTGCAAGAAAAAATAAAGATGAAAATGATAAGTAAAAGAAGGCGGAAAGCTCTTGCAGCTTGAAAAACTTACAAGAATATGAAAGGTAGAAGTGTTTCAAACACCAATGAATGTGCATTGTTTCGTTTTTACGGCTTATCAACCTTTATTTTGTGATGTCAACGAACACACGTTGCCACTTTTGTGATGTCAACGTAGACACGTTGCCACTTTTGTGATGTCAACGAATACTCGTTGTTACCTTCGTGATGCTCATTGTAGTAGGGCCTTTGTAATCGCAGATATAGTAACGCCGTTGAACTATACTGGTGTCAGACGCCTTCGAATACCAGTAGTACACATAGTACACATAGTACTTCCTCGATAATATTCGCACGAAAAGTAACCACCGAATAGTGATCAGTATAGAGAAATAGTATAGTGAATCGTATAGAGGATAGCGATCCGTATAGTTATAGAGGATAGAATAGAAAGAGTGATTCGTATATGTTATGGTCCAGGCTAGGACCAAGGAAGAACAACACGAACACAAGAGTAGAAATAACGAAGGTATATTACACGAAATAATAATACAAGATGTGGAAGGTGTTAATATGACTGTCAGTCTGGTTTGGAGTGAAGTACTATCGGCTCGACTCGATTCGACCCTCTCTCTTGAGAGGCGTAGCATACATAGTGTTAGGAAGAGTTCATTCTGTAGTTATAAGTAAGGACCCATGATACCCCCCTCCCAAGCTTTTACCTCGCAGGGTTCTTTAATATTTTTTTCCTCTTCGGATTAATCATCAAAGGCTCTGTAAATTTTCTTTTTCAGCTTGATTTCCGTGGCACTGAAGTTGCATTGAATGTATCAAATATTGTGTCCATTACTTCCTCCTCTTCCTGAGATAGACTGTTAGAATCCTCTAACAGCCTCTTTCTGATCTGATTTAAGTGCCTTTTATGCGAGAACATCGAACCCTGAACTATGTAAATCATGTTCCCGATTCGTTTCTCTATTGTACCTGGCTCCCAATAGGATGTGTTGTTTTTGAACATTTAAAAAAAAAAACTTTCTCCCTTGGGCTAAATTTTCTTTTTGGTGCAAACGACGTTGGTGATTGCTTTGTCTGTTTTGACAGTAATTTGTCGAATACCGGTCTAATTTTTCGGGCGAACATTACTTCCGCCGGCGAGAATGCCGATGGCGTGGTACTGTTCGGTGTAATTCTATACACTTGCAAGAATTGTTGTAAAGCCTTTCCTGTTGGTATGTCATATGCTTTCCTTAGTGCTCTTTTTAATGTATCTACAAACTTCTCCGCTTGCCCGTTTGACCTTGGGTGATATGGCGGAGATTTCACCTGAAAAATTTCACAAATTTCTTGAAAATCCGCAGATGTAAATTGTGTTCCATTATCGGTGACTAAACAATCAACCACTCCGAAACGAACAAACAACTCGTGAAGGAAATTTATTGTCGTCTCAGAAGTAGGTTTTCTATAATGAAATACTTCTGGTCATTTGCTGTAACTGTCTACTACAATCAAGTAGTAGAAACCCTCTAATGGACCTGCGAAATCTACATGGATTCTCGACCACGGTCGATCTGTCTTAGGCCATGGCTTATGAGTGATTGGAGGTGCCTTGGCTGCTAAGGAACAGTCCTTGCATTTGTCCACCATATGTATAACATCTTGATCCATGTTTGGCCAGTACACGTAACTTCGCATTAAACATTTCACCCTGTTCTTTCCTGGGTGGCGCATGTGAAAATCCTTGACGATTCGCCTTTGTAGCGTTTTCGGGGGTTACTACTCTTTCATTATATAGTAAAACATAATCACATAACGAAAAACTGTCTGCAATACGTTTATCTTTTCCTGCAATTTTTGTTTTCGTTTCCTTTATAAATTCGTCATTCACTGCTTCGTTTATTTCCTGTAATCTGACGAGGAGGTTTGGAATTGTACTACATAATGATGTTCTAATATCTTCCTCATATCGTAGGGCTGCAATTACGGAATCTTCTAATGGCTCCGTTTTCTTTGGTATTAGTCTCAAAAGACTGTCTGGATGCCCGATTTTGTTTGATGGAAGATGCTCCAATTTGAAATTATAGTTTAATAAAATCGTCCCCCACCGAAGTAATCTATTAGCAGTGTAGACAGATAGACCTTTCTTTGATCCAAATATTGTTAATAACGGCTTGTGGTCCGTCTGCAAGGTGAAAAATCTACCGCAAATATGTCTGTGGAATCTTGTAATCGCAAAAATAATCCCAAGCTCTTCTTTTTCCGATTTGCGAGTAATTTTGTTCGGCTGTTAGTAACGTTCTTGACGCATGTGCGATGGGTTTTAGTGTCCCATCCGGCATTTTCTGAAGTATACATGCCCCAACACCATAGGCACTCGCGTCACTGGCGACTATTATTTCCAATTTTAGATTATAATGCGCTAAAAATAAATCTGCCGTTAGAGTCTTAATGATCTTGTCGAAAGTTTTCTGACATTCATATGACCATTCCCAAACTTTCTCCTTCTTCAACAGTTCGTTTAGCGGTGCGCGTAATTTGTGCATGTTAGGAATAAATTATTGATAATAATTTATTAGGTTGGTGCAAAAATAATGACGTAATAATGTCGTTTTTTGACGTTAAAAATACGTCAAAAAACGACATTATTACGTCATTATTTTTGCACCAACCTAATACTAAGTCCAAAAAGCTCTGTAACTCGGCTAAAGTTTTTGGAGCCGGCATTTTTTTTAATTGTCGTGGCTCTTTCTGGGTCTGGTCTTCTTCCTTCTTTAATAATATGGCCCAGATGTTTATGCACAACAACCTCGAGCTTTCCTCATCTACTGATACTTGTAGATATGCTTCGCTCAAGTCTATTTTTGAGAAAAAATTTCCTCTATTCAACTTTGTGAAAACTTCCTCTGGACAAGGGAGAGGAAAGTGATAAGCCTTAAACGCTGCATTCAATCCTGTCGAGAAATCAGCGCATACTCCTATCTCCCCCGATTTCTTTTTCACTTAAATCGTAGGTGCGGCCCATTGGCTATATTCCACCTTTGTCAATATATCGGTTTTCACGAGTCTATACAACTCTTCGTCTATCTTTTCTAATGATGCGAAAGGTACATTTGTTTTCTTCTTGAAAATGGGTTGTACATTTTCTTTTAGTTCGATTTTGGCCGTCATTTTTTTTACACCTCCCGAGGCCGGTTGAAAATACGTTGGGGAAACTCTCCTTTAATTTCTCCTTCAATTCCTCCGCCTCGGTCGAGAACCGTTCCACTTTTTGGCAGAACGTATTTATCAGCAAATCCCAGAGGTCAAATTTCTGCATCCAGTTAGTTCCAAATAAATTTTCCGTATTTTTTAGAATATACATCTTTAATTTCTTGGTCATCCCGTTGAACGTCACATTTGTGATAATCTCCCCATCAAATTTGATTTTTCTTCCTGTTACCGACCTGGCTATTTTATTTTTTCTCAACATGGTCAATTTGTTTAATTTCTTCCACGTCTGTAAGCTAATAATGGTTAAATCTGATCCGGAATCTAATTGTAATCTGATTTTTTGTTTAACATTTCTAGTTGTACGTATTTTCCTATATTTATCCCGTCTACTTGGTCAGTTCTAGTGACTCTTACTCGGTTTTGGTCTTCTTTCTTGGTTCTACAGTGTGAACTTTTATGTCCCACTTTATTGTACGACAGACAAGTCTTATAGCGGTATGGACAATTTTTGTACCAATGTAAAGTCCCACAGTCATAGCATGGACTGGGTGGTAGTTTCTTCTGAGGTTTCATTTGACTTTTTGTAGTAGAATAATTGGTTTGGTTTGTTTTTGAAGAGGGAGAAAAACGTGTTTGTCGTTGTACTTTTCGTATGTAAGCGATGCCAGTTTCTTCGATATCTTTCGAGTCCTTTTTTATGCTTATACATCTCTGACAGTCCTCAGCCAATTTTTGTAGTTTTAGTTCGCTCTCAAGTTTTGTTAGAATTCTCCGTCTGATCTCCGCATCTTTAGTCGAAACCAGGCCTTGGACCAATATCAAACTTTTAAAATTGTCAGGACTGAGTTCAGATAACTTAAAGTCATCGCAGTGTTTGTTTATTACGGAAGCGAATGTTATATAGTCTTTGCTATCCTTTTTTGTTAAATTTAAACATTTCCACCTTTTGTGGAATAGTGAAGTGTTCGAACTAAATAATTCCGTTAAAAGTTCCACGGCTTTCCTGAAAGTCAACTCATTCGTTTTCCTCGGTAGGATGTAGTCTACGAATTTAGTGTATTCGCTTGACCTTAGTTTCCTCAGTAGTAGACGTACTTTTTTCGCGTCTGACCAATTCCCGCAATCAAACTCATATGAATCTTTAAATCTTCTGAAGTAAGCCGTGAAGGTTTTGTCTTCGTCCGGTGCATAAGTGTTTGATTGAGCGCCATATAACATTTTGCGAAAATGCCGCTGCATTTTCAGAATTTTGTCCTTTATTTGTTAATGCCTGTAGTAATAATTCTTGTAGTTCTAGTTGCTTTTCTTCGTTTTTCTGTTGAATTTCTAATTGTTTTTCTTCGGGCCTAGTCTGTCTTTCCTCATTTTTTTTGCTGCTTGAATTGCTTTTTCATTAGTTCCAATATGGTTGCCTTAAAGTCTTCCACGTTTACACCGTAATTTAATAATAACACAGGCTATCTGTCGTCCCGAAAAGAGGAGAAAAAAAACTCACTTTTTCCCCTTACTTTTTCTTTTCGCAATATGTACTTTGTAGCTAGAGTTGTGTACTTGTGTAACGATTTTTCCTTTTTTCTCAATGTAGACTTCAGGTCTTTGTCGTCTGTTGTTCTGGAACCTTGGTACGAAAAAATTTTCCTTTGTAGAATTCTATTCTATTCTGGCTGACTGGTAAATTTCGTGTCTTCGTTGCCACTGTTATGGTTGGTGTCCAAAAGGTTTTTTTATCTTTTATCTTCGCGTAGAAATTGTGTTTTTTTCTCAATATCTCCGTCACCTCTGTTACGGACGACCAATAGCAAAAAGGTTTATATATATATATATATATATATATATATATATATATATATATATATATATATATATATATCCTCCGCATAGAATTCGTTTCGTCAATATCCTCGTCACCACTGTTATGGTCCAGGTTAGGACCAAGGAAGAACAACATGAACACAAGAGTAGAAATAACGAAGCTATATTACACGAAATAATAATACAAGATGTGGAAGGTGTTAGTATGACTGTCAGTCTGGTTTGGAGTGAAGTACTATCGGTTCGACTCGATTCGACCCTCTCTCTTGAGATGCGTAGTATACATAGTGTTAGGAAGAGTTCATTCTCTAGTTATAGGTAAGGACCCATGACAGTATAGTAACAAAGGATAGAATACAAAGACGATTTTTATTTCTGAAATGAAATGAAATCCAAACGTTCTTAAAAATCGGAAAATGAAGTTTTTGTGACGTAAATGAACACTCGTTGTCACTTTTGTAATGTCAACGAATATTCGTTGTCACTTTTGTAATGCTCGATGCAGTAGAGACTTTGTAATCGCAGATACAACTATAGTAACGCCGTTGAACAATACTGGTTTCAAACGCTTTCGAATTACACCCGCACTAATAGTACTTGCTTAATAATACTCGCTCGAATAGTAACCTGTATAGTGATCTGAATAGAGAAATAGTATAGTGAATAGAGTAGAGAATAGCGGTTCGTATAGTAATAGAAGATAGAATAGAAATACAGAAAGTTAGTCGTCAGATATATGCGTTTCCTCTATGGTCACGTGGTCTACTTAATTCAATAATGGGATCGCCTGTGTTTGCTCACTGGCGATTTATGTTGAAACTCAAGTATCGGCAGCGGCACTTTATTCCTATATAACACTTTGTAGGTTGTTTAAAGACAGGAAAACTGACACGAGTCCTACTAATTAACCCTTAGCTGGGGAAGAAGAGGCGAATTCATACCTTTCTCAAGGATACTTGCACGTAAGTGAATATAACGAATACGACTGGAATTCGGTTTTCAGATTTTCAATTCCGAGATGTTACCCATTACACCTTCCGTACATCAAAACTTAAAGAACCTGATATTTCCGAGCAGTCACCCATCTAGGTAATGACCAGGTTCGACGTTGCTTAAATTCAATGATCGTACTAGGAACGTAATCCGATGAATATGTAGAACGAAGACAACATATGACTGATTGAATGTAAATACCTTTAGTTGATTAAAGTAACCGTTGTGTTATAATTTAATATCCGCGTTAAAAAGCATTGACTGTATTTCGAAAAAATATTCAATCAGTTATTTTAATAAAATAAAAGCAAAAAAGAAAAACAAACAACAAAAAAACAAAACAAAACAAAAAACACAAGATACAAACGTAAATTAATAACAGGGATAATTTTATAGAAGAGGCGAATTCATACCTTTCTCAAGGATACTTGCACGTAAGTGAATATAACGAATACGACTGGAATTCGGTTTTCAGATTTTCAATTCCGAGATTTTACCCATTACACCTTCCGTACATCAAAACTTAAAGAACCTGATATTTCCGAGCAGTCACCCATCTAGGTAATGACCAGGTTCGACGTTGCTTAAATTTAATGATCGTACTAGGAACGTAAGCCGATGAATATGTAGAACGAAGACAACATATGACTGATTGAATGTAAATACCTTTAGTTGATTAAAGTAACCGTTGTGTTATAATTTAATATCCGCGTTAAAAAGCATTGACTGTATTTCGAAAAAATATTCAATCAGTTATTTTAATAAAATAAAAGCAAAAAAGAAAAACAAACAACAAAAAAACAAAACAAAACAAAAAACACAAGATACAAACGTAAATTAATAACAGGGATAATTTTATAGAAGAGGCGAATTCATACCTTTCTCAAGGATACTTGCACGTAAGTGAATATAACGAATACGACTGGAATTCGGTTTTCAGATTTTCAATTCCGAGATTTTACCCATTACACCTTCCGTACATCAAAACTTAAAGAACCTGATATTTCCGAGCAGTCACCCATCTAGGTAATGACCAGGTTCGACGTTGCTTAAATTCAATGATCGTACTAGGAACGTAATCCGATGAATATGTAGAACGAAGACAACATATGACTGATTGAATGTAAATACCTTTAGTTGATTAAAGTAACCGTTGTGTTATAATTTAATATCCGCGTTAAAAAGCATTGACTGTATTTCGAAAAAATATTAAATCAGTTATTTTAATAAAATAAAAGCAAAAAAGAAAAACAAACAACAAAAAACAAAACAAAACAAAAAACACAAGATACAAACGTAAATTAATACCAGGGATAATTTTATTCCACTTGCAGATTCAAAATAAAGAATTAACGACATCACCAAAATAACTTTGTTTACATTCACCAACCATGACAATTATAAGGATAGAATATTTGGACGTTACCAAAGAATAGTCAAACGAAATAACGTAAAGATTAGAAAAAAAAAAAAAATCTGTGATTCAACACTAATGCTTACTTGTTTCAATCGAATTTGTAAATGTATCTTGTGGCAAAGTTTTCTGTTTCCACTCAGCATTAATTGTGCTCGAATGTTGCTGATTGGAAATGTTTTAACCTTAGGCGATTTTGCATTACCGAAAGAGCATGGCGACGAAGCAGTTGTTATTTTTTTTCTTTAGAAATCATTAAGAAAAATACATAGAATAATGATTAGTTTTTGTAGGATAATCATTATTTAGGATCTGAATAGGATTAAAACCTGGGTATTCTCCCTTGATTCTTACGTTTATAACCAGAAGTTACTTTGTGACATGTATAGCGTATTTTTCAAAACTGAACACTTAAATCGACGTATTAAGTTAAGAAAGAAAGCTGTGAAAAAGAATAGGACAAACTTCACAAGACAATGAGTTTTTAAGAATACTTCAGAAGTAGGAGAAAGTCCTGAAAAGGCTTGGTTCCATTTCAAAGGATAGCTACAAAATCAGAACTACATACATGTGCAGAGAGAACAAAAAGGAATATAGAGGAAAAGCGAAATAAAAGTTTATACAAATTCTTAGATTAAAATGTTTAAAACAATGAAACTACTGTTTTACTTCTTAGAATTTTTCGTCTGCATCTTTTGTGTTTTTTTGATAAATTTAATTTTGGTTTCATTCCATTTTTCTTCCACCTTTTTGACTAATTTTTTCTCGAGCAATACGATTGTTTTTCCATTTTTCTTCTTGTCAATCTTTTGGCCTCGTACAGAGATATATTCGTAGTTGTAATTTGAGAATATCATAGAATTTACAAGAGCATACTTTCACTAATTACAAAAAAAAAAAAAAAAAAAAAGCAAAAAGAACTGACATAACGTAAAAGAAAATCTTTACAAAGGTAAATTAAGATTTTACCAAATCGATAAATGGTTAAGATGATTAATTCTTGGTTTCTTTTTATGTGTCGTGTCCCTTCAGAACGTAGGCGATCATGGCTCTCCACTCCCCCCCCCTATCTCTTCTAACTGTCAATAAGTTTCGTCCCTCTGCCACCTCCCCTAGACCACATTCTGTCATCCACTGAAGCCCTCCAGGTATGTCATGCGTTGTTTTCCCTCGTCTCTCTTTCCCTCTATTCGACCTGTGAGTATCAGATTCTCCAGGCCCTCTATTCTCATTACGTGTCCCAGAAATTTCAGCTGCCGCTTCCTGATAAGTATAAGCTTCTTCCTTATTTGCATCATCTCCAAAACCTCATCGTTGCTCACACGCTCGGTCCATGATATCCTTAGAATCCTTCTGTAGAACCTTCCTTACCTCCTTTATCTTTGAGGAGATCGGCCAACATTTGCTGCCGTTGATTAAGAAGATTAAATAAAATCGGCAAATGGCAATACTTGGATTACATGACTTTAAAAAAGACAACAGAATTTATAGCTGGAATAAAGGTCAGAAGACAAAATTTTATGTCAAGGACAGAATAATTTTTGAAATTTCAATTTCAACGACCGTGAGAATGAAATTAGAAAGTGAGACAGACATTTTCCCCAGTGTTCTGTAAATTGATGTTTTTGACTTTTAGTAATTGCAATTTTTTGAAAAAACATGAAATATCTTTGCTTGAACTTAGAATCATTACAGTATAAAATGTGGAAATGTAGTGTTTGGCAAAGATATTGGTTAATAGAACTGCTATTTGGAAAAGATGTTATATTTCTGTTAATTTTCTTAGATGTTTATAAAGTAAGCACAGGAATAAGAAAAAAACGTTAGTAATAGTAAATATCTATGCCCTATGAACGATGTTACTATCAGATACATATTAAAATACATATTAAGTCGGTCTTTTTTGTACGAGGCTATAATAATTACGAGTTTTTACATTTTCGTGTGATATCGTCTGTATCACTGAACGTCCGATGGCCACCAAAGTAAAAAAGAAAGAAAAAAAACAAAAAACAAAAAAAAACAAACAGACAAAACAAGAAACAAACAAAACAAAAATACAAACAAAAAAAACAAACAAACATGCATTTGTGACATGCAAAAAAGGTGTTAGGTGACAGCATAAAAGCAAAGTTTTAGTCCAGTTTCATGTGTGTTATCGCAAGCCTACTACATTCTTCCCCTATTTCAACCCACAATGGTTTCTATATGACGTTACGACGATAATAGATAGGCAAATATTTATACAGGTATATTTCTACATTTCCCCACCTTTTTTTTTTAATTTTTTTTTTTTTTACAAAAGTGTTAAAATCACACAAGCAAAATGACAAAAACATTGGGAAAGAAAATAAACGGAACGGGCCACATGGATGAGACTAAATATTCGATGCCACAATAACCGACGCCTCAATGTCGTTTTCGAACAACGGATTTACTTTGAGAAAATAGATTTTGCAAACTGCTCACATTGGGGAATATCCTAAAATAAGTGCTTCTTTTTACAAACGAATATTGAAGTCAATGTTAGTTAAAAGGACAAGAAAACGTATTTTATTTTTGTGATTGGACCCTGGGAGATGAATCGACGTCGAAAACGTTTTGTTTGCCGAATGAACTAAGCAAAATGTCTGATCTTAAAAACACAATTTAAATACTGATCTATAAATATTTTATAAGAAACTACTCTGCATTTTACTCTTGAGTAGTGGGTGGAGTGTCCTTGTGTTTACCGTTAAACGTACTGGCTCTGTTTGATAATTTATTAAGCATACAAGTAGCTGGGAAATAATTGGTTCAATCTTGAGTGATAAATGGAAACAAAAATCAAGATGTTTTGCTTCCAGAAATAAGAAACACAGTCAAAAATGATTTACAAATAGGAATAGGAAACAAAATGACAATAAAAGCACCAAGTCCTTCCAAAAATTGTTTTTGATTTTATTTTTAATTTAACTTTTTTTGGCGATTGTAAAATTCTAAGTGATTGACAAAAAAACAAAACAAAAAAACAACAACCCTTTTTGGTGATCTTATATGGAGTTCATTTCTGTCTATTTTCACAAATACATTTTTTTCGTTTTAATTTGTTCTTTCCTGAAATATCATCAGTGCAATGCAATCAATTTATATCTAACATAATATTTAATTTTTCAAATATCGAAATACTTTTCCAGTTTTGAAATAGTTTGAATGCATCACCGAGTCCTTGTTGGAGAAGAATTATTGTCCATCCGCCAACCTCAATTTCTGTCTGTCTCTTTGTCTGTCTCTCTGTCTCTGATTCTCTTTCTCTCTTTCTTTCTCTCTTTCTCTCTGTTTCTCTGTTTCTATTTCATTCTTTCTATGTTTCTCTTTCTCTGTTTCTGTTTTTCCCTCTCCCTCTCTGCTTGTCTTTTTCTCTCTCTCCCTGCCTCTCTGTCTTTTTTATCTCTCTCTCTGCTTGTCTGTCTGTCTTTTTTTTATCTCTCCCTCTTTTCTTTCTCTCTCTTTTTCCTCTCTCTGTCTTTTTCTCTCTTTTTCTTTCTCTCTTTTTTCTTTCTCACTTTTTTCTCTTTTTCTTTTTCTCTCTCTCTTTTTTCTTTCTCTCTCTCTCTTTTTCTTTCTCTCTTTCTCCCCTCTCTCTCCCCCTCTCTCTTTTTCCCTCTCTCTCACGGGAGAGATGTGGCGAGTCTCTCACTGCTCTGTTGCTACTATCTTGGAAAGTGCTTGGGCAGACTACATTCTTTCATTCCACCAGCTCTGACCCTCACGGCTAGGACCCGCCATGCCACTTACATAGTGGCAAACTGCCCACATTCCATTCGTATTCTATTGGCGAGAGCTAAGTCACACTCAAACCGATTCTTCCCGCGGACCACTGCCTTTTGGAACAGACTCCCAAGAGAATGTTTCCCCAATCACTACAAGCTTAACCTGTTCAAGTCTAGTGTTAACCGTTGTCTTTTCATCCTATCCATATAAGTTACCCTTTAACGTAACTCTCTGCCTCGAGTGGGCCACGGACCTAGTACAGGATGACCCTTAATGTAAAAAAAAAAATCTATTTTATAAATATGATCATACGAAACAAATAAATACTCAGGATCAATTTTATTAAAAACAATGTCATTAAAAAGACAACATTAAATATTGTCAAAAATAAAATTCATTTACGATAAAATTATTTTAATTATTCATAAAAGATATTTTTATATCAAGTTAATCTGTTTGACTGTACCTGTGAGTTGTAAGTATTTAAACGTTAAGTTTGCCTTAAAGATTTAAATTGTTCACGTTAAGCTAGATATCAACAATGATGCACAGCAATAATGGCATATGTACAAATGACACAAAGCGAAAATCTAGAGGGGGGAAAATGAAATAAAATATATAAACATCGAACCAATAACTCTCTAATAAGACGACGATTGACTCCTGGTTCAGTTGTCATCTGTGACTCTATCACAATTCCACCATGTAAGTTACAATAAGTAATAAAGGAAGAGATTTGCTTGCAAGGGTACATATATACAGATTGCAAGATCAACAACTATCAGATGGAGATCTATTAAGAGAACATTATTTTGTAAAGGTACCATGACCACCAGCCTTGATATGATTAATCCTGTACCAACTAAAAACCACAATCACGCTCCTGATTATGCAGTTGCTGCATCCACGAAATGCATCAATGCATTTTTAATTAGTGCCATTTTTTCCTATTTTCTCACTTTTCTCATTTTTACCTGTGCCGTTTTTATCTAAATTAATCAAGAATAACAACATGACGGGGGTGAAAGAGTTCTCTAATTCAAAACAACGAATTGTAAACGCTTGTAACTCAGGATTGGGTTTTGGAGCAATAGCTCAGCTCAGTTCAGTTTAGTTCACATATATAGCGAGAAAAGAACTGTCACAATTATTCCTGAAAGATGTCACAAGCATAATCTATCTCTGAGATTGCAAAGAAAGAATGTCTGAATACATAAAGACCTATTATTTTTCGAATTTTTTTTTTCTTTTTTTTTAGTAAATCTGTTAGCACTCACTTATTTAATTTGATGAAATTTCGAGAAATCTTTAGTCGCTTTATGTTTATATAAGATTAACCAGAAGACCTTCGAGAACTGAAATCATCAATTTCTTTTATTTATTTTAAATAGTTAACGAAATCTGCTCTGGATCGTAAAAAAATGCAATAAAACTAAGATATTAGTATAATTAGAAAAGTATTTGATTGCTTTTATGAATTGTATAAATTTCTATGAATAATGAATTTTAACAAAAATTTTCATTTTTAAAAATATTAATTAGGATAATTTATAACGATTTAAATCTTTTAAAATTTTGTATTAATTTGGGTCGGTTATGTGATTATTAAGTAAAAAAAAAACAATATTTGCTTATCGTAAATCGTAATGCTTACTACAGTTCAGGGATCACAAGTAATTTAAAAAAGTATTTTGAATTTTTTTTACGTTTATGAATTTGTCGATTTTTTTAAAATATGGATGTCCATACAGGACGTTATCAAAAATTAAGAGCGGTAACTATGATGAATATAAAGCCAAAGTAACTAAAATTCAATAAAACTTTTTCTTATATTTTAAGATTAGTGGGTAGTAAAAAAAATCATAAAGTCACTCACGTTATATTCAAATAACTTTTACACAATGTCCTCGCCCCGTAGAAAAAATAGTTAAATTTCCAGCTGCCAAAGCTTTCAGAGTGTCAAAGCTTTCAACACCTCATAAAAAAACACTTACCTCCGTGTTAAAAATGGACTTCTGCGATATGTTAAACTAAAAGTAATATTTGTTTCGAATCAGATCAATTAAACTTTAAATCTACTAATATTACTTAAATAAAGTTTGAAAAGTATATTTTATTTTTGAAAACGTATTTAATATAGGGAATTACATTGTGTCGAAAGATAGCAAAAATCGGTTACTTAGCGATTTTCAAAACAAGAACTCCTCCCACTCAATTTAAAATCATTTCGAAAATTATTTTGCTTATAGAAAATATTAAATTTTAATCTATTAGCTTGAAATTAAAACTAAGATAAAAGCTTCAAGAAAGATTTTTCATTATTAAAATTTTATTTTAAAACTTAGGTTTCACATTTCTTTGGCGTTCTATATACCTACATAAGTATCTGTAGACATTATTTACATTCGGACTAATGTCTTAACACAGCGTTTTGGCTGTCTATATCTAAGAATATCTCGTTTTTTCCCTTTTATTACGAGATATCCTTAGGTACGGACGAGAACAATCTTGACAGATAATTGACAAATGCCGGGTAGCAAAAAGACTGAAATTTTATGATAATTACAACTAAGAGAAAGACATTAATTCGGCAGTAAATAATTTTTATATATATTCTTGTTGCATGATGGGAATGTACTTGTATGTATCTAGAGGTATTGAGTGAACAATTGAATTTACATAAGAGTCCTTTTGGATACAATGAAGACAAAATAGAAATACTAATACATACATTGTGGAGTAATGGATAGCGGTTCGGATTGAGGCAATCGGAGAGCCGAGTTCGAATTCCAGACGAATCCATTAGATTCACTAATACTATTGGAAAATGTATGAATCCTCTTTTCCTTCCAGCTATAGGTAAATAGCAGGATAGATCGTGTTATATAGACTTGGATGGCAACTGGTCTACAGCAGAAAGAAAAGGCAACCTACTGAGGGAAAAAACTGCCTCGTCAGTCATGTATCGAAAGATACATGATCGTTTAAACGTGTATCACACATGGCACATAACTGACTGACTACATAATTGCACTAATATGCAATATATCAGCAACGTGTTTAAATGGAGAGCTATATATATATATACATATATATATATGCACCATTGTGAAAATTAGTTGAAACCTTTTTAGTTTCCTTTCTTTCGCCATATGGTCAGTTTTAGACCCACTGGAGTGATACGGTGTAATCGCTTTCTATTTTTTTCTCAGATTAGGCGATTTGCAGTTGTGTGCAGCAATATGAATCTATTTTCGGGTTGTATAATGAAATTTGTTTGGTCTTGAAAATGATTGCATCATCCGTGATTGCATCAGATTTTTATCACGCTCAGATAGTATTGTCTGAACTGTCGATTAATTGTCCTACGGCCATTGTCTGCGATTTACGTTACTCAAAGGAAGGGTACGGAAGTTGTAACGCCGCACTAACACAATGGCAAGCCTTACCAGTGATCAAACCAAAGTACTATAGACTGGCCCAGAAAACTCTCGTGATTTAAATCCAATCGTGAATTTGTGGTCAATCTGCGACGAACAACTTCGTGGAATGGACATACGAAGTACTAACATGTGCACTGGGTCATGTTACATTGGGAAAATGCGAAAAAAATTAAATAACGTAATTATTCTTTTTGTTTCAATTAATTTGCACAAAGCTCCGTGTATACACACACACACACATATGTATGTATGTATGTATGTATGTATATATATATATATATATATATATATATATATATATATATATATATATACAGCCATGGCCAAAATTATGGAGCACCTATAAAAATTTGAGATAATAGTTTAAACCTACGTATTTCAAGGTTAAGAATCGTACAGTGAACAATTGAGAGCAAATGTAAAATATTTAACAGTAGATTGTAGTATTTTTTTTGCTTTAAAGTCTCTCAAGAGCTTTAGCTGAGTTTCGTACTAAATTCATTCTAATATTCAAAATGATTTATTGTCATACTAAAGGTTGTTTCGTAATTTTCGGGGAATGTTTGATTCCTACCAGTGTATATTTAATTGAAAATGCCTCCAAAGAAGCAGCTTTTAGAGATTAAAAGGGTATAAATTGTTGCTTTATCTGGTGAAGGATATTCTCAGGTAGAAATTGCAAGGAAGATGGAATGTTCAAGGAAGGGGGTTCAAACAACGATTAAAAGGTACAAGGAAACAAAGTCTTTCAAAAACAGAAAAGGACAAGGCCGTAAAAAGTCTACAACCGCCAGGGAAGACAGATCTTTGAAAAGAGCATCCCTTGGAGATAGGAGGAAAAGTTCTTGAGAGCTTGCTGCTGAACTTAGGGAGGATGCAAACAAAAACATATCAGCTCGAACAGTGAGAAGAAGGTTATTAGAAGTGGGGTTAAAAGGATGCAAAGCCAGGAAGAAGCCATACTTATCTCAGGCCAACAAGAAAAAAACGACTGGAATTTTCAAATAACCATGAAAATTGGACACCTGATGATTGGGGCAAAATTGTTTGGTCTGACGAAAGTAACTTTGAGGTAAGTTAACAGCTTCTATTTTCTAAACTTTGGATGTAATAATTGAAATTTTTATGTGAATACACATCCATAACATTTATTCAAAAATTGTAACAAATTCTATTTTTTTTTTTTTCATCAGATTTTTGGCACCCCTGGAGCGGTTTATGTTCGCCATAGGGAAGGAGGGGCATTTCATCCTGATTGTGTGGTTCCAACTGTAAAATTTGGAGGAGGAAGCGTAATGGTTTGGGGCTGCATGGCTTCTTCAGGCACTGGAATCTTGTACACATGTGAAGGCAGAATGAACTCCACAATTTATGCGTCCTGGGTATGACGGTAAACTACATCCGCGTCCTGGGTACGGCGATAAACTGCATCCAACAGCAAGGTCTCAGATAATGTTTTCAGAAAAATAATGTTCCCAGCTCTAAGTTTTTGAAACAATAATGTTGCCAGCTATACGTTTTTTTGTAAAAAAGTAATGTTGCCAGCTATGCGTTTTTTTGTAAGAAAAAGTAATGTTGCCAGCTATACGTTTTTTTGTAAAAAAAAAGTAATGTTGCCAACTATAAGTTTTTTGTAAAAAAAAAGTAATGTTGCCAGCTATACGTTTTTTTGTAAAAAGAAAGTAATGTTGCCAGCTATACATTTTTTATTCCAACAATAATGTTGCCAGCTATACATTTTTTATTCCATACAAAATAGGCATTTAAAATTCATATAAACTGGATTTGGCATTAAATAACCCACATTTGTTGATATGCCGTAAAATCCAACCAACCAACCAATCCACAATTTATACTAACATGCTGTACCAGGTTTACCGAACCTCTTTGACTAAAATATTTAATAATAACATTCCAAGTGATGTAATCTTCCAACAATACAATGTTCCGTGCCATACGTCAAAAGTTTCAATCGGTTGGTTTGAGAAAAAAGGGATTACAGTGATGAGGTGGCCCCCTCAATCCCCAGACCTAAATCCCATTGAAACTTTGTGGTCCCATTTAGGGAAAAGAGGGAGAATGCACAAATGTTCATCAAAAAAAGAATTAGAGGCCAAACTTCATGAAGATTGGCAGAAAATAGATCCTACCACCTGCAACAACTTAGCCAATAATATGCAAAAACGAATAAAAGCTGTTATAAAGGCAAAAGGAGGACATACCAAATATTGATTGTTGTTATTAATGTTTACTCCACTATTCTTAACCTTTAAATATATAAGTTTGAATCATAATTTCAATTTTTCATTGGTGCTCCATAATTTTGGCCAAGGCTGTGTATATATATATATATATATATATATATATATATATATATGTATGTATGATTTTTCATATATTGCAAGGAGTATCATTCTTGTCTTTAATCATTATATACCTAAGTGCGGTTTTGGAGAAAATGCTTCAACTCTCATTATTTATGCACTTAAAACATGAAATAACGTAACAGTACAATATATATATATATATATATATATATATATATATATATATATCCATTCAATGTCTTCAAGATAAACACATGTTAAATTTGATAATTTTCCTGTAATTTACTTTTCTATATTTAACATGACGTCATACCCACGGCAGAAAAAACGCGAAAGATACGTGGAATGAAATTATTTCAATATACGCTTTAGAGTCAAACACCAGGTGTGCCTCATAACCTGTTTCTTTACATGATTCCCGAACCTCCTTTACCATGATACGATATTGTAAAAATTTCAATCTGATTTAAGAATTAATGACGTGGGTGTGCTGATTAAACAATAACACGAGATTTGTCCCTTTTACTCACTCCAATATTTCATAGTTAGTCTGGTGCGCACTCCATCGCCCCGAGTTCAATATCTTACATTCTCAAGTGATCTATGAGAGACTTGTCAAATCATTTTTGGGAAGGTTGATTTTTATATTCATCTCGTCCTCACGTATACAATACCTGATGCTTGTATGAGATCACATAATTCTATATTCGGTGATATGAAGTAACCCCAGGTTAACCCTGCACTTGCTTTCCGTTGACGGTTTGGTATGGAATTTGGGTGTAGTGTCTATTCTAGAATGATACTACATTAACATATTTGGCTACTAATTGTGTACACTTTATATATATCTATATACAGTAGAATCTCTGACAACCGGACTAAGAAGGCCTTCCGGATATAAGTAATTGGTTACTTCGTCCGGATATGAGGGGTTATATTTAGATTAAAATAAAAGAACTGAAACCATGTTTAACATTTATTTTCATTGTTTTATAGTTAACAAAACAAGCTAATAGTGAGTGAAATATAACGGAATTGATTTTTAGGAAAAAGAAATAAATTATGTAATGTTAATGAAAATTTATAACATTAAATATGCCATGTATGCAAAACAAATAATGGCTGTTGCATGATGATTCTTTCTCTTCTAATGTCATTCTCAACTTTTTCTGCATTTCGTTTTGCTTTTGTCCTTGAAATTAAACGTAAGACACTTTTTAACTCTACGTGCGTCATTGCAATCGCCATAGCTGAATACTCGCTTTCTTTCCATAAAACTGAAAACCTTTTCAATAGCTTTTTCAATTACAGTACTGGTTTCATCACAATCATGCATTTTGTCACTATCTTGTTGCAGATGTGTCCCGTTGTCGTCCTTTCCTCTTATTCCCATCATCTTTAGCACCAATACAACCCATTAGGGTGAAATAAGGATAAGCAATTATCCCAAGTAATTTTCCTGAAAAACAGAAATTTCAAATCAGTTACATATCATCCAAATAGTTCAAATATTCATATCAAAATAATGTCCGGATATGAGTGGTTCCACACACACATATATATTAATATATATATGTGTGTGTGTGCGTGCGTGTGTGTAGAACTCTTCCAGCGTTTCGTATGCACAAGTTTGTTGTTGCTTGGAAGTCTTCCATGCAAACAAAACAGACAATCATTGTTGCTATGTCCGTGTATTGTTTAATTTATTGTAATGTCATTGTCACCTTTGATTATGTAAGCTGAAAGCTTAGATAGGATTAAAAACATGTGTCAATATGGTGATTTTCTTTTGTCTTTCAACGATAATGTTGTTAAGCTTATCAGACGATATGAAAGGAATTTGCTTAAAATAAATAGACAAAACTTGCCTATATTATTTAATGAAACATGCATTAATATATATATATATATATATATATACTCTCATGGATATTACGCCCTGAGTATAACGATAAATTACATCCGCGTCTTGGGTAAGACGATAAACTACGACCAACAGCAACGTATTTGCTCAGGAGGTTTTGAGGAGCATGGTCCACCCTGACCCGGGGTGGTAGCATCTGTTAGGGTCCCAGCTATGGGCAAATAGTTAACCCCGAAACTGAGGTAAAAAGCATTATGAAAGGTAAAAATAGGTTTTAATACATGAAATACTTTGTAAAAAATTATTACCAGAAATAAATTTTTCAAGGGAAAAAAAACTATTACCAGTAATATATTTAAAAAAAAATATTACCAGCAATACATTTTTTAAAATAATATTACTAGCTATACATTTTTTAAAATAATATTACTAGCTCTACATTTTTGAGAAAAAAAAATATTGCCAGAAAGAGATATTTGACAAAACAAAATATTACCAGGAAAAAAATTGTCGGCATCAAATAAACCATTGGTGTTGATATGCCGTAAAACAAAACAAACCAACACTACTAACATTACTCGGACTATTGTTCACATCTTTGTTGCCATATTTATCACAACGTTTCGGCCTTTTTAGGCTTCGGCCTTCTTCAGGTGGTTGGAATATCGAACTGAATCCTTTATCTCGCTCACTGTGGTAGAGTGTTCTAGTTCCACGTACAAAGTCTAATGTTAGGTATCACATTCTCTACTGCCTAAACCAGGTATTGAACTGACACTCTTTGGGTACTAGTCACTGGATTTAACTAACGCTTTTATCCACTGTGCCATGTGTCCTTGATGACGTCTGGGTATTAATTTCTGGGTATTATAAACTTAATGTCCTCAGTAATCATTTTTTATGTGTGCTCATATTGCAATTTTTGCTGTTATTCCATTTTCTTTACAAAACAAAGCAAACCAAACTGTTATTGGTATTACTTTAAGTAAGGTTTTTGTAAATTTTATATACACTGATTGTTTTTAATTTCACTTTCTAAATATAAACATTAAATTTCTATTCACCGAATATTTTTCCGAGATTGAAACGCCCAAACAATTATTATTGCTCGCAATGTATTGCATCATTGTAGTTTCAGTGAATCGTGGTTTTCTAAAAATAAGCCAGTAATTTAAATATGTTCTCTATACTGAACAGTCAATATAGTAGTGGCCAGTCTTATTCTATCAGGACTATTTTTTTTCGATTAGTTTCTCGTTCTACTTCATCTGTTTGAGGAAACGTGTAACTGAAGTGTATTGAGTTTTACACAAAATAAAGCATTATGGCAAATGTTCATATTGTGTGTCTAATCATAAGAGCTTCAACTAGAGCCGCACAGCCATTCTTCAGAGAAATCCTTTTGGGATAGATTTATTAGATTCCACTGTGCACAAGAAATATTCCAGGCTATTTAGAATGGTTTGATTATGTAAGGATCATGAATATGCCCTGTTCTTTGGGAGGGAGAATTTTCGAAAATCGTGACGTTCTTTAATAAGAGCAATTTTTATTTTCTTGTCGATCATTTCGCACATGCACGCGTGTTGAAGGCAACCATTGAGTATTGAACACATGTGCTTGTAGACAAATGAAGACAAATAGCAGTTGCATTTGCCACAGTTACCAACCCACATCATCGGCCACGTCGGCTCCTTTACAGTGTTTGTATACGCGTGACATCTGTCCTCAGGAACTCTGCAAAGAATCGAAATTGATTTCCCTCCCTAATATCTCTTAATAATTCAATAGAGTCCACGTAAAAAAAACAAAACAAAAAATAAAATATGTGAGTTAGTTTTCGACAATGCAGGTCATGATGGTACGATGCATTCAGATTTTTGAGTACTTACTAATGCGACTTTCTTTTTCCCCTTCAACAACTAATGCCATTATTATTAAAGCTACCAAAAGGCAGAGACTGCACTAATATTTTTATATCGCATAGAATATTCAAAGCCACACGCCATGTGCCTTTCATCAAGTATGACTTTACTTATATTATTTACATTATTCGGACTGTTATCCTCATCTTCATTGCCATATTCACAACGTTTCGGTCGTTGTACGCTCCGGCTTTCTTTAGGTGATTGGATCTCTGAGATAAGGTATTATGATTACTTGCATTATTTACATTATTCGGACTGTTATCCTCATCTTCATTGCCATATTCACAACATTTCGGCAGTTGTAGGCTCCGACCTTCTTCCTGTGATTGGAATTTCGATTCGAACCATCTATTGCGTCCACCGGGGTCGATTGTTCTAGTTCCACGTGCCGTAGCCTAGTGGATAAAGATGTTGGTTAGATCCAGTAACTAGACTCAAAGGGTTGTGATTTCAATACCAGGCCACAGCAGTGGTGAAATAAAAAAACTTGGAGGATTGATTTAAAGGGAGATAACTGAGACATCCGGAAGAGGCATGGCATGTGGAACTAGAAAAAAACTACCCCGGTGGACGAAATAAAGGGTTTGGTTCAAAATTCCAATCACCTGAAGAATGCTGGAGCGTACAACGACCGAAACGTTGTGAATATGGCAATGAAGATGAGGATAATGTAAATAATGCAAGCAATCATAATACCTAATCTCAGAGATATAGACAGAAGCATAACTTTCTTTCGCTTCTTATTTTGAATATTAGTAGATTATAAAGGAAAAAAGACTGTTTTGCATTAAAGATAATGAATAATGGGTTTAAAAGGCAGAAAGGGCAATATACAATGTCGGATTTTATTATGCAAGTTATTTTTTATTCAAAATAAAACTGCCATAAAGCAATTGATATTGGTAAAATATTCAGGATATATTTTATAAGCAATATATTTTGAGTTTTAACCGAATAATATTAATCTTTAATACAAATACTGATAATAGCTTTTTCACAGTTATACGTAATGCGGTAAGTAACTGCAGCATACATTATTAATTAAAATGAATCCCAAACATATAAACCTCAAACATTAACACCATATGTAATATATATTATTGTTTTATTATTTTACACGTGAATAAAAGCTTCTTGATAGTCTATAGCCATCATCAGTTTTCCTACATAAATTTGGTTGTTTTTAAAGTTTTCGATTTTAACCATTGCAGTAGTATTTACTACTAGAAAAAACGAGTTGATGACGTTTATAAAATAAGAGCATACACGTTTTTTTTTTTTTTTTTTTTTTTTTAGCGAGGTCCATGCCTTATTCGTATCAAAGTTAGGATGCTTGTCTTCGTTGGTAATTGCATAATTAAAAGAAAAATCTTGTAGTTCCAACGAATGATTTATTTTATGACAATTTTCCGACTAGTTGTTGCTAGTCTTGGTCACTCCTTTACTTGAGTAAAACAATGCAAAGAAACTCGAAACGATTCGAGTTTCTTTGCCAACGAAGACAAGCATCCTAACTTTAACATTGAAATTAGTTTAATCTATGCCTTATCGACATTAAATGTTTTATATATTGTTTGTTCAGACATGGCATTTAATAATCATCGTCGGTTTCATGACAGCTGATCACCTGACTAGTTTCCGCCGCATATCTGGGTTAAAAGACCTCGATGCGAACTGTATCTTGAGTAAACAGAGCCGGTGAAATCCATCCTTCTCCAGGTTAAACCACAACCGATGTTTTCCAGTTTGAAGTCTTGTCTTGATCACAAATATAATACAATCGGAGGAACCTTTTGCTCGGGTCACCATATGCTGGCCTGTGGAAATATATTGGCTGAGTTCCTTTTCTCATGATAGTTAATATAAAAGGGAAATAACAAGAATTTCAAACTTTATAATCATTTACTGGGTATGAAATTCTACTGGTTTAAAACATAAGTTTAATGTTAATACGTTCGTAAAAAAACATGTAAGTTTTATTCATGTTTTGTGGCTCTCAAACATCTGAATTCTATTGTCTGTGGCTCTTATATTAAGCAAGTTTGGTCACTTCTGGTCTGGAAAGAACTTCGCTCAATGATGCCAAATCATAATCACACTGGATATATATGGAACTACACTCAATGATGCCATATCATAATCACACCGGCTATATATAGAACTTCACTCAATGATGCCATATCATAATCACATTGGTTATATATAGAACTTCACTCATTGATGCCATATCATAATCACACTGGCTATATATGGAACTTCACTCAATGATGCCATATCATAATTACATTGGCTATATATGCAACTTCACTCAATGATGCCATATCATAATCACATTGGCTATATATAGAACTTCATTCAATGATGCCATATCATAATCACATTGGCAATATATAGAACTTCACTCAATGATGCCATATCATAATCACATTGATTATATATAGAACTTCACTCAATGATGACATATCATAATCACACTGGCTATATATGGAACTTCACTCAATGATGCCATATCATAATCACATTGGTTATATATAGAACATCACTCAATGATGCCATATCATAATCACATTGGCTATATATGGAACTTCACTCAATGATGCCATATCATAATCACGCTGGCTATATATGAACTTCACTCAATGATGCCATATCATAATCACATTGGCTATATATGGAACCGAGTATAGAGTATATTTGTGCTAAAAGGACTGTTAACCCCACAAGAACGTTCATTTGAAAATTCCGCAACTCGTGTTTTTAATTCGTCTGGATGTCTCGCCACTTTCGTCACCAGAAGAAAAAATACTGCTAGGAAAAGCAGCTCGATTACTTGACCATGAGGCCGGTAGTATTGGGTTATGTATTACCAGTAACGCCTGTAGAGGGACCGACTTATTTATCATTGCAATTTACCTATGGTTAGAAATATAGGACGGTTTATTATGTTTAGGTTAAGGTACATCAAGCTTTTCCAGTTTTTTTTAAATACCGAAATCTGCCATGTTCATAAAAAATAGAATCTCAGATGTAGGTTTGGTTTGCACACGAGTCAAAAATATTAGACAAAAAATTATGGTATGGGCAGATAGTGATGTTTTTTTGGATATTTTAAATTTTCATAATGAAGTACTTTGCTCAGATAAAGTAGGCTTATTCACTTATTTCTTCATTAAAATGCTAAATTTAAAACGATCTCACATAAATTTAGCAGTCGATTTCATTATACCTTCAATCATTTGGGAACTAAATGAACCTAAAATTATTTTTTGCTGCTATAACATTGTTCTGACAATGTAAAAACATAATCCTGAAGTTAAATGATATCCAGTCTTTAGTAATCCTAACTTTCCTCATGATTTGTTAGCAAAGCTGAATTGAAGCTGAATTGGTTTATTTTAAATTCCTTTCTTTCTTTCTTTGCTCGATGGCATATTGGTTTGAATAATCATAAAAGAAAGGCCAATCCCATTCCTACGGGAGAATCTCTAGCCAAGGTGAATATAAAAAGAAAACCTATTTCTCATGGCTATTTCAACTTGTTTTACTTTTCTTAATAACGACTCTGTTCAGTTTTACCTTGCGGAATTGCAAAGACGGATATAAATTCTCCATTTCTTCAGAAAGACGTACATGAAGGATATGGAATTGTTTGCCAATAATAAAAACGAATAATACGAAATACTTCTTCGAATAGACAAGGATTTTAGTTAAGATATCGGAACGGAATTCAGACTCGAGAAATATAGTATGTTTGGAATGCAGAAAGGAAATAAATCTCAGCATAAAAATTTCCATTCCCGGAAAAGAGTTCAATATTTTTAATACTGGAAAGATATTAAAAAGAATGAAATAGAAAAAAAAAATATTTAAAAAGCTTAAAGGACTAATGATAATTTTGGAGGTAAGATACAACAGTAGAAACATTATGAATGATTTTAGCATATGGTCAAGAGCTTCTATAAGATATGAAGATGCATTAAAATTCACGTTAAACCATATACAGGCTGATAAGAAAACTCATCTAGATTGAAGAGTGTACCGATTAATTTAAAAGAAATTAAGGACGATAGACGGAAGAGTTAAACTATTCAAAAGCTGCAGCAAAACATAGCAAAGGAGAAATGCTGGATACGGTAGCAAAAATTAGATTCATATATAATTTTTTATAGGAAGGCAATAGAATTTGCAGGCAAAATGGCAGAGACAAATTGCTAGTCAGACGAAATATAAGCAGGAAGATGGGGATATGTTGACAATAACTCTGGACAAGAGCATTGGAAAACAATTTATTAGCGCTAATCAACTGTTATCATCTATCATAGAAAAATACATGCAGTTAGGTCAACAGGATTTCAAAGACAGATACGACTGTAGAGGAATGATAATCCGTTGGAACTGCCGATGCAATCCAAAAATATAGGTACAAACCAGAAGTTTCCCTGAGAAAAGTTAAACTTTTATGGGATTTCAAATGTAAAGATAAGTCAAAATCAAAAATATGATAAGGTTGAAAAATATATGGTTCGTAAGAACAAATCATCTTTGTCTTATAAAGATAGAAGTGGTCAACAATGAAACCAATAGACTAGGCCCAAAACTTTGCAATCCGATTCTACTTTCAATGCCCATAATGATAACATTAGCATCATTTTGTGAAGAGGCTTATTGAAATCGGTTATACTATTAAGAACGAAGCATATTGAGGTGTTATAGGCTCTCGATATCTACGGGGGGCAAAATTCAAAGTATTTCAAGAGATGAAAATGGGAAAAATAAAATTCTTTTAAGAATGGGAATGACATGTAGAAAGTATTGCAGAAAGTCATAGGCATAGTGACAGTCTAAAAATAATAATAAATATATCTTCCTTGGTAAAAAGCTACTATTTTTGTTCTTGAATGGAGGTTTAGAAAATAAAATTTCTTAAATGTAAAAATGTCACTCATCTGCAAAACCTGATGTCCAGCCAATGGGATTATGCATGACCAAACGTTTTAAAAACGAATAAAATGGTATAAACAATAAATAATCGACAAATAATAGTCGAATAAATACATAAAGCTTAGGAAATTGTCAGTTAAAGAAAGCTAATCCAAACTGTTATTCCAAATTGGACCACAAAACAGCAGGGAAGCAACTAGTAGCCTTAGCATTAAGCCAGATTTCCATCCAAACACTTGAAAAATTTACTTTTTTTTCCATCTAAAAAATTACCGAATTAGATTCTGAAATTAAATAAAATGTGAACATTGATTTCAGTGACCGGAAAAAAATGAAGAGAATGCCTAAAGGAAGAATCAACTATTTTAAAAAGGGTTGGAAATAGAAATTTTATTGAATTACAGTTTACTAATGCGCTCAAAAGCTTTAACCGTCTGTATTTACATTAATACCATTTTCAATAACGCTGACAAAACTAAAAGAACTTGGAAAATATACAAGTAGAAATCCCTGGTATGAGTAGCTACATGAAATATAGATTGCTAGGTAGCGATAATTCTACTGATATACAGGAAATGGCCGAGAGGTTAGAACATTAGTGTTTCCAATCATAAGATCTTGTTTCTAACCATGTCAATTTGTTGGTAATATCGGCCTGGAAAGATTTTACCAGTGTGCGGTATGTTTGGGGGAATTGTCTGAAAACCATACTCCACGGGCTGAGCCTAGGTTTGTGAAGGAAACTGGGCGGACTGTCATACGAACAGCCAGCCATTTATATTCAAATAATAAACAAACGATACAACATTAATTGTACGCGGAAGTTCATTTTTTATAAAATCAAGAAACTCGTAGGTAAATGTGGTCTTCAGGTCAAAAATGACAGAATATATAAGAACCTGTCCGAAAGGGGAGTAGGAGAGACTTCTTGCATCCTTGTGAGGATGTAGAATTCATGTTCGAAGAAAGCCACACACTCATTCAATGACTGTGACTGATGAAGTCGAGAGTTGAATAAACAATGCTTGAGAGAGTTAGTCGACTCGTCTTAGTCTTCACAATGATAACACTGATATATGCTTTTGTAATTTTTATATGTATTAAATGTGGCAAGTATCTATCCTGAAACCCTCAGGTATTAACAATTGTTCGGATGATTTTTAAAAAAGTATACATAGAATCTATCGTGTGTGAAAGAAAAAAAAAGATCAATTATTGTTCAAAGCAGCTTTTTCAGTGTATAAGATAGGTTCAAAGTATTCATATTTGGTTATAGCAGAAATTAAAAAAAAATATTCCATTTATTTCTATTATATCAGAACAATTTATCGAGTATTTTGAGATTTTTTTTAACGAAGCAAAGACAGTTACAGACTTTTTATAATGGAGAATTACGGAAGAAATGAAGAAAAAAATTCCATTGGCTCTTGAATACACTTCTGTACATGCTGTGACACACAAACACATACATATATATCATAAAGAAAGAATTTATGCAAAGAATTAAATAACAATATTAATGTGATTAATAGCGAAATCACTTAATGAGAGATTAATTTACTTCCAGTTCCTTGGATAATAAGATCCTCATATTCGAGTAGATGTCAGATGGAAGACACATGTCGAGTATTTTCAACAATTTCAAATTGTTAGTAGGTTAGTGCAAAAATAATGACGTAAAAATGTCGTTTTTGGACGTGAAAAAATAGGTCAAGAAACGACATTATTACGTCATTATTTTTGCACCAACCTAATATCTTCAGGGCGAAAACTTTTCCATGCATAGGCAAACACTATGACGAAATGTGTAGACCGAAACTGTTTTTTTTATTCTTATAAATTATGCTATATATTAGCAGTTCAATTGACTTTAACTTATAAACACCTGTAACAAGGAAATGGATTTATAACTTTTCAAAATTCAAACAAAATTCTCACTTGGTCGAATTGAACAAGAACTCTAGCGTCGCGACATCGTATGCCCCCCCCCCAAAACCATATTTAACTGTCAATAAATAGCATAATTAAAAAAACATCCTTCGGTGTACACATTTTTTTTTGTTTGTTTTGTTTTCTTTAAGATTTTCACAGATTGGGAGCAAGAGTAAAAAGCTGTGATAAAGGAAAAAAATGAAGAGAAGAACGGGGGAATAGATCAAGGCATCTGCCAATGTCGATTGACATTGCATTTGAATAGTTGGAGATTATAGCTATCAGGGAAGCAAGTAAGAGGAAGTGCGAGATATCAAGCTATTGGAGTAGAAGAGATGGATACAGTTAACCATTTCGAAAGTTAAAGGGTGTTACTGATATGCCAACCTAGTAGAACGTTTAAAATTATGCAGTTTCGGTACTAGCGAAAGTAGGTCGTCAGAGCAGTTACCGTGAAAATACTTGTAGAAAAGACAGAGGGAGGCGACGGCACGTCTGTGTGAAAGCGACTGTAAACGAGATGCTAGATTAGGGCCAATCACTGTGCATATCAGTGTCTGGGTTTTGTCGAGGACCTTAAGACGAACAGCGGGGGCACCAG
This sequence comes from Acanthosepion lycidas, assembly GCA_963932145.1. NCBI lineage: Eukaryota > Metazoa > Mollusca > Cephalopoda > Sepiida > Sepiidae > Acanthosepion > Acanthosepion lycidas. Next base: position 80,109,209 of record OZ010594.1, on the reverse strand, counting down.
GTGCTCTCATGGATTTGATCATCAGACCTCTAATGGAAGGTTCTCTGTGGTGGGTATTTGAGAGCAGTTTTGTTTTTGAGGCATTAAAGTTAACCAGCCATTTCCTGCTCTAGTTAACAACCGATTGGATGTCCTTTCCCAGAGCAACGGCCATGTTAGTTTTGTCAGCGATACGAGATTTTCTATTTAGGCAGGAGTAAATAGTAGTATCTTCTGCATAGATATCTACTTAGGAACTGATGACATCGGGAAGATCGTTAATGAAGATAAGGAACAGAGTAGGGCCCAGGATAGAGCCTTGGAGAACACCTGCGTTCGTGAGAAAGGAACTGGAGGAGAATCCGTTAAGGATGACCTTCATTACACGGTTTGACAGGAATGATTGTATTGTCAAATAATCATCCTGAAATTCCGTATCCATGAAGTTACGAAGGAGGCCGGCATGCCAAACCCTATCAAACGCTTTAGAGATATCTAGAGCCAAATCACGAGCTTCTCCGTTATTGTGAAGTACTTGGTAAAAAAATTCAGTCATGGCCGTGAGCACATCAGTTGTAGATTGGGGAAAGCGGAAACCATATTGTTTGTCAGAGAGCAGATCATGGGATGTAAGGTGTTTAATCACTTCGGCGATGATTAAAGCTTCAAAGACTTTGCCGAAGATTGCTAGGCGACTGATAGAACGGTAGAAGATGAGACAGAAGGGTTTCCAGACTTCTTAAAGACAGGTACGATAGATGAAGACTTCAAACAGGACTTACTGTTTGCCTATGTATGTAAAAAATATTGCGTCCTGAAGATGACAATTTGAAATTGTTGAAAGTGCTCGGCATGTGTCTTTCATCTGACATCTACTCAAATATATTATTATTCAAGTAATTGATAGTAACTTAATCGCTCATTAAATTTTATTAACGAAGTGATCTCACCATTAATCCCATTAACATTAATATTTAATTTGTATAAATTGTTTCTTTATGATATATAAGCTGCATACCCTAATATATATATATATATATATATATATATATATATATATATATATATGCGTGTGTGTGTGTGAATATGTGTATATATATATATATGTGTGTGTCTGTGTGCGTGTGTGTATATATATATATATATGTTTGTGTTTATATATATGTGTGTGTGCATGTATGTGTGTCCGTGTGTGTGTGTGCATGTGTATATATATATGTGCATGTATATATGTGTGTATATATATGTGTGTAAGTATATATATATATATGTGTGTGTGTGTATATATATATAGGTGTGTATATATACATGTGTGTATATGTATATATGTGTGTGTGTATATATATGTGTGTGTATATATATGTATGTGTGTATATAGATATGTATGTGTATATATATATATGTGTGTGTATATAGATATGTATGTGTATATATATGTGTGTGTGTGTGTATATATATGTATGTGTGTATATAGATATGTATGTGTGTATATATATGTATGTATGTGTATATATATATATATATATATATATATTAGGTAGGTGCAAAAATAATGACGTAATAATGTCGTTTTTTGACGTTAAAAATACGTCAAAAAACGACATTATTACGTCATTAATTTTGCACCAACCTAATACATAGCAATACTTATTTGAGAACGCGTCTTTAGCGATTGATCAAAAGAACATGTAACATAATAGGCGCTATGGGCTAAATTTCATAATTCCCATTTCTCTTTAAGATGTATCATTAAGATATGACACATTTCAACCTCACAGCGGAAATGAATAGACACGCAGGACTCTGGATAATAGAAATAAAAAACAATTCCTGTAAGATTACTAGAAGAACGACAGTTGGATCTATCTCAGTGATGTAAACCAAGGTCAACAGATTTGTTGGCCTTCCGAAAAACGAGAGCTATATCGTGTCGCCCCAGCACAGTGCATCGGAGTCAATGCCAACGAGAAGATCGACATAGATCGAAGTGATGGTCGTAAGTGTCCCAACATTACTCTACTTCGTTTCGCGGATGTGGTTAACCTCGAGTATTCCGAATATAGCATAACAACCATTAATATATATAAAATTCCTTGAACGTGATGAAATATCTGTTGCGTCGTACCGGGGTGGGGTGGGGTTACAACCAACCGTGTCTAGTAATTGGTGAAAGTCACCATCGCAAATGCGATAGCTAACATGAAGAACCATTTGGGTATACAAATTATTACAAAGTCTCATCAAGTTCATCTTTAAAGCGGAAGACAAAACTGAAAATATCTCGTCGATTGACAACTATCTTTAATCCATCGTTAATCAGCCTGGTTCAAGTAAAGCGTAGAATCAAATAGATTAATATTGCTGTTTGATAAACTTTTTCGAATAATATGTATTTTTTCGAATTAATCGGTTCTTGGTCTAGTGTCATGGAACGTTTATTCTGTGTCTCTTGTAAACGATAAGTGTAAAGAAATACAATTTTCTTTTATAGGAATCTTTTCCCAGCGCCAATTCAAAAACAGACTTGAGCATGACTCTTGATAGTTTCCTTTATATGATGTTTATTTTCACTGTTTTCTAGCAAACACAGTAATAGAAAAACATTTCTAAATATATCATTTTCATTTTTTTACCTAGAAACTAATCATATTTGTCATCTCAAAATTGTCATCAGTAACGTATTTGAGAGCTTATAAGATTCTCCAGTCTTAATCTTCAAAATATTTCCAAAAATATCTGCTTATTATAAGAAGTTGCAGGATCTGGTAGGCTACACTTTGCCCTGACATTTTTCCCAGATTAGTAGTATTATAGGCCGTCAAAGACTCATTTTTCTCCTTTTATTGTTTTTACTAATTTTATCTTCAATATCTGTCTATATAATGCAAGCAATTTTATCTTGCATCTCACCGAGCATCTATGGGGATGTTCCATCCCACCGCGTATCTATGGGCATGTTTGCATCCCACAGAGTATCTATAGGCATGTTTGCATCTCACCGAGCATCTATGGGCATGTTTGCATCTCACCGAGCATCGATGGGCATGTTGCATCCCACCGAGTATCTATGGGCATGTTTGCATCTCACCGAGCATCTATGGGCAAGTTTGCATCTCACCGAGTATCTATGGGCATGTTTTCATTTCACCGAGTATCTATGGGTATGTTTGCATGTCACCGAGCATCTATGGGCATGTTGCATCTCACCGAGTATCTATGGGCATGTTTTCATCTCACCGAGCATCTATGGGCATGTTTGCATCTCAGCGAGTATCTATGGGCATATTTGCATCTCACCGAGTATCTATGGGCATGTTTGCATCTCACCGAGCATATATGGGCATGTTGAATCCCAGCGAGTATCTATGGGCATGTTTGCATCTCACCGAGCATCTATGGGCATGTTGCATCCCAGCGAGTATCTATGGGCATGTTTTCATCTCACAGAGTATCTATGGGCATGTTTGCATCTCACCGAGCATCTATCGGCATGTTTGCATCCCACCGAGCATCTATGGGCATGTTGCATCCCACCGAGCATCTATGAGCATGTTTGCATCCTACCGAGCATTTATGGGCATGTTTGCATGTCATCGAGCATCTATGGGCATGTTTGCATCTCACCGAGCATCTATAGGCATGTTTGCATCCCACCGAGTATCTATGGGCATGTTTGCATCTCACCGAGAATCTATGGGCATGTTTGTATCTCACCGAGCATCTATGGGCATGTTTGCATCTGACCGAGCATCTATGGGCATGTTGCATCCTACCGAGCATCTATGGGTATGTTTGCATCTCACCGAGCATCTATGGGCATGTTTGCATCCCACCGAGTATCTATGGGCATGTTGCATCTGATTGAATATTTGTACTGTTAATGTCAAATCTTCCACTTATTAGAAACAGTTAGGGTTCCATAATATATTTAGAATATTGTTTGATATGTAATTTACAAATAAAAATATCATTGAATATTTGAAAAGCTAGATTGTAGTTTTGTGAAGAAATGTATTATTTGAGATTATTATCTAGGAAAAATATCTCTATTTATACAATCAGTTGATGTGAATCAAATATTCAAAATATTTGAAAACTAATTTGAACGACGGCAGAGTAACGAGTATAACTGAGAACATAGACTTCTTTTTTCCGAATTTCAGATAAAATTCACGTTAAATTAGTAGGAAATAATAGCAGTTTAATTTGATTTATAAAAGGTAAGAAAATTCAAGTAATGAATAATTATTATAACTTAGTGGTGTGATTTATACACCAGTAAATAGATGTAACCAGAAACTAATTATTCTAATAGTGAAATTGGCTTTTTATATCTATATAATAAAAAAAATGAAACTCTTACCCAGCCTGTAAGCATGTTTGACAATATGAACTTGAAGTTATTCCATCTAGAATGAAAATAAAATCCCCCCCACCAAATAGGTTTTCTTAAGGAGTTGGAATTCAGAAGACGTTTGAATGAAAATAATTTATATGTTGATAAAGATACATTTATGTGAATAATAATTAATATATAGGAGATAATAAAAAATATTTTTCAAACTTAATTTCAGGTGGTAATGCATAATCAAAAATTGCGGAAATTTCATATTTCGCCATTTTTGTTTTCACGAGAGTTTGACCTATTTAAGGAATTTAATAGTTTGTCAACAAGGTTTCTGCGTATTACATTGGATTTAATCGCTTCTACAATTTGCATTAATTTCAAGAGATTAATTAGATTATCATTGTAATTTTTATACACGCTTGATGAATGATATTAATGAGCTACAGAACAGTAAAAATCATCAAAATAATTTAATTTTGCATATTATTAGAGTAGCTATTTATCGCTGTCATTATTCCTATAATTACCATCTTTATTAGTCTTTTCTCTAGTTTAATTTTTTGCCCTCATCCTCTTTGTCGCTTTTAGCGTTTCCCTACATAATTACATTTTATTAACTTCCTAAAAAGGTGAGCAAATTTTGCATCGCTTCAAAAGACTGTCAAATAAATAAAGGAAAGTAATAAGTGGAATTTCATTCTCCGTTAAATAATGAAGAATTTAGTGCACAAGAAAGTAAAATGATTTAATGATTTTAGAGTTCCTCTACTCAAACGTCATTTTCCGGAAATAACGTCATTCATTTAGGTGATTTTAAAATATTAGCAAGGAAGAGACATGATAGTTAAATTTCACTGGTTTTCAAATTTAGGCAGTAAAATCTTATTGGATTTTATTCATTAAATTTGTGTTCTATTTTCTCTTTTTCAGGCTGATTTTTGTCGTTTTCAGACTGTTTTCTCTTTTTCAGCCTGTGTTTTTTGGCTTTTTCAGCCTGTGTTGTTTTTGTTTCAGCCTGTGTTGTCTTTGATTTTTTCAGCCCGTGTTGTTTTTGCTTTCCTTTTCAGTCTGTGTTGTTTTTGCTTTCTTTTTCAGCCTGTGTTTTTTGTCTTTTTTCAGTTTGTGATTTTTTGTCTTTTTTGCAGACTTTTAATTTTCTTTTTTCAGCCTGTGTTTTTTTGTCTTTATTCAGCTTGTTTTGTTTTGTCTTTTTTCAGCCTGTTTTGTTTTGTATTTTTTAGACCGTTTTTTTTCTAAACATTTAAACACACGTCTCTCTATATAACGTTCTTTCCTTGTAAATTGTTGTAAAACAGATTAACTGTGTTATGTCCACCAACCTAGCAAGTGATTTGTTGCAATATCTTAATACGCCTTAGTTTTTCACGAAAGATATGGTACTCTTGTGTTTGCATAAAACAATGTCAAATCATACTATATATGGACATCCATATACAAAACTTCCTAATGAAAAATATTCCAAACAAAATCAATCTAGTAGACGCTGAACAGATGCATTTATTCCTAACTGTGTCTTGAAATAAAAATAGAAATTCTACTTTATCTTTATAATTCTACCTGGAAATGTTATTAACACAATTTTTATCCTTTTTCATTGGACATGAAGTCAAAGAAGCGAAGTTAACTGTTTGTTTATAGAATGAAACAACGTATAGCATCTCACAAGTTCGGGTCTAATGATTACTGGCGGCTCTGCAAGAGTGTGCTGAAAAACAACAAATCATTAATCACTCGTCTATTTAATCAATTTGAAGTCCTGACATTTACATTAGATAAGGTTGAATTATTTTTTCTGAAATTTACTTTCAACTGAACACTCGACGCAACTGGAGTACCCACACCTCAGTTCCCTCCTAGAACAGAGGCTCTACTGGGTGATATGCACATAACCTCGTCACAGATTTCAGATATTTTTTCTAAATTAGACTCTCATAAAGCAAGCGGAGCTGACTGGATCCCAGCCGTCGCCCTAAAGAAATGTCCTCGCCTGTAAAAATCAAAGAACAAAAAATGCACCAACTATAACAAATTTGCTAAGAGTCATATTGATATGAAAACCACAACAGTGTAATCAAATGATTTTTAAAATGTCCTCAAAGATAAACGATAATAATCGAATAGGATTATTGAATAATGAAAAGAATCGTAGGAAAGGTAGGGTTTTAACCAAAATGACTTAATTATAAATTATTAAAAATATATTTTTATTAATATTAGTAAAAGTGATCATTGTATTACCAGAAGACATTTGAAGCAGATCATAAAATGATTAGAACTATTTTTCATATTCTTGGTAAGAAATTATGAAAGCAATATATATCCATTAAACTCCTTGAAAGTTTTCAAGATCAATGATAAAGTTGATTCGTTGATGGCCAAAATGATTTATGGCCTATTTAAAATTCAAGATAATAGGTTTCATGTTTTAAAGGGTCTTCCTGCTTCCGTCATGCAATTCTTTTGCAAAAAAATCTTTTTCTTCTAGTGCAAATGCTATTTTCGTGATGTCAGCGAACACTCGTTGTCACTTTCGTAATGCTCGTTGTAGTGGAGTCTTTGTAATCGCAGATACAACAATAGTAACGCTGTTGAACAATACCAGAGTCAAACGCCTTCGAATAACACTCGGACTAATAGTACTTGCTCGATAATACTCGCTCAAAAAGTAACCACCGAATAGTAATCCGTATATTGATTAGTATAGCGAGATAGTTTAGTGAATAGTATAGATATAGTTTACAAATAGTGATCTGTGTAGTAACAGAGGATAGAATAGAAATGGTGATCAGTTAGACGCCACTATAATTCCTTTATATACATTTCCTATACCAATCACGTGATCTACTTATTCAAAATGGGGTAGCCTGTATTTGCTCTCTGGTGATTTGTGTTTGCGTCGGCAGTGACACGTTATTTCTATAAAACAGCTACTTATTCGAATTTTATCAAAAAAAACATTCGAATTTTTATTTGGTCGGAAAGTCATTTTTAGCTCAAAATACTCACCTGATATTTGTATAGATGTTTGTAATAAAGACATTTATAAACAGTATAATGTAATTTAAAGTAAATGTAAATTATAGTAATTCCCTATTCTGAATATATAATTATAAAATATAAGATTATATATATTTTAATTGGGTAATCTTTCTTTACTTGTTTCCTAATCCGTGAATATATATCCGTATATCAGTGTTTTATATTTAGACCTTTTTTTTTTTTACCAATGTTGAAATTTTTGCCATTCTATCGGTTTAATTCCTCCGGCAAGGTCACAGATCAGTAATATTAATTTCAAACTCACTGAACCACAGCAATAATTCTGAGTAATAATAATAATAATGTTTCTGATAATGAATTTTACATTTGTTAGGATAGCCATTTTATTAACAACTTCTTGAATTATATCTTAAATTTTTGCAAAAGAATAAAACACAAAATTGGTTTTTAAATATTTGTCGTATATCTTAGATATACAGATTATAATTTCAATTTTTTCTCAAGCAACTTTATGTTTTTTAATTGTGTTTCATCTTATTTGAGTTGACTTTCATTTGTAAAAATACTATTCCAGCTTGATTTGAATTTATATACGTCTTTCTCGAATCCTCGATGTCTGTGGCAGCTACCTTACCGATTAAGCCATGAAGTCGAATCAATCGCGGAAAAATATTCTTATTATATTAGTAATATTTTTTACAATCGATTCCCTATGCATGGTGAGGTAATCATGTATCAAAAGAATTTATAATATTTGAACAACAATCCATATCTTTGCAAAATGGGCGTTTAAATTCAAACTGTTGTTTACATGGGCTTTGTTTAACTTACTTTTCTAAGTGTAAAATTAGTGATTGTCTGTTCTCAATTATTCAGACTAGTTCTTACACATGTTACTTTTACACATGTTTCGAATTACGGCCATATCACGCTGAAATACCTTATTATTAAATTATTCTGCTCCTTGTCTCGTCATTTATTCTATTCCTTGTTCTATCATTTATTCTGTTCCTAGTCTTATCACTTATTCTATGCATTGTCCTATCATTTATTCTGATCCTTGTATTCTAATTTATTCTATTCCTTGTACTATCATTTATTCTATTCCTTGTACTATCATTTATTCTATTCCTTGTCCTATCATTGATTCTATTCATTGTCCTATCATTTATTCTATTCATTGTCCTATCATTGATTCTATTCATTGTCCTATCATTTATTCTATTCATTGTCCTATCATTGATTCTATTCATTGTCCTATCATTGATTCTATTCCTTGTTCTATCATTTATTCTATTCCTTGTTCTATCATTTATTCTATTCATTGTCCTATCATTTATACTGTTCCTTGTCTCGTCATTTATTCTATTCCTTGTCCTATCATTTATTCTATTCCTTGTTCTATCATTTATTCTATTCATTGTCCTATCATTTATTCTATTCCTTGTTCTATCATTTATTCTATTCCTTGTCCTATCATTTATTCTATTCCTTGTCCTATCATTTATTCTATTCCTAGTCATATCATTTATTCTATTCCTTGTCCTATCATTGATTCTATTCATTGTCCTATCATTGATTCTATTCATTGTCCTATCATTTATTCTATTCATTGTCCTATCATTGATTCTATTCCTTGTCCTATCATTTATTCTATTCCTTGTTCTATCATTTATTCTATTCCTTGTCTTATCATTTATTCTATTCCTAGTCATATCATTTATTCTATTCCTTGTCCTATCATTTATTCTATTCATTGTCCTATCATTGATTCTATTCATTGTCCTATCATTTATTCTATTCATTGTCCTATCATTTATACTGTTCCTTGTCTCGTCATTTATTCTATTCCTTGTCCTATCATTTATTCTATTCCTTGTCCTATCATTTATTCTATTCCTTGTCCTATCATTTATTCTATTCCTTGTCCTATCATTTATTCTATTCCTTGTTCTATCATTTATTCTATTCCTTGTCTTATTATTTATTCTATTCCTAGTCATATCATTTATTCTATTCCTTGTCCTATCATTGATTCTATTCATTGTCCTATCATTGATTCTATTCATTGTCCTATCATTTATTCTATTCATTGTCCTATCATTGATTCTATTCCTTGTCCTATCATTTATTCTATTCCTTGTTCTATCATTTATTCTATTCCTTGTCTTATTATTTATTCTATTCCTAGTCATATCATTTATTCTATTCCTTGTCCTATCATTTATTCTATTCATTGTCCTATCATTGATTCTATTCATTGTCCTATCATTTATTCTATTCATTGTCCTATCATTTATACTGTTCCTTGTCTCGTCATTTATTCTATTCCTTGTCCTATCATTTATTCTATTCCTTGTTCTATCATTTATTCTATTCATTGTCCTATCATTTATACTGTTCCTTGTCTCGTCATTTATTCTATTCCTTGTTCTATCATTTATTCTGTTCCTTGTTCTATCATTTATTCTATTCATTGTCCTATCATTTATACTGTTCCTTGTCTCGTCATTTATTCTATTCCTTGTTCTATCATTTATTCTGTTCCTAGTCTTATCACTTATTCTATGCCATGTTCTATCATTTATTCTGTTCCCTGTCTTGTCATTTATTCTATTCTTTTTCGTATCATTTATGCTATTCCTTGTCCTATCATTTATTCTATTTCTTGTCCTATCATTTATTCTATTTCTTTATTCTATCATTTCTTCCATTCCTTAGTTTGTTCATTGCCTTTCCTTCGACTTTCATTCTTTTACTAAAATCCTAATCTTTTGGCAGTTGTAAAAAGAAGAAAAGAATTACACTGAAAATTTCAATTTTTCAATTTAAAAAAAATAAGAAACAAGCAATATAATAAATGCATTTTATTGAGATTTCCGCTGAGTCATTAGCTTATTCAGTGTTGTCTGCATAAGGCTTTGTACCAAAATAAGGTAAGAAAGAAATAAGACTTTTAAGCAGGCAACAATAGAGAGAGTCCAGTCTAATTTAATTTCAATATAAGGGCGTCATTTTACTGTTGAGATTTTCTCCAAAACTGGAATGTAATCCAAGAGACTTGATGCTTTTCCGACTTTGTTCTTGCCGCGAAAATTTAAGGTCCATAAAAGTTTGTTCTTGATATTAATATTCTGTCGTGTTAAGCGCATTGCCTCATATTCAGTTATATTTCTTCTTTTAAACTTTATTTTAAAATCTTCTTTTCTATCATCATCTTTCTTTTTTGTGAATGCCATTATAAAGTATTATCGGAACACTGACTCAACAGCACTGCTTTCTCTAATTGTATATTTTTCCAAGTTTAATCTGCATTTGTCTTTTGTGTTCGATATTGCCTTGAAGTTCTTAAGAAGGACTTAATTCTAGCACGATTAACGGAAGTCACGAACAAGCAGCCAGCGACATGATGAAATGTAATGAAATAAGTTCTACTTCGATAAGGCAGAGAAGCGAGAAAAGAGAGACAGAAAGAGGGCGAGAGAAACGGAATAGAAACGAAGATATTTGAAATGAAATAAAAGAAAATTTGTAAGAGACAAAAACATCCACGAAAACACATGAGATAATAATCAGAAGTGAAAAGAATTCTGAAAAATCTTAGTGTCTTCATATAGAATTCATTTTACATTTCGTTGATAAAGATGGTGGAAGAGAAACAATCGTTGAATTTTCAGAGAGAAAAAGAGTAAATTGCAGATATTAACTCAACAATAACAAAGAAAATTCAGAATCTTAACAAATACATCATGATTACAAACACACGTATATTCACTTCCACTCACTTACTCAATCACACACACACACACACACACACACACATATATATATATATATATATATATATATATATATATATACATATAGAACAAACTGAGAAATTTCTTGAATTTTTAACAAACCAGTGTATTAAGATTTTCAGGGATTTACTTGACAATGGCATTCATTCCGCCTTGTTTCATCTTATTTTCCCGAAGTCATTTATCATTCTGTTCTTTAAATTACCGCTACAAGATGCATTTATTTTTTTATAAATTTGCAGTTTTCATGTTGAGAAGTGAAAATTGCAACATAGTTAACAAAGAAAGTCACACTACATGATTTAGAGAGTTGGAAATCCGGCTGAGAGGACAGTCTATAAAGTGGATTTGACAGTCTGTTGTACGACATCTTGCATCCAGAGTAAAATAATAATAATAATAAAAGAAAAAAAAACAAAAAAAAAAAAACGAGACGAGAACGACACGGGTTAGCAATATGTAAAGGTAAATTTATTTTTGCCGGTTATGAAAATGCCCAGACACACGTCGTTTGTGTTCGCTATTGTGCGTAGTCAGCACGAACGCTGACTACACAGCTAGTGGCAAGTGACATAAATTATCGAAATTCGAATCGAAAATAGCATAATAGTGGGCGCCAGACAGATGGGACAGTTGACAATCATCGTTGCATGTTTACCCGGAAGACATGACTGCTCACAATGTCTTTCATCAGCGTGAATTGTAGTAACTGGTTAGGATTATCTGCAGTAACAGACAAGACACATTACATCAAATCTCAACCATTTTCAATGTGGAAAGTAGCAGGCACATATCCATAAATGGCCAGTTCAGCGCTCTTTAAATACCATGGCGCATGGGAGAAGAAAACCCAGCAGGGTGACTCTATTGAACCCATGAAAACGGACTGCAGCACTTCCCTTTGACACTTGTTGGTGTTTATTGGACTCTGGGCATCTGGCAACGAGTGGCGAGATCTGAGGAGTCATAATCCCGGATTTTTTGGGCTGGTGGCAGGGTTCAAATCGGGAACATTACAGAACAAAACTGATATTTGGCGACCCAGACACGTATTATCGATAGATGGTCGGATCTCTTCCGCGAAAGAATGTGGATTTATTGAAGTAGCTGAAAGTTGTCAGAAAAGCTGTTAGATGAAGTTCTTATTCTATTTACATGGCAAGTTATAATTAAAGCAGATTGGGCGGTGTAATGGTGAGAAAGCTTGTCTCGCTAGAACTATTACGAATGAGTAGTGAGTTCGATCTTCGCTGGGTACCCCATAATTTCGACTTTGTGCCGCGTCTAAACTACGCTTGGAAAATCACTATGGGGCACCTCGGTGTGGTGTAATGGTTATCAATCTTGTCTGACTAAAACAGTTACGACTGGAGAGTGAGTTCGATCCTCACTGGGTGCCCCATACTTTCGGCCTTGTGCCACATCTAAACTACGTTTAGAAAATCAGTATAATTAAAGCAGATACAAATATTTTGTATCTGAATGCCATTTCATATATATATATATATATATATATATATATATATATATATATATATATATATATATATATATATATATATATATATATATATATATATATATATATATATATAAGTTAACCAAATATTTTTTTTAAAAGAAAACTCTTCACAGTATGTGTAACTTATATTTAGTCTCGAAGCAATCGCCATCGGCATCCTGCACCTTCTGCTAACGTGCCTCCAGCTGTTCAATGCCCTTGCAGTAGAACTCGTCGGGGGGGTGGGGGGTGACGCAAAGAAGTCCGTAAGTCTGCTTTATTGGTGAAGAATTTCCCACCAAGATGATTATCCAGGGAATGGAAGAGGTTGTAATCGTATGGCGCAAGGTCAGGTGAATAAGCTGGATAGCACAAAGTCTCCCACCCAAGTTGCTGTATGGTATCTCTGACCACTCGTGTGACATGCGGCCTGGCGTTGTCATGGAGGAAATGCACACCTTTGCGATTCACCAGTGCTGGCTCCTTCTGGCGCAATGCTTATTGCACACGTTTCAATTGCTGCATGTATAGGTCTCCAGTGAACTCGTTGGTAGCAGTTCATAATGAACCACTTGATGACCTGTCCACCAGACACAAAGTGTAATCTTGCGTGGGCGCATAGGCGGTCTTGCGGTGTGAGGGACAGCATCCTGAGGAGACAACCAATGTCTGGAACGCTTGGGAGTTTCGTACAGAACCCACTTTTCATCACTGGTAAGCACTCGATTGAATAAGGATGCGGTACGGTGGCGAGAAAACAGCGATACGCAGGCTGCCACTCGTTGCCCTTGTGGACCTCCAACGGCGTTTGTGGAACACACTTGCTCAGTTTGTACGTCTTACCTAGGCAGTGCAGGTGAGGTCTAACTGTTTCATCGGAAACGTTGAACTGTCTTGCAAATTCACCACACGTTAGACTACTGTCCTATTCAATGGCCGCCTTCAGAATCCCGTCATTCAAGACCTGTGGTCGTCCATCATGGAGAGACAAATCTCCCGACTTGAATTTTCGAAACCAATGCCTTTCAGTACGTTCATCCAAACGCTTGACATATGCGGCGACTTGATGCAGCTGCTGATAAGTCCACTTTGAAGTCGTAAAGCAAACAGCCCCGAACGAGGTCTCTAGAAACTTCCATCTTTCTCACAGCTGTCCGGCTTAAAACTGATGGTCGGACACGATACGCGTGATTTTTATAACGTCTGATGTTCCTACTTCCGGCTGTCCGAATTTGAAATCAATTGCTACACGCATTTCGTATATATTTCAACTTTATTCAATGACTAATCAAAAAACGGCCAGAACTTTTTTGTTACCTTGTATATATATATATATATATATATATATATAAACAGATATACTATACCACAATGCTGAAGCAATTACGAAAGGTTATGAAAGCCAAATATTCAGAAAACCTGTCAAAAGTAGTCTTTATTTCATCGGACAATGTTCCAGCGCACAAGTCCTTGGTTTGAATGGTTGTTATGCGTAGCAGTAACCTTGAACTGGAGGATCGCCCTCTCTTTTGTCCTGATTTGACTAACATTTATTCCGCAACATGAAAAAAAAGACTTGGTTAGAAATCTGAATTGCAGTGATGATGACGTTTTCTGATTACGTCTTTAACTAACAGAATGTTTGTTTATCTGGAAAAAAAACAATGCATCTATCAATAAGAATAGTTGAAATTACTGCGGAACAAGATCTGACAACTCTAGCATTACTCCCTCATAGTCAGCCTATGAATATTTCCGTTGGCCTTCGTAGTTTTTACTTATATAGGTTACAAAATATAATAAAAAACACAACAGAATAATCACCAGTATACAATTAACAACTAGAAATTAACATCCGACTGTCTATCTAAACGGTAACTGTCTACAAAGTAACATAATATACTATGCTATTTTATGATATCGTGAAACATAAATCAAACATTAAATATAATATTTTAACTAATGAGATCTATTTTTCGAGATGAATAGGAGAAAAATATTGAATTATTTCTGAGGAGGAATTATCAATAAAATGAACCATAATTATACTTTGTTTCTAGTCCTTGACAATCTGAATTATTTATGGCATGGGTTTTACACACACACAAACATACATACAATATTCTCTATCAAGCTGGTTTTGTGCTTATTGAATAGAACTTGGTATCGAAAGATATCTTGCGTCCTGTAATCTCCATTTATTGCTTTATTCGTTAATTATTCACTGGTCAACTGATAAAGATCGGTCACATAGAGCAAATTAAATCCTAAAAGATCTTAGTAATTAAATAAGAATTAAATAAAAAATAAGTAAATATTTATGGCAGGACGGGATATCATTCGCCTGAGCCGAAGCATAATGATCGAAAGAAAATATTTATTTACAATTTCAGAATTTATAAAAACGGATACCTACTTAAGCCATTCTTAAAAACTCACTATAATAATGGCTACTTGAAGACAATATCGGAAGTCCAGATCAAGTTTCAAATGTGAGGTTTCGGAGCAGATAGGCTTAGATTTCTCGAATGTGGACAGTAATTAATTTCTTCAAATTTCTAACGATCATTATTTTGTATCTAAACTAATGTTTTCGTCCATTCTTTCCATTGTACTTCTAAGATTGTTATTTATATACTGATGATTTTTTTAAAAATCTCATTTTCATTCTAGTATTGTGTCGAATCCATACAGGTCTGGTAATTTCTCTTTGAATTTCAGTGCTTAATTTTTCAAAAATTCAGGAAGAAACTCTTGCATTTAGGAGACTCGTGCAGCAGTAAATTCCGTGAAAATGAATTTGATTCTTTGAATAACTGTTTAGTTCATCTATTAACTATTTCGTATAAAATATAACCATCTTATCTATATACATAATGTTTTAGCATGGTCCTGTCTATATCATCATTTTATTTCTATTCCTATACCAAAATTGATTTCTCGTTAGATTTCTTTAATTTTCGAGTTCTTCATCTCTCTCACTCGTTCTCCCTCTGCAAATATATATATATATATATATATATATATATGTATGTGTGTGTGTGTGCATAACAATTTTGCAGACAAATAAATGCACGTACATTTGCGAAAATAGACGCTTATATTTTGCGAAATACCCGACTAAGTAAAATTCTTGTCTTTTCGCTTGAGAATGACGTTGAATTCAGAGACTTTTCCTCTCCTCAAGTATCTTCCATTTCTATTGACGTAATCGGTTGGAACAGTTATCTACTTAACAAATTAAATTTACCAAACGAATACTTGCAGAAACCGCCGTAGGAAAATCTTGTTAGAAGCGATTGGTACTCAACAGAAAATGAACACATCATACAAACATCGGTGCTAAGCACTTATCCAAATAATATATATATATATATATATATATATATATATATATATATATATATATATATATAGTTACATATTTGTTTTTTTCTCCTATATGCCTTCTTTCCCCTTCTGTAGACATGCCGGATATCCGGATATATATATATATATATATATATATATATATATATATATATATATATATATATATATATATATATATTATTGAATAAGACATGGAAGGAATATTGAATTTTGTTCCATGTCGCTTTTTGTTTATATACAAGGGAAAGAATAAGCAATAATATAAGCAAGAATTTCCTATAATTCTTACCGTTTGTTGTAGCGTTTTGAATCTTCATTCCAGGGAATAAATCATGGTTATTTGCCAGCAAAAGATATAGAATGTTCTATTTCAGAAAAGCTCATCATCCAAAACATTAATTCTAAGAGACGTTCGATAACTTATGAACAAAAGATTCCTAACTATATTCTTTCAGTCTTGTTTGATAGAAGGCTAAGATAGGCGAAATGTGTGGTGGAAAAGGAAAATGAAGCGCTCCACAGTTGTTTTTGCTAAAGTTTTATCTAATCTTCTCAAAATAATTTCGTAACATGATGATGTAATTCCCCCCCCCCACTCTAAAAATCAACAAGTATGAAATGACTAGAAAATTATGCCTCCCTGAATGATTGCCTTTTGGTTTGACAAGAACTTTTCAAGGATTTGTTTTCAGGATCTTAATGATAATAAAAAAACAAAACAACCAACCACACCCCCCCCCCCAAAAAAAAGAAAAAGAAATGTTTCATCTCCGGTTAAAAATGAATTCGGAGAGTTTTTTAGATTTTGGTCCCATTTCATTGAAATCTCTACGCTTGCCTGTTGCTGATCTCGGCTCAATTGTTTTCATACCCAATTTGCAGGAAATTTGCTCAACTTGAATTTTTCAAATATTATTGTGTGAACTGAATCAAGGCGTCTCATGTGTTACCTGTTACTACTTCTGTTAGTCAACGGACGCCCTCAATTAATTTCGAACAATATCGTTTTTTCTTGACAGTGTTGACCTGTCGAACTCTTTGTCATCACCACCTCAGTCTTCTCCTTCTTTGAAACGAGTTATCCATTTGTAAAATGTCGATTTTTTTCAGGTACTTTTTCGCAAAGCAGAAATAATGTCCTCAGTTTTCCAAAGAGGCCTTACTGTGAATTTTGATATTAGTTCCAAAAATTTTAAGTTGCCGTAAAAATTCAATCTAATACCTCAAAATACTTCAGGTTCCTACATGTTATAACACGTAACGTTTACCATACTGTAAACAAATATTAATGTTATTAGTATTAATAGTTATGAGATGTTTTTTCCATGTATTTTGAATAGGTGTGTGTGCGTGTGTGTGTGCGTATATTTGTTCATTGATATGTCATGATGAAATATCGTTTCTTGAAGAACCCACCATCAATTAAATTGTGTGTTCACATACGAAGGGATGCTGAAAATTTGTCAACTCGACATACTAGCTAGAATCTGAATAGCAATTAACTTCAGATGTAAGTAAAGGAGAAGGTTTTCTGTTGGTGTAGGAAGAACCTTTCAGCATGCTCATGTGTTTGTGTCTGTTAAGCTCCCCCTCTTTCATGCAAGTTGTAAAATGGTCTCGGAACAAACAATAATGACCTAGAACCAGAAAGCATGTTAGTTCACATATTTGGTTCAAATTGGACGCATTTTTTGCACATCTTTTCTCTCCTTTCTTTAATGCTTCTAAATATATAATATTTGGCTATTGAAAAAAAAAAGATTTTAAAAAAATGAGTCAGATGGCAACTTTTGACTACGCCTTCGAGTATATAACACACACACACACATATATATATATATATATATATATATATATACGTTATTTTAGTTTTGATTTCATTGTTTAAAAAATGGGCAGAGCAACCCAAACGTGTCTACTCAGTAAAAGAAATATATATATATATATATATATATATATATATATATATATATGAGTGTGTGTTTAAAATTCCGCCTATAACTAAAAACATCTGTGAAATCATAATATGAATAAAGACAAAAGGCAAACCTTTCGTAGCTGACGTACCCAATCCTCCGATGGACCCCATCAAAAAACATTTCTTGTTTTGTCTTATATATATATATATATATATATATATATATATATATATATATATATATATATATATATATATCATTTACATTTCTTTTACTTGGGGCCAACAATAACTTAACATTTTAGTACTGATGAAGTCGAATTCTTGGCAGTTTCATGTAGCAACATTACTACATCTATCAATAAATCCATGTCCTTTTAAACAGTATTTTCATCTAGTTTTTTGGGGATATAGATGACAGTTTCAGTAATTGGTGCTTACAGGATCAAAAACAGAAGACAACTGATGATAAGAAACGATACTGGGAATTCAGAGTTGAACAGCTTTCATTAACATGTACAGTGTACCCCCGCCTATTCGCGTTTCAGCATTCGCGGTTTCACACATTCGCGGATTTTTCTTCAGAACATATGAAACCCCGAATATCCTCGAGTCTTTCTGAAGAAAATATGTATAAATTATTCGCTGAGAAATCTCTCGATTTGCGTAATTTTTCGATAGAACATATTTAAAATATTTTTGTAGTATTCTCTTATTTAAGTGACTTAAAACATATAACAGCCCATTTTTATGTTAAAAATCGTCAGAAATCTACATCTCCATTGTAAAAAACAAAACAAAAAAAACAAAACAAACAAACAAAAAAAACAAACAAACAAAAAAAACAAACAAACAAAAACAAACAAACAAAAAAAAAAACAAAAAAAAACAAACAAACAAAAAACAACAGAAACCATGCGTGGTGCTTGATCTTTGTTCTTTGTTATCGGCTGCGGCTGAGGTCTTAAAAGTGTCTTATGCTAAGTCTGGGGAA
This sequence comes from Acanthosepion lycidas, assembly GCA_963932145.1. Lineage (NCBI taxonomy): Eukaryota > Metazoa > Mollusca > Cephalopoda > Sepiida > Sepiidae > Acanthosepion > Acanthosepion lycidas. The sequence goes on along the minus strand of OZ010594.1, from coordinate 80,090,276 downwards.
GGCATCATCACAGTTCTGCTTTTAGAAAATGTTTTAAATTGTATATGTTATGTCTTGTTACACATATTTTATACAGTATCTTCAATGGTTGTATCGATCTATTCGTAGTTAAAAACGGTTATTGTACGTAAGAAAAAAAATTTACACTAAGTGTATGGTCACCAATACTATTTTTCACAAATGTTTTAAAAAGGGCCTGAAATGTTTCTAAAGTGTTTAGGATGAAAGTCTAAGTCATACGGGGTTTTAACAACCAAAATAAGTACTTGTAAGCACTTTACGGGGTGGGGGATACAAGTATTCGAAGATTCTAACTATTTGAGGCCGGTTCTCCAGCGAATACAGGGGATTCACTGTAAAATGAAGAGAACTTTTGAAAACATGGTATTTCGGAGGTTTGCTCGGTGTACAGAGGGCAAAAAACAGTTACATATGACATTATCCAGCATTAAATACATATTCATATTCAGGTGTTCTCTTCAAACAATTAACAAAAGTAATCTTACATGATACAATAACTGATTCCTAGCGTACGGTACTGTGAAACCAAGGATTGTTGACGTAGAAGAAATAATTCTGTCTCAATATTTAAAACTCTGCTATGCTAACCACGATAGTACCACGAGTATTTTTCATAGTTTAGGAGATCTATCTATTCTAATCTATTCTTGTCTTGCCTTGCTAGTATTAAACTATTACGACTTCTCTGCACTTATATTTTACTTAGAAAGCAATAAATGCTCGAGGTAAGTATTGCAAAATTAGTAGATATCAGTATTCTTTTAGCAATCCGATGAATATTAGAAGACATTTATAGAGAGAACGGTATATTTTCGAATCATTTTTGAAAGCTTCCTGCCTGCACTAATGAAAGGATTCAGTTACATGAAGGCTATGAAATGTGGAAGGTTGAAATGGTGATGAATTTGTCATAGCAAAATCATCCATTAGTATTTTGCGATGATTTTCTTTATATTTAGAAGAGGAAATAACATTTCATAATTACAAAATCCAAAGAGTGGTCTGTAATATAATCGGTCCTAACTTGCCATTTCGACTTCAGTCTCTTTCCCAGTGGATTCCTTTTGACTTCTTCATATTTTCTTGGCAGTTGTTCTAATGAGCTCTCCTCATTCTTGCCTCCCTGGCACTTACAATCTCCAAAAAATTTAAATGCCACGTCAATCGCCATCTTATATCTTCCTGAAACCTGTTCTTTTATTGTCATTTTTCTTCATTAAAGTCTTATTTTCTTACACTCCCAGTAACCCCCTTACGCCATAGTGGAATTATCGCCTTTCTTGGGGTTAAATAATTAAGAAACGATATTGGTGATTTCAAATGTAATTGCTCAGCTGTTTGGCTTCTACTTTTGATAGAATAGCAAAGCCTCATATTATTACCGTCTTTCTTTATAATATATACGACTCTAGTGCTTACATCTTTATTCCTGTTGCTGTCTTTCGAAAGTGTTTTTTTTCTTTTTTTAAAAATTTTGTTTGGCTTATTTGAATCCTCTTGTTTTTCTTAGACCCATGTATATCGCTTTAATATTTAAATTTTCTCATAAATAGATAGTTATTTCTGTTGCTTCAATTTTCACATTTTTTTTTTGTGAAATAAGCATTGCAAATTTCTCAATTCCAAAGTTCATGACTACAGCCAGATTGAAATTCCTGATTGCTTAGATCAATGTTTCCTTCATTAAACTGTTGGCAAGTAAAAAGAATTCAACCACCTACTCTATTTCGATTACATTAAAATATTTCCCCTTATACATTATATCATTCATTCTATTTATATTTACGTCAAGATAGAAAAACACAGAACACTGTAGAAGTTATGTCAAGTGTATCAGGCAAATCAATTGTTGATGAAGCGTAAAAGAAACGGAACATACTAGGAACATATTAGTAATTGCAGTGATGACATTAGGCACGTCTGAAATTGTTACATAAAATATATAGCAACAGATGTAAAGATAATTGTGTGTAAGATTTTATTTATTTGATGTATATTCGTTTGAACTAAATGTGGGAAGCTAAAAATTTTACACCTGTCTATATTTCTGAGATGATTATTGTAACTATTTACACTATCTTATGTGGACTATTGTTCTCGTCTTTATTGTCATATTCACAACGTTTCGGTCTTTGTACGGTCCGGTCTTCTTCAGGTGACATAGGTTGGAATTTCGAACCGAACACTTTATTTCGTCCACTGAGGTAGATTGTTCTAGTTTCATGTGCCATGCTTTTGCTGGGTATCTGTGCTTTTAGGGAGATAACTGAAACTGGCATATCTAGAAAAAGCATGGCACGTGGAACTAGAACAATCTGCCTCGGTGGACGCAATAAAAAGTCCGGTTCAAAATTCCCACGTATATCACCTGAAGAAGGCCGAGGCGTACAACGGTCGGAACGTTGCGAATACGACAGTAAAGATGAGGACAATAGTCCGGACAATGTAAATAGTAAATTTGATTATAATCTGCTTTTGGGTTATATTTATATTAATCGGTTAAGGTTATATTATATTACGCAGATATATATATATATATATATATATATATATATATATATATATATATATATATATATATATATTAATTGATTTAAAATATGGGTTTTCCGCTACACAGTTCTAACCATGTTTCAAAAATGGAAGGTCCGAATTTAATTTAATTTTTCATCCTCAAGCGAATTTTGGAGTAACTTTTAAAATTACTAGGCTTTAAGACACAGCTAAAATCATAATTCACGTTTCCAATGTTACAGATTAATTCGCTTCCACTAGACAGGGGTGTTTGCGTGTTCTTTATGTCTGTATTTTGATGTATCCGTTATTAGCTACGTTTTGGTAGGGGGTAGGGATGTATTCTTCAATGAATTCTGACATCCGTTAAATGCATGTCGTCTGGATTTTTAAAAAAAATTATTGTTAACGGCAAGAATTCTTACGGCATTTTTTCTATTTGTATATTTAAAGATTTTTTTTGGGGGTGTTCAGGTTAGAATACGTTTTATTTAACTACAATTTGAAAAATATTTTCACTATTAATTTTTAATATACTGTATTTATTTTAAGAACAAGTAAATCTATTAGAATCCCTTACAGTATGTAGAGTTATTTTCATATCAACTATAAGTATGTATATTATTAGGTAACAATTTTATTTATATATATATATATATATATATATATATATATATATATATATATATATATATATGTGTGTGTGTGTGTGTGTGTGTGTGTGTATCCAGATAAGACGAGAAGGAATAGAGTACAATTCCAACGTTGGTAGCATTTCAAAGTAGTGCAATGTCACTATTATTTATTTTAGGATAAAAACATGTCAAAATAACCACAATGCATTCGTGTTTCGATGCGTATCAATGAATCTCATCAGGCGATTTGAAATTACTGGGGAGTGAACAATTTATTTAGATATACAAAGCAAAATACAACAATTTTACAAAAAAAAAAAGGTAACAAAGGAAAAATATAAGGCTGCTTATTAGGTGTGAGGGCTTTACTCAGATCAACCAATCGAGTATGACCTACGTTAAATTTAAACTAAGGAAAGAAGCAAAAATTAAATCATTTTTCATAAATTGGTCATGCCCCATAGATTGGCAGTCAATGGCAGAAGCGGATGCAAATGTATACATGTACTTGAGACAATCTTACATGTTTTCGATGTAATGTAATTATATATATATATATATATATATATATATATATATATATATATATATATATATATATCATTATATTTGCATTATAAGTATCATTTGTATAATTGTTAATGTAGGCATGTTCCTAACATAAATTGATATGACACCAATCTTAAGAGATGAATCTAGAATCTTTATCATCTAAATAGGTGAAATGCTGAAAATAAATTTCATACTCAATTGCTCAAACGTATTTCGCTGCATAACAGCTAAACATATTTTTGTCCAATATTAGAATATTAAATTTCTAGGTTGCTCAGTCACTGTACAAAATTATTTTTTGCATTGATTTAATATATTTTTACGACTGGTTTGAAATATTCTAGATATGTCTTCATTTAATTAAAGCAACTAAAGCGACTGAACTGATGTCTTCTAGAATAGTATCTCTCTCTCTCTCTCTATATATATATATATATATATATATATATATATATATATATATATAATGTGTGTGCGTAACAACTCAAGCCAGATAAGATCTATATTCAATTTTGAGCTTTTGAATCGGTATTAAACATGGATGTTCAGTAATTCCAATGAGATATTATAGAGGATCATAGGAGCGAATAAATATTGAAAGAAATCTTCCAATCGATCATAATTTGATAAAAATCGATCAGATGGATCACGGTAATCATAAGACAAAAGAAAAAGATTCATAGTAAAGAAAAATTTATAGAAGTTACAATATTTTCTAGTTGTAGCAAATATAAAGATGTTTTGTTTTCTAGAATTCTACTGATTTCCACTGATATGCTATTTTCGTTTAAGCGATTCACTCAAGATTTTCCATCTTTATCAAATATTGGAAGATCAGACCTTGACGTAGCTGGCTTACATTAGGCCTGCTTTGCTCTATGCTGGATGGTATGCTTTGGCTTGTTTACGGCATATCAACACCTCAATGGGTTATTTAATGCCGACAAGATTTTTATTGTTGGTATCTTTTTTTTTTTTATAAAAATGTACTGCTGGTAATAATTTTTTTCTTCAAAAATTTTTTACAAAAATATATTATTAGCATTAAAACCTATTTTTACACTTTCATAGTGTTTTGACACCAGTTTGGGGGTTAACTATTTGCCCATAGCTGGAACCTTAAGAGGTGGTTCCACGGTCCTCAAAATAACCTGATAAAAAAAGACCTGCTGTTTGATGTAGTTTATCATTTTACTTAGGACAGTTATGCTGGATGTTCACATGTTGTTGTGACCAAGTAAATGGTTAAGAAATAACAAAGAAAGAGGCGTATTGAACAGTAAATACAACAAAAGAGTGTTACATGATTTGGGAGTGTGTGTCGGTTGACCAGCGTTCAGTCTATATCACTGTTAATATTTAACAGCCTCCCCAAGAGGGATGTATGTTGTACAAGACAGAGTTTACCGTGGGTTCGACCAAAAATATTAACTTAGAACCCGTATAAAAGGGTTCAGGGTCTGTCTACTTCCCCAGACGAAACTTTGCCCTTCGGCAAAGCCTCGTTCGCGTTCCTCTCTGCCAAAGACAAGGAGTTCGACAGTTGAACAGTCTATATCACTGTTAATATTTAACAGCTCCACTACGATGGATGTATGTGGTACAAGGATGTGTTTACCGTGTGTTCTCCGAGTCAGTAACCTCGGCTAAAAATATACCCGTAGTATCTGCTTAAAGTGGGCCGGGCTTGTCTACAAGGGCAAAGTTTCGTCCGGGTTCCTCTCTGCCAAAGACAGAGAGTTCGGTAGTTGAACAGTCTATATCACTATTCTCCCGAGGCATGCTTTCCTATTAATTTTATAGAAAGTCCACAATAGACTCATTAGATTGAGGACACCACAAAACACGTTAACCCGCAAATATTCCACGTAAAAGAAAACAAACAAAAAGAACTATTTATCATGAAATCCTTAACATGGTCAGATGATTCACTTTTCGAAAAAATGATTTTAAATAGTATATGAAACTTTCAGAATATGCGGAAACCATAACACCGGTACGTAAAGTGGAATAAGCGAACTGTTGAAAATACATTTGTAGTCACTACATACAGATATTCTAGGTAAAGGTAGGAATCCATTTACAATAGCGTCCTGGGCACGACGATAAACTACATCCGCGTTCTGGGTAAGACGATAAACTACGTCCAACAGCAAGGTCTGTGATCAGGAGGTTTTGAGGAGCGTGGAACCACTTCTTAATTGCTGGCCTTCCCAGGTCCAGCCTGACCCGGTGTGGTAGCACCTGTTATGATCCCACCTATGGTCAAATAGTTAACACCCAGAATACATCCACTTCCTAGGTAAGACGATAAACTACGTCCAACAATATGGCCTCTGATAATACGTTTTTGAAAAAATAGTGTTGGCGGCTATACGTTTTTGAAAAAATATTACCAGCTATAAGTTTTTGAAAAAATAATATTACCAGCTATATATTTTTGAGGAAAAAATATTAACAGAAATAGATTTTTGATAAAACAAAAATATTACCAGGAAAAAATAAGTTGTCGGCATTAAATGACCCATTGAGGTTGATATGCCGTAAAACCAAACCAAACCAAACCAAACCAAATCATTTACAATATCGCCCATGTGTTATATTACAAGATAGACTGGGCTCTCTAGCCTTGTGTGGCAGGCAATGTAGGAGAACGAATTGAAAATCGCTGAAAAGGAAACCATTATCATATCTTTCTCAATAGGTCATGGCAATTCAAAGATAATAAAGGTCTGTAGATGGATTAGTCTAATGAAATAGATGTGTGAACTAATGAATAATACGACACTTGAAACCTTCATATTTAACATTACATCATATTCAACTTCTGAATTCGCCAATTATTCTTGATTTGTCTCTCTTTGTCTTTGTGTATGTGGTTTTGCTCAGCTTTGCAAAACCGGATTCAGATTTTAGGTCATGTAATTAAGCATTCGGGGGCCGGAAGTAACCTCAGGTCATTCGGAGAGACATCCATTAAATTATGATCTGCTATATACTAAAGAGACATGGCATTTAAAATTGATGCTTAAAAAGAAAATAAAGATATAGTTGGAAATAATTATAATTCGGCTATAATTACCATGAATTATCTTCATTTTATTTTAACATAAAAATGAAAATGGAGTTATAGTAGTGGTCCCTGAGATTTTGATGACAAGCATTCTTTTTAGTAGATTGAAACATTTGTTAAAACAATATATGAATTAATTGCATTATTACATTATTCGGACAGTTATCCTCATCTTCATTGCCATATTCACAACCCATGAACTATTGGATAAAGACGTTGATTACATCAAGTAGCTAGACCCAAAGATTTGTGAGTTCAATAGCAGATCACAGCAGTTGTGAACCAAAACTTAGAGATTTGAGTTAAAGTGAAATAACTGAGACTCCCGGAAGAGGCATGACACGTGGAACCAGAAAAATCTACCCCGATAGACGAAATAAATGGTTCGGTTCGAAATTCGAATTAACTGAAGAAGGCCGGAGCGTACACAGGCCGAAACGTTATGAATATGGCAATGAAGATGAGGATAACAGTTCGAATAATGTAAATAATGCGAGCAATCATAATACTTCATCTCAGAGATATAGACAAATATATGAATTGCAGTTAATTAAAGCTTAATTGGCGAATAATAATTTTATCAATATCACTTGTTCATTCGTAGAAAGTCTTCAAGTATTGATCACTTTTAGATGCGTGTGTTTTTTTTATTTAAATGAAAAAGGCACGTATCAGCAATTGACTCTCATCTGGTTAATGAGATCTTACGGTAGTCATGAAAATAATGTATTTAATTCATTGTCAATTATACAAACGTTCTTTGCAACAGAATTGATCAAAACATTTTATAACGACATAAATATTTCCAGTTGAGGGCAAACGAGTCAAGAGTCTCTTCTACCTCATGCGTCGTAGCGAGATAATGATTCGAATTGGAAAATTATCCAATTTATAAAAGCAAGCTTTTCGTTTTGAAACTGAAATAAAATATTTCTATTGCTTCATGGATTGTTTTTCTAATCTTTATACAATCATTTTCGGCGTCAGAATAACATTAAACTTTTAACATGTGCACTTTTAAACTTGCATATATTTAAGATCTGCCTTTTTACATGCAGAGGTATGGTAAAATGAAACTAAAATTGACAGAATGTGAATAGTATTATGTAAAATTTATGTTCATTCTGAAAAGATAAAAAATATATTACAAAATTAAATTCTGAAGTATTTCAAGAGTTGTTTTGATTATTGAATTCATTCTTTCGTTTACTTTACCAAAACGATTCGGTGTATCTCTTCTACAATCTTCGTCAGTTAGAAAACCCGTATAAAATATACGCTATATTTGTATGTGAATAAGACAGTGAAATACTTAGGTATGGACTTGACTGGCGCAAAGAATGCGGAAGAAATGAGTCTGTTATTACCCAGTTAACAACCAAGTAATAACCAGTAACTGACTGGAATCACACCCAGGACTCTTGTAGATGTGGAGAAAATACTGAGAGACATAAAGAACTATACACTTTAACAACCAGGAAATTATTTAGAAATGCTGTATTGCATTTAAAACATACCCTAGTGATTACAAATCACCTCAGTGTCGTAAGCCAACTAAGGAAAAATTAGAGAGACATAAAACATTGTTTAAGTTGCAACACTGCATACTCTAGTATGACAATGGAGTTAAGAACAAATTGAAAACATTAAAAAGGTCAATATTCAATCTTGAACATCTTAATGGAAGCAACAGTGTCAACGTCAAAGGATGACAAGAATATGATGGAGTTAATAAAAAAGTGACAGGAGATATAATAATGAAATGACAGAATCTATTAAATTTTAATGAAAGTATGAAAATAAATGCAAGAAAGCAAAAGTGGAATGACTTAACGGGAATTGTGCAACCCACTTTTGGTTTCTCCTCCGCTATCCATGCACCCAAATCTGTTAAATAGGTTACCCGCTGTTTTCTCCTGCTTATCTTGCATTCAATATGTCTTATGTGTGTTAAAGTCTCCAGACACTCTTTCCTTATTATTTGTCACAGAATTTGCAGTTATCACTTTCTGATAGAAAGCATCAGTTTCCTTCGTTTACCTCATCTCTTAAAACTTAGTTCTCTCAGCATCGTCTGGTTTTAGAGGGAAAATAAATTGAATGAGAAATCCCATCCATGCTCTAGTAATCTTTGTATTGTTTTTTATTTCATTCACTGATTTCTCTACGTGCGTCTTGACTATTTGTTTCTCATTGCTGTTACAGATTTCTCTAATATCTTTCTTATGTACGGCCAGCTTTTCTAAAACCTCAAGTCTTTCTTTCTATTAGACTATTTATATTAGCCGTGTTGTGTAATTTATGATACATGTCTCAACATCTGTCTATATCTCTGAGATGAGGTATTATGTACACCATTTACATTATTCGGACTATTGTTCTCATCTTTGTCGTCATGTTTATCACAACGTTTCGGTCGTTGTACGTTCAGGTCTTCTTCAGGTGGTTGGAATGTCGAACTGAACCCATTAATTCTCTCACAGGGTTAGACTGTTCTAGTTCCACGTGCCATGTCTAATGGATGTCAGTTATCTCCTGTTAATTCCCCTCTGAAAGTTCTCTACCGCCTATTGAACTCACACTCTTTGGGTCCTGTCACTGGATCTAACTAACGCCTTTATCCACTGTGCCACACATAAGACATATTGAATGCAAGTTAAGCAGGAGAAATCAGCGGGTAACCTATTTAACAGATTTGGGTGCATGGGTAGCAGAGCAGAAACCAAAAGTGGGGTGGTAAAAGAACAATTTACTAAGAGCAAGAAAGGACAGGGTGGTGTGGAGAGTCATGATTGGCCATATCCTGAAAGGATATAGCATATCCTATGTAATAAGTATTTGATTTTCATTGCTTATTCCTATAATCTTTTCAATATCATGTATTTATCTCCTATTTTTCTATAAATATGAAACGTAGACACGACTAAAGCAATACTGAATGTATAAACTTGAGTTCAACCCGTTTCATTCTACACAGAAATTTGTCCACTGAACAAAAGTAATTACCGTATATTTCCGCCTACAAGGCGACCTTTAGATAAGATGGGGTAAAAAATATAGCATAATCTTCATGGATCTATCCTATACCTGTAGTATAAAACGAATGCTTATTGATTATATAATAAAGATGTTATTACTGTATCCTTAAACATTCAAAATAAACGTCATAACAAAACCGATTCTATAATCTATTTTTCTACACACGTCCCATAAAACGTGAGCTGTTGTGAATGCTGATTGTTCTTTTTCTATATCTAAACGCTTACAAACCTCCTGGTGTACTAATAGCCATTTACTTATACTTCATTGACAATCACAAAATACCGCTAATAACAGTACTATATTAGTCTATTCCATTACTATGAACGCAATGTTTACATTTCCTCAGCTTAGCTTGCATTGATACAAGCTGATTTCATTGATATAGAATACTTCTTCGGATAGGCAATTTTTTTAATCACGTTATACCAATAATATATAAGGTAAGAATTGTTTTATTTTATTATCAGTTATTTGTTAATGTGAATCTTTTTCTGTACGTTATTGATTATCTGGTTTAAGTTAGCCTACCGACAAACATCACTCAGAATTTAATGTTTCTTTTTGAGTTGTAGTATAAGACGACCCCTAATTTTTAGGGTAATTTTTGGAATTTAACTGTCGTCTTATACGTGGAAATATACTGCATGTATTCAAATATTTATTTCTAGAAGGAATTATAGCAAAAGGAAACATGTCAACACATAAAAGAATAAAATGAAATAACATCAAATATGTATTAATATTGAAACCTATATTTTTCTTAGAAGAGATGATATGCAACACCAGAATTATAGTTTTGATTCATTCATTAGAAAATGACCTTTGCTTGAATCGAGCAGTTTTAAAAATAATATTTTAATATTGAAATCTATATTAAACAAGAATATTTAAACTAAACTATATTCTTAGTGTTTTGTAAACGTCTTTGCCTAGAAAAGTACTTAAAAATTGCGTTATAAATTCTGTTATACCCTGAAAAAGCATTTGAGGCTACAGGCAGTGTCAGCCCACAACTCGATCAATCGTAAAGTAAACACAATATTAGAGTCGACAACTATAAAACGTTTCCTTCGCACGTGATAGATGTGTAAATGTGAACAAAGATACCAGTTTCCATGTGGCACGCAATGGTTTTGTCGCTAAAATAGAAGCATTTCAAAAGGTTTTCAATAGAATGGCATCAGTTGGATTTTCCGTTTGAGAATTTTACTCTTAAGTTAAATTAGCATGATAATTGATTAGTGTATATCGTTGGAGGCGAAAGATGTTTTCTGACATCTTTAGCTTTATTTACATTATAAGAACAAATCCTACACGGAAAACAATTCCGTTCTTGTGTTGGCGCTGGTGTTTGTTGCTAATAGAGAAAGAAAAGCAGGATTAAGAGTAACAAACAGGGAACTTAAAAAAATTACTTTAACTCAAATAAATATTTTTAGATAATTTTTCTTTGCGAAATACAGACATTGATTTCATTACTTTGTTACTATACAACGTGAGGTTGAGTGAGAGACTAAGATTGCTACATGAAAAGTAGCTTTATGAATTTTAGGATCAATACAAGTGAGAGATAATTTTTAAATAGCATTAGCATAAAACACCCACAATGTTAAGTTAAGGCTATATAACAATGCAAACCACTGCACAATATCACAAACTTTTAAACACGTGAACGGAGAGTAATACATTTCCAAAGAACATACTTGTAGAGAAATTAAACAATATTCATGCCATGATCTAAATAAACCTGAAAATGATAATCAAATCTCTCACACTAATGAACAGCTGGTAAAATATTAATTAACCCTAGGTACGTTTCCGTATAGTTAACTTACGTTCTTAACATTAGATGAGCATACTGTTTTCAGCCTTTTCTCCCCTGATTAAGCTCATAAACACTTTCGGTGCTGTGGACGTACTGGATCTAGATAAATTGCTCGAAATCAATTGCTCGAAAAATAATTTCTCGAAGTAATTTCGAAGCTCGAAGCACTACGTAAACTGCGCCGTCTCACGACACGTCAACGGAGCTGGATATAAAAGGAGCCACAAAACTCAACTTTTTCTATATTTGTCTTCTATTTCAGTAATTTTGGAGATCTGGAACCCTAGTGATGGACATAACTTTTGTTGAGAGCGAAAAAGGAAAGAAGTTGTGTTTGGATGGATATCTATATATCTATATATTAAGGACAAAACAGTGAACAATAAGATTTACTGGAAATGTGAAATGTGCAAAAAAAAAAAAAAAAAAAGTAAATGCTTAGCACGTGTTTTATTTTTTTTTAACCACAGGTTTCGAGCAAATTGCCTTTCGAGAAAAAAAGAAAAAAGAAGACTTGCTATATAAATGTACTCGGTCTTTAATTTTAACTGTTTAGTTAACAACAGTAAAGTTGTATTATTTTATCTTATAGCAAATTTTAGAACAATGTAGTTCTATTTTTTTTTAACCACAGGTTTCGGCCAAACTGCCTTTCGAGCAATCATTTTTCAGGTAATTTACTGTCGAGCAATTGATTTCGAGCAATTTACCGGATACCGGACGTACTTATACGTCATTTGTAAACATACATTGCCTGCTGTCAACGTATATATATATATATATATATATATATATATATATATATATATATATATATATAAATATCTGAAAATATTGTAGAAAATAGGAAAGAAACTGGTTTGGTAAATAATCCAAAGTTCCTTAGTATTTTTGTAATTATTTTTAAAAATAGTGCTCGATACGAAAGTAGAGCAGAAATATAATTATTTATTTAAAAATATGATTCCAACACGCTACATAAGACCTCTTATGTAGCGTGTTGGAACCATATTTTTAAATAAATAATTATATATATATATATATCTATATAGGTTTTCAAGACACCGTGAATTATCACTCCGTAGTATTCATTGGTCGTAATGTTTGTGTTATAAACAAAGTAGCGCTTAGTCGTAGTCGTATGTGAGATTAGTGTAACTGATATCGACGGATTTACCGGATACCGGACGTACTTATACGTCATTTGTAAACATACATTGCCTGCTGTCAACGTATATATATATATATATATATATATATATATATATATATATATAGGTTTTCAATACACCGTGAATTATCACTCCGTAGTATTCATTGGTTCGTAATGTTTGTGTTATAAACAAAGTAGCGCTTAGTCGTAGTCGTATGTGAGATTAGTGTAACTGATATCGACGCAAAAAAGCTAGTCTTTTGCATTAAATTTCGCACTAATTCCCTTTGGAAAGGCACGGTTCAACCTCTTCTCTCCTCAGCTATGGGTTAAATAGTAAGGAAAACTGGGCTCTTTAGTCTTAGGTAGAATATGTCTAAGAAAGAAAAGTTTGAATCCAAACCGTAGAGAGAGCACTCCACTATCTCTTAAGAAAACATAGTAATTCCCAGATAATAATGTAAAATATTTCAAGAGTAATGATTGCCTACATCTTGTAGGGATCTGGCATTTACGAGAAGGAATGAGCGCCTAGTGTTATTTTATAAAAAGCCTGGAAATATATTAGTGTACAAGACGCTCCGTATTGCGAGATATTTTGTCTGTAAGGGATGTCATTTGTACTGCGGAGTATTTTTTATCGAAACCAAAATATCGCTGCCTCCAACGTCTTTATAGGCATTCATTTCCAGTAAATAGCAATTCAATATTTTCCCAAAACGAGCCAGTACAACCAGGCACAGAACAATGGCAATAAATTTTGAACAAGAGATACAGATTTAAATTTTGGACCAGAAAAGCTAATATTTTTGTCTTCAGTTTTCCTGAAGGAGAGAGAACTTGGAACTTTTACCCAAACATAATACTTCTGTTACCTGCATAGTGCAAGTTCGGCATTGTACAATCATTTTTGGTCGTTCTTGAAAATGAAACCGACGTTAAAAGGTAAACGTAGTTTTCCTAAAGTTGAATGTGCTACGTACCACACAAAAGTAAGTCCTGGGTAAGACATTAAACTACAGTCCTGGGTAAGACGATAAACTACGTCCAGCAGCAAGGCCTCTGATCAGGAGGTTTTGAGGAGCGTGGAAACACCTCTTAATTGCTGTTGTTCCCAGGTCCAGTCTGACTCGGGGTGGTAGCACCTGTTAGGGTCCCAGGTATGAACAAATAGTTAACTATTACCAGCAATAGCTTTTTGAAAACAAATATTACCAGCAATACAATTTTGAAGGAAAAATATTAACAAAAACAGATTTTACCAGCAATGAAAAAAATGTCAGCATTAATTAACCCATTGAGGTTGATATGCCATAAAACAAAATAAACCAAACTAATCTAAACTAAAGAATACATATTCTATTCATATGAATCTATCCTAAAAATGTTGTCAGCATTAAATAACCCATTGAGGTTAATATCCCGTTAAACAAAATAAACGAAACGATACCACACAAAACCAAACTTTCTTCATTTATCCAATGACAATAATAAACTAGAGTTTATTGCCTATTCTAGTTTATTGATATTAGTGGCGGTAAAATCTTGTTTTGAACATGTATTCGGCAGTATATAATGTCATATTCAAGTGTGTTTAGTATTAGTTCACTGTGTGATGTGTGAAAATGTTCGTTTGACATAAGTGGCCTATACCAGTTTATGCATAACATTAGCGATAAACATTTTGAAACTGGAAGGTTGCGATCCAATCAAAATTTATAAACATTTGAACGTGATGAAATCTTACTCAAGAACAGAAAAGTTTTCTTTTGTTTTACGACATACTAACCTCAGTGGGTTATTTAATGCCGACAAAAATTTTATTGCTGGAAATATTTTTGTTAAAAATGTATTGCTATTAATCATTTTTTCTTTTTTAAAAATGTACTGCTGATAATAATTTTTGCAATAAGTATTGCTGGTATTAAAACATTATATTAATTTCATAGAGTTTTGACTCCTTTTGTAGGAGGAGGTTAACTATTTTCTCATAGCTATTTTCTCATAGCTAGGACCCTGGCAGGCGCTACCACCCCGAATCAGGGTGGATCTGGGAACATCTGCAATTAAGAGGTGGTTCCATGCTCCTAAAAACCTTCGGATCAAAGGCCTTGCTGTCGGATGTAGTTTATCGTCTTACCCAGGACAGAGAACAGAAAAGTGAACTTTTTTATTTCATTACAACAATCCAAAGCTGCATCGTAGTCAACACAAGGAGAAAACGATGAGAAGCCTGAAACTGAAGCCTGTATTACATGTATTGTACAGTCTCCAACTTGTACTATCACCTTTTTGGTTGTTCATGTAAATGAAACAGGCGTGAAATGTCAACATATTTTTGAACTTGAAGTTGCTGCGTGCCAATCAAAAGTAAATTTTCTTTATGGACGGAATGATAAATAGATAACAACTTCAGAAAAAATGACTGGCATGAAGTCGTTACTATGTTGAAAAATAAATTTGTAATTATGAAGCGAAATAAATTGACTTTATTTTGATACCATTTTCATTATTATTATTAGCTTGTCGAGAACTTGTTTTTATAGAACTAGACACCCAATCAACGATCAACCGTAAACTATGTGCATGCTCTGTCGGTAACAGATTTTGATTCCAATCATTTTACAATGAATATAACAGATTAGAAATGATTAAGAACATAATAGTTTCACATAGGAATCTTTTCAATTTTAAAGCAGAAAATTAATACAGTGAGCATCTGTTTGATGATTATCATGTACATCAATTATATATAGCATATCGTCTTTTAGATTTTGTCCTTTCAGGACGTACACAATCATGGTTTTCCGCAACTTCCTATCTCTTGTGGCCCTGAGCAGAGTTTTTCCCTTTGTTAAGCCTCCTGTCCCTGTTCCGCCATCCATCTACACAATGTCAGATACCTGATCCATCTCCATCTTATCTCTCTTGACCTCGATATGCCCTGTGAATGTTAAGTTTTCCATGCCCGACTTTATGTGTCAAAAAAATGTAACCGTTTCTTTCTGATTCTAATAGTTTCTTTTACTTTCTCTTGCTACACCCATGGAATTCTCAGTAGCCTTCTGTACAGCCACATTTCCGTTGCCCATATTTTCTCTACTACTAACGAGAAAATTGATATCATATAGTAATTCATTACCCTTTTCTTTGTTTCTCAGGAAATTTTCCTGTTTTTTTGTACTTTGTTTGGCTTTTGGAAAGAAGCTTTCGATAATCCAATGCGCGTTCGGATTTCAGTAAAATTCTCTCCAAGGAAACAATTTTACCTGTTTCATGTGTGCTAACTAGGAAAACAATTCCCATGGGAGATGTTATTTTGGAAGAAGATCGTCTCCCTTTTAGAATTCAAAACACCAGAAGATGGAATATGAAAAGATTATATATTTTAAAATAGGATTTAAGTTCTTTTTTTATGTCCTGACTGCCTACTGTTGTCGAGTCGATGACTGCAAAAATCTTTATGAGTGTTTCTAGTTGAATTTTATGCTCTCAGATTGTCATTCTATAAATGGAGATGTGTGCAAAGAAAAGTAGAAAGTGAACGTAAGTCTTTCAACACAAAACAATGAACAGAGGAAAAGGTAATATGAAACTACTGGCAATATCCGAACACGTCATTATATTCTCTAACACAAACTATCTGTCTATATTTTTGAGATGAGGTATTATGTACACTATTTACATTATTCAGACTATTGTTCTCATCTTCGTCGCCATATTTATTCCAAAGTTTTCGGCTGTTGTATGCTCTGGCCTTCTTCAGGTGGTTGGAATGTCGAACTGAAACCTTTATTTCGCCCACTAGTAGACTCTTCTAGTTCCACTAATTCTAATGGATCTCACTTATCAGTTATCCCCTGTTAATTCCCCACTCCATGTTCTCCATTGCCTTAACCAGGTATTGAACTCACACTCTTTGGGTCCTGTCACTGGATCTAACTAACGCCTTTATCCCCAGGGGCATGCGTCCTTGAGGACATCTGTGTGTGGATTTCTGGGTATTATAAACCTAATGTCTTCAGCCTTCATTTTTTACCAGTGCTCATATTGCAATTTTGGCTGTTATTATCGATTTTCTCTGGCACTGGTTCCCATATTGTATTCATTTCTATGCTTGATCGGCTCAGGAGATTATTGTGGCCTAGCAGGGTACCCTACAACGTAACAATTACCCTGCGTACATGGCAGTAGCTCCTCAAAACTGGGATAGTCAGGTACCAGAGGAGGACAACAACACTCAGAAAACAGTCTGCCTGCCTTATGTGAAGGGGTTATCGGAGAAAATACAAAGGATCTGCGGTCCATATAACATCAGGAAAACCTTCAAAAGCTGGACGACACTTCGCAGATATCTCACCCGAGTAAAATCCCCCCCATAGAGGAAAACATGACAAAAAACTGTGTACGCTATCCCGTGCAGCTGCGGAAAGAAAAATAAAGGGAGACAAGCCGTCTCCTTAAGTTACGGCTTCAAGAACACCAGAAATTTGCAACACGAGGGTAAGTGGAAAAATCAGGCGTGACTGACCACGTATGGAGAGAAAAGGGAGATCACCGCCCTCTCTGAGATCAGGTTGGGATTATAGACAAAGAACCATTGGAGAATTCGTAGAGGTAAGGAATCAGGACATATGCTAGGCTACAAAAATCTCTTGAGCCTGCCAAGCATTTTTCTTCAGAAAAAGTCATTCACTCGTGTAGTTCACTGCTACTAACAAGCAGGGATTTTTTTATCTCCTGATAATGACTATGCTTGTCAAAACTAGTCGAGGAACCTAATTGAAATTTTAATATACAACACAGTGTGTCGGAAAATTTTAGTTGTTTTTATTGTTCAAAACACACACACATACATACACACACACACACACACACACACACATATATATATATATATAAACCTCTTACAGCAGACAGCATATGAACATACTTTTACACATATGTCTTTGTATCAGCTTGATCTTTACAATATTCTCACATAAGTCTATGTAAGATAGAAACTACTTATTCTAACATACAAAAGCAATTTAAATATCCATTTTTTCTAATATATATATATATATATATATATATATATATATATATATATATATTAATCAAATTAATATAAGAAACATAGACCTATTTCTGCATGTACATTCACTAATTTAATTAGTTATTAAATCATTGACCCTTGTGTATAAATACACTGCGTACCAAATTATTATCGAGATAACTTTTTTCTACTATTTCAAAAACCGTGCAATCAATTCACACAAAATTTTCACAACACTGATCTGCGTAATCACTGAAAATTTCGTTCTTATCTGCGCAATGTAAACAAACTGGCACCACATTTGTTATCAGCGTGTTGTTGAGCGTGCCAAATTATTAGAAAAATATAAGAATTTAGTGAAAAGATGGGTCGTAAAAGCAGTTTTATTGATGGTGAAAAGTAAACTATCACCTCAGAACTCTCAAAAGGTAAATCTACCCTAGAAATATTTAAAATGATAGGGAAGTGTCATCAAACTGAAAAATTCACCGCCGACCCTACACAAGTACGCAAAAGGGCATATAAAGGCAAGCCAAGGGTTATTTCACGTCGTCTCATGTCACGACTTAAACGATAGGCCATGAAGAACCCAGGACTTACCAGTCAAGAGCTTTTCAGTCGTACTGGAGATCCTACTGTGTCTGAAAGTACTCGGTGTCGGTATCTGAGGGAAATAGCAACAGCAGTCAAACCTGTATCGAAGCCTCCGTTGACGAGTAATCACATTCGAAATCGATTGAAATGGGCCGAGGACAATATGAAGATTGACTTCTCTAAAGTTTTGTTCACAGACGAAACTCAAGCAACACTTGATGGGCCAGATACATGGTGCAAAGGCTGGGGAATGAACGGACAGAATCGCCATCAGCGTTTGAGACGCCAACAAGACGGTGGAGTCAAAATGATCTGGGGTGGTATCATTGGAAAAATATTAGTGGGCCCATGGAGAGTACCAGATGGCGTCAAAATGACTGCTGATGCATACATAGCGTTTATGAAGGAGCATCTTGAACTGTGGATGAAAAGGAAAAGAGTTGCCTTCAGAAGGGCCATTGTTTTTATGCAAGATAATGCCCCCTCACACGCTGCTCACAAGACTACTGAATATATGAAACAGTTAGGCTTCGATGGACCTCGAAAAATGAAATGGCCAGCAAATTCTCCGGATTTGAACCCAATCGAAAACATTTGTAGCATCATGAAGCGAAGACTGTACCCCAACGGACGACAATTCAGGAGCAACGCTGAGTTGTGAGAAGCAATTCTTGACATATCTCGCGGCATTACAGCAGATGACATCCTACAATTAACAAAGTCGACTTTAATTTCAAAACAGGGAAAGCACATTCCATATTAATTTGTTTAAAACTGTGCCTTTGTTTGTATCTGTTATTATTTGTTTGATTATCTTATTTACTAGCTTCATTTGATCATAAACATTCATGTGCAACACTAATAAACGTTTTGTTTGCTCAATTCTGGGAATTTTACTAAACCTTTCTAATAATTTGGCACGATCAAATAACTGTGCTGATAACAAATATGGCGCCAGTTTGTTTACATTGCACAGATCAGCAGAAATTTTCAGCGATTACACAGATCAGTGTTGCCAACATTGTGCGAATTTATTGGACGGCTTTTGAAATATAGGAAAAAAATTGTATCGATAATAATTTGGCACGCAGTATATATATATATATATATATATATATATATATATATATATATATATATATCTGTGTGTGTGTGTGTGTGTGTGTGTGTGGAAATGGAAAAATTAAAAATGACAGTGTAATTCTGAAATGTGAATATGTAGATAACCTGCTGTTATTGCTCTTTTCAACTTGTTTATGAGTTTTATATTGGTTTATTTTGATTAAGACGTAAAGAAAATCTCAACAGATTTCTTTTTATCTTTTCAAACAATTTCTCACGAAGAAAAGAACATTTTAAAATTTTTCGCTCGGATCTGTTTATCTAACTCGTTAATTCTTGAATACACATATTCTTTCCAGTCACCTTGCGAGAAAATGTCAGTCAGCTAATCCGGGTAGCGTCATCCATATATTCGTCCTTAGACAGGATTCGAACATGCATTCTATACAGAACCGTCATTTACGCTGACGTGCTTAACCTCTCGGCCACCAAGGGTCGTTCGGTAGGCAAGGTTGAAGTTTTTAAGCAGTAAATTCGACCTTGCCTACCGAACGATCCTTATAGGATGCAGGTTCGAATCGTGTCCAAGGACGAATATTTTCTATGAAAATTTCTCGGACATTCAGGCCGGTAAATGTTATTTAATACTGTTTATTATAAACAGAGCATTTACTTAAATACTTGTATCTATAAAAAGAATGTTAAACATAAAAATGTCTTTAATATATATATATATATATATTATAATTACACATATCAGCTAGTTTATTCAAACAGATATGCGTCTATCTATATATGTGTAAAAGTATATGTGTATTCATTATGCCTATCCATTTGTATGGAAGTAGACGATTTCAATCCTAATATTGCTATAAATCCTTGATTTACTTCTTTAAACCACCGCCCATTCCTGTACAATCGTCAAACCTTAACGTCTCCTTGAAATATCTGTTCACTACGAGTTGACCGCTGACCTTTCATCGATTAAAATCCGTTCACTATGTACTCCTTGAGCGAAATGTTTATGGCTTGTCCTTTTTACGTTCATTTTTTTTTCTTGGGCATTTTAAGATTACCTATTCAACCTGGGAAATTTACAAAAACTGTTAAAAGTGGATCGTCTTTGATCGAGTCAGTTGCTATTACAAAAATGGCTTAGTTCCATAAGTCATTAACACAGGATTCCTCACTACGGCTAAGGTGTGTCAGTTATAAATATATCGGTTGTCATGTGAGTAGTCCTTTGTATTTATATAAGCGATGTGAATGTTTGTTTTCAATTCTATCTTCTAGGCTTAGAATATCAAGAAGAAATGACCAAAAAATACATTTCTGAAAATTTAACAATTACGAACCCACCTGGCATTTGATTCTGCAATTGAATACACAAATATATTATTCGTTAAGTCAATTTCCTATATTCCAATATCATTTTCTTTATCTATCCTTTTTATATTTGTGTGTGCAATAGAGCATATGGAAAATTGAGACTGTTGATATCGCAGACAAATGAGAACATGTTCAAACCTTTTCATGAAGTAGACGTGTGAAAAAACTTTGTAATCCAGCAAATATTTGAGTTTTTTTAATTACATTAGACGGACTGGGATTTAGAGAACATGGCATTCCTCCACTTCTCATATCCTCGGACATTTCTCAACTGAAACGTCTTTAAAATAGTCAACGATTTTCAACAATTTTTACATTCAAAACAAACGTTTAATAAAACGACGCGTTTACTTTATAAAAAATCTTTTTAAAAAAGACGGATGTTTCTAAAACATTTATCCTATCAAATTTAACCAGATTAATGTCATTTAAATCTGACAACAGCTGCCGAAACTAAGGAATGAGATCGATATGGAAAAGGAAATTCATTGGAGACTCATCTGCGCCTTTGGTTTGATAAAATTAATTTTTACAAATACAAATATGTCAAAATTCCGTTTAGTTTAACACATTTCCATGCATAACTTATTCTTTCTTTTGTTTTCATTGTCTTCATAAGCAAATATGTTAGCACATTGTTACTCCAGTCATAAGTCCTTTACTATTTGGATGTCTGTTGGAAAATACTAAGCTCGACGCCTAGAATTTTCCTCTTGTTCATGGAAGAAAAAAATGTTTGCGCTTTTCATTAAGATGTAAGGAAATTGGTCTTTTTTTACATTAATTTATGTACTTACTAACAAGTGAAAACGTTTACATTCCTTCTCCGCCATAA
Source organism: Acanthosepion lycidas (assembly GCA_963932145.1). NCBI lineage: Eukaryota > Metazoa > Mollusca > Cephalopoda > Sepiida > Sepiidae > Acanthosepion > Acanthosepion lycidas. Next base: position 80,068,543 of record OZ010594.1, on the reverse strand, counting down.
TTTATAGGAAGTTTATAAAATCCAGCAGGGATTTCATTCTTATTTTTTCTTCTCAACGCCTCCCGTCTCTCTCACTCATACCCCTCTCTCTCTCTCATACCCCTCTCCTCCCCATCCTTCCTCCTCCCCTCTTCCTCCTCACTGTTTGTCTGTCTGTCTGTCTGTCTGTCTCTGTTTCTCTGTGTGTGTGTCAGTGTTAATTGATGTTTTATATTTGAAAGAATTATTAAATATACGGACACTGGAAATCACACACACTTGCATATCCAGCCATTCACAAGTGGTAAATTTATTTGTTAACTTTCTTTGCCTGAATTACTTGGTAAAATACAGCATTACGTCCCAAATTCTGAAAGAATAAATTTAGTAATCGACAAATAGATGAACACACACATAATGCTGGTGTTAATAAAACAGGGTTCTATGTAATATACATATTATCCCTATATATAAAGTATGTATTAATAAATATACTTATTATCCCTATATATTATAAGGGATTATATATATATATATAAAATCCCTTATAATATATAGGGATAATATGTATATTTATTAATACATACTTTATATATATATATATATATATATATATATATATATATATATATATGTGTGTGTATATATATATATATTATATATATATATATATATATATATATGTATATGTATATGTATGTATATATATATATATATATATATATGTATTTGTATATGTATGTATATATATATATATATATATATATATATATATATATATATATATATATATATATATATATATATATATACGATTAATGTGAGTAAAATTCCTCACTTAGCTGATTAATGTTACTAACAGTATCCCGACTCCAGTGTTTCGTACACGGGCCTGTTTGTCCACTCTTCAAGGGGTATCAGTAATTTACTGCTCATATTTTTCGTTTTGTACACATTTAGCACCGGTGTAAATTTTCTGTATAGTGTTAATAGAATAAAAATTAAATATTAGTTAGTTTTAACATTATCTCGGATAATTTATGAAATTCCTGCAACAAAAAAAAGTTATCAAACGCTTAAGAATTTATTCAGCCGGGTCATATAGTGAATGCTCACGGTATCAGTTAGTTTCAAGATTAAATTCTCTATCGTGCCTGAATCAACTTCAAATCATGGAAAGGTAATAAACTTTGCTGTATGTAATGTCGAATGTCTTATCTGAGTTGTCGCGTTGCCGACGATTACTTCTGTCAAATATCCTTTATTATTGCTCGTAAATATTTCCTTGATCACGTCATAAACATTGATGTAACTGTTAAGTGTTCGTTTACACGGGCAGTCAGAAAGACAGATAATCTATTCAAGCAAAAGAACTCTGCAAGGAAAAAATGTCAGTTACGAATAGAAATATGACCATAAATACCCCGTGTAGCAGAGTAAAATCTCTATTTCAGGAATAAGGGTTTAAAGACATTTAATCAAATAAATAACATATATTCTATATTTGATTGAACATGGTTCTGCTTAGACTTACATTATGTGGTGTCTGTAAATGAAATCATTCTATTTCTTTCCATAAAGGTCAAGTCAGTTGCACTCAATAATTGTAGAGATGAAGCTATCTTAGGAGTAAAGTAGCGTTCAGTTCTATAAGCTTGAAACGATGTAGATTAAAAAGCATCGATAATCTGAAACGATATTCTTCAAGTAATCTTAATGCAATATATTGCTAATATGGTAGATAAGAAAACGGTTTATTCATTTTTTGATCATTTCCAGGAACGTATTTCCATTGGGGAAAGAAAACTGTGAAAAGAATGACTTCTTAACCTACATTGTTTTTTTTTTTTTTCAATATATGAAATGTGGAAATAATCAGATATATTAGGTCGGCTCAGCTAAAAAAAAAAAAAAAAAAAAAAAAAACGATGATGAAGAATTCAATTCTGTTCTTCAATGCAACTTATTTTTTATTTAACTTTCATGAAAGATGTCAACGATTCTAGGTTACCCGGCACTTAAACCTGTACGACTTTCTGGATGTAGAATTTTACATTGAGCAGAAATGTATTTCTCAGAAAGTAAATACATATTTTTCCGTTACATTTACTTTTCATTACTTTTAAAATTTTTTATTGTATTTTAGTTTGTGCGCGTGAAAATATATTTATTTCTATAAGACGTTTTTTTTTCTCACTCAAATGTTAAACTGAGAAAAACAGTTTTATCGAAAATTCTTTGCAAATACTTAATTTCTTAAAGTGAAAGCTATTTTTTTTTAATATGAAACCAAACAGCAAGTCATACGCACACGCTTATGTATCCATGCGTATGCGTGAGTGTAAGCAATAGTTCCGTTTTCAAATTCTTTTGGTTAAAATACTGATTCTATCTAATTTTCTTTTGGCGAACCTGATCCAGCCTTTTCACTTTTCACCAATGCCAGGTAGAGCACAAATTTAATAGACTATGATATAATGAGGTGATCCTTATTCAGTTCGAGTAACATCAGCTTCCACCTATGAACCATAGAATTTTCTAAGCGCCAGGCTTGGTGCATCACCATCGACCAAGTTGCAAGTCGCCACGATAGCCTAGAGGAAAAGAAAATCGAGAAAAACAAAAACAAAAACAGCGTCAAACTAGATGTCCCCATACAACATCTAATCCTCGACAGCCAACGTGAATGACACTTTCGATTTCGTACTGGCCTCAACTGCAAACAGCACGTATACATCAAATAAGGAAATAATTGAACTTATGTTCAATCTCATCTTCGATATCGAAGCAATTGCCACTTATTTTTTTTAAATAATCTTCTGCTATCACACGTAGACAAATGAACAGTTAAAACGTAATTCTGTGTTTACACGTCAACAGATACACGTTCTAAATGGAGAAATTGTGTAACATTCCTTGACATCAGGTTCTTGAAAAATTCAACTGAAGTCATCGACAGAGGATATTTTTACTGAAAAGAAGGTCAGTATTACTTTTCAACTGTAGTTATGAAAAACATGTACTTTCTTTACTATGGATTCGTCCACATAGCAATGCATTAAAATCTAACCAGAGGTTTTTTACTGTGGCCCTGATGATCGAATTGACAGGAAAAAACTGTCAGTTACTCTTACTTTTCTTATTGAGTTTTTACTATTACACCCACCCACCCACACACACACACACACACATATATATATATTTCTTTTTCAGTGTGAATAAGTGCACAAATAAAAAGATCGATTAAATAATTGAAACACAGGGTATTAACTGAGAGACTAATATTTTGGAATATTCTTTTGTAAAAACCAAAGTCAAGTCGGCGTTCAATAGCTTAATTATCTGCAAATTTGGATTTATTGATTATCATTGTTATCGTTGTTTTCGACTCTCATTATAAAATACTTTTTCGTCGTCAGTGATTTTTCTGCGCCTGTCAAAAAAAAAAAAAAAGAAAATAAATTTATTCGCTAAACAATGTTCGTTTCAATAATTTAATGTGGCCTCCATTTTCTCGTTTGTGAAATGTTCCTATAAATTTTAAATGTTTATCTATTTCACGAGTAATAAAGTCTTGGGTAAATTGAAAAGAAAAAAACCCAGTTCTATCAAAATATGAACGCTCTTTATAACTCTCCTTTTAATTGTTTTACTCCAAGCAAGGCACTAAAGCCACTAAGACACAATGGGTTACTGGATGTGAAAGGATAAGAAAGAAACATTATTAAAGAGTAAGAACAATAAAAGAGAAACCAAGGCGGCGGTAGACAAAATTAAATTTGCATTTAAATTTTTGAAGATCAAAGTTAGCTGGAAGTTTTTCACAAGCGAGAAGTGCGATAGAAGAAACTGTTGGCATAGAATTTAGTGCGGCATATAGACAATTCAACTCTATATTGATGAGAACTTGTTACAAATCTAGTACTTATGTTCAAAGTCTATGTACCATAGTGGAAACTTCAGAAGAATTACCATAGAAGCATTTATAGAAAATGCACAGGGAACCTACATTACGAGGGTGGGGAAAGTGACTAAAGTCGGAATTCCAGGTAAGGACCAATTGCATATTCTTCTTTTGATTTAATCAAGAATCTCTAACTATATAGTAGGCAAACCAAACAATTTGTGGCAGAAAATAACGTCGTATGATACATTTATTAATATGTAAGATAGATACTGAGAGACAAATTGTCTAGTACGACACAATGAACCAAAAGTCTTAGCGGCAAACCTAGCATTGGATTCAATATAGTCTTTAGTCTTCATGTTAGCCCGAGAGGGCGTAATAAGTCACTCTCCTGGAGACTGTAGATCAGCTATGCTGATAGGAGGCAGAAAGTGTCTATCAGATAATTAAGAGAGAAGTTTTCTTTTGGAGACGTTAAAATTAACCATTAAGCCATCATTTGTCCCGTTAATAGTAGATTGTGCGTCATTTTTGAGTTCAGCTGCCAATTTGACCTCATCGAACTGATCAGACTTACTTTTAAGATAGGAGTAAATAGTTATCAGCATAGATACAGAGTTGGTATTTACTTGACTCCCACAAGGTCAAGATGTGACACAAGGTCGTTTAACGTGGGAGACCCGAGTGTTTCCACTGTAAGGGCCACTGGTCCAAAACTGGTCATAGCATGTCCAAGCTGGTCAGAGCTTAGTCAAAGCTGGTCATGGCTTGTCTTAACTGGTCCAGGCCGAAGCCAGTCCAAGCTAGTCGTAGCCGTGATCGAATCTCAGCCAAAGGCTAAGAAACGATCCAATATTTGTCAAAAACCCCAACGAAAATCGTCGGGTGACATAGATACAGAGTTGAGAACAGATGCCATGAGGAAAGTTGTTTATGAAAATTAAGAACAACTTAGGTGCTGGGGTCACTTGAATTAATACAAAAAGATCTAGAAGAATAGCCATTCTGGATAACTTTCATTTCAAGATTTAATAAGAATGAGTCTGTTCAAAAATTCTCCCTGAAATAACATAACCTTTAAACTCGAGAAGACAGTATGCCAAAACCCGTCCAATGTTTTCGAGGTGTCCAAAGCAACAATCCGAGCTTTATTATTCTTATCTAAATTTTGATAGTCCCCTTCAGCAATAATCCTAAAAACCTTTAGAGAAGCGAATACCATATTGCTTGTCTGAAAGAACCTGTGGGTGAGATGCTTAACCAATTCAAGTTGATTTGGGCCTCTAGTATTTTGCCAAAAAAAGGCAGAAGGCTAATACGCCGATAGTTAGAGGGATCAGACGGTTCCCCTTTGTTCTGTCTGTCTAATATTACTTTTCATAATTTAAATAATTGTGAGTGAAGAATAAATAACGTATATTTGTTAATTATCAAAATATTTTCATTGTTTTTTATAACGTTGCATCAAAGTTGCGTAAGTTTTCGAATTATATTTTTTTTGTCTTCGACGCAATAAATTTGTTAATGAAATTTGCTTTAGATTTCTGGAGAAGAAATGGAGGCTGTAGAGATAGAAGCATTGATAATTCGATGTAAGTATTTTCTTGAATTTGAGCACCCCTACTCTGTAGATCATAAATGTAACGCTCTGCAATAACATTTACGTCAGGAGTCAGCAATATTCTAAGAAAGCTCGCGTTTCATATACCATCAGACACAAGCAATAACTGTTTCACCAAAAGGTTAAGTTTTGATATTGTAGGGGATTTTAGTTCCTCCCTTACTTCCAGGAAGCCTTCCAGATAAAAGTACTTTGCATATCTGACAAGAATTGAAATGGAACTGTGATGGTATTCTACATTCGGAAAACTCTTGGACAACTAAATTTTGAATTTTCCATATTTCTAACATCTTTAACTTTTCTGTATTGCAAATTCTATTTTTATCCTTCGAGTCAAATTCTTCTTCTTGAACTTCGCAAAACATTCATGACGTAGTGCTTCCAGCATACAAAGGCCTCATCAATCATTTTCTTCGCTAACGGCTTCTGTCTTTCTTAATTTAAAGGGGAACAACGAGTCATCTATGGTGTGTAACTTGTTTGCACCCATCTTTTCTTTTTTTCAACATAGTCTAATTGAAAAAAAATTTTTTTTGTCTCTGGACAATTTGCATTCACCCAATATACAGATTAATATTTGTTTTTCGGGCGGAAGAAAAATATGTCTTGAATTTCATTACTGGGTCTGAACGAATTTTTAAAACAGACCTGTGCGGGAGAAATTTAAAATGGGGAAAATTGTTGGACTGTGATAATCCTACTCACTCGACCTGGTAAGTCTTAAACCGGTGGTATGAGGAATCGCTACAACCGGAAACATCCAGGCTGCAGTAGATGAACATAATTTGTATGGCTTACGTCCATGCTCTGATGCACTCCACGACCCTTGCTGATACCACCTTCATGGCCGTTGGATCTATTAGAGATCTCATTCGCCTAACCCTCTGGGAACGAGTCATCACATACATTAAGGCTGAAGGACACGAAATTATCGAGGATTTGGATTATCCGCGCCTGGTTTGTCCACCAGCCGAATCGGTTTACTGGGAATGGGCTATTTTGTATGTAAGCACCTATTTGGAACGACAGATGAGTGTTGAACGCTGGGTAAGAACCAATGCAGATAAACTACGCTCAAAGTAGTATGACTCTTCCTCCGTTGGCGGTTTTAGACTTCCCCGTTACCCAAATAGTTTTTTATGCTGAACGTCGGAACAAACGGATCGTCATCAAATGTACCAATTATTACTATTATGATAAAATGATAAAAAAATAGAGAGTAACCAATAAAAGTATATAAGTAATAGGATATAATCGCCAAAATATATATAAATTAATTTTCCAAAATCACTGTTACTGCTAAAACGGTTTAAATGGTATAAAAATGTTCTATAATATATATATATATATATATATATATATATATATATATATATATATGTATATACGGAATATATATATAGGGGTATATATATATATATATATATATATATATATGTGTGTGTGTGTGTGTGTGTGTGTATAGGGGTATATTTATATATATATATATATATATATATAGTTCAGAGCAGATAACATTAGAAAGATTTTAGAGTCCCATGAAAATAAGTGGATACAACGTCTAAAAGCACAATATCCAGCCGGGCTAAACCATAAATTTAACAATAAAGATAGTACTAATATATAACTCAACAAACCTACCCACATTTCTCACCCACACAAGGCAGACATGCTTACAGGGGCGTGGAGGCCTCACACTTATACACTCACCCACACGAATATACACAGTTACACACATCAAATTCACTCACTCCCTATTGAGCCAAATGATAACACACACCCACAGCAATACACACTCTTACACATATCATACTCACTCACTCACTCCCTAAGAACCAAATAACACACACAAAAACACTAAACAGAGACACATCCCCTCTCAAGGACCAATAAAACTGTCAAACTGACCAGGGGAATTCAGAGAAGCATAGATCCATCCAGCTCTTATCTCAAAGAACAACTTAAAAGAGACTGTTTGACCAACACAAGGAATGTTAAAAGATTCATGTTAAAAAGATAAAAAAAAACAAAAAAAAAAAAACAAATGAAAAACACAGACAAAAGTTCATTTTCTCCAGCAAAAGACTCATTTCTGTAGTTTACTGCTACCAGCAAGCAGAAATATATCTCCTCCCGATGATGGTCATTTTGGTCGAAACTAGTCGAGTAATCTAAATGAAATAATAATAAAAAAACGAAAGAATATTAATCTACAACCCATACGGACCTGTTTCGCTGTATCACAGCTCATCAATGCGTCTGATTGCTTCAAACCGGGATAGAAACCCGACCGATCTGGCATCATTCGGAGCTTATATATATATATATATATATATATATATATATATATATATATATATATATATAAGGTTACCAGTGCTTTCGGCAAACTTCGCCATCGCTTGTGGAATGAGCGGGCTTTTCGACTGGATACGAAAATTCGGGTTTACAGAGCTGTTGTACTTGCCATCCTTTTGTATGGTTCACAATCATTGACTCCATACAGGTACCATATACGCCAGCTAGATGTTTTCCATAAAAGCTGTCTGCGTGCAATCTGTGGAGTTAAGCTTCAAGATAGGACATCTAACGTAGACCTTTTTAACAGGTGTAATATTGGAGGAATCGAGACTTTTATCATACTTTCTCAGTTACGGTAGACTGGTCATGTCTTGAGAATGTCTGATGACATGATACCCAAGATCCTAATGTACAGCCAGTTAGATCAGGGCTACAGGAATTTAGGACGCCCATTGCTAAGATACAAAGACAAGCTGAAGAGCAACTTGTCAGCAGTTAATATACCACATAACAACCTTAAGCGCTTAGCTTTGGAGCGGGTAGAATGGAGATCAACGCGTTTTAGTGGACTCAGCAATTTTCAATCTGCTTGTATGAATCATCTTCAAGAAGCGAGAGCAAGATCTAAAAGGTCAACCAATCTGACTGTGATCTCATCTCACAATCCTCACACTTGCGCCATATGTGGCCTCCTTTGTAAATCACTAGCGGGTCTTAAATGCCACTTAAGGTTAGCGCATAAACTTTCATAACTGAATCAATAAGCTGGCAGATCCTCATACGTCGAAACCAACGGAAGAGTCCATTATATATATATATATATATATATATATATATATATATATATATATATATATATAAATTATTAACTTTTAACTTTTATTTTAAATTTAAGAACAGAAGCAAAAGGTTAATTGCCCTGAAAAAGATATAATGTTAAATGGAAATTTATATTTTTATTTTTTTTATCGGAGATTATAATTTTACTCATAATGCAAGGCAAGTAATATAAATTCTTAATTATGTCTCTAGATTTTTTAAATCTTCCTACAGGAATCTGTAATCAGCAATATTAAATGACACAAAATCTGGATATGAATATCAATTATACAGGGCATTGCTGATAAACCTTATTTGAAAACTTTAGTATTTACAATAAAGGTCTATATGTTTGCGTGTTTCATGTCATGTCCAAACACACACACACATATATGTGTATGTGTTTGTGTCTAAATATAAGAAGTGGTGCAACATTGCAACGAAATCTGACCAAGTAAACAAACTTCAGAATTTTGGTGAGGCATATTGGCCGGTTCTAGAACCTTTCGGCACTGTCTGTATACTGGCACACACCAACACATATTCGCTCGTAAACACGCACACACACACACACACACATATGTATTTATTTATTCATGAACACAAGTTATTCCTATATATAAGTAAGAATATATGAGTATATTATTTAAATTTTGCTGCAATTTCCAGTCCACAGGGACTGAAATGCTGCAACTATTAGTCAATTTTAATTTTCTAGTTTTCATTTTCCAGTTGGATCATTAAAATTTGAATTTCGTCAGTCATCTTATTTGACCATTCAGAAACTTAATAAAACCTTCCAAATAGGCGAGGAAAATATTTCTGTTCAAGCAAAATTAACAGTTCATTAAATGTCTTCTTTGGTGTCAATGCCGGTTGATACATTCAAGATTCAATTGTCCTCTTTCTCATATACATAACGTTTCGGCTGCTGTACGTTCCGGCCTTCATCAGATTATATACGTTGGGATTTCGAATCGAACCATTTATTTTGCTTATTGGTGTAGATTTTTCTAGTTCCACGTGCCATGCCTTTTCCGGATATTTCAATTTTAATTATATCCCTTTAGTAACTCAACTCTCCAAGTTTTGTTTATGACCAATTATTGAACTTACAAATCTTTGGGTCAAGACACTGGATTCAGCCAACGTTTCTGTCCATTGGGTCAAGTGTACTAAATATTCTGAAAGGGCATGACACGTGGAACTAGAACAATCTATCCCAGTGGACCAAATAAAGGGTTCGGTTGGAAATCTCAACATATTAGGTTGGTGCAAAAATAATGTCGTTTTCTCACATAGAAATATGTGAGAAAACGACATTATTTTTGCACAACCTAATATATCACCTGAAGAAGGCCGGAGAATACAACGTTCAATACGTCGTGAATATGACAGTAAAAATGTTCGAACAATTTAAATAGTGCAAATAGTGAGAATAGCTCATCTTAGAAACATAGAGATATTTATAACACTGCATTCGATTTGCACCTTCGTGGATATTGTTACGAACCTGATTAATTCCATGCACATTACAAAAGAATCATTCGTATCTTTCAACACAGGTAATAAATCATGATATTCATTAAGTAAAAGTTATAGTTTTGAAACTAGTTTTATTTTCAGTTTTCATATTTATTACTGAAATTCTCCTTAAAAACAACATTCGATTCAGATAAGAAAATTTTAAGGCTTGGAATTTCGTTTCAAGAGCTGAGTGTAATATTGAGTTTGTTAGATATATGTAATAAAATTTCATCTTTTAAAAGCAATGTCTTATCAATGATTTTGGCGGTTGATTCTAAAAAATATGAATTAAATTGAGTGTTACTATGGTAGGTTAATTGAGAATTGTATACGTTGTTTTATGGAAAGTTTTGGATAGTGCGAGCTTCAGTAAATTATTCGGTTAGTGCAAAAATAATGACTTAATAATGTCGTTTTTTGACGTTAAAAATACCTTAAAAATACATAAAAAAAACGACATTATTACGTCATTATTTTTGCACCAACGTAATATAAAGCAAAACAATAAGATGGATTAAAGTTTATACTTTCTGGTTTTATTTCTGATGAAATATAAAATGCAGAAAAAAACACACACAATACCAGCCTCCATGAGTATGAAAATGAACTAATCAATGTGCAGAAATGGAAAATTATTCCTTAGAAAATAGATTTTAAATTATATTTGGAAAAGCAAACACCATTTATAAATTAAAAGTCAATTAAATAAACGCACATAAATATTAATGAGTAAAATTTATTTTAATGTTAATAAATAGAAAATAAAATTTGAAAATTTATAATTAATAATTATATAATTATAATTATTTGTGAAAATAGTGAATATCGAAATTCAAACGAATCTGGAAGCTATTTGAAAAACCCATCAAGAAATAATTAATCAAATTGAAATAGTTTAGAATTTGGTGATAAAGCTGATATTGAATAAGTCACAGGATCAACGTCATGGTCTACAAATTCAAAGTTTCATTAAAAAACTATTTGATAGATCACCGGAAGAAATAATTTTGGTCAGGAGTTTTGGCATACGTTTCATATAATAACTAGGGCATATTTACTTGCATTATATACATTATTCAGCTTGTTATCCTCATCTGCACCGCCATATTCACAAAGCTCCGGTCGCCTTCAGGTGATTGGAATTTCGAACCGAATCCTTTATTTTGTCCACCGAGGTAGATTGTTCTAGTTTTACGATCCATGCCCCTTCCGCATGTCTCAGTTATTTTCCTTTAACTCAACTCTCCAAAGTTTGAATTCACCACTGCTGTGGCCTGGTATCGAACTGACAACTCTTTGGGTCTAGTCACCAGATCTAACCACATTATTTATCCAATGGGCCATCATAATACCTCATCTCAGAGATATAGACAGGGCCATATTTACACTGTTATAATAACAAGTGATTAAGAGAGAAATAATACTCGGGGACGTGCTCCTCACACAAACATGTCACTGGAAAATATCAAGGCTGATTTCATCTGAGCAAAAGTATTTGTTCCAGTGATTACTGTTATGGGACCTTACCCATAATAACATAATAGACTATTCCATACGTAACAAATACTGCGCTCCAAAAGGAAGCAGAGAGCTCAGTCCGAAGTCGGGCGACCGGCTGATCGGTTGAACGCTCTGCCTTCGGGCAGGGAGGAACCCGAAGCAGGCTACGCTGAAGGGCGGAGTCTCTTTCGGGCTGGTAGACCGACCCTGAACCCGTTTATACGGGTTCAAAGGGCATATTTTTGCCCCAAACCACGGGCTAGGAAACCCCACGTTAAACTGGCCTGGTGCCACATGATGCCCTCGTGGGGGGGTGACTAAATACCGTTCAGTCCGAAGTCGGGCCACCGGCTGATCGGCTGATCGGTTGAACTCTCTTCTGTCTTCGGGCGGGGAGGAACCCGAACGAGGCTACGCCGAAGAGCGGAGTCTCTTTCGGGGAAGTAAACCGACCCTGAACCCGTTTATACGGGTTCAAAGGGCATATTTTGGGCCGAGTCCACGGGCTCAGAGATCCCACGGGCTCAGAGATCCCACGGGCTCAGAGATCCCACGGGCTCAGAGATCCCACGGGCTCAGAGATTCCACGTTAAACCGGCTTTGTGCCACATGATACCATCGTGGGGGGTGACTAAATACAGTTCAGCCCGAAGTCGGGCGAACGACTGACCGGCTCATCGGTTGAACTCTCAGCCTTCGGGCAGGGAGGAACCCGAAGGAGGCTACGCCGAAGGGCGGAGTCTCTTTCGAGGAGGTAAACCGACCTTGAACCCGTTTATACGGGTTCAAAGGGCATATTTTTGGACGAGCCCACGGGCTCGGAGATCCCACGGGCTCGGATATCCCACGTTAAACCGGCCTTGTGCCACATGATGCCCTCGTGGGGGGTGTCTAAATACCGTCCAGTCTGAAGTCGGCCGACCTACTGATCGGTTGAACTCTCTGCCCTCGGCCGGAGAGGAACCTGAACGAGGTTACGACTAAGGTCGGAGTCTCTTTCTGGGAGGTAAACCGACGCTGAACCCGTTTATACGGGCTCAAAGGGCATATTTTTGGCCGAGCCCTCGGACTCGGAGATCCCACGTTAAACCGACCTTGTGCCACATGATACCCTCGTGGGGGGGTGACTAAATACCATTCCGTCTGAAGTCTGGAGTGAAGTCTGAAGCCTGGAGTGAAGTCTTTCAGGAGTCGGTCAGTCAGTCAGTCGAGTCAGAGGCAGTCCAAACAGAGTCGTGTTCAGACCATTACTACTAAACCTGATTGTTCGTACTAACACTTTTCTACCTGTCTGTATATATTCCTGTTTGTAATATACCTGCCTTCGAGTTCTTCTTTATTGGTTCTACTTTGGACTATCACCGTGGTACAAGGAACCGGACCATAACAGTAATGAAAGTTCAGTTCTTTCGACACGATTCGCTTTAAACGGATAAACCACAGACCTCCACGCATAATCCATTCCAGAACATGGTATTAGATTTAGAAAAACATGAAAGCAATGCTTCATTTCTCTTTATTTGCCATGTCCTTTCAGGGCATAGGCGATCATGGCTCTCCACCTCTATTTATCTTTTGCAGGTCTCAGCATGTTCCTTCCCTCTGCTTCCTCCACCAGAACACGTTCTGTCATACACATTTTCAAGCTCGCCAGTTATGTCACGAGCGGCTTTCCTTTGTTTCTCTTTCTCTCTGTTCGACCCGTGTCAGATTCTCAAGGCCCTCTTCCCTCATTATGTGTCCCAGAAACTTCAGCTGCCGCTTCCTGGTGTTAAGCATGAGCCTCCCCCATGTCTGCATTCTCGCCAAGACTTCATCGTTGCTCACATTCTCGGTCCACGAAATCCTCAGCATCCTTCTATAAAACCACATCTCCGTCGCCTCGAGTCTCTTCTTCATCCCTGAGCATTCGTTGCCGTAAAGAAGGACTTATGTCACGTTACAGTTCAGTATCCTTTTCTTTGTTACCAAAGAAATTCTCCCGTCTCGCAATACACTGGCTAGGTTGTGGAATACTTCCTTGTCCATCTACGGATCCAGTGTTGCACATACCGTCCTCTGTTAAAAAGCTTCCTAGTTATTTAAACTTTCATGTCTGCTTGATTCTAGTGTTCCCGACCTGCAAATCGCATTTCAGGCTCATTCTTTTACTGATGACCATGCATTCTGTCTCCTTGTAGTTTATGCTTATTCATTTCTTCTCACTCTTCGTCGTTATCTTCTGTAGGAGATTTTTAGTTTCTTTTCTATGTCTGCTATCAGTACTGTGTCATCTGAGTATTTTATGCTGTTGAGATTATAGTCGCCGACGCTAAATCCCGGTAGTGTTTTCAGCTCTCTCAGAATTGCCTCGCTATACAGGCTGAATAGGTCGGGTGAGAAAACTCATCCTTGCCTTATGCCCCTTTCTATTTTTGTATATTAGCTGAACTCGTCCCCTGTGCGCATGCATGCTGTTTGCTGCCAGTATAGGTTATTGATTATTCTGATATCTTTCCCGAATATGTCAAGGTTGCTGAACAGGTCCTTGTGGCGCACTTTTTCGAAAGCCTTTGCGTAGTCAATGAAAATTAAAGTAAGTTTAGTAAATAGTAGTGCCTCATGTTAGTAGAATGGCGAGCAAGATCATTTTTAGCGAGTTCACTCTTCTTGTGGCTTTGTGTCAAGCTAAACTTAATTCAATATTAACCTGGAGAAAATTCTTGGGTCGGAATTTTAAGTCATATTGTCTTGTTTGCCCATTGTACTTAGCTAGTGGTAGAATGATTTCAATTCATGTGTAAGATCTTTAATGCTAATCGATATTGACTGTTGCTTTGGATTTTAAAGTGAGTGGCCCTTTCAAATTGTTGGATAACGACGGGTAGTTAATTACCTCTTTTTAAGGGATACAGCTGAAGAATAATGAAAGTCCTTGAGTAGGAAGCAGCTCACGAAAAATGATTAATTGAAGAACAGGGTGTATAAAATTCAGTTTAATTCGAGAGGTGGGACACTTAATTACCAAGAGCCTAATCATTCTTTCTAATTAGTTTTATCGTTGTTAGACATAAGATGAAACTAATTAGGGTCTTATCAAATTGGCTGATTAGTTTGTGCTTGCAAGTACAATTATATGTAGATTCAGTTTAGATTGTGATTTGAATAAAATACTGGAGAACATTAAGGGAAGAAATGTTGCTATACGTGTTTGGGAGATGACCGCTGTAATTAGCTGCTGAAAGAATCCCGTTTAATTAAGACGCCATTAAAATAATGACTTAATCGAATACGTGCAGACACAAAATACGCCGAAGATTGGTAGAGAAATCACGAGGATACTAATATCGAGACAAGATTCAAATTCAGATACTGAATCGATATGCCTATTTAATATTAAATAAATGTTAGAAGTATATAAAGAAGCGGTGAGCAGATTTGCAAACATTTTCCTATTCTTAGAACTTCGTGGTCAGTGCTCATAGAAAAAATTCAACTATATAATTTCTGCGTCGAAACTGTCCCATTCGCACGCGCACACGCACGCACACATCTATTGTTTGATGATGCAAACAGTATTTTTTTGCACGACAAATATTTGTCAACATAATTTTCTTAACGCTTCCCCCTTAATCACCTAGATCGAACAATTCCCAGTGAAAAAACAATTGTTTTACAAACGATATATTATTTTAGCTCGTGAAATTTAATTTTAAAGGAATTCGCAAACGTCTGAATCATATTTTTATTATATATATATATATATATATATATATATATATCTATCAAGAAGAACATTGAAATCAACACTTAGAGGCGACAGGATGTTTCATGTTAGACGCCATCCTCAGGTCACGAGTTTAGTTTTTTTTTTCTCTCGGCTAAATAGCCGGGGAAAAACAACACCTCTGGCCTGACGATTGCGTCTAGCATGAAACAGCCTGTCGCCTTTTTGACTTCAATGTTCACTTTTATATTTACACACGCTCTATCTCTAATATTGAGCAATTTATCTCCTACATATAGAACACCTTAAGAGTATATTTTTTCATATATATATATATATATATATATATATATATAATGTGGCCCATTCGTTAAAATAATCTATTCGATTAACATAACTTAATGTGAACACATAAATTTGTTTGATTTGGTTACGTCATATAAACCTGAATGGGTTATGTAATGCCAACAAGATTTTTATTGCTGATAATATTTTTTCTTCAAAAATATATTGCTAGCAATTCAAAATGCTTTGCTGGTATATTTTTTTCAAAAATGTATTGCTGATATCATAACCTATTTTTACACTTTCATAGTGTTTTGACCCCAATTTGGGGGTTAACTATTTGCTCATAGATGGGGCCCTAACAGGTGTTACCACCACAAAAGATGTGGTTTCACGCTCCTCAAAATCTTCTGATAAGGGACCTTGCTGTTGGATGTAGTTTATCATCGTAACCAGGACGGATTAAATTTGATATTTACTTAATATGCAAAGTAAACAAAAAAGTGCAAAGTCATTTTTCTTAAAAGGTACACTATCCTAGTTTTCGAAACTAAAAGAATGGTACATTCTGTGCTAAGAAAAGAGTAAAAATCCGATTTTTTACAATAGAAGGAAAGGAAAGAAAAGATAAAATGTTTTTGCCTTGAACTTAAAGGAACTCTAGTTCTTTTCAGAGTAATAAACTACTTATTGAAAAAATATGAAAAGAAAAAACCCAAAGAAGCAAAGGAAAAGAAAAAGCAAGACAGAAGTAAAGGGCATGTTCCATTGTTGAATGTTCACTAAACATTAAACGTCTGCATTTATGTTGTATATAATCTGCAACATTCTCTTGACACAAACAAACTTAAGCTGCAAAAACGAAAAACAATGAGTTATAAACTTGGCTCGGTCATATTGATTTGCTTTCATTTTATCAGCTTCTCATCTCTTTGAATAGCATTCATATACTAACCTTCATTTTACGAGAATTAATACAAATCTTTCGCTATTTACTTTTATCTTTTGTAAATACAAATGTAACTGATTGCGTTTATATTTCTTGTTTATTACTTTTAACTTTCTTGTTTTCGTCTTTGTCATTTTTTGCTTGATATTTTTCACAATTATTTTAATGACTATTATTTCTTTTCATCGTTATAGATTTTCTTTGCTTTTGTTCTTACGCCATAATTATTTTTAATGATTATATTCCTGTTTTGATTTCTTTTTTTTTATTGTTTTCATCCTCATAAGCAGTCTAACATTTTTCTCTTTTTCCACAGATATTTTATTCTTCACCATTATAGTCTCCGGATGAAGATATTCTCCTTCATATTTTCTTTTTAATATTTAACTCGATTTAGACTACGACTATATTTCGGATTTCCTCCCATTCATATAATAAAAATAATGATGATGATTATGATGATGATGATAATAATAATATTAGTAATAATGATGATGATAATAATAATAATAGTAATAATAGTAATAATGACGATGATAATGATGATAATAATAATAGTAATAATGATAATGATTATGATAATAATAATAGTAATAATAATGATAATAATAATAATGATAATAATAGTAATAATGACGATGATAATGATGATGATAATAAAAATAGTAATAATAATAATAATAATGATGATGATAATAATAGTAATAATAATGATAATAATAATAATAGTAATAATGACGATGCTGCTGCTGATGATAATAATAATAGTAATAATAATGATAATGATAATAATAGTAATAATGACGATAATAATAATAATGATAATAATAATAATAATGACGATGATAATAATGATAATAATAATGATGGTGATGATAATAATGATGATGATAAAGATGATAATAATAATGATGATGATAATAATAATTATAATGATAATTATAATGATAATAATAGTAATAATGACGATGATAATAATAATGATAATAATAATGATGATGATGATAATAATGATGATGATAATGATGATAATAATGGTGATGATGATAATAATAATAATAATAATAATAATAATAATAAGAAGAAGAAGAATGATACTTTTCCTTTAGTTTGATATGATTGTAAATCCTAATGTCTCAAGTTAATTCCTTGCTTTTCAGTTCCCTTTTCTCTCCTCTAATAATTTTTTTTTTTTAACTTTTATTTCAAGTTTTAATCCACACCCCAGACCTTAAGCGGACACCCGTGTCCATTTTTTTTTTTTGTTTAATGTCTATATACTGAAATCTAATTATCCCACTTGGAGGTGTCTCTCGGACTTATACTAAGTTAAAACTTAGTATTATCTACCCAACTGAATACCATACCCTGTTATGAACTTTTAACTTCGATATATTAATAAACCCACTATCTCAAATCTGGTCTTGCTCTTGGACCATCTTCAAGTCTCGTCCTAAAGCTGGTAATCTTAACAAAATTACCCCTTGGCGGTCAAGGTTAAAACGCATCTCTACCAATTTCAATGAATACGAATAATATCTCATACCGGATCGGCCGTCAACCGGGACAACAAGGGCCGCGTCCCTCAGAGAGGAACCAGTCTGAGGTCGAAAAGTATGTCACTGGAACAAACTCTTCCACACACGAAGAGACACTAGGTCACCAAACCCGGATTATCGCCAACCTTGGACCAAGTGTCTCAATGTCAAATCGACTAGTAAAAATGAAACGAACGAAATGGAGCCGCGAAGAGTATCGACAAGTTATGACATCCTTTTTCACTGCACTCGAAAACCCAGCAAAGAACACCACCAATCAAACATACCAAATATGGAGAAATATGGTGGGAAATGATATAAGACCTAACCTCAATCCAAACATGCTTGCCAATGTCCGCAGAGATATCATGCGAAACAACAGACTCTCAAAGGCAGAAATAGATAAGATAAAATTAGATATAAGACAAAATACTATGACCCATCACTCAAACTCTGTTGAGACGAATGTTGAAATAAAGAATGCGACAGAGGATGAGGTGGACGCTAAAGCGAATGGAATACGAAATCATCTCCAAGGAGATGAAACCGAAGATTCTAACTTAGACACAACCTCTAGTTCTCCACAAATTGTCACTGAAGATGACTCCAGGTACATTAATTTAGAATTCCTTGAAAACCACGAAGCTGAAATCACCGAAGCGAAAAATGACGTCATCCAAGTACTCAGCAGAGTAACTTTCATACAATTGTCAGACAGAGACCAGCTCCCGAAAATCCATATGACAAATCCCAACAAGCACATCGTGAAAATATACAATGCTGCCCTGGAAACACTGTTAACAGATAAACCACCGGGAAACATAACAGAAGTTAACAACGTCATATACGCAACAGCTCTAGCAGCGACTCGGAAGCTTGGTGTCAAGACAATAAATAAAATTAACAGACACAGAGAACCAGCTTGGAAAACCAAACTGATACGAGAAATAAAACAAATCAGATGTGAGCTGTCTATATTAGATGAGCTCACCAGAAACCCTAAATTGTAAATCCAAAAAGATCAAACGGAAATATAGCATTAAATCCTTAATTGATATTCCATCGATCAAGGAAATGCTGAAACAGAAACTTTAGCTAAAAGCACAGAGAACAAGACGATACGAGAAACGTTGTAGATTCTATCGCCAAAATAAAATATTCCGAACAGATCTTAAGAAATTTTACAGGGAAATTGGAAAAATGCCTATACATGTCGAAACGCCACCATCGATTGATAATGTACAGACATTTTGGGAAAATATTTGGAGCAACCCAAAGGAATGTAACCCAAATGCAGAATGGATACGGCGTGAAGAAGAACGACTGCTGGATACACCTCTGCAAGAATGGGTAAATATATCCACAGATGATGTTAGGCAAGCACTAACGAAATCCCAAAAATGGAAATCCCCAGGAAATGGCAAGTTGCCCAATTTCTGGCTGTATCATCTCTCATCTACCCATGGCATACTTGCAAAAACATTATCAACGCTTGTAAATAATCCCAATAAAATCCCGGAATGGGTTACTGAAGGTATTACATACCTCATACCAAAAACAACTGAAACAGACGACCCGAAAAATTATAGACCGATAACATGTCTTTCCACAACGTATAAGTTGATCACGTCTGTACTGACGAACCGTACTTACTCCTTCTTCGAAACAAACAGCATTCTCCCGCTGGAACAGAAGGGATGCAGTAGAGGTTCATATGGCTGCAAAGATCAACTTCTGATAAATAAAATGATCCTGGAAAATTGCAGGAGACGACGCAGAAATCTCAGTGCAGCGTGGATTGATTATCGTAAAGCCTTTGATAGTGTTCCACATTCTTGGATCCTTAAGGCTTTGGAAATGTACAAAGTCTCCCCTGCGGTATTAAACTTTCTTAAGCACAGCATGGGGATGTGGAACACAAAACTATACCTTAGGCACACCGGTGGCACTGCCATATCCAACCGTCTGAATATCCGACGTGGAATTTTTCAAGGAGACTCTCTGTCACCCCTTCTGTTTTGTTTATCCGTAACCCCTCTTACACATGAACTGAACAACAGTAGCTAGGGTTACAAAATAAATAAGAAAATTTTCAATCACCTACTATACATGGATGATCTCAAACTCTTTGCCAAAGACGACAATGAGTTGAAAGGCCTCCTCAATATTGTAAAATACTTTAGTGACGACATAGGTATGGACTTCGGATTAGATAAATGTGCAAAAGTAACATTCAAGAAAGGTAGAATTACAGAAACACCCTCAATAGATTTAGATTTTGTCACAAAGATTAGGGAATTGGAGCATGAAGAAGCTTATAAGTACCTAGGAATTAGCGAAGGAGATGGCATACAACACCCCCAAATGAAAGAAAAAATAAGAAAAGAGTACTACAGGCGTGTACGTCTGATACTAAATACTGAACTAAACTCAAAAAATAGAATATCAGCTATAAACACATTGGCTGTCCCAGTGGTGCATTACAGCTTTAATGTCCTTAACTGGACCATAGCTGAAATTAAGCGAATGGACGCCAAAACGAGAAAGCTTCTCACTTGCTATCGCATGCATCATCCCAAAGCTGATGTTGATCGTCTGTATGTGCCCAGATCCGAAGGAGGCAGAGGATTAGTTCAACTAGAACTGTCCTACAAAACTACAACAATTGGCCTCCAAAAATACTTGGAAACTACAGAAGACTGGATGATGGTATGCGTCAAGGAACATGAAAGTAGTAAGCGTCTTTACTCCGTAATGAAAGAAGCCAACAAATTCAAACTGGAGTTTCAAATGGGCGTAGAGATGCAACTACAGCACAATACACCGGCTGAAACTGCAAAATACTTGAAAAAGACAGCAAAGACGAATGCAACCGACCAGATACAGAAGCGATGGCAAGATAAACCGCTTCATGGCCAATACTCTGCCCGTATCAAACAAGCTGATGTAGACAAAACCCGTACCCATCAGTGGCTACGCAGTGCAGGGTTGAAAGCGGAAACTGAAGGTTTTATCCTTGCTGCGCAGGACCAATGCTTGCTAACTAGGAATTATCAATTATCAAGCACATATACTAAAATATTGTGTCAGCCCAAAATGCAGATTCTGTGATAAATATCCAGAAACGATTGATCATCTTGTATCAGGTTGCACGATGTTGGCACCCACTGAATATAAAACCCGACATGACAGAGTGGGCCAATATCTGCACTGGAAAATCTGCAACTTCTACGGGAAGGAAACTGAAAGAAACTGGTACCAACACCACCCAGACCCAGTTACGGAGATAGGACCTGTTACAATTCTATGGGACTACACAATTCACACTGACAGAACAATCAAGGCCAACCGCCCAGATATTGTTATTAAAGACCACAAACAAAAACGGTGCCTCCTTATTGATATGGCAGTCCCTGCTGACTGCAATGTATCTTTGAAGATATTCAAAAAGCTGTCAAAATACAAGGACCTTGAAATAGAGGTCTCGAAAATGTGGCATATGGGAACATCAACAATCCCTGTTGTAGTTGGAGCCCTAGGACTGGTTGGAAAAGATTGCAGTAGACTAATTGCAGGGATTCCTGGAAGCCCATGCCTCAAGGAGATACAAATAATTGTTCTGACAAGTACAGCCCACACTTTACGAAGGGCTCTATCTATGTAATTATTTTATTTTATTTTATTTTTTTTTGTCAGTGAAAAGTGTCATGATGCCATTTCTAACCTTAGGTCCCTGGGTGGGACCCGGAAAGAAATGTGTAAACGCCAGAAAGAAAATAAAATAAAAATGATAATAATAATAATGATAATAATAATAATGATAATAATAATGATGATAATGATAATAATAATGTTGATAGTAATGATAATGATAATAATAATGATGATAATAATAATAATAATAATAATAATAATAATAATAATAATAATAATAATAATAATAATAAAGTAAGGTTATGCATGTCTTTCATCAAAACGTGTTACTATATCGCCCACCTTTTGTCTGTAATACATATGTGTCTAGACAACCTTATCAGACACGGTGTCACGAAGGATACATTGGACTTCATATATTTATGGTATAACGTCACTTTTTCTGGGATACTCTCACATAATAACTTGAAAAATGTTGATAAAATTACCTTAGAAGAAAATGAAATATACCAGAGACCAAATACTACAATAGAATTTAAAGAATACATGCCTGAGATGTTGCAATTGTGTTGGACTCCAGAACCTTCTTAATCCTAACAAGAGAAAAGAAAACTGATGACAAAGCCGGGTAAGTGAAGATGTCGATCGAATATATGCTAGAATAACAATTAAAAAAACGACGAATCAGTACGAATGGATTTCCGTGGTCAAGATTGCCGAATATTAATGAGAGTGAAACTAACAGAAGAATTGACAGAAACCCAGGAAACACTACAGCAAGAACACAAAAATGTCAGGAAAAAGCATTGTATAGAGATTTTAATACAGACCGAAGGAAACATAAATGGAGAAATACAGTAGTTCTTAATAAGTGCAAAAGATGATGCAAAAATGAAGAAAGATAAAACGTAGAAGACCAAATGTAGATTGCGTAGGAATACAGGTGAGGTATCCAAACACATAATCAACAAATGCCGCATATTTCTTCTGAAAGACTACATGATTGTTCAGTGAAAGTGATTCATTGGAGACGGTATACACGATTGCATTTTAAATATACAGACCAATGATATTTATATACACATTTCTGGATCTGTCCTAGAGAATGATATAGATTCTACAGCATTCAAATTCAAACAGATTACCTAATCAAGTCCAGAAGATAGGACTTAGTGACTGTAAACACGAAGAAAAGAATATGTCTTTGAATTTCGCTTGGCCACAATAAAAGTAAAGGAAAGTGAAAGATTGATAAATATTTGAACTTTGATCTTATAAAATGGGACAATATACAGTAGGGAAAAGAGTGGAAGAAACGAGAGATTATGGGAAGGACTAAGATTCTACAGATGACAGTACTGATAAAATCTGTCAAAATACTGAGAAGAATGCTGGAATACTGAAGAGATTTGCTCTCACTTAGACGTCATTGAAAATCATCAGTCAGTGTTGGTGTGAAAGCATAAGTAAGTCGCACATCGGGATGTGTATAAATGCCATAATTTCAGTCGTAAAAATAAAGTTTACCAGTAAAAAAAATCGGGCACTATCCTTGTTAATAAGAAAAAAGAATCATAAATATACTCGGAGATTTGAAAGTCCAGATCGGTCAAGATGATCGGATTTGATAGCGTTTAATAAAGCAAAAAGAATACCAAATTGTGGCTGTGATTGTGCATGTGAACTACATGGAGAATGTGAAGGAGTGGAAATTGAGAAAATACCAGCACCTTCCCCAGGAGCTGATAAATTTATGGAATATAATCATACTGTTAATAGTGAACTTGGAATCGGACGAAAAAAAACCTGGAATCGCGATTAGAAGGCCCCGGAATCTACAAAGCACAGCGTTTGCGTGGGAGAAGCTGACAGAAAGATGCTTGTGATTTGAGATTACTGGCTCTCACTTATTCTTCACCGAGAAATCCCGGCCCACCAGTTGTGGAAATCTATATTCATAAACAACAACAACAACAACAACATTATTATTATTATTATTATTAATAATAATAATCTATACGTGTACAGTTATAATATTATTGTAAGTTGCTAATTGAAATATGTGACTGAATTTTTCATCAGTCAGTTATGTGCCATGCGTGATACACGCTTACGCGATCATGAATTTTTCCATACATGACTGACGAGGCAGCTTTTTTCCCGCAGTAGGTTGCCATTTCTTTTTACGGTAGACCAGTTGCCATCGAAGCTTTAAACCCCGGTCTGTCCTGCTATTTACCCATAGCCGGGGCGAGAATGAGAAGAAGAGAATTCATACCTTTCCCAAGAGTATTAGCACGTAAGTGAATGTAATGAATTCGACTGGAACTTGGCTTTCCGATTCCTCAATCCGAACGAACATTATCAATTTATCGACGGCCAGTAGATTTGTGGCTCGACTTTTTCTCTCCGTACGTGGTTCCTACATGCTAGTGTGGACTTAAGACTCCTTCTTCGCTCTGGATTTGTTGGTGTTTATTTAACTGTCAATGTTTTTCCATGCGTGCACATTCTAGGAGCAGCTGGGTTGATCGCGTGTCCATTTGTGGTCAGTCATTGATAAACTGTGAGGTGCGGATCTGCATTTGGTGGCTAAGGATGTTATTCCCTAGGTCGACCTGTCGATACTCCTGACTTCTCTGACGTCCAAAAAGGAGATTCTTGCATCATCTGGAATGAGACATACTGAATGAAGCGCGCGAGAAACAAAGGAAAATAACAAAATCCCAAATGCGAAAGAAATGTACACTTTTCTGTGTATTGTAGAATTCGATCCGTACAAGTAGAAAAAATGAAGGAAAAGCTGGTAAAAATATAAAACAGTATAAAGATAATAATCCAAATTCTCTTGCAGATATACAATCCAAGGAATAAATACTCTAGCATTTTTATCGGAGATATGCAAGAGTCTTCTAAAGCTGAATTCAGAAATCTTAACCGGAGAAAAGAAAACTGTTGAGAATGCATAATGTTTTGCGTTTCGAGCGAATATCTATCTATCTATCTATCTATCTATCTATCTATCTATACATATAAGAAGGTTTTTCATCACTGAGGGTTGACTTGAAACTTTGATAAAAGGATTGTGGTCTTCGATAAAGCAAAATAAAGAAAGAGCCAAAATTTACATAAAATCTAATATTAGGACAAACAGAGAACCCATAAACCTGGAAATGAGAAAGCCAAAATAGCACGACAAACAAGTTTATATAAAAAATTGAAAGAAAGATGGAATAATATTGCTGTTAATAGCAGTTCAAAGACCAAAAGAAGATACAGGTAATGAGTGCGAATGAGAACCTCATAATAAATAAATGTAACAATTTAGTCGAGAAAGAGTACAAAAATATATATGAATGGTTGGGAAGAGAGATACAATAAGAACTGTGCAAACACCTAAAATCCAACCATATAAAAGGCAAACTCAGGAAAGATTACTTAAAATAGAGTCCTTGCAGAACTAGAGACGATAAAATAGACCACACCACGAGTGAATGCATGGAGATATATCTTACATATCTTCAGCGTAAACAAGCAAGTATCGGAGGGGAAAAATACACGCATCATAATATAATAATTCTACGTACTTTATGACATGTAAATTGCAATGTAACAGAATATGATGGAAATTCTGAATTTAAAATTTATCACTACAAGAAAGACTCACTCAAAAATTACACAAATACTTGAGTCCCATAATGGCTTACGAAAATGATCCTCGTACAAAAGGATACAAGAAAATGAACAAGTAATTAGAGGACTTTAACGTGTTTGGTCAAAACAATCCTAATATAAAAAGGGCTGCGACATTTACTAAAGAAATCAATCCAGGAAAGAAAGAAGAGCAAATGTTATATTGTTTCGTGATAGAAATTCCTTAACAAAGGACAAGAAATAACTAACATTATCAGGATTAGACTCGAAAAAAAATCCAAGAAATCTGATTTCCCAAATTTCGAAAATGCATCAATGTGTTAAAACCTTCACAATGCATGATGAAATTTTTATCAAAAAAAAAAAAAGAAAAACAAGTTTTAACGAGCTGCGATCAACACAAGAGCGATTAAGTAATTAAAAAGAATCGTTGTTACATCGATGATATTGCTCAAATCAATCCCGCAGAATTATAAAATGTTATAGTATTTGATCCTTAAAGTATGATCTAAAACTATAAACATATGGTGAAACTGAGACACTAATTCAAACGAAATATTGAACTGACATCTGGAAAGGGAAAAATGTTCAATTTTAATTATGTATGAGGAATTACCCGATTCTACAGAAGGAATTCGATGTCTAAGTTTTTATAAAAGTTTTATAAAACTATGAATAGAGATGATTGCAGCAGACATCCTATAGTCCGATAAAACGTAATGAATTAAGAAAGTAAAGTTAAAACTAGGGAAAAATTAGAGGTGTAGACCAAAATATTTCTAACGACGAGACTCAACTGTAAAACTGTATATATTTTGTGGACCGTATTCAGTGTGCTACAGAATGCGAAGGCCAGGGCCAGAATAGTCAGTGACTGGCCGGAATGTCTCGTAGGCGGGGCATTTTGAAAGTGATGGATTGCCTTTATCTGGGTTTTATATATCTCTAGAACGGCGTGAATTCAACTGTCTCAAAAATTCTGAAGCGTCGATATGCATCCCACACTTATGTTTGTGACCGGCTAATACCTCACACGGAAGGAGAATCTGAAGTTCAAGGAGACCAGAACTAAACGTCATAAGGAGCAGAAAAGCAGTCAGTAAATATTGTTGTTGCAGCCAGCCTGTACTATTTAGATTAAATGAATCGCGATAAAATAATGAATAATTGATGATGGTATACATATATTATTAGAAAAAATTATTTGTGATCAATTGTCTTTTTAGGACACTTTCCTACCGGCTTGGAGAAGCGACTCCAAACGTCGGTTTTATATTTTTTCTACGAGAGTTGACAAGTGGCTAAAGTGATAGCTTTCATTCACTTCTTAGAAAGGAATGATTAGAGTTAGCATAACAATTCAGGATTTGGAATTAGTAAATATTAAACACTTAAAGTACCCTGGTGTATGGAACGGTTATAGCAAATGTCGTATAGGTGATAAGGATATTTGACCACAGAATGGGCTATGCCACGGCTAGTTTCACCCAATACCACAAATTGCTAAAAACTAAATCATTAACCTAAAACCTCGAGTCATAACCTTAAATAGCATCGTCAGATCGTGAATTTCATATGGATATCAAAGATGGCGTTAAACTCGTTCAGAAATATTTAAACTCTCAGCCATATACAGTTGCTTTCTTAGATTAAGGGTTAAAAAGGCATCGAGCAAATAAAGTTTTTAGCTCCTAGCAACGACAGTTCTACTTCGAATGTTGTGGACTGGCGCTACATAATCAGAAATAAATGTACTAAATAACAAAAACTAAATCACTTGATAAGCAATAGCCAAAAGAGATAGGACATGTAACGAGAAGAGAAAATAATATAATCAATGTATTGACATTACATACTACTTCAAACAAAATTTGAGAAGGAAAGCCCACATCAAAACTAGAAAGAGCGATAACAGTTACTAGAACTGGGAAAGGCATTTTCCTAAAAAAATTGATCGAAGATAATGATCTTATAAATTTTAATCGAAGGTAGATCGAAGTCTGTTAGGTTAATGAATGCCAAATGTCTCCTTATAAGGAAACTACTAATATTATCATTACCATCAATTGCGTAATGAGGGATTAGTAATTAAAATATCTTATTCACGGTGACCCCAAAAAACGGGAGTTTTTGAAGTGCATATTGCCAGACATGAGCAAGTGGCAACACTTCGAGACAGTGACCTTGAGCAGGTAAACATTTCCCCATTTAGAATTCAATATGAAATTCACAGTATCCCAGCTAAGATGTTGCAGCAGTCAATGAGCAATTTCAACAGCAGATTTCAAGAATGCATTCGTACAGGAGGACGCCATCTACAGGACGTAATTTTAAGAAAATGAAAATTCCATCATTGTTTCTTAAGTGGCATATTTTAAGGCTTCAATTACTATGAATAAAATATTTTTCTTCCATCACACTTGGTGTTATTGGATTGTTAAAAAGTTCCCATTTTTTGGGGTCACCCTATATTATCTGTTATGAATTTTTATAAAAGATGTCAAGATATCTTAAGTAAGAATTTCTTTAAATAATGTAGAAAGCGATGACAAAAGATATAAATAAAAAAATAAATTCCTCTCAACTCAACCCCTAAAACCAACAACAAACAAGTGATTGTAGAATATTCATATGATCAGAAAATCGATATAGGCAAGACACAATTTACTGTGATACTCTGGATTTATAAAATATCACAGATTTTCTACCAGCAATATCCTTTTATTGAGAGATTATGCCAAAGAGATCAGTTTGTTAGATCTAGTGTATAATTTAATATTTTTGAGTTTCAAGGCGGCAAAATTAAGGGAAAAGAGTTTAAGTGATTCTTCTGGCCATTCGCAGTAAAAATCTAAACAGCCTGATTTCATTACAGATGTCATTATATCTGTATATTCATCATAGAAATATGATAAATTTCTTTGACGAATATACAATATGAATTTCAGTTTATAATGTCTGCTTTTATTAGGAATATTTACGATAACTTATTTTGTGGTTTGAGATTTTATCATGAGAACTCTTGAGTTGATCAGTACAGAAATATATATGAATAAAGTTGATGATTCTAAATTTCCTATATATTTGAAAACCGTGGAGAATTTTAACAGCGATCACTGAACAATCGACAAAGAAATTGAAATCAGTGGCAAGATGAGAACAAGAAATAAAAGAAAAACGGTTTTAAGTGTTAGAAAATGATACTTGAGAAAATAAAAAAAAATGTAAT
Source organism: Acanthosepion lycidas (assembly GCA_963932145.1). NCBI lineage: Eukaryota > Metazoa > Mollusca > Cephalopoda > Sepiida > Sepiidae > Acanthosepion > Acanthosepion lycidas. Next base: position 80,039,874 of record OZ010594.1, on the reverse strand, counting down.
TAGCAAGAAATGTAGTTTGATCAGCAAAGAAATTGTTGATTACGTTGGTTTTGCAAATGGAAACATAGAAATGAGGACGGCTATTAACGATATAAAAGCAATCAAATTATACCTTGAAATAAGCACCACAAAGAAAACCATGTAAGGTGGGGAAAAGTACATGAAAACTGAGCTTTTGTATCGTATTTTTCCTTTAAATTTGATAATAGATAAACACAGATAATGAAATGGACAAAGTCTGACAATTGTTTTAAGACATTTTTATGTTTATACATTCTTTTTTTTATAGATACAGATATTTAAATAAATCCTCTGTTTATAATAAACAGTATTAACCACATCTATCGGCCTGAATGTCCGGGAAATTTTCATTGAAAATATGCGTCCTCCGACAGGAATCGAATCTGTATCCTATACGCAACAATCTGACGTGGTTTGCCGATTTAGTCACAGAAGAGCGTTTCGGTTAGAAAGGTCGATTTTACTCTTTTTAAACTGATATTCTCCATAATTTTCTCTCGTACATTCATATCTGCTCGAAGCGTATCCAAATGTAAACAAATGACGTCATACATTATGAAATGGACAAAGTCCAACAATTATTTTTGGAGAATTGTAGTTTAAAAACACTAAAATTTACCTTTCTAACCGGAACGATCGTCTGTGGATAAATATGTAAAGCACGTCAGGCTACATGATGGTTCGAATTCTGTCGGAGGACCCATATGTTTTATGAAAATCATTTGTTTACATTTGGATAAAGCATCAAGCTGATTTGAATGTACGAGAGAAAATCGTGGAGAATTGCAGTTTAAAAATAGTAAAATCGACCTTTCTAACCGAAACGCTCCCCTGTGGCTAAATCGGCAAAGCACGTCAGGCTATATGATGGTTGCGTATAGGATACAGGTTCGATTTCTGTTGGAGGACGCATATGTTCAATGAAAATTTCTCGGACATTCAGACCGGTAAATGTGGTTAATACTGTTTATTATAAACAGAAAATTTACTTAAATATTTGTATCTATAAAAAAGAATATATAAACATAAAACTGTCTTAAAACACAGATCAATATTCTTGGACAAGATAATTTTCAGTTATACAAAGCTAAACAGGATCATCATAATGACAATATTCCTTCATATAGTCTATAATGGTCATAGCCAAAGTCACAGGCACTAAATTAATTGTCTTCGAGCCTACCTAGATATTAATACTATAGAAAATTTATGCGACATTATTAAGAGGGGTATTTAGAAAAAAAAATAATATTCAAGATCTTTGAGGAGTAAATATTACTGTTGAAATCAATGTTAAAACTGAGAAAAAAAGAAAAGTTAAGAAGATTAATGGTTAAAATTCCAATGAGCCCATATTAATATGTATAATAATAGAATAAATTATTTAAGCATATGTGATATTTTGTTAATCATATGTATATTTATCTGTACGTTTAGGTTTTATTTATATTACATTTTTTTACAGAATAAAACCTGACCCCCACTTCAAAGAATTTTTATAGTTTTTGATATAGCTATAAGCTTAAACTCATATAATGTATTGCTCAATGAATATAAACACTTTACTAACGTATTCTAGCGAAAACCAGCTTTCATAAGAAAATACTGATTTACTTAATAAAGTCTTACACATCTAAAGTCAGTCATAATTTATATTCGCCTATATTTTCAATCAAATCTTAAGAAACACACATTGTTTGAGCTTTTCTAATCATGAAAGTTTTTTTTTATGTTCTGACTGTCAAATCGAACCCTTTTCCAATGTCGAGAAAGAGTGCTACATTTTAGGTAGCACTTTTAGTTAGAAGTAGCAAATATTTATTTGTCATGCAGATATTAATGTCTAAATCCCTGAGTATGATCGAAAAAGATGCCGCGTCGTATAGAACAAATCAAGAACGATAATTTATGGTTCGATCAAATCCATAAATGTTAATGAACATATAAAAACACTGGGTATCGATGTACAAGAGGTCACACAAAATGATGTAATGATGATATAAAAAATATCGCAAATTTCTTTTTCGTTCACATTAGTGTTACTTTACGCAGAGGTAATCATCCCCTCCCTCACATACTAAATCTCTTTCAAATTTACTGGAAATCGATACTAATGGAGTCCCGAGAAACTTAGTTAATGGCGTGCAAAGGTCAGATGGTGAAGAGTGTTACGAAGGGATGAGAATTTTCTGATTAACCTATTCTAGATTTTTTTTTTTATTTTGTAGTGAATACAATAATCTCGTCTTTTATTTTGCTTCTAATGACATATTCTAATCAAAGACTTTTTAATTGAAATGACATTTAATAGCAACAGGAAAATGTAGGCACACAAAAGGGAAGACATAACTAACTTAATATTTGATATTCTATTGAATTTACATCCAGATCTAGTAGACTGCATTCGAGCGAAGATGAAAATCAGCAGAGATAATGCTCATTTCCATGGCTAACGGTGGATCTCGCCATGATGTATTAACTCTCAAATTTCCCATAATTTCTGTTGTAATTCTCTAATGGATAAAAAATGTAAATAGATATATTTACTACCTGTTGAATACAGTGATTAGTGACTTCATTTAAGTTTTCTGATAATTAAATGACAAAAAAACGAATAGTGTTAGCCTTATGCCCGATCGAATTTATTTATTTTGAAGATCTGCTATGAAGCTGAGTTACTGTTCAAATCTAGATTTGTTCCAGAATTAAAAATTAGTAAGAACACACCAGTGTTCCAATGTGGTCCTGCTTGTGTATGAGTAAATTTCACAGCACGTGTGTTTGTGTGTGTATCTACAAAACACAAACACATACTGGAGTAATGGATAGTCGCTCGAATTCCAGAGATGAACTCATTACATTCACTTAGGTGTGAATACCACTTGGAAAGGTAGGAATCCATCGCATGGGTCAATAGCAGGACAAAGTGGGCCCTATAGTACGGTCTCTGAATTCAAAATGCAGAGGGTAGTTTGAAAACCTTGCGGCATACTTGTAAATACTTCACCGGTTCTATGTATTTAGTTCTTCCCAAAATTGTGGTTGGTTCTGAACAATCCTTCAGCACTATAATCAAGTGAGACATGCCGGTTGGCTGGCTGCTGGTTGTAAGAACACAGCAGATTGACATTCATACGTTTCTCATAATGTTATCAGCCTGCATATTTCGTTTGTGCGGTTGTGAATGCAGGGGAATAGAAATAATAGTAGTAAGAAAAAACTCCTTCCTAAACGTTGTTTTTTTTTTAAACAAATATTTCGTCTTTGCCTCCCGTCTTATAATTCTGCAATCCTCTATCTATATTATAGTTACCGTCCTGTGTAAGACGTTAAACTACGTCCAGCAGCAAGGCCTCTGATCAGGAGGTTTTGAGGAGCGTCGAACCACTGGTGTTCCCAGGTCCACCCTGGCTCGGGGTGGTAGCACCTGTTAGGGTCCCAGCTATGGGCAAATAGTTAACTATTACCAGCAATACTTTTTTGAAAAAAAAATTACTACCAGCAATATAATTTTGAAGGAAATATATTACCAGAAACAGATTTTGAACAAAACAAAATATTACAGGCAATAAAATTTTTTGTCGGCATTAAATAACCCATTGAGATTGATATATATATATTTGAAGGTAACATGTCTGCAAAGATAAACAACACTATTTACAAATCTCCTGAGCCGACCAAGCATAGACATGAATAAATTATGTGAACCAGTAATAAGGAGTGCCAGACAAAAGCAATAATAACAACGAAGATTGCATTATGAGCTCAGGTAAAAAAATGCAATGATAACAGATGGCTGGTAAAAATGGTTGCTGAAGACATTAGGTTTATAAATTCCAGAAATTCATAAAAAATGTCCTCAAGGACACATGGCAAATTCGATAGAGGCGTTAGTTAGATCTAGTGACAGAGTGTGGATTCACTACCTGATTAAGGCCGTAGAGAACTTCAAGAGCGGAATTGACAGGTGATAACTCACATCCATTAGACATAGGACGTGGAACTAGAAAAGTCGGCGAGCGAAATAATGGGTTCAGTTCGACATTCCAACAACATGAACAAGGCCTGAGACTATAACTGCCGAAACATTGTGATAAATATGACAACAAAGATGAGGATGATAGTCCGAAGAATGTAAATAGTGTACATAATATCTCATCCTAGAAATATAGACAGATACTGAAAGATAAACCAATGTTGAACTTTTCATGCCATTTCAGTGATAGTTTGCTGTATTTGCAACGTGCAGATGTGTGTTAGTCAGTAGATCATTCCCATTCTGGGTATGAGAAGAAATTACATCCGTGTCCTGGGTAAGACAATAAACTACATCCAACAGCAAGGCCTCTGATCAGGAGGTTTTGAGGAGCGTGGAACAACCTTTTAATTGCTGGTGTTCCCCGGTCCACTCTGACCCGCGGTGGTTACACCTTTTAGGTTCCCAGCTATGGCCAAGTAGTTAACCCCGATACTGGCGTAAAAACACTATGAAAGTGTAAAAATAAGTTTTTGTTGCGTTAAACCCTCTTACAGTATAATGAACTCTTCCTTCTCTCATAAATACAAACTGCGACAGTCGGATACCAGAGCGCAGGGCAGTAGGCGCAGTTCTAATCTATTTATTACTAACACTATTGTTTTGTATATATCTTCAATAAACTTTTTCAACCTACCTTCGACTTCCGTGTCTTTCTTTCTGGTCCCTAAACAGGCCACAACAGTTTTAATACCATAAATACTTCAAAACATTATTACCAACAATACATTTTTGAAAAAAAAAATTACCAACAATGTTTTTAAAAAATTAATATTACTAGCAATACATTTTGAAAAAAAAATATTACCAGCAATACATATTTGAAGGAAAAATATTACCAGAAATAGTTAAATATTACCAGCAATAAAAAAATTGTCGGCATTAAATAACCCATTGAGGTTGATATGCTGTAAAACAAACCAAACCAAACCATGACCCGTGTTTAAAATTAGACGGAGCAGAAATCCCAATGGTCGAACAAACACAAGTTTTTAAGCATTTCATTCGATGGATTTTCGATGAGCGATTTGATATCGGGAATTTGTTCGATCCGCTAAGCAGAAAAAACATGTTGCATGATATGAAATAAATGATAGTTTGAAAGTAACATGTCAATGTAGAACTTTTGATGTCATTTCAATGAAAATTGTTGTATTTGCTACGTGAAGATGTGTGTTAGTCACTAGATCATTCAAATCAATTATTCCGTGTATATTGATCGGTAATAATTTGTCTAAAGCTTAGTTTATGAGAATTTCTTTAATCCACCAAACTCACAGAACTCCGCTTCTCCGAATATACTGTTGAGATTCAGTCGCTGATGCCAGGAATTTATTAATGGTTGGCATTTTGTGTAAAATCACAGGTAAAAAAAAAAAAATTCATCTTTTGCTTAAGGTTTACATATGAGGATAGCATAAATTAACTAATTGCACAAGCAATAGAATACGGAGTAAACTTCAGTTATTTAAAAAAAAAATTCCGAATTAATCTACATAAACAACGATGGGGTGTAATCTGTTGGAGATCTCAAGAAGTTCTAGTGGAACATATCTTGATAGGAGCAACAGTCATAAATCATATCTGCAGACATTTGTGATCATCATTTTACCTGGTGATAAGACTTTGTTCCAGAAAGACTAAGCAAAACTCCATTGTGCATGGATGAGGCAAAATTGGCCCCAGAAACAATCAGTATCAAAATACCCCTTAATCTGCTGCGTTCACCATTTTTACACGTCATTGAGTAGATATAGAACATATCTCGGGTTTCTCTGGCTAGACATATTTACACACACACACACATACATATATATATATATATATATATATATATATATATATATATATATTTTCATATAACATGTTTCAGTTTTAGGGTTTGAATATGTCAAATATATTTCTTTGTGATGAGAGTTACATCCCCTTTGTCAAGAAATGGGCTCATGGTGAATAGCAAAACATTGCTTATTAAAGTAATCACTGACTTTATAATTAAGTAACTCCAAAGAAACATGACACTTAAGGTTTAAAATGAATTTTGAAAAATGAAAAATCATTCTAGAAGCTTTTATTTTAGTTTCAATTTCAACCTAATAAATTTAATATTTCCAATAAGCAAAATATTTTGCTGTATTTCAAAACAAATTTCATTGATTGGAATAAGTTTTTGTTTAATTACTAAAATCACTGATTTTAACCATTTTTACAATTCTCACAGCACAACATAATTCTCTTTATTAAAAAAATCAAATATACTTTTCAGAAAATTTATTTGAAGAACATTAGCTGATTGAAAGTTTAATTAATTTGATTCAAAACAAATATTACTTTTAGTCTAAAACACAGAGGTAGGTGCTTTTATGAAGTTTTACAGCTTTATTAGCAGCCTGACAGCTCTATTGACAGCTGGAATTTGACTAATTTTTCTATGGAAGATATATTTGTAAAAAATCACTTGGCAAATATAACATGAGCACCTTTTTAATATAATTGTTTAATTACCCAGTAATTGTAAAAATTTACAAAAATATTTTAAATAATTTAATGTTTTATTGAATTTTATGTATGCGGTAATAAAATAAGTACATCCCATCTCTCCTCTCATTTGTAACCATCCATCACAATAAAATAAACTTTTCCAGCACTAAAGCAGAATGAGTCAAATAAGCTAATCATATTAAGTCTTGCTTTATGATTTAGGCTAATTCTGGACTTTTTAATTGCGTGACACTTTATCAAAAATAAAATACGCTTAAATTCACCTTCATCCCAGCCGCAGATTCTCCGACTGACGCCAATTCAGCTGGGTTTCGATCCTAGCTAGAGCCAACGGGACGTGTAGCGACACAGTCTGTCTATGGATGATACATATATATATATATATATATATATATATATATATATATATATGCGTTTAAGTTTTCTGAATGATACATACATATATATATATATATATATATATATATATATATATATATATATGCATTCAAGTCTTCTGTTGATATATATATATATATATATATATATATATATGCGTTCAAGTCTTCTAATGATATATATATATATATATATATATATATATATATATATGTATGCATTCATGATCGCGTGAGCGTGAAACTCGGGTTACAACTAAGAAATATATATATACATATATATATATATATATATATATATATATATATATATATATATATATATATATATATATATAACATAGTTGAAAAATCCTAAGTAACGCGTTCGCCCACTTGAAGGGCTTCATCAAACTAAACAGATTTTTTTTATTGATGGATTTTTTTTTATATGTGTCCCAAGAGCAGAGGGATATACAAACACGAGCATCGGTTAGAATTATATACCGAGAAGGAAAGCTGAAAATCTGGGAACGCTGAATTTCATTTTTTTTTCCATTTTTTAGTTAAAATCTTTTTTTTTTGTCAGACGTGTCTGGTCTCAATGATCCGATTCGGTTTCCCAAGCCTTGTCCTTTTATCGTAAATTGTTATCTGCCAAGAAAGGTGAAATATACGAACCTGACCTCAAGGTTATCGTATTTTTAGTCGTTTTTGAATTTTATGTGATATATTATTTTTGCGATATTGCATATCTTGTTCTCTTTTGTTGTGTTTTTTTTTCTGAGGTGCGGGAGGGATATGCATGTTAATTAAACTGTTATCGAATAAATGCCAATATAATCGGTGAGATATAGTGGTTGTGCAATAAATACATATTTTGTTACAATTATTATTATTATCAGAGAGGTAGTCTCGAAGTTGGTATGAGAAGTCCTACAAAATATTGCCTTGTTAAACCTTTCATTTTTTTTGTAATATTAATGGTGGTCATGTTGAACATTTTTAGAATTTTGTAGTAACTGGTGTGTTTAAGTTTGTCTTTTATCGTTAGGTGATATGAATTGATGTATTCGACAATTATTTTGTGGTTACTGTGTTATTATTTCTTCAGCAGAATTGTTTAATGGTATTTTACATAAATACTTGTAATTTGCTTCCTTTTTACTTTTAAGTTTAGGTTTATTATAGCATATGCAAGGAGTAATATATATATATATATATATATATATATATATATATATATATATGTATGTAAATTTTTTCACAGAATAAATCTGTAGAGAAGACAAACTGAATAAAATAGACAATCGGAAAATAGAACTTAGTCCTTGCCGACGCGTTTCGTCATTTGACTTCATCAAGGCAAGTGATGATAAACAAAAGCGAAATGTTGTGTAGTCACATGAAATTCAATTTTTTTTTAAAAAAGACGCTCATGTCTAAGCCTCTTTTTAGATATTAGTAACTTCTTTCTTTTGACTAAGTGTGTTTTTGTTTTTCATTTCGACAATCTTATTAATTTCTCAGAATAAGTCTACAGACGTATTCTGAGAAATTTATCAGAAGACAAATTGAATAAAATAGCCAATAATAAAATAGAAAAAGTTACTAATATCCTTTTGGATATATTAAATATATATATTAATATATATTTATTGGCTTAAACAGGAGGGAATTTAAATTTTTTAATTTTATTTACACACACACTCACAAAAACACACAGACAAACACACACACACACACACGCATATATATATATATATATATATATATATATATATATATATATATATATATATATGAAGAAATATAATCATAAGGTGTGCTATATTTATGAGATAAAGTGCTCAATATCAGCGATAGAGCCTGTGTAAATATAAAAGTGAACATAAAAGTCAACACTTACAGCGACATTCTGCTTCATGCATATATATATATATATATATATATATATGTGTGTGTGTGTGTAGTGATTTTCCAAGTGTAGCTTAGATGTGGCACAAGCCCGAATATTTGGGGCACCCAGTGAGGACCGAAATCACTACTCAGTCGTAATTGTTCTAGCGAGACAAACTTGCTAACCATTACACCGACTCGAAGTGCCACACACACACACACACACACACACACATATATATATATATATATATATATATATATATATATATATATATGTGTGTGTGTGTGTGTGTATTATGAAATGGACAAAGCCCAACAATTATTTAAGACATATTTTTATGTTTATACGTTATTTTTATAGATACAAATATTTAATTAAATGCTCTGTTTATAATAAACAGTATTAACAACATTTACCGGCCTGAATCTCCGAGAAATTTTCATAGAAAATATGCGTACTCCGAAAATTTCTCGGATATTCAGGCCGGTTAATGTTGTTAATACTGTTTATTATAAACAGAGCATTTAATTAAATATTTGTATCTATAAAAAGAACGTATAAACATACAAAAATAATTTGAAACAATTGTCGGAATTTGTCCATTTCATAATGTATGACGTCATTTGTTTACATTTGGATACGCATTGAGTAGATAGGAATGAATGCGAGAAAATCATGGAGAATTGTGTTTAAAAACAGTAAAATCGACATTGCTAACCGAACGCTCTTATGTGGCCCAATTGGTTAAGGCACGTCAGGCTATATGACGGTTCTGTATAGCATATAGGTTCGATTCCTGTCGGAGGACACATATTTTCTATGAAAATTTCTCGGTCATTCAGGCCGGTAAATGCTGTTAATAATGTTTACTATAAACAGAGCATTTACTTAGATATTTGTATCTATAAAAAGAACGTATAAACATTATATATATATATATATATATATATATATATATATATATAGACGGCTCCTGTCACACAATAAGAGGATGAATCATGCAAACACTTGTTTAGTTTCGGAACATTAATGGTTGCATCATTTATATCAGTTTTTTTTAATGTCTAAAAGTATGAGATCATTTGATAATTATATGGAATATATGGGGCTTTTCATCCCCGGAAAGCAAAAAAAGAAACGATGAAAATTCTTATGTAGATAGAAAGAAAATGTAAATAAATCAACTTTAAGGTGTATCAATTTGGCACCTGTGTTTGGTTTTATTTTTATTTGATATTTCTTGCTGACTTAAAAAGTTTTACGCATTATTCGGCAATGAATCATTTCAAATGTCAGTAGCAAACTGTTGAGTAATGAAAAACAGACACAACACCAAGAATATTAATGATTAATATGGATGAAAATGTTTAGCAGGAAACAAATAGACGTAAAGGTGGTATTCAAATTCTTTCGATACACGTGAGGATTTCTGAAACATATTTTGGTCTCCCTATGACAAAGATACAATTTTTCTATATACCAGTTAACATGACTATCAGTGAGGTGTTATGAAATGTCAAAAAATTAAATGTTATATATGTAATTATCAGATAACGAGAAATCTGACTCTACATAATCTTCTCTCTATATGCAGTGTAGTTATATGAAATTAATTCTTTTTTTTAAAAGACAGTCATGTGTAAAACTCCTTTTGGATATTAGTAACTTCTTTCTTTCTTTTTTTGAGTCCGTGTGTTTTTGTTTTTTCAGGTCGATAATGTGATAATTTTTCAGAACAAATCTGTACAAAAAACAAATGGAATAAAATAGACAATAATAAGATAGAAAGTTACTAATATTATAGCGGTAGTATTACCATTGTTGTCGGGAACGTCGAACGTCGAACGTCGCGGTCATCATTATTGTAGTGATTGAGTTATCAATATTTAACTTTGGCTAGGAAAGGTGAGATTAAGGACAATGCGTGAACGCAATGCAATTTATATTTGACGTAAATAGCACATAGAATAAAATACAAAACTGAACTGAATGATTTCAAAATATAACAATTAAATTTATTAATGTTTGATGTACATGCATGCGAACTGAAAAGGTAGGACAGTGTCGTGTCCCTTTGGTTAGGTATTAGTTGTACCGGAGTTCATATTAAGAAGACGTAATATAAAACTGTAATTTAGAAGAATAGTTTGGAATTGTGAGTTCTAAAGTTGGTAAAAGTTCAGAAGTGATTTCAGAGTTTTTGAATGTTGGTAATTGTCTTTAACGTCTGGCCAGCAATGACTAAGACGGGAGTTCTTGAAGGTTACACCTGGGCACTTGGTAGCAATAAAATGAGAGGTGCGAGAGAGATGAATGAAAAGAAAACTCAAGGGAGTTTACACGTGTTGGGTTTTTATAATGGCCGTGAGGCTCCCGGCATATGAGCGGGAAAACAGATTAGTCGCGTGCAGGCGGCTTGATTGGTCGGAACTGACCAATCACCAAGCTAGATTGGAGGTGATTGACCAATGAATACTTGTTATATTTGTATGAAAGTAGGATGTTACTTACCAGATAGGAAGAGTGCATTTCCTAAAAAGAGGTATGATGGTTTGTTGTGGAAGATCCCACAATGTCCCTTAATAGGCTTAAGAAGCAGGAACATCTTTTTAAATTTTTTGTTATATATATATATATATATATATATATATATATATATATATATATATATATTTTATTTTTATATTATTTTATTTTATTACTAGACTACCCGTAAACTGTTGGGTCACTGGCGGTTTAGGTTATGAAACAATGAAGTTGATTTCATAATTCCATTGAAATGAATGTTAATCCTATTATGATTCAGTTGTCATCATTGGTCTGGTTTACAAGTTCATGTTTAACGTTTTACTGATTGTTTACAAGATTTAATCGAAATAGAACTTCCGGGGCAAACTTGAACTTTAAATCAAATTAAATTAAAAATATTTCAAAATCATATTCACTTGAAAATATTTTAAAAGTAAGCCAAAATCTATTTCTTAAATATTAACAATATTGTCTGTTTTAAAGAAAGCTGAAATATAAATAATAACTCTACAAACAACTAGAAGAAACAGCAAAGCGGGATCTCTTTGTGTCTGTCTTTAGCTTCAAGATAGTTTAATTAAAAAAAATCTGTTTGAAGAAAGTTAAAATAAAAATAATTACTGTATAAACAACTCGTAAATCATTATGCGCTGGACGGACCACACAAGCACGCAAGCTATCACACTTTTAGTAATTTATATATATATATATATATATATATATATATATATATATATATATATATGCCGTGAAAACTTCTTAGATCATTAGTGCAAATGATATCACAATTTACAAAAGCAGCCCTAAGAACAGAGATAATCGTTGCCTGGTGGGTGATTTCTTCTGACTTGGCCTAAACAGCTCAATAGGCGAAAAACTGGCATGTGACTCATAATACAGGTTGTCCCCAAAATTTTGACATCATCTTGCAGGTCAATAATTTTGGCAATTCATGTTGAAATAACCTCAAATTTTCACAGAATGTATAGAAACAGATCAAGATTTTTAAATGTAATGTTTTCTTTTTGTTATCTCAATGAGAATCTTCCAGAGAGATGGAACGGACGTAATCGAGATGAAGACAGTTTTCTGATGAAATAGCCGCCTCGGTCGCCGCACCTGTCCCCATATGATTTCTTTTTATAGGGATATGTGAAAGGACTAGTCTGTCCCTCCTCTTCCTGCTAGCATTGATGAACTCAAGCAGAGAATCACTTCCGCACTGGATAATGTTACTGGAGTCATGCTACAGCGTGTTTGGCAAAAGCTTAACTACCGACTTGACGTGTGCCGTGTCACAGGCAGTGCACATATTGAAAAATTATGAAATCGGTCTCATAATAAACTTACCGTGTTCAACACCTAAACTGTTCAGTTTTATTGAGCAAGACTTAGTAGTTTTCAAGATAACTGCTTTTAAAATGATGTCAAAATTTGGGGGACATCCTGTACCTGATAAAACAAGCTATATCATTTTATCATCATCGATCGGACCCTGAGTTTATCCTGTCACGATGGACGGTTTGCCTTTTAATGAGTATTCTTTATTTGAACGTCTGTTGAGACTCAAGTTCTTTTCAGACCTCAAGTGAATCATACATGCGATTTGTAAAGGGTTTGGTTCATTTTACCATTCCAGAAAATACTTCACTTCTGCCATATTAGACCCAAAATATAGTACTGCTGCCATATCTGTACTGGAACTGCCTACTCCTCTCTTTTTAACCTTGATAGCGTTCAAAAATCATTTACGCGGCCTTGGATGAGGGGGGTGATATATTTCGCACCGTCATCCTCTTTCCCCACAGAAGAAACGTTGCAAGCCTGTCGTTATTACCCATTCTTTTGTTCTATCAGTTCAAATCTTTACAACTGTGACCCGCCATCTTACATCCACGGAGTTGAACCACCCTTATTCCCACAGTATCCCATGACACTCGGACACGTTATTGTCAAGAACTGTTGATTTGTGAAACAGACTCCCGCGTAGATGTTATCGACTCAGAGTACTACTATCTTAACCTCTTCCAGAACCAATCGTTATCTATCCAGCAGATCCGCAACATCTTAATTTCCTACTCTCATATCACACGCCTTATTAAGTAACCCTCCATCTTGAATGGCCACAATGACTTAATCGTCAATAGTGGAATCAATATCAGTAAAATTAGGACTACGTAAGCAGTAATTTTATTAATGAGCTGAGAAATGAAAGAAAATAAAGCGGAAAGTCGATGGACGTATCGATTAATAAAATAAGAAATGGAATAGAAAATGTTGGGAGAGTAAGACATGGAGACCTATTCTCTTATAAGCCATAGATTCTTTCTTATTCTACTGTGCACTGAAATAATATTTCTACTGTGCACTGAAATAATATTTCTACTGTGCACTTCTCTGTCCATCTTTTGTGTAAAAACCAATAAAATATTGTTTCACGTTTCTTTCCCGCTAACATAGTATAAAAAAATCTTCTACTAATATAGAGTAAGCTACCCAAAAGTGAAAGACATGATTTATTTTTATACATAAACATACACATATATACACACACACACACACAGAGGCACACATAAATACACACACACACACACACACACACATATATATATATATATATATATATATATATATATATATATATATATATATATATATATATACACACACAGACATATATATACACATAGATACACACACATATATTCAAATGTCACGACAATGAAAAGAATATAAATTCAAACGTTTCCAACGTTAATTTAAAGGAGGTTTCAATACCAAAAGTAGAGCAGTAGTTATTTATTACAAGTTGTGACATACGAACAAACAAGTAATCACTACAAAGATTCATATTTCTTATGAAATAAACATTATTTTAAACATAAGCTAAGCATCTCATCAGGTGGTGAACAAAGATGGTTATCCATCGTTGTTCATCACCTGGTGACATGTTTAGGCATCGAAACAAATATGCATCTTTGTAGTGATTACTTGTTTGTTAGTATGTATAAACTTATAATATATATATATATATATATATATATATATATATATATATATATATATATATATAATCCCAGGTATGACGATAAACTACATCCGGCAGGAAGCCCTTTGGTCGGGAAGTTTTGAGGAGCTTGGAACTACCACTTAATTGCTTTTGTTGACAGGTCTACCCAGACCCGGGTTGGCAGCACCTGTTAAAATCACAGTTATCGGCAAATAGTTTTTTACTCCTAAAATAGGTCAAAATACTGTGAAAGTATAAAAATAGATTTTCATAGTAAAAAAAGCAGCAATATATTTTTGCAGAAAAATATTACCAGCAATACATTTTTGAAAAAGAAAAAAACAATAATACCAACAATACATTTGACTCTTGACAAAAAACCTCTTTACAAAAATACATCAATGAAACCTGATCTACAAACTTATTTCTTACAAACAATATATATTCTGTTATTCTGTTTTCTGACAAACAATATATATTCTGTTATTCTGTTTTCTTACAAACAATATATATTCTGTTCATACGAAGGATATGCCGTAAAATAAAAATAAGCCAAACCAATATACAGTGATAGCTTGACTTACAAGTGTCTCAAATGACGAGTTTTTTGAGATACACGCTGTCTCTCGGCCGATTCTTTGAGATGAGAACTAAAATTCGCGTTATGAGCCAGCTTCCGATATATTAGGTTGGTTCAAGAATAATGACGTAATAATGTCGTTTTTTGACGTTAAAAAATACGTCAAAAAACGACATTATTACTTCATTATTTTTGCACCAACCTAATACCACCTTCAGTTAGCGCTGTGAACGCCACAATATCCTTCCAGCATTACATGTATCACTACTTATGTTTAAGTGGTTAGCTCGCAGTGGAATCATCTTTGTTGTATTCGTATTTTGGCTTGCAGTTTTTTTTTTGCAGAGTTTCATTTTTCCAATGATGGGTGCGAAGAAAGTGAGGGCAAAGAACAATGCTGAGAAGAAGCGGATGATATCCATAGAATTAAAGAAAGCAATTATTGAAGAACATGACCAAGGTGTGCGTATAGTCAACTTGGCGAAGCAGTACGAGCGTAGCGCTTGTACGATTTGAACTATACAGAAGCATAGGCAGTCGATAAAGAGTATGATACCAGCCAGGGGCGTCAAAATAATTTCTAAACAGCGCACATCTATCCATGAGAAACTGCTGATGGCGTGGTGATGGAGAAGCAGCTCGAAGGAGATACCGTGGCGGAGGCTATAATCTGCAAGAAGTCAAGAGATATTTATACTGATTTGCTGTAGCAGACCGCAGCCATTTCGACAAAGAGGCATTGGGCGAGCCATTTAAAGCTAGACGGGGCTGGTTGGAAAATTTTAAAAGCAAGACCGGCATTTACTCCGTTTGTAGGCATGTTGAGGAAGTGAATGCGGATATGGAGGCAGCTGAGGATAAACTCAAAACATTTGCCGGAATTATAGAAGCCGAATGATACACCCTTAACAAGTCTTAAACTGTGACGAGACAGGATTTTTTTTGGAAGAAGATCCCAAGGAGGATTTATATACCGGCATAGGAAAAAGAGGATGTCAGGCCGCAAAACCTTTAAAGATAGGCTAACTCTCGCACTTTACGCCAATGCGAGCGGCGACTTCAAGATTAAGCCACTGCTCATTTATCTTTCAAGAGACCTCAGAGCTTTTAAGACATAAGATTTTAAAAGAAAACGTGCACGTTGTGTAGGGGGCAAACCTAAGGACGTGGGTCACCATTCAGTTCTTTGTTGAGTGGGTGAATTTGGTCTTTGGTCTTGACTCTAAGAAATATCTCCAGAGAAATTATCTACCTCTGCAAAAACTTTTCGTCTTGGACAATGCACCTGCTCAGCTACCTAACCCCAAAGATAACATCCTCAAAGAGTTAAAGTTTATAAAGGTCCTCTACCTTCCACCAAACTCCACCCCATATACAGGAGGTGATTTTTAATTTCAAGAAGCTATTCACTAAACACCTGTTTCGACGCAGCTTTAAGTTAACGGAGACACGTTTGTGGATTTAAACGGCTCGCCCAATGCCTCATTCGCCAAAGTGGCTCACCCTTCGGGAGTTATGGTAGGACCACTATAACACCGTGATATGCCTTAGAATTATCAATATGGCCTGGCAGGGTGTTACAAAGAGGACCTTGAGCTTTGAGTGGAAGAAGTTGTGGCCTTAGGTTGTATCTGAAATGAACGTCGAAGGACTCCAAAGCGAAGTGGCACTGGTGGAGATTATATCCCTCGGTAATTCTATGGGCCTGGACATGGATGAACGTGAGCAATCGGAGGAACTGATAACGGATTAGTTAAAGGTGCTAAAGACGCAGCAGAATATAGAGGTTTTGCAGGAAATAGGTGACGCGGAGGAGATTATCTCTGTAAGTAAAATGAAGGAAATGTTGGGAACGTGGGAGAAACTGCTACTGGATTTGTAATGGCGCTATTTAATGACGCTTGCCTAACTCATTTCAGAAACATTCTGAAAGAGTGGATGAAGCAAACCTCATAGGACAGGTTTTTATCGAAAACCCTTGCAGGTGAAACTGAGGAAAGCATGGCAAAGAAGGCAAAATCAGTGAATAAGATTGAATTATTCAGTTCAGCCTTTCTCCTTCACCTACATTAGCATCTTCAAATCATCTGATCTGCAAATCGCTTCCCTTACTCACAGTACTGACATCGGCAATACAAAGAATTTTATATTACCAATTCTTGTCGTCTTTTCCTTTCTACTAAGAGTCGGTACTTGTTATTTCGTTTGTTCCCTTGTGCTAACACAGGCATGTTTATATATATATATATATATATATATATATATATATATATATATATATATATATATATATATATATATATACACAAGACAGAAAATCCTGGCCATTCAGAGATATTATTGTCTGATTTAACATATCCTCTTGCGAAAGATTGCTCAATAGATTGGTTACTATCGAGGTTTAGATAGGTCAGTATAAAATAGTATTTAACAACTAACTGTGGATGGAGGGAAGAGATAGATTCATGCCTTTCTCAAAAGCATTAATGCGAGTGTGAACACAGCAGTCAGAATTGCAATTTGAACGCGGCTCGCAGATACCATTTCATGCAGATAACTGTCATATTAACCCCGCATAATCCATATCATACACACACACACACACACACATATATATATATATATATATATATATATATATATATATATATATATATATATGTGTGTGTGTGTGTGTGTGTGTGTATGTGTATGCGTGTGTGTCTGTATAAGTTTTTTGTGTGTAACAAACTACAAATCAGTTCACTTCTTTCCCACTCTCAGCGCACGAGTTGGCGAAGGAGCGTGCGGCGAACTACGAAGAGAACCGCTCCCTAGGGCGACAAAAAAAAAAAACTAAATTGCATCGGTTCGCAACACCCAGAATTTTGACATTTAACAAAACACCGAGTAGAATTGATTTTCAGGCAATTTCCAAAGTTACCGCACGCTGGGATCCACCCTCCAGTCTGATAACATCAGGAATTGTCTCCTTCTTGACAAATTGACCATGGCGAGATACGAACCCGTGTATCATAATCAGAATGGGAACGTCCTAACTATTTGTCCACGTGCCCATTTTCTATATATATATAATGGACTCTCTCCCGTCGGTTTCGACGTGTGACAATCTGACAGCTTAATTGATTCAGTTGATGAAATTTTGTCCGATAATCTTAAGTGGCACTTAAGACCCTCTAGTGATTTACAAAGGAGGCCATATATGGAGCAAGAGTGAGAATTGTTAGATGAGATCACTGTTAGATTGGCTGACCTTTTAGATTTTGCTCTCGCTTCTTGAAGCTGATTCAGACAAGCAGATTGAAAACTGCTGAGTCCGCTAAAAACACAAAGTCTGTTTCTTGCTTCATTGTGTTTAAACATGAAACAGACTGTGGCCGCTGATAAATAATAAATATAGCAGAGCATAAAACTATATTTTGTCGTATCACCTTCGCAAAAATGTCTTTTGAGAAAGGTGTGCTGTTCGGAAACTTCATGGCGAATCATACACCATTTCTTTGTTTTCAGTTCCTCCGAAAAGTGTGTCTGCTTCTACACAAGGCCTCACCTCTATAATCAAATCATGTGTCGGTCGTCTGGGGTTTCACTTGTAAAATAACTGAACTGTTATGCCCTCATACGTCATAATCGAAAGGAGTGTCACCATATCGAATAAAAATAAACGTATAGACGTATTTTTATTTTAATCCTTCTTCAGTTATTTCCATCTTTAAATAAACCCAGTAACAGCACAAGTTTTTATTCTTAGTTTATCGCAATTTACCTTTGTAAAAAGTATTCATTTTTTTAGTTCAATGCCACAATATCTTAACAAAGGTAGGCATCATAATGTTGTTTTATAATTAAAATAATGTGTTTCTGTTATTATCATTATTATGTCATTAATTATTTCTTCGAATAGGCTCGTTGGCAAATAGTAGCATAATGTGAAGCATTACGGTTACATGATGATTAGGAAAGGTTGCATAAACTTAATACCTTAAAAACGAAACTGCTCTCATTTACCTAATACAGAGAACCCTTCTTGCCTCTTATCAGAATGTCTGATACCCAACTCCACGAGAGCTCCTCTCTGCACTTGCTTAGTCTAACGCTGTCCGATGACCTGAGGTGGAACAACTATATTGAAGCAATAGCTTCATCAATCGCAAAGAAAAGTTGGTTCTCTGTGTCGTGCCAGAATGTTTTTCTCGCCATCATTCCAATGTATAAATTAATCATCGGTCCTTGCATGGAATATTGCTGCCATATATGGACTAGTGCCTCGCTGTACGTCTCGAGGTCCTCAACAAAATCCAGAGAAGGATAGGCAATGTTATGTGTCCTGCTCTGGCATCTCGTCTACAGTCGCTTTCTCACAAACGTGCCGTGGCTTCCCTATGTCTCTTCTACTAGTACTTTCACGGCAATAGCTCCGATGAGCTACTTTCGCTGCTTCCTAGACTGCAAGAATTTAAGCGTACTACTAGGTTGGCATCTTGGGACCACCCTTTCACTGTCAAAACGGTTAAATGTAACCATCCCTTATACAGCTTTTTCTCTTGCATTTCTCGCCTGTGGAACTCCTTTCCTCTTACTTGCTTCCCTGATAATTCTAATCCTCAAATATTCAAGTATAATGTCAATCGACATCTTCTGATGCCTTGATCTTATTACCCGTCCTTCTCTTTATCCTTTCCTCAAACACACCTCTTTACTCTTGCTCTTACCCTCTGTAACCCCTTGCGTTCTAGTGGCATTTCCACCTTCCTTGGGGTGAAATGCTTAAAAAACTGCAAAAAGTTATATAATTAACATCCCTTAGCACATAGATTAAGAAGAAAATAAAGTGCGATGGTATTTAACGATTTAATGTCAATGTTTTCTGTTAATTAGAGAATTGCATTAACTTTTGATTTTAGAATAATGTGGTTTTTAAATTATTTTAAAAGGTTTATGAAAACTTAAAGCATATCGAGTATTTAATGCATTTTAATTGAGAAACAGTTCAATTATGTACGTGAAACACGTATAAAAAACGAGGAAAATGAGAAACGTGCAATGATTTTAAACCAATATGTTAAGTTACAAAAAGTATTACGTGCGCATGTCTGTGTTGGGTAAAAGGAAGTGTAAGAAACATATTAATGCTTTCATATAAACAAACACAAACACAAACACACACACTTATGCGAAATCGTCATCATCATCATCATCATCATCATCATCATGACTTTTGTAATCGTAGGGCCGATCCGAATTCAGAAACCACGCTTTTTTCACAACGGTCTATTAAAGGTAGCTATCAGCAATTCTGGTACAGTTATACCTGTCCATTTTTTGACATTGTCCAACCAGTTTTTGCGTTGGTGCTCTCTCCTACGTCCACCTTCAACGGTGCCTTGCATGATGGTCTTTCCCATGCTGCTGTACCTTATAATGTGTCTAAAAACGGCCATTTTTCTCCGTTTGACTGTGGCGAGAAGTCCCTGGTAACCCACTAAACTTGCAAACTTTTTTCGCACTAACATATTCAGGTTTTTTTCCCAATAGAAAATGCCAAGGAGTTTTCTTATGCATTTGCTCTCAAACGCTTGGATCTTTCTCTCTGTATCTGCCAACAGTGTCCACGTTTCACATATAGAAGAATGGACACTACCAGCGATTTGTACAGTCTGTACTTTGAAAGCTGATATTGCTTCTTCATTTTCTTGTACATAACGATGTACATTTGGATAATATGTGTATGAAATTGGATGTAAATTTACCATGTTCATTTCTGGTAGACGAAAAATATGCACATATTTAAACCTAAAGAAAGTAAGTATGTTAATCTAGAGATAAATGTGTGCTTTTGTATATTTGTATTATAAATTTCTATTTTTATATAATAAATTTTCTAACATCTATCAGTGACACTAGTGGAAAAACAGATTCCTATCAACAGAACAAGTTTCTATTAGGATATATTTTATATGATTTTCAAGGATTATATTGGATCTCGTATGGTGCTTTATTTTTTTCGAATCACAAATGAAACTAATTATGACTTAATCTGTTTTCTGCTACTACGCGAAGACACGTATAGTGAAACGTGCTTTTTTATCAGTGATAAAGAATCTAAAACTTAAATTGATTCGTACAAAAGTCATTAAATACATATTATAAACATGCATGAGTCATGATATAGTGTAGTATTTTTTTCGATTATTTCATAAATGCATCATATTTGGCTCTTTTCTTTTTTAAATGAAAGCTGCAATGAACTGAGCACAACTTGCAAATCCGAAGTCATTTCAAAAAGATAAACACTTCACATATATTACGATTACGAATCAGCATTAAAATCCCCAATCTATACTTGCATTATTTAATCAACAGGTAAGTACAGGGAGGAGGATAAGAACAATGGCTTGTTTTATATTTTATTCAACACCTAATTTACCCATTGCCAATCCACCCACGCACAAAATATTTTTCCAGCGCGTGACCAAGTCAAGTTTCTCGCCATTCGCTGTGATCTTGTCACGTGATTACATTATCTATAAATAGCAGACACGACTTCGCTCATTCTCTTTTCTCCTTTCTTCATTTGCCTAAGGAGATGTGATCTGCAGCATTCTCGTCTCGACCATGGCCGGTCAGACGTTGAAAGCATATTCACGCATGCACGTACGTACAAACTTTTCCAACCTACATTACAAATACACATTTCCAAACATGCAACAAGAACTTTTCTCTTCGAAATATTCTTCTAAAACTACCGTTTAATAATTTATCCAACTTTTGTGAGTTGAGATAAAAATATTCCTAGTCTAAGAGAGATAAATCCATCATATCTTTAACTTCTGCGCATGTACATCAACACACAAATAAATACAATGTTATGTTTTAAAACCATTTTGTTCTATTTTGAAATCATGCGTTGTGGAATAATACCTCAACTCTAATATAAAATCAGTGGTCACTTTAAATCACCGCCGGAACGATTCGCAGAACCTCATGGCCGCTTTCAGACCACCACAAGACCACGCCTAGCCTCTGGGAAGAGGTTTGATCAGGAGGCAAATAGAGAGGCAAATGCCGAGGTAGAATTTCAAGGAAGGCGGCGGATCCGCCTCCACTCCACCCTTCAGATGGTGATAGTGAGAAGCACCCATGCGAGATGGAAGGAGTTGGGTGGATCGATATTCTGTCAGCACCACTATTCGAGGGAGGGATCTCCCCAAATTTGGTCAGGCAATCAATTTCCCAACTACCTCATGCCCCGCGCAGGATTTGCGCGAGCGTCCATAAATACAGATACGTGAGACGAGAGACGAGAGACGAGAAAAAGGAACCAGACACCTCGCGGTGCTGTTTGCGAGAGAAATGCATTGCCAGTTTTTTTTTGTTTTTTTTAAGCATTTCACCCCAAGCAAGGCGGGAAACCACTAGGACGCAAGGGGTTACAGAAAATTTAGAGCAAGATCAGATAGGAGTGATAGAAGAAAGGATGAGGGTAGTGGATAGATCAAGGCAACTGGAGATGTCGATTGACATTACACTTGAATAGCTGGAGATTATAGCTCACAGGGAAACAGGAAAAGGGAAGGGAGTTCCACAGGCGAGAGGTGCGAGACATGAAGCGATTAGAGTAAAAGAGACGCCTACATTTAGGAGTTTCGACAGTGAAGGGGTGAGAGCGGGATAACAGCCTCGTAAGGCGCTGGAACTCATGTCATCTGGGAACCAGCGAATGCAGCTCCTCGGAGCAATTGCCATGAAAGTATTTGTAGAACAGACAGAGAGAGGCGAAGGTGCGTCTGTGAGAAAGTGACTGTAGACGAGACGCCAGGGCAGGGACAACTACATTGCATATCCGCCTCTGGAGCCTATCAAGAACCCTGAGGCAAACAGAAGGAGCACCAGACCATATATGGCAGCAATACTCTATGCAAGGGCGAATTGTTGATTTGTAGATCTGAAGGATCGATTCCGGGGAGAAAAACTTCCTGGCGCGTCTCAGGGAGCCAACTTTCCTTGCAGTGGACGAGGCAATTGATTCAATGTATTTATTCCATCTCGGGTCAGCAGTCAACGTGAGACCGAGAAGCCACAGAGAGTTGCTGTCGAGAAGTTGAGCGTCAGACATTCTAATGGAGGGAAGGGAAGGATCTCTGTGGTGATTAATAGAGAGCAGTTTTGTCTTAGAAGCGTTGAAGTTGACCAGCCAATTCATACCCCAGTTCACAATCGATTGGAGGTCCTTTTCGAAACGCACGGCCAGGCGAGTTTTGTCAGTTGGTTCAAGACTCGCTTTGCCAAACTCCGCGCAACTTCTGCAGAAAGATCGTATACCCCGATCATGTTCCAGACTACCAAATTCAACTGAAAGGTCGGCCCGAAGAAATCACAGTACCAGTTTACCGAGGGATAAACATAGTGTCACGGAGTATTAAGGGGGAAGGTACTGATAATCTGCATGTCGTTGATTTAGTGAGTAAGACGATCATTGTATGAACCTTTGATATCAAGTTATTGTGTTACTGTTATATTTTCGTAAAAAAAAAAGAATAAAAAAAGTAACAATTTACTGAACTTAATTCCTCATGGACAAGATTATTCGTCTGGACAAGTTTGATATATCTTCTGCAGACCCTCAGGCTAGCAAGCTCTGGAGACTATGGTACCATAATTTTAATTATTACTTATCAACTATTGTTTCTTTAAACCCGGACAAACTCGAAGTCGTTTATTTAAACATCGGTGCTACCGTTGCTGATGTTATCGAGGGTTGTTCTGGATTTGAACATGCTGTTGAATTGCTGAAAAGTGTTTATGACAAGTCTCCAAGTGTTATTCATGCTAGACATTTTTTGTCTACACATCTGCAGCAGGAAAATGAGTCTGTAGACCAATACGTTCAGGCCTTGAATCGACTTGCTGCTGACTGTTGCTTCCAAGATGTTACTGCTACTACTTACAGGGATGAATCTGTCCGTGATGCATTTATACGTGGTCTCCGGTCCCCCGTAATACGTGCCAGACTGCTTGAAAATGATACGCTGACTCTCAAGGAGGCTACTCAATGTGTTAGAGCTATAGAACAGACTCACTTTCGTGCTGAATGATACGCTTCTCAGATTGGATCAGCCGCTGCTACTACCACTAGGACTAAAAATGTGTTTACTGATTCTGCCGAGGAGGCCACTTCCGCTACTATTACTAAAAATATGCTTTCTGACTTAACTGATTCTCGTGCGGAGTGTGACTCTGTACAATTGTCTGCTGCTCTTGCTCGTGGCAAGGGCTACAACTGTGGAGGGAAACGTCACTTTAAGGATAATCGTCGCTATTGTCCTGCCCGTGATAAGATATGTCGAAACTGTGGCAAACTCGGTCATTTTTTTAAAGTTTGCCGTTCTACCATGCCGGCACCTTCACGTTCTACCTCAGCTATTATAGTAGCCCGTGCTAAAGTCGATGATAGGTCTCCTCCAGTTACTAAAACTTTAGAATTAAAAAGAAAGAGATTAACTGCCCTCATAGACACCGGTAGTTCTGATAACTTTATCAGTGCCCGTCGTTGAGGTGGTGGAACTCCTTGAGGCCAACCCTACGCATGCCAAAATACGTCACAATGATGGCCGGGAAGATTCGGTGGCGCTGAGACGGTTGGCACGTTTTCCACGCCCGGATGGACCTCAAAATGGACCTGAAAATACTCAACCCGACGTGGACCATGCAGATTCAACCCTTTTGCCTGATACAGGTCCCGTTAATATTTCTTCACCTTATACAGAAAATGAATCTGTGAATAATAGCCAGAATCCTGAAAGTCAGCCTTCTCAGAGGTCTGGCTCTTCCAGTGGTGAACTACCTCCACGCCGGTCTAGCAGGATTCGTAGAGCAATCCAACGACTGGATTTATAAAACTTTTTTAATTACAATCTCTTTTGCAAGTCGGGGAGAATGTTATATTTTCGTAAAAAAAAAAAAGAATAAAAAAAAAGGAAACTAGCTTTCTTGTGCACGTGTCTTTTCACACTTTCCCTCCCCTCTTTAAAAGCTGCGTTCTCCTTCCTTTTCATTCTGAATTCTTTCGTTTGTTGATTACTGACTGCTGTGAATTAAGTTCAGTAAAGCCTTAAGAAAAGGTTATTCTATCCTTGCTTTCTTCTCTTTACTACGTAACAATTCTATTCTAGCTTTCTTCTCTGTACTACGTAACATCTTTCTCTTACATTCTTCTTTGTGACGTCATCTCGTCAAAGCTACTGGATCAGTGACGTTGAGTATACGACTCAGCCTTCGTCCGCCCTGTGATCTAAAACAAACACAACGTGGGGCTGGGTGATATGGAGGACCGGGGCAACCAACTCCAAGGCTGGCCATAGGGATCTACTACGGACTTGCCCAATGACTGAGAGCAGGATTCTGACGTCATACTTGGACCACGTCTGACTTCTGGCTTTCACCGAGCGAGAGTGGAGTTCGAATTATAGGCAGGTTCGTTTCATTCCATTAGATAACCTTTGAAAATGTATGAGTAAATTCCCTCTCTAGCTATGGGTTAAATGTAAGGACTTTTTATCCAGAAGAATAAAAACATGTTAATGTAATATCCACAAGTAAAAAAAAAAACAATTATTATTGCAATATAAAATTTTTCATCATTTAAATAACGTATAAAGTGCTTACAAAACACTCAGTAGCCGGGTTAAAGCGTGGGTGGGGAGCATCCACTTATACCATTACTTTTGCTACATCAGTTTATATATATATATATATATATATATATATATATATATATATATATATATATATATATATATATATATATGTGAAAATATTGTAGAAAATAGGAAAGAAACTGGTTTGGTAAATAATCCAAAGTTCCTTAGTATTTTTGTAATTATTTTTAAAAAATAGTGCTCGATACGAAAGTAGAGCATAAACATAATTATTTATTTAAAAATATGATTCCAACTCGCTACATAAGAGGTCTCATGTTTCAAAACAAGAGCCGAAAACTTCAAAATAATATTTGAATTAACTTGAGTTAAAGTAGGCTCTGTTCCATCTTCAAGCGAAATTTTTTGGGAGCCTACTTTAACTCAAGTTAATTCAAATATTATTTTGAAGTTTTCGGCTCTTGTTTTGAAACATGAGACCTCTTATGTAGCGAGTTGGAATCATGTTTTTAAATAAATAATTATATATATATATATATATATATATATATATATATATATATATTTCAGGTGATGAAAATTTTTGGACCCGAACAAAATAGTATTTCCCACAAAACATGATCTGTGTTCATTTGGTCTGATTTTGTGTGGTGAGTCAGGTCAAGAGCATTTCAGAACTGACAAATCTCTCTCTCTCTCTCTCTCTCAAACTATATCTCTTTTTCAATCTCTGGCTTTCATTTACTCTCTCTCTCTCTCTCTATATATATATATATATATATATATATATATATATATATGATTATTTATTTGAAAATTATAACATAGATATGTTATAAAATCACTACAAAAATAGCCATTTTGTTTCGACACTTCTGGTGTCTTATCAAGTGATGGTGTTGAACGTAGAATAAAGGGTTTTAAAAGGTTCAAATCAATGAAACACCCTTCGCTAGGGGAAACGGTGTTACATAAGCTGGAATCACCAATCATTCAAAATACAAGTATATGAGAATTCAAAAAACTTGACAACGAACCTTGGTTATAATAATTAATTAATGCTTTAATGTTAGGGTTACATTAAAATGGAATTCATTCTAATTAATATTAAATTTTACTATAAGATTCAACTCTATCTCCTTGAATTTATCTATCTACTGCTTTACATTATCGTCGTTAGAATCAAGGAAAAAATCTATCGTTCTAATATCCTTTTTCTGTTTGTTTAATGAAGAATCAAGAAGCAAGAAAATAGTCTTAGATGTCCCAGAAGTTTGTATAAGGAAGCTAATGATGCAATGATCACATCAAGACAGATATGATTTTGATGGGTTAAAAATCATGAATATAAAAAGCGCGTGAAAATGAAACATCATGTCTGCTATCAAACAAAAAATTATAATCTACTGGGACATGAAAATACTAATTATGCAGGAAGTACTTTCTTTGGGTCGGAAGACATGAGAATCTACTTAGCATTTAAGAAAGAGAACGGCAGAAAGTCGAATAGAGAATAGAACGAATAAGATAAATAAATGTCATGGAGACTATGAAAGAAAGACATTGAAAATAAACAAAAATTCTATTTGAAAAAATAAAAATTAATAAAACCAAAACATTGCTCAAATTTGATGTCATGTACTTCTTCTAAAAATAATTTTAATTACAAATACATCTAACTTGAATTTTAGAAAAGAGTCAAATGAGAAAAAAATATTTAACGACTGTAATTGAAGATTTGAATTCCTGTAACTATTCTGCATGTCAAAGCTTAGACTTTTCCAAGAACAAAAAAGCAGAGTAAAAAATAATGAACCGAACAAACTGGAAAAAGGTAAATAAAATCAAGCATTTTTTTTTTTACGTTCATATAAATTTCTGTCTATGTAATGTGGAACGCTTTTGTATTAGCAAGTCTCATGAGCTTCAATAAAATGTACAATTTTTCAAATAATTGAATTATAATCGCACGGGATAAGGAAGAACCTTACACGTAAGTATTATTGCTCGTGTTGACAAAAAAAAGGTGTGAGGAAACGAAAACTAAAACCTGTGGTATCCCTGAAATACATGTGGAAAAAAACGTAAAAGAAAAAGATTAAGCAATTACCGTTGTGTAGAAACTGAGTTTTGTACAATGAAGCGATTCTGCGTTCGGTTTGATATAATTTAGTAAACAGGCATAATCAAAGGCACGGGCACACACGAACATAGGTATATAAAAGCTAACATACTCATATATCTGCGCATATATATATACGAACGATACTCAAAATGATCTATTCCCGATTTATGAAAATTCTTTCTTCGTCGTTCTGAGAGATTTTGCTCATATCTTTGTACTGCGTTATCATCAATAACCCTCTCTCTTTCTTTCTCCCCTCCTCTCTCTCACAAACACCTATCTATCTATCTATCTATCTATCTATCTATCTATCTATCTATCTATCTATCTATCTATATATATATATATATATATATATATATATATACATATATATATACATATATATTGGCAGCATGTCATTATTGAAGCAACCGCTGTTAAAGACTACGGCACTATCTCGCAAGTGTTTTTTATATTTGGGTTTAAGTTGTCAAAAAAAAAAAAAACCCTAGTCCTTGTTTGTTACCGAGAGGCCTTCGGATGTCATCAGCCGTCAAGTTGATTGTTTATTAATGTATTTTATATGTGATATTTTTGGTATTTAGGCAGTGTTGTTGAATTAGTGCATTAGCAACTAGGAGGGGGTAGGTATTTTTGTTTGGAGGATTAGTTATTAAATATATTTAAGATGTATTAAATGTTATTTATTTTGGGCTTTAGGTTTTTAATTGTGATGGCTTCAAAAATTTGTAAGCGTTTTTTGCATTTGTTTTTTTGTAGAGGATTTTGGTATTGTTGAAAAGGATTTTTATTATTTCGGAGGATTTGAAGCTATTACTAGTGGTACAGTGTGTTGTTATAAGGTGATTTTCT
Organism: Acanthosepion lycidas; assembly: GCA_963932145.1. Taxonomy (NCBI): domain Eukaryota; kingdom Metazoa; phylum Mollusca; class Cephalopoda; order Sepiida; family Sepiidae; genus Acanthosepion; species Acanthosepion lycidas. The sequence goes on along the minus strand of OZ010594.1, from coordinate 80,011,299 downwards.
ATGGCGCTGGTCACATTAAAATTGTATGTAAGCAGATGTGAGTGAGTTGTGGTTATGTGTCCGAACATAAAAATCGAAACATACAGCTATGATGACGGTTGACGACAATTGAAAGCGCTCGACAAAATACCAAGGATAGGGTCTTTTTTAACAACTTAAACCCAAATATAATAAAAAAAATTGTGAGAAAGTCAAACTGACCCCTTTATTTCGCTCGTTTGGGTAGAATGTTCTAGTTCCACGTGCCATGTCTAATTGATGTCAGTTATCAATTATCTCCTGTTAATTCCCCTCTCAAAGTTCTCCACTGCCTTAGCCAGATATTGAACTCACACTCTTTGAGTTCTGGACACATGGCACAGTGGATAAAGGCGTTAGTTAGATCCAGAGACAGGACCCAAAGAGTGGTGACTTCAATACCAGGTGATTTTTGTTTGATGATTTTGACCAGTTTCTGATGATCGGAAAAGCGTGAAACCTAGGGGCACAAAGTTATATCCATACAATTGAATATATATATATATATATATATATATATATATATATATATATATATATATATATATATATATATATATATATATATATATATCCTTAAATCTCTTAAGATAATATTTCAGGCACAATATTTGTTGTCTTGGTCGACCTATTCGTGAATTACAGTCCCTGCTTCCCACACTTTGGACAGTCAAAGTTGGGTGATAATCCCTCCGTCAGAATATGGGATTTCCTCCTTTGCCGCCCCGCCTCTCTCTCTCTCTCTCTCTCTGACAAGCAGGACAGAAAGCATTTTCAAGTTCGAAATGACAGTTGCCTATCGCCAGGATTATTGTTCGAATGCTACAGCTTCCCGCGTGTCCATGTCAGTGCCAGGGTCGTGTCTCTTTCATAGATATTTTTCTTGCGTAGTTGGTGTCTGTCTACACGGCGCTATTTGAGCCAGTTCTCCGTGTAGGAAGTTCCTACGCATTTGATCGTCAACCATTCTTGATGATGAGAATCCCAACCCTCTTATGGACATAGTTGCTGGGAATTTTATCTTGTCAAAACCCCTGTGCGTATGGAAAAGCTTGGTAGAGGACGAAAATATTCAGATAGGCTATCCGACAGTCAATAAACAATTCAGAAATGTAGTTCTACACGTTGAATCTTATCCAATTGTCGACTTTGGGAGCCAAAACTTCCTGGTCAAAAACTGAGCAAAATTATGTTAAATACATCCAAATTGATGTAGCGGATTTCAGGATAACACAATTTGCAAACAAATGTATAATGATAGTTAACAGTAAATACAGCAGATTAAGAATTAAAAATGTAACACCTTTAGAGCTTTTGTGATGTCAGCCAACGAAATCATCTCAACAAACGAGATACATGAAGAAAAGAATTCGGTGACAGAGGAAATTCTCGAGATCTTAAAAAAGAGACAACAAACAATACCTAGGAATGGTATAGTGCATAAAATGTGAAGCAAAAACATTACAAAGAAATGCAAGCAAGTAAAATATGAATTGCTCAACGAGAAGAGTGCAGAGATAGAAACATAGAAGTTAGCCAGCATACATGCATAAAATTATAAAAGAAATGGGACAGGAGATATACTCCTTGACACAATACAGAAAATCTAAAAGGTGAATGCTCATAAAAAATAGAAAAAAACCTACATAAATGCTGGAACAAATACATCGGAGAACTCTTCCATGACTACGGAGAGAAATTACAATGCTTAAAAATATAGCAGGATCTGCAATATTAAAGTCTGAGGTAATATCGTTTGTGGCTAAAATGAAGAGAAAGAACGCAACAGTACCAGATGCTGTTAGCCTTAGTCAATTTCTCTCCTGGTTAATATATACTGAATATTCGATGGGAAAAGAGAGGCAAGTCTCGTCTACTCATAAGCCTTATATTCTTTTAATTTCAGTTACGAACAGTTTCATCGTCACTCCTTTTGCTACGCCTACTGAACATATAACTGTTAATATTATCGTCTATCATTATCGTTAGATTTTATTTTGAAAGATGGTAACTGAATGATCAAAGAGTAAATTGTTACTGCGCTCTTTGGCTGTTCGGCCATCATCACCATCTGCTCAGGATATTGTTTGAATGGATACATTCGAATTTATGATCTTTGACACTGGAAACTGTGCCGACAGCAAAATTAATTTCGTGTCAAGTGAGAATTCAAAAGAGAGGCCGAAAATGTCTTAATTTTAGACTAATTTAGGACGCGTTTATTATAGCTAGAAAGAAAAGTGTGGTATATGAAAGCGAGTTGAACGTCTTGGGGCAACGTTTAATATGTCCTTACATACCTACTAACACATATAATTGACTTATTCAGATCATGTTTAATGATCATACATTATATAGATTTCTAGATTTCAAGGGCAATATACTTATTTAGAAAAATTTTGACAAGCGTGTCCCTCACAGACACATGTGACGGCATATATATAAATATATATATATATATATATATATATATATATATATATATATATATATAAGATTCGGATTTAGGACATAATATACAACAAGTTGGCCATCTGCCTCAAAATAGGAAGTGGCGTATAAACTAATACGTGGACTTCCAATGTTAATTTAAAATATGTGGAGTAAGGTAAGTAAATCGAACGATTTTTCTTCGTAAATCAATAAAAAAAAGTTTAAGCTGTAAAAAAAGCATCTCAAAAGGTGTCTTTTTCTTTGTAACAGGAAATCTGAAATAATTTTTTAATATTAGATAGAGGGTGGACTTCATTAGCATCTTGGTTTTCAGTGATTCTTACGATAAATAGTATCAAGATGGCTAATCGTGTTATCTGAAAACCTCGAAAAACGAAACTCAATTAGTTTAGGTTTTTTCAATATTAAACATTTTGTGGGATGGACAATTATGCTGATAAACGATTTTGACAATGTTGCTTTTATACAGGGCATATATATATATATATATATATATATATATATATATATATATATATATATATATATATTGCTATTTTACATCAAACACTGTTTTATTATCACCAGAACTCACTGTACGCTATAATATAATAAAAACATTGGCAACACACTGTTCTTTCTCTCCTTGGAAGATTCTCTGAATCTTGATGTTGTCACTGATAGAATTTTCGCTATATCCTCTTTTCATCGTTCTTCCCGCCACATATACCAGTGGCTTTTTATTCTTCACTCTTCTCTCAGTCAGGCGGTCAGTGCTGTAGGAATCCTTCTACTCGGGTTTTTGTTAAATGTCAAAATTCGTAGTGTCGGGATTCGATACAATAACATAAAATATTGTTGCGGGACTGCTCGTAATTTGGCCGTTTAGAATAATCCTACGAGTTTCATTGAAAGAATAAAATCCAGTAGAAAAAGACAACGTAGTAAAAAAAGAACTTTAATTTAATATAGCGACAAGAATACAAGAATTTGGTTATAGATTTTAAAATAATGTATTTCTGTTTTGGTTAATAAAGTTTTGAAATAGAATATAAATTGCATTTGTGCACGTATGTGAGAAACAGTGAAATGTTATGCGTAAAAGAGTCAGTTAGATAAGATAAGATAGGATTTAGTTCTTACCTTGAATAGTGTTACTGTAGTTTGGATCATTTACTTTGTATTAGGTTGGTGCAAAAATAATGTCGTTTTCTGACATATGTTACTATGTGGGAAAACGACATTATTTTTGCACCAACCTAATACTTTGTCAGCGTGGAATTTTTTTTTTTTTTTTTTTTTTTTTTTGCGTGCGGACGTGAATGGAGTCTTGAAGATAATCAACTAGAGTGACGTGGACTTTGGTGACATCTGCACATCTCATGTTTGGGGCTTGACTTCGTGTATTTTATACACTTTGCCGTAAGAAAATCGTCTCCAGAATTATATCATTTATTTCTTCCTAATTGGCCCTTAAAAGTCACGTGGTATATATTCTACTACGTGCTCACACTATTTCGGCAGTATCTAACTAAATCATGATGAATTATTTTATCAAATATTTTAGGACACGAAAGTGCTATTCGTCAAAAAACATTTTGTGAGAAAATAGGCAAAAATAAATCCATAAAAGGGAATTTTGAGCAAAGAAAATATTTTTGTGTTCAAGGCAGAAAATACTTTTTTTTTTACAGGCAGGTAAACGAATAAATAATTGGATCATTTTTTTATTTTTTTATTTTAGACCAGAGGACATTAACAGAAAGGTAGATATTCGTATTTACTAAAAGGTTACGTATAGTGATTTGTATATTTCTTTTTATTATTTTATTTACTATTTCAATATTAAATTATAAAAATGATGTCATAAACGTATTGCATATTTAATGTTTAGACGATGATGCTTCATCCCAACTGTTTCATATGAATATGAAATTGTGTATAGAGATTTTCGGAAAGTATTTATTGTCGGTTCGGCCATTTCTAATCCGCCATTATTTACTGCCAATATATTAAACGGTGAGGGACGGACAATATACCTCTCCTTGTTCGACGTGGTATTGTTTGCAGGAAACATGTCAGAAGAGTCTGCAGACATCTCTTTTTTGCCCTTTTTAGAATCTGGCGCCATATTTGGTAAAAATAAAAATACTTGTTGACATTATGTTTGTCTCGCCGAAGGCTTCCGTTGCGGTCAGACGGAAAGATGCCATTCCCTTTTGAGGAAAACATAAAAACAAACAGACAAAATAGGAAATGAAATAAAAATAATGCGAAAAGATAAGGCATGAACGGTTGCCCCCCAGAGAATAAAAGAATGTTTGAAAAGACATTTTTGGTTGGGAATACAAAATACATTCATTGTTAACCACTTATATTATTTGATTTTCTATAACGTAAAGACGATGGAGATTTTTTTTATTTTTTTTACATCTTTTAAGAACATGAACAAGTTTGAAAGCTTAAAAAATTGTATGATATTATGAATACTAGTATGTTTCTTTGTAAGAGGAACTATCCGTATTTTATGCCATGAAGACACTATAATTTTTTTTTAATAAAAATACATACGTACAAGAGTAAATAATTACAGAAATGGAATGTAGTATATATATATATATATATATATATATATATATATATATATGTGTGTGTGTGTGTATGTATATATATGTATATGTGTATATGTAAATGTAGTTATATATATATGTATATGTATATATGTACATATATGTATGTGTATATATATGGGTGTCTATATGTGTATATATATGTCTGTGTATGTATATATATATATATGTCTGTGTGTGTATATATATATGTACATGTGTATATGGAATGTATGTATATATATCTATGTATATATATGTATATGTATATATGTACATATATGTATGTGTATATATATGTATGTATATATATGTAAATGTAAGTATGTATATATGTATATATATATGTGTGTGTCTGTGTCTATATATGTATATATATGTATGTGTATGTATATATATATATATGTCTCTCTGTGTGTGTATATATATGTATATGTGTATATGGAAATGTATGTATATATATATGTATGTATATATATGTATATGTATATATTTACATATATGTATGTGTATATATATGTATGTATATATATAAATATATCTATGTATATATATGTATATATATGTGTGTCTATATGTATATATATATGTATGTGTATGTATATATATATATGTCTGTGTATGAATATATATATATGTATATGTGTATATGTGTATATGGAAATGTATGTATATAGATGTATGTAATATATGTATATGTATATATGTACATATATGTATGTGTATATATATATGTATGTATATATATGTAAATGTATGTATGTATATATATCTATATATATATGTGTGTGTCTATATATATATATATATATCTATGTGTATGTATATATATGTCTGTGTATATATATATATATATGTATATGTGTATATGTGTATAATGAAATGTATGCATATAGATGTATGTATATATATGTATGTGTATATATGTACATATATGTATGTTTATATATATATGTATGTATATATTTGTAAAGATACGCATGTATCTATACATATGTATATATATGTATGTCTATATATGTATTTCTATATATGTATGTCTATATATGTATATATATTTATGTGTATGTATATATATATATGTGCCTGTGTGTATATATATATATATGTATATGTGTATGTGTATATAGATGTATGTATATATATGTATGTGTATATATGTACATATATGCATGTCTATGTATATATATATATATATATATATATATATATATGTAAATGTATTCATGTATAAATATATATATATATATATATATATATATATATATATATATATATAATGCGCACGTAGGCTTGTAGTTGTAGTCAGAACGTTCGATTTCCGACCATGGGAATCTTACCATGGTCGATTTGTCAGGAAGATATTATCGGTCTGGGGGATACGGTCATGTCGTTGGAGATTTCTGGAAATTGCGTGAAAACCGTGTCACGGTTTGATCCAAGCTAGGGGTGTGAAACTCGGTAAACCTAATTATTTGGAGCCGTAATGATTATTCTATCATGAAGTTGTAAGTCACCGTAACAAAGAGTGTGGGCGTACTGGTCTTTTTCAGTCTGATCACTTCAGATAAGTTCTCTCACAGAAATTGTAACTAAAGTTAGATCAGCATAGACATCTGCAGTAGGGACTGGTTAACTGCAATATCAGACAGGCATACACGCTAACGAAAGGCCGGATATTATGTGTATATATGTAAGTGTGTGTTTATATATATATATATATATATATATATATATATATATATATATATATATATATATGTGTGTGTGTGTGTGTGTATATGTAGGTATGTGTGTGTGCTTTTTTGTATGTATATATATATATATCTATTTTTTGTGTGTGTGCATGTATATATGTGTATATGTGTGCATGTGTATGTATTTATGTATATGTATGTGGAAAATGTGTGTATATGGTATAGGTGGATATATGTGTATATATGTGTGTATGTATATATATGTATATGTATGTGTATGTGTGTGTATATATATGTATGTGTGTGTATATGTATACATATATATATATATATATATATATATATGTATGTATGTGTGTGTGGGTATATACATGTATGTATGTGTGTGTATATGTATGTGTATATATATACATATGTATATATATATATATATATGTATATATACATATATATATATAGAGGTGTGTGTGTGTTTATGTGTATGCGTATATGTATATATGTAGGTGTAATTATTTGTATATCATATGCGCGGTAATTATTAGAAAGCGTCTAGTATCAGAGATAGAGCGAAAATATTAAATCAGATAAATGTATATGTGTATATGTGTGTGTGTGTGTGTATATGTATGTGTGTATTTGTGTGAATATGTGGATATATGTGTATGTATACATGGGTATATGTATGCGTGTATGTAGGTACACGACGATGTGTATGTATATACGTGTATAAGTTATTGTGTATGTGTGTATTTGCATGCGTTTTGAACATAAAAATATAGGTCCTTGCTAGATTAGATAATCGTCATATTTATTCTTTATATGTTTATATTTGATTTGTAACCTCTAGTCGATATTATTTTTGTCAAATTTTCTCAATTACACAGCGTCCCTTTCAATTTTAATTTCATACGCCCCATCTTTCTTCCCCACCACTTCTTTCCTTACCTCTCCCTCCTTTAACATTTGATCGGCCATGGTGTGTGTATGTCACCACGAAATGTATCTTTAATGTATTAGACATCCGACAACAATCATTTTCCCCCTTCCACTCACACCTAGTTTTAATAAAAAAAACCCTCTCTGTTAAATTCACTCGTATATTACCCCTCTCTTTAGAACTAACATTCGTCCCACACTCTCATACTTACACTCTCTCTAAATTCTATTTTTATTTCCGGAGTAGGTTTTTTTCAGTTTTCTTTTTGAATTTGTAGGTCTGATGAATATATAAGTGTATATGTATATATATGTATAGATGTAAATGCATATGTATATATACGTGTATATGTATATATATGTGTATATATTTATGTTTGTATATAGATGTGTATATATGTTTCTGCAAATATATATATGTGTATATTATATATATGTACATGTATATATAGGTTTGTCTTTATGTATATATATGTATATCTGACAGTGTCTATGCATATATATGCGTATATATATATATATATATATATATATATATATATATATATATATATATATATATATATGTGTGTGTGTGTGTGTGTGTGAAAATATATAGAAAGTAGGAAAGAACTGGTTAGGTAAATAATCCAAAGTTCTTTACTATTTTTGTTATTATTTTTTAAAAATAAAAATATGATTCCAACACGCTACATAAGAGTTATCATGTTTCAAAACAAGAGCCGAAAACCTCAATATAATTATTTGAATTAAATTGAATTAAAGTAAGCTCCGTTCCATCTTCAAGCGAAATTTTTTTTGAATAACTTATTTCTGAAATTTACGTGTTTTAATAGCATATTCATAATTGAAATCAAAATTTCCATGGTAACGGCTAGAGCGATTGTTTAAATAGAGAGGGGTGTGGGGTGTTAATTATTTGTATCAGTAAGGAGTTACATTCATAGATGTCAAGACAGGGTAAGGTTGGGGTGTCTAAATTTAAAACGGAAGATGATTTCGTCTAGTCTGGTTTACGTGACTATGGAGATTTATTTATTTTTTTATTTTATTTTTTTTGAAAGGGTTTTGTGTATAAAAAAAACCAAAAAAAAAACCAAAACAACAAAAACAAAAAAACAGCCGTAACATTTGTTTTTGACGACTTCATAAAGGGTTATCTTTTTCTGTAGGGTATTTAAACTATTTATTAGGACTATGGATTTAAAAAAAATATTTTATTGTTTGTTTGTTTATATGCTAATTATTCAATGCAAAGATTTCATGATGTCGGCAAAAAACCGTTAACTCATGTCTATTGTTTAATAGATTTTTATTATTTAGAAACTTAATAATGTGTAGTTTTTCATGTAGGCATAAAGGGCATGGGTCATCCCAAGTTTTACAAGTTCTAGTTTGTTTGTAATTTTCCATTTTACTTTAGGTGTTTTATTCATTTCCTTCAAATGCCAAAAATATTTAGAGATGCCTGATTTCTTTTATTTATATTGTTGAAAGAGCACCTAAGGTTGCCTCCATCTGGCTTTAAATTCATTCTTCGTAGACCCAATGTATATCATATTATTATTAAGACTCTCAGTGGATGAGATAGTACATTGGTATACCACAGATTTGACGCAGCATTTATTTTCCAATGGGCAGTCTTCTGGGTTTCTACAATCACATAATTTTTCACTGTTTTAGGGTTTTTATTAATACTATTCAGGCATGGGGGTTTGTTCAGAATTTTATTATTGTGTTTTTTTTATTATACTTTCTTAGTTAGTATTTGGTTTTCTATAGGGTTGGTATGTGTTGCTTGCTAAATCTAGAGTTACGTCGAGCAAGTTTACCCTTTTCAATTTAGTACAGACTGTTATCTTTAAGTTTAGATTTTTAAATTCACTAAATATAATTTTTCTAATTTAATTTAAAATTTAAATTTAAATTTCGGCTCTTGTTTTGAAACATGAGAACTCTTATGTAGTGTGTTGGAATCATATTTTTAAATAAATATTTATATATATATATATATATATATATATATATATATATATATATATTTGCGTATATATATGCATATGTTTCCGTGTATATATATATATATAGTGGAAGCCACTAGGACGCAAGGGGTTACAGAAAATTTAGAGCAAGATCAGACAGGAGTAATAGAAGAAAGGATGAGAGGAAGGGTAGTGGATAGATCAAGGCAATTGGAGATGTCGATTGATATTACATTTGAATAGCTGGAGATTATAGCTCTCAGGGAAACTGGAATAGGGAAGGGTGTTCCACAGGCGAGAGGTGTTAGATATGAAGCTATTAGAGTAGAAGAGACGGCTACATTTAGGAGTTTCGAAAGTGAAGGAGTGAGAGCGGGATGTCAGTCTCGTAAGGCTCTTGAACTCATGAAGTCTAGGAAACTGACATGAAAGTATTTGTAAAACAGACAGAGAGAGGCAATGGCATGTTTGTGAGAAAGTGACTGTAGAAGAGATGCCAGAGCAGGGCCAATTATATTGCATATCCGCATCTGGAGCCTATCAAGAACCCCGAGGTAAACAGAAGGGGCTCCAGACACTATATGGCAGCAATACTTCATGCAAGGGCGAATTGTTAATTTGTAGATCTGGAGGATCGATTCCGGGGAGAAAAATTTCCTGGCGCGGCACAGGGAGCCAACTTTCCTTGCGGTGGACGAAGCAATTGACTCAATGTATTTGTTTCATCTCAGGTCAGCAGTCAACGTGAGACCGAGCAGCCGCAGAGAGGTGCTCTCGAGAAGTTGAGCGTCAGTCATTCTAATGGATGGCAGGGAAGGATCTCTGTGGTGATTAATAGAGAGCAGTTTTGTTTTTGAAGGATGAAAGTTGACCAACCTATTCCTGCCCCAGTTCACAACCGATTGGAGGTCCTTTTCGAGACGCACGGCCAGGTTAGTTTTGTCAGTGACACTAGATTTGTTTTTGAGGCAGGAATAAATTGTGGTGTCATCTGCATAGATGCCACCTTGGGAATTTATGGCATCAGGAAGGTCATTTATGTAGATAAGGAATAGAGTGAGGCCTAGGATGGAGCCTTGAGGAACACCTGTGTTTGTGGGATAGGAACTGGAAGAGAATCCGTTGAGAACGATCTTCAATTCACGGTTTGACAGGAATGATTGTATTAGGTCAAACAATCGACCCGTAATGCCATAACCCTGGAGCTTGTGAAGTAGGTCGGCAAGCTAAACCCTATCAAATGTTTTGGAGGTGTCTAGGGCCACGGCACGAGCTTCCGTGTTATTTTGAAGAGCTCAGTAGACAGTTTCAGTGATGGCCGTAAGCACATCAGCTGTAGATCGGGCAAAGCGGAAGCCATATTGCTTGTCTGAGAGCAGATCATGGGATGTGAGGTGGTTAACCATCTCGGTATTGATTAGGGATGCATATATATATATATATATTTGTGTGTGCATATATACATTTATGTATATATGTGTGTATATATTTATGCGTGCATATACATCAATATATGCATATGCTTGTGCATATATATGTGTGTGCGTATATATGTGTGTTTACATATATATTTGTGTGTTTGTATATATACACATATGTGCCTATATATATGTATATGTATTTGCGTATATATATGTGTGTATATATACATATATTTTTGTGTGTTCTTACGTGTATATATATCTGTGTTTTTTACATGTATGTGTATTTTATATAGATGTCTTTGTTTATATGTATGTGTATTTTATATACATTTTTTTGTTTCTATATATTTTAGGTTTTTATACACGTGTACCTGTATGCATATATACATGTGTTTATTTATATGTGTATGTTTATATATGTTTGTGTATACATTGTCTATTTTTATGTATATGTGCGTTTTTATATATATATGTATGTTAAATATGTTCGTGTATATCTCTATTTGTATATATGTGTGTATGTATATGTGTTTATCTATGTATATATTTGTGTTTATATATACATGTGTATGTATATATATATGTGTGTGTGTATATGTTTGTATATATATATATGTACGTGTGTGCGTGTATGTATATACATGTGTGTGCATATATGTATGCGTATATATACATATATTTGTATGTATATATCTGTGTGTATATTTATATGTTTATATATATATATATATATATATATATATATATATATATATATATATACATATATTTGTATATATATAGTGTTTATATATATGCTGCTTTTATATACATGGGCATGCATATATATATATATATATATATATATATATATATATATGGACACATTTTGAAGGTATTCTACACACAGAGATAGAAACGTAAAATATATTATTTGAAAATTTATTTAATATAGCCTTATTTGTTACGGTTACATTAAAAAAAATTCAAATAATAACACGGAAATAAATTGTAAATTCAAAAGGAGACTTAAGAAAATTCTACAAAGGGAGACAATTATCATTAGAAGTAATCTGTAGGGTAAGTCTACTGCTCGTATTCTTTGTCTCTCTACATGTCTAATTCTCGAAATATATGTGTGTATGTATGTTTGTGTGTGTGTGCGTGTGTGTGATCCGATATTGTTTCTGCCTTTCTACAGTTTTTATACGATTTCGATGATTTTTTTTTGTCTGACAGATAATACTTCAGTGCCCGTTTTGATTCCAAATTATTCGCGACAATGGCTCTCTACTACTTCCTGTCCATTATTCCTTTTTACTGTTTACTATCTGTTTTTGGATATATATCTTTTCACAAAATCTTTAATAAAAATAAACACTTTAAATTATTACAATAACATTATCTATATCTATAATTCTCAAAATGTTTGTGTATGTATATATCTATGTATGTGTGTGTGTGATCGTATATTGTTGATGCGTTTCCACAGTTTTCATCCGATTTCGATGAAATATTTTTGTTTGAAAGGTAATTCTTCAGTGTCGTTTTTGAGTCCAAATTACACATTCCCCTCTCTTGGACAAGTTTTCAATCTCTCTCAAGTGAGGTTACCTTTGCCATTGCATAAAGCCTACCAGTACAGTTTTAAGGTGTTTCTTTCATTGTCGCTTATAGACATTCCCAATTTAAATTTTTTTTATTGTCCTACCAGTTTTTGCATTGCATTCACTGTAGTAATAAAAAACTTGTTTTTTATTATTCAACATTTATTTTTCCAACATTTCTTCAAGTTATTCAACCTTAGAGATCCCTGTAGCTCTACAGCTTTCTCTTCTGGTATTTACCCACGCATTCCATTTGATAATTCATACTTGCCTAAGACATGCCACCAAAGAAAATAACTTGCCTAGGTCACAAAATCGCTGCTGCTATGTCTGCCATGCGAACAAGAGATAACGAATAGTCTTTAGAACGTTCAGTTTGCTTGTCTCAAAATTCCCCTCGAAATGCCTCAGTCTGAGCCACTGATTCCGAAGATCAATGTAGCCATCGGCTTTCCAGAAGAGCATACCTGAACGCTTCTGCGCGCGAGGCTGAAAATGATGATCAAAGGACTCAACAACTGAGGAGAAACGCCTCTTCAACTGCTGCTATGAAACACGATTGAGAACTCAAAAACGACCCTTTTCAGCCCCCACTCAAATTGCTAATACTCCATTTAGGCATGTGCCTCAGTTGCACCCAATTGTTGTTACTAATATTGATTTTCGGGTGGCCTGACTTTAAACTCAAACTGTTCCAATTGAACTGTAAAAAATGACACTAATGAAAGTCCCAGTCTAAGATGGGTTATACTGATAGTATTTCCTATATATTGTGTCCGTTTCATCTTGCTAAGGTCTCCCGGAAGTGGTGAAAACGCTGACCAACGTAAACAGTCCTTAACATAAAAATTGACCAGTAAAGTGGAAATAAACATTTTTTCTGCTCTATGCTTCAGAACATTTATATAAAATTGTCTACGTTTTACTTTTCAGTTTGCGTTTCTGTTGTTGCATATTTGAGACAATCTCACGCTGAATTTGTTCAAAATTAATAATGTTGTTTGATTATTTTCGGCTATCACTAGACTTTGTCAAGAACGCTTCAACACAGAAAGGTTTTATTATCTCCATCTTGTCATTTTTGAAGCGCTGTAACTTTAATTTAAATGTACTCAAATGACATCACATCTGGAACAATTTTACATGTATATTACTTACGTATGGGTTACACAAATATTGCCCGTCATGGATTGCAAAATTTATTATCTACTAACAACTAAGATGTAAAATTGCACTGAAATTGCAGGTAGTAAATGAAAGCTAGTGCATCGGGTTCATTGCAAAGTAACACACGAAACTTTTTATCTATCCCTTTCGTCCACCGCAAGGAAAGTTGGCTCCCTGTGCCGCGCCAGGAAATCTTTTTCTCCGGAGTCGATCCTTAAAATCTAAAAATCAACTATTCGCCCTTGAATGCAGTATTGCTGCCATATATGGTCTGAAGCCTCTTCTGTTTGTCTCAAGGTCCTTGATAAAATCCAGATACGGATATGCAATGTAATGTCTGGTATCTCGTCTGCAGTCACTTTCTCACAGACGTGCCGTCGCCTCTCTCTCTCTTTTTTTATAAATACTTTCACGGTAACTGCTCCGATGAGCTGCTTTCGCTGGTTCCCAGACTTCATGAATTTAAGCGTTCAGCTTGGCTGGAATCTCGCTCTCAACCTTTCACTGTCGAAACTTACATGTAGCCGTCTCTTCTACTCCAATAGCTTCATGTCTCGCACTTCTCGCCTGTGGAACTCTCTCCCCTTTTCCTGTTTCCTTGATAGCTATAATCTCCAACTATTCAAATGTAATGTCAATCGAAGTTTCCAGATAACTTGATCTTTTCCCTATGCTTCTCTTCATTCTTTCCTCTATCACTCTTCTTTGCTCTCGCTCCAACTCTCTGTAACCCCTTGCGTGCTAGTGACCTCCCGTCTTGCTTAGGGTGAAACCCTTAAAAAAATGAACAAAACAAATTAAAGACAAGTTCGCCCTTTAGAGGGGAAGAGATTTTAAAGCGTTATTTCCCTTGTAGATTTCGTAAATCTTGTTCTCTTGTTTACATCAAAAGAAATTGTTTCCAGTCATATGAAACACATTGGAAAATGCATCAACGTGTATTCTATGTAGTTATCACTGCTTTAAATTTCGGATGATCAGTCACTTATGTGCCATACGTGTTACACGCTTAGGCGATCATTTACCATTCGATACATGACTGACGAGGCAGGTTCTTTTCCCCGCAGTAGGTTGCCATTTTTTCTGTGGTAGCACTTAAGTGAATGTAATGGATTCGACTGGAATTCGAACTCGGCTCTCTGATTCTTCGGTCCGAGCCGCACCGCCATTATTTTAAAAGCAAATTAAAATTAGGCTTTTGTTCGTTATTGTAATATATTTACCGAAAGGTATTTCGAAAAAAAGTTGGACAGAGACTAATTTATGTTTTGGCATAAATTCGTGCAAATGAGACCTTGAATTGAAAACAGAATCTTACAAGGAACTATTATGCACCCTTGCGTTGTTGGTTAAATGATTTGTGAATCCCTAATGCCCTGAATATTTTATCAGGACAGACAAACAATATTTACGACGCTTATTTGAAAATCTTCACTAAATTCCTCTCAAACATTAATAGAAGCATCGTTTGAAGCTGAATTATTAAAACATCTCAATCTTCATGAGGATTTATCTGAGTTTATATATAGCGAATCTTCCATTATGTACGCACAAGTGACATTGTAAACATGTCACCGGAAGAGATTCGCATATGGATCTACACATAACTTATTTTCAAACGTGTTTATAAATGTTTTAGCAAACGATATTAACCCTAGCGCTAGCTATTCATGTCAAGTGATAAAATATATTTGCATTTCTCTCTTCTCGCTCATCGTATATATATATATATATATATATATATATATATATATATATATATATATATATATATATATATATACGATGTCGTTTTTGAGTCCAAATTACACATTCCCCTCTCTTGGACAAGTTTTCAATCTCTCTCAAGTGAGGTTACCTTTGCCATTGCTGTGAATTTCTTTCTTCTTTCAACGATAATGTTATTAAACTCATCAGAAGTTACGAAAAAAATTTACATAAAATAAATAGACAACACTTGTCTATATTATTTAATGAAACGTCTATATATATATATATAAATATATATATATATATATATATATATATATATATATATATATATATATATATATACTATGAGCCAAAACTTAACTACAGACACGTAACAAGAATGACAGCTTCTGCCTCATAACTCGTTCTTTCAGTATCAAAGGAAGAATTCTGACTTTGAGTATTTCACTTGGATGTGTTCATTGATGCAGTTATATGAAAGAAGAAAGATCTATTTGCTTTTGATTATACAAACAGGGTCAGAGTAATATCGGAACGGCAAAGTCTGTTGGGTCCTTATATCATTAGTGGTCGAGGAAGAATTAATCACCAACTCTGAAGATATTGAACGACATTTGAACTGAAGCATTCCTGCAAAGTCTGGGCGGGAAGGCATAAATAGCTTTAGTCAAAGGGAATGAAAGAATGTGTGATGACCTAGAATCTCTTGATATTTTCGTCTATGGGACTGCACATCAATGGACATATTTGAATAAAGTTTACGATGTGAGCAATTTTACGATGCTTTTACGACGAGCCCCGTATACACTATAGCAAAACATAATCGTATTGGATGATGCATTATAATATTTGAAATGTTCTGCTGAGAAGCTCATTCATATATAAGCTTGTTTATCATTCGCCAAAAACCTTAATAGCACTGAAGATCACATCAGCCAGTCAGTTATGTGGCATGCGTGATACACGCTTAAGCGATCATATATCTTTCGATATATGACTGACGAGGCAGATTTTTTTCCCGGAGTAGCTTGCCGTTTCTTTCTACAGTAGACCAGTTGCCATCCAAGACTATAGAACCCCTGATATTTACCCATAGGTAGGGGCAGAAGAAGAGGTGCGTTTAAAGAAACAGTGTGAGATTTTATCATGTTCCGGAAACCATTTCTGTATAACTCGAACAATTGGACATTTTTTTTTCATTTTCCCAGCGTACATTTTTTCTTTACCCATTGTACCTTTTTCCTTTACCCAGAGTACCATTTTTTCCTTTTCCCATCGTACCATTTTTTTCTTTTCCCCATCGTACCTTTTCCTATACCCAGCGTACCTTTCCCGCTGATAAGTCACACTGCAATTAAAGAAGTGTATGTTAGGCAGGGTGGGGTGATGTATAGCGTCTCGGATTGGGGAATCAGAGAGCTGATTTGGAATTCCAGTCGAATCCATTACATTCACTTACGTACATATACTCTTGGGAAAGGTATGAATCCTTTTCTTGTGTATACATGGAATGTGTGAAATCAACAAGCTTGCTGTTCAGAAGCTCCCCATATATACACTGATCTGCTGTTAACATCCTAAACAAGTCCATAAGGAAAGCTTTGCAAGTTTTGTAGAATCCATACTTGATCCGATAATATATATATGTGCGGGAGGAACATTTTGTTATCATAAAGATTTTTTGGTTCATGTGCATGGAAACTTTATATCGTAAAAGATATTCTTTCTAGTTTATTGAACAAAAATCGGGTAAGAACGACAAAATTGAAACTTTTGATTTACTATTAGTAAGCAACAGTGTTAAATCTATTACTAGAACATTTAAATGATCTTTATGTTTAATTGAGCGATTTATATCGATTTTTAAATGTTTTTTAAGAGGAAGAATTTCAGGATCATCATTCCGCGATAACCTTATTTTTCATTAATTTCAATGATAATTAAATTTAATCTAAGGAAAAATTCCCAAGGTCGAACTGATTTCGATAACGAGGGACGATATGATGCAAAGTGTGACTTTGTAAAATATTCTTTAAAAATTATGAATTTACTGATAGATCTGAAATAGATGAATTCAAATTGACAATTTCTTTTCTAACGCCGAGGACATTTAAAATATGAAAATATAAATATATATATTTTGTGTTTGATCAACATATTGATATAATTGTCTGTGTTAGTTATGTAAAAATATAAAAATAATTGACCTCGGTTTGGTAACCACATATATCACTTATTCATTGGCTATGTTTTCGAACAAAACAATAAAAAATAAATGTTTAATTTATTCAAATATATATAAAAAGGCTGGTAATTTCTATCTGTTGTTGTTGCTAAGGCAACTGGGACAGAGAGACAGAGAGAAAGAGAGAGAGAGTGGTGAAATTAAAAGTGAAATGGAAAATTGGGGGAGATGGCGGTCGTCCATAGCATCTATCTCTAAAACTCAGCGTGTCGGTGTTCACATCAAACACTTGTCTGTTTCGCTCTCTTTCTCTGTCTCTCCCCGTGTGTCGGTGTTGACATCAAACGTTGGCCTTGTGTCGGGTGTGTTTAGATTTTGGTATATATAGTTGTTAGTCGACTCGGTTTTTGTTTTTGATGGGGAGTGGCACTGATCGTATTATATTATTTCGTTTTGGTTAAAGCGCATGTATACGTAGAGCCGATGCGCAGAAAACGTATTTACACAGTCTGCTTTGGGTCGTTGAGCGGTCAACATCCGGTTTGTTTAGAGAATGTAAGAAGTACTACAATACGGTTAAAAGTAATCATTTCCATTTATTTTACTTCAATATCCTATGAGAAAACAAAATATAAGTCTCAAAAATAATACAACGTTCGAACAATACGCGACAGAGGAA
Source organism: Acanthosepion lycidas (assembly GCA_963932145.1). Taxonomy (NCBI): domain Eukaryota; kingdom Metazoa; phylum Mollusca; class Cephalopoda; order Sepiida; family Sepiidae; genus Acanthosepion; species Acanthosepion lycidas. Next base: position 79,992,870 of record OZ010594.1, on the reverse strand, counting down.
ACTTGTAACATAAAAATACTATACAAATATAGGGAAAAGGTTGCGCTGGGAAAAGGAAAAAAAAAGGTACGATGGGAAAAGCAAACAATGGTACGATGGGAAAAGGAAAAAAGTACGCTGGGTAAAGGAAACAGGTACGTTGGGTAAACGAAAAATGTACAATGGGGAAAAGGAAAAAAATGGTACGATGGGAAAAAGAAAAAAGTACGCTGTGTAAAGGAAAAATGGTACGACGGGTAAAGGAAAAAAGTACGCTGGGTAAAGGAAAAAGGAACGTTAGGAAAAGGAAAAATGTACGCTGGGTAAAGGAAAAAAGTATGATGGGAAAATGAAACAAAAGGTGCGATGGGAAAAGGAAAAAATGGTACGATAGGAAAAAGAACAAAAGGAACGATTGGACTAGGAAAAAAAAGGAACGATGGGAAAAGGAAAAAATGGTACGCTGGGAAAGGAAAAAAGTACGCTCGGTAAAGGAAAAATGTACGATGGGGAAAAGGAAAAAACGGTACGATGTGAAAATAAAAAAAAAGTGAGATGGGAAAAGGAAAAAAGGTACGATATGAAAAGGGAAAAATGGTACGCTGATAAAAGGAAAAAAAGTACGCTGGGTTAAGGAAAAAGGTACGATGGGGAAAAGGAAAACAGTTACGCTGTGTAAAGGAAAAAGGTACGCTGGGTAAAGGAAAAAGGTACGCTGGGAAAATGAAAAATAATGGTGCGATGGGAAAAGGAAAAAATGGTACGTTGGGGAAAGGAAAAAGTACCCTTGGTAAAGGATAAGGGTACGATGGGAAAAGAAACAATAGTACGATAGGAAAAGGAAAAAAGTACGCTGGGTAAAGGAAAAAGGTACGCTGGGTAAAGGAAAAAGGTACGCTGGGTAAAGGAAAAAATGGTACGATGGGAAAAGGAAAAAAGGGTACGCTGGGTAAAGAGAAAAGGTACGCTGTGTAAAGGAAAAAGTTACGCTGGGTAAAGGAAAAAATGGTACGATGGGAAAAGGAAAAAGGTACCCTTGGTAAAGGAAAAAGATACGCTGGGAAAATGAAAAAAAAGGTGCGATGTGAAAAGGAAAAAAAGTACGATGTGAAAAGGAAAAAATGGTATTGTGGGTAAAGGAAAAAGTACGCTGGGTAAAGAAAAAGTTACGATGGCAAAAGGAAAATGGTACGATGGGAAAAGGAAAAAGGTACGCTGGGTATAGGAAAAGGTACGATGGGGAAAAGAAAAAAATGGTACGATGGGAAAAAGAAAAAATGGTACTCTGGGTAAAGGAAAAAGGTACAATGGGTAAAGAAAAAATGTACGCTGGGAAAATGAAAAAAAAATGTCCAATAGGAAAAGGAAAAAATGATACGCTAGGGAATGGATAAAAGTACGCTGGGTAAAGGAAATAGGTACGACGGGAAAAGGAAAAATGGTACGATGGGAAAAGGAAAAAAGTACGCTAGGAAAAGGAAAATGGTACCCTGTGAAAATGAAAAAAAAAAGGTGCGATGGGAAAAGGAAAAATGTACGATGGGAAAAGGAAAAAATGGTAAGCTGGGAAAAGGAAAAAGGTACGCTTGGTAAAGGAAAAAGGTATGCAGGGTAAAGGAAAATGTTACGCTGGGAAAATGAAAAAAAAATACTATGGGAAAAGGAAAAAATTGTACGATGGGAAAAGGAAAAAATGGCTCACTGGCGAAAGTAAAAAAGTACGCTGGGTAAAGGAAAAGGTTACGATGGGAAAAGGAAAAAACATGGTACGATGGAAAAAGGAAAAAAAGTACGCTGGGTAAAGGAAAAAGTTACGATGGGAAAAGGAAAAAACATGGTACGATGGAAAAAGGAAAAAAGTACGCTGGGTAAAGGAAAAAGTTACGCTGGGTAAAGGAAAAGGTTACGATGAGAAAAGGAAAAAATTGTACGCTTGGTAAAAGAAAAAGTACGCTGGGTAAAGGAAAAGGGTACGATGGGAAAAGGAAAAAGGTATGATGGGAAAATGAAACAAAAGATCCGATGGGAAAAGCAAAATATATACGATGGGAAAAGAAAAAAATGGTACGATAGGAAAAAGAACAAAAGGAACGATTGGACTAGGAAAAAAAGGAACGATGGGAAAAGAAAAAAGTGGTACGCTGTGGAAATAAAAAAGTACGCTGGGTAAAGGAAAAAGGTACGATCGGGAAAAGGAAAAATTGTATGATGGGAAAAGGAAAAAAGTTACGCTGGGTAAAGGAAAAAATTACGCTGGGGAAAGGAAAAAGGTACGCTGGGAAAAGTAAAAAATGGTAAGAAGTGTAAAGGAAAAAGGTAACATTGGTAAAAGAAAAAGCTACACTGTGTAAAGGCAAAAAAGGTGCGATCGGACAAGGAAAAAAAGTTACGATGGGAAAAGGAAAAAATGGTACGATGGGTAAAAGAAAAAATGGTACGCTGGGTAAAGGAAAAAGGTACACTTGGTAAAGAAAAAAGATACGCTGGCAAAATGAAAAAAAAAGTGCGATGGGAAAAAGAAAAACGTACGCTGGGTAAAGGAAAAGGGTACGCCGGGTAAAGGAAAAAGGTCCTCTGGCAAAAGGAAAAATGGTACGATGGGAAAAAAAGTACGCTGGGTAAAGGAAAAGGGTACGATGGGAAAAAGGAAAAATGGTACGATGGGAAAAGGAAAAAGTACACTGGCGAAAGAAAAAAGGTACGCTTGGTAAAGGAAAAATGGTACGATCGGAAAAGTAAAAAAGTACGATGGGTATAGGAAAATGGTATGCTCGGTAAAGAAAACAGGTACGGTGTGAAAATGAAAAAAAAAAAAGATTCGATGGGAAAAGGAAAAAATGTACGATGCGAAAGGAAAAAAATGGTAGGCTAGGGAATGGAAAAAAGCACGCTGGTTAAAGGAAAAAGGTACGCAGGGTAAAGGAAAAGGTTACGCTGGCAAAATGAAAAAAAAAGGTGCGATGGGAAAAGGAAAAAACAGGTACGATGGGAAAAGGAAAAAATGGTACGCTGGGGATAGGGAAAAAGTACGCTGGGTAAAGGAAAAAGGTACTCAGGCTAAAGGAAAAAGTTACGCTGGGAAAATGAAAAAAAAGGTACGATGGGAAAATGAAAAAATGGTACGATGGGAAAAGGAAAAAAGTACGCTGGAGAAAGGAAAAACTTACGCTGGGAAAACGAAAAAAAAAAGGTGCGATGGGAAAAGGAAAAAAGGTACGATGGGAAAAGGAAAAATGGTACGCTGGGGAGAGAAAAAGGTACGCAGGATAAAGGAAAAAGTTACGCAGGAAAATAAAAAAAAAGGTACGATGGGAAAATGAAAAAATGGTACGATGGCGAAAGGAAAAAAGCACAGTGGGTAAAGGAAAAGGCTACGATGGGAAAAGGAAAAAATGGTACCATCGGAAAAAGAAAAATGTAAGCTGGTTAAATGAAAAGAGTACGATGGAGAAAGGAAAAATTTTACGCTTGGTAAAGGAAAAAGAACGCAAGGTAAAGGAAAAGGGTACGGTGGGAAAAGGAAAAAATGATACGCTGGGGAAAGGAAAAATGTACGCTGGGTAAAGGAAAAGGGTACATGGGTAGAGGAAAAAGGTACGCTGCGAAAATGAAAAAAAAAGTGCGATGGGAAAAAGAAAAAATGACACGCTGGGGAAAGGAAAAATGACAAGCTGGGTAAAGGAAATGGGTATGATGGGAAACGGAAATGGGTATGATGGGAAAAGGAAAAATGGTACGATGGGAAAATGCAAAATAATGGTACGATGGGAAAAAGAAAAAATGGTACGCTGGGTAAGAGGAAAAATGGTACGATGGGAAAAGGAAAAATGTACGCTGGGTAAAGGAAAAAGGTTCGCTGGGCAAAGGAAAAAGGTACGCTGGATAAAGAAAAAATGGTACAGTTGGAAAAGGAAAAAATGGAACGCTGGGTAAAGGAAAAATTTACCCTGAGTAAAGGAAGACACTACGCTGGGTAAAAGAAAAAATAAATGCGATCGGACAGGGAAAAAAAGTTACGACAGGAAAAGTAAAAAATGGTACGATGGGAAAAAGAAAAAAGTATGCTGGGTAAAGGAAAAAGGTACGCTGGGTAAAGGAAAAAAGTACGCGGGTAAAGGAAAAAATGGAACGATGGGAAAAGGAAAAAATGGTACACTGGGTAAAGGGAAAAGGTACGCTGGCAAAAGGAAAAATGGTACGATGGGAAAAGGCAAAATGGACGCTGGGTAAAGGAAAAGGGTACGATGGGAAAAAGGAAAAAAATGGTAAGATGGGAAAAAGAAAAAAGTACACTGGGTAAAGGAAAAGTTACGCTTGGTAAAGGAAAAATGGTACGATGGGAAAAGTAAATAAGTACGTTGGGAAAATGATACGCTCGGTAAACGAAAAAGTTACGGTGTGAAAATGAAAAAAAAAGGTGCGATGGGAAAAGGAAAATGTACGATGGGAAAAGTAAAAAATGGTACGCTGGGGAAAGGAAAAATTACGCTGGGTAAAGGAAAAAGGTACGCCGGATAAAGGAAAATGTTACGCTGGGAAAATGAAAAAAATGGTAAGAGGGGAAAGAAAAAAATGATTCGCTGGCTAAAGGAAAAAAGCACGCTGGGCAAAGGAAAAGGCTACGATGGGAAAAGGAAAAAATGGTACGATGGAAAAAGGGGAAAAAATTTACGCTTGGTAAAGGAAAAAGTACGCTGGGTAAAGGAAAAGGGTACGGTTGGAAAAGGAAAATGTTACGATGGGAAAAGGAAAAAATGTGACTATTGGAAAAGAAAAAAGGTGCGATTGGACTAGGAAAAAAGGGACGATGGGAAAAGGAAAAAATGTACGCTGGGTAAAAGAAAAGGGTACGCTCGGTAGAGGAAAAAAGTACGCTGGGAAAATGAAAAAAAAAATGTGCGATGGGAAAAGGAAAAATTAACTCGCTGGGGAAAGAAAAATGGTACGACGGGTAAAGGAAAAAGTTACGCTGGGAAAATGAAAATAAAAGTTACTATGGGAAGTTGAAGGTGCGATTGGACAAGGAAAATGTTACGATGCGTAAAGAAAAAAATGGTACGCTGGGGAAAGGAAAAAGATATCCTTGGTAAAGGAAATAGCTACACTGGGTAAAGGAAAAAAATAGGGAAAAGTAAAAAATGGTACGATAGGAAAAGGAAAAATGTATGCTGGATGAAGGAAAAAGGTACGCTCGGTAAAGGAAATAGGTACGCTGGATAAAGAAAAAAATAGTACGATGGGAAAAGGAAAAATGGTAAGCTGTGTATAGGAAAAAGGTACTCTTGGTAAAGGAAAAAGGTACGCTGGGTAAAGGAAAAAGTTACGCTGGGAAAATGAAAATAAAAGTTACTATGGGAAGTTGAAAAAATTGTACGATGGGAAAAGGAAAAAAGGGTTCGCTGGCGAAAGGAAAAATGTACGCTGGTTAAAGGAAAAGGCTACGATGGGAAAAAGACAAAATGGTACGATGGGAAAAGGAAAAAAGTACGCTGGGTAAAGGAAAAATGTACGCGGGGTAAAGGAAAAAGGTACGCTGGGAAAATGCAAAATAATGGTGCGATGGGAAAAGGAAAAAAATGGTACGCTGGGTAAAGGAAAAAAGTACGTTGCGTAAAAGAAAAGGGTACGGTGGGAAAAGGAAAAATGTGCGCTGGGTAAAGAAAAAAATGGTACGGTTGGAAAAGGAAAAAAATGGTACGCTGGGTAATGGAAAAAGGTACGCTGGGTAAAGGAAAAAAAGGTGCGATTGGACAAGGAAAATGTTACGATGCGTAAAGGAAAAAATGGTACGCTGGGGAAAGGAAAAAGATATCCTTGGTAAAGGAAAAAGCTACACTGGGTAAAGGAAAAAAATAGGGAAAAGTAAAAAATGGTACGATGGAAAAGGAAAAATGTATGCTGGATGAAGGAAAAAGGTACGATCGGTAAAGGAAATAGGTACGCTGGATAAAGAAAAAAATAGTACGATGGTAAAGGAAAAAATGGTACGCTGTGTATAGGAAAAAGGTACTCTTGGTAAAGGAAAAAGGTACGCTGGCAAAAGGAAAAATGGTACGATGGGAAAAGGAAAAACGTACGCTGTGTAAAGGAAATGGGTACGATGGGAAACATGAAAAAATGGTACGATGGGAAAAAGAAAAAAGTTCGCTGGGTAACGGAAAATGGAACGCTCGGTAAAGGAAAAAGGTACGGTGTGAAAATGAAAATAAAAGGTGCGATGGGAAAAGGAAAAAATGTACGATGGGAAAAGGAAAAATGTACGCTGAGTAAAGGAAAACGGTTCGCTGGGTAAAGGAAAAAGTTACGCTGGGTAAAGGAAAAAAAGGTGCGATCGGACAAGGAAAAATGGTACACTGGGTAAAGGAAAAAGGTACCCTTAGTAAAGGAAAAAGCTACGCTGGGTAAAGGAAAACAAAAGGTGCGATCGGACAGAAAAAAATTAAAGATGGTGCAAATCCGTCGAAAATTCCGAAACCGTCGAAAAATTATATATATGATTTCCTCTCAGTATCTATGATACCTAGCGTAACACATACCATGGATAAGTACAAACTTATTAAATGAAAGAACTACTTATTGTCAATGATTTAATTCAAGAAATTTATAATATTCTTTATTTGTGATCTTAATCAATTTTAAGAGCAAAAAAAGGCAATATTTACGATAAAATATTCCGGATTTTGATTATTAATACATAAGAATTAATTAATGCACTTTTTTCTAAGTTGCAAATATACATCCTATACTATTTATTTAGGAATTTGTCAAAATATAAGAATTGTATTAAGATGCTTCCAAAGTCAATCGAGATTTTGTAGTAATCGATGGCTGGTACAAAAATATTAGAGTGAATTTCTTTCTACTTCAGATCTCTGACGGCAGAGAAAGAATTGTCTGAGAGGATTGGCAGATGCAGTTAAAACCATAGAGCATATATCCAACAACTTCGTTAGCGGAAGATTCAACCTGTCGAAAGTTGTCATTTCGCTTCATTCGAGTCTTGTTCTGGTCTCAAGCACCCACTGTCTTTTCCTCGTTGTGTCTGGAGTTTATTTCAGTTCATTTCCTCTCGCCGATTATCTTCTTTACGTAACAAAATTATTCCCCTTCTAAATGTTGCATTCTGCATTTCTTAAGATGCTAAATTCTTCTGCATATCGATTTTTCTCCGGAATACTTGAATCATAACTTGCGATTTCCACACCTGCTTTCGGTTGCGAAATTTTACATATAAAATTTAAACTATTTAAATTAGATTTATTCAAATATTCTCGAGGGTCAGTTTTAAAATTACCATCGAAAGAGATTATTTTATAACTGTCACATAACTGTAATTTGTAACCCTCATATGTATTATTCTAATTAAAAAAATAGAATTAAAAACATATCATGACAACGACTATGGACGGTGTACTCTCTGTCTCAGCTTCTCATGAATTAATCAAAATAATAATTAAATTAATAAAAACCAAACTATATCAAAGCAAAAATATGATGAAGAAAAAAGTAACTGATACTTTTGAAAAAAATTTCACATGTGAAATCATGATATAAGTGAATTCCTTAAGCCGACTGAAGAGAAATATAAATATATATATGACAGTGTGGTAGCAATTATACACTTGTATCTATGCAAATGACTTAGTTTCTAGCTTTCAAATAACTAATATTAGTAAAAACCAGAGTTTATACTCAAAAGCAAAAAAGAAACTATTCTGGGACTTTCGATCCTGTCGACCATCACAGCTAAAGTGAGAACCGAATTTGAAGATATTGCCATGAAGAAATAAGGAAAAGAGAACCTGCCAAATGCAACTATGTGAAGACGAAAGAAAGCTATTGAATTGAAAAAAAAATTACCCATACTTTATATAAGGAGTTGTGAAAAATGTGGAACGTGAAAGATAAGGCCGTGCCGATAATACATGGAACACATGGAACTGTGTTTAAAACACAAAAAAATAACAAGGTTAGTTGAATTATTAGGTTGGTGCAAAAATAATGTCGTTTTATCACATAGTAACATATGTGAGAAAACGACATTACTTTTGCACCAACCTAATAAAAATCATGGAAATGTTTTGAGTCAATGAGTGGGAACAAAGACTAAAATGGGAAAATGGTAGAGACTTGAATTTCTGAAGGTACCCACCTATCTCTCTCTCTCTCTCTTTCTATATATATATATATATATATATATATATATATATGTGTGTGTGCGTGTGTGTGTGCGTGTAAAAGGCAGGATGTGTGTGTGTGCGTAACGAATTCACGGCCGCAATTTTCGACGGATTTGCACCAAAATTTACATGCACATGCTCCAAGTTAGCGGGAAGGCCAAGACCCACTTTGCATTTCCCAACTCCCATCAATAGTTGAAATAATCGATTTTTTCATGCTTCTACGGCAGTTTTCATGTAGTTTGCGGCCATTTTGTACTGGCCAGAGTGAGAGACTATAGCTGGCTGCCACGAATAGGTAGATCAAGATGTTTATATTTGGATCAAGTATTTACTTTGAGGTTTGTGTAAAATATTTATTATGCATAGAAAATAATAATACTTATAAATATTTGATAGTTTCTTTTCACGTGTGGTCTAGCTCCATTTGACTGTTTCACACGATGTTACTTTGAAGAGATTTGTAAAAATGCCAACAGAATCTTGTCTATCACACTTACAACACCCAGTTCTTGATAATGACTGAAAATGTCGAAATTTCTTGAACAATACAGAACAAACATTCACGATTTTTATCTAGATTTAAAACATCCTAATGATATACTGGAAATATACAATAAGAATATTATACAGACCTTGTCAGTTGAATTCGACTGAAACTTTTTGGATTGGGTTCTGTTTCTGATATATATATATATATATATATATATATATATATATATATATATATATGTGTGTGTGTGTGTGTGTGTACACACAAACATATATATCTGTATACACATATATATATGCACATATATATATATATATGAAAGTGCATGTATGTATATATATATATATATATATATATATATATATATATATATATATGCATGCGTAATATATTATATAAATTATTTATATATTATACGCGCGGCACTTATTGAAAAGCGCTCAATATCAGAGATAGAGGTAACATATTTAGTTGGATTGAGATGAGTTTGTGACTCTGGGTTTCATGCTTTTGCGATAGTCAGACAAACTGATTAATTTTTTAAAATTTTGGATTTATGTAGGGTTGCGTATATTGGTATTTTTATAGAAGTGGGAGGGAAAAAATGTCGTCGTGACGCCACTCATACTTACGAAAACTTACATACACGCCCGTAAACCCATTGACATACGCAGACACACACACACACACGAGCGCTCGCCCACCAGAGCTCACACAAACATAAACATATGTGAATAGTATGAGACTTGACATATATATGTATATGCGTGCTCTTATGTACATACGTACTCATTTGATTGCTGAATTCAATGATGGATTTTGTAGCAAATAATTTTCCTGAATGTAGCGATGTTAACGCGCAAACCGTTTTTCTGTTTTTCCGCTGAATAATATTTCCTCGCACCCATATATATATATATATATATATATATATATATATATATATATATATATATATATATATATATTGATAATAATAATAATAAAGAAGGAAACTTTAATTCCTCATTTCGATTATAATTTATTTCGTGAACACAAAAATTTCCATAGTAAAACTTTTATTGAGGAGATTTCGATCTGAAAAGATGAACATTTCGGTGTTCACAAAATAAATTATAATCGAAATGAATTATTAGTTTTCTTCTTTGTTATTATAATTATGATAATGCTCTGTAGTCTACATTGTGCTCTCCCTGGATTTATATTCTCTTTTTAATCATCCCTACCTGTCACACAGTGGTAACACTTATATATATATATATATATATATATATATATATATATATATATAT
>OZ010594.1:79865426-79980426 GCA_963932145.1 Acanthosepion lycidas | reverse complement strand
TAATGGAAACCTTAAAACATGCCATTTAAGAAACAATGATGGGATTTTCATTTTTGAAAAATTACGTCCTGTAGATGGCGTCCTCCTGTACGAATGCATTCTTAAAATCTGCTGTTGAGATTCCTCATTGACTGCTGCAACATCTCAACTGGGATACGGTGAATTACATCTTGAATTCTAAATGGGGAAATGTTTACTTGCTCAAGGTCACTGTCTCGCAGTGTTGCCACTTGCTCATGTCTGGCAATACGCACTTAAAAAATTCCCGTTTTTTTGAATCACCCTGTATATATACATACACATCAACACATATACATGCATACACAAAGACACATATACATGCATGCACAAACACACATATACATGCATACACAAACACACATATGCATGCATATACAAACACACATATACATGCATACACAAACACACATATACATGCATGCACAAACACACATATACATGCATACACAAACACACATATACATGCATGCACAAACACACATATACATGCATGGACAAACACACATATACATGCATACACAAACACACATATACATGCATACACAAACACACATATACATGCATGCACAAACACACATATACATGCATGCACAAACACACATATACATGCATACACAAACACACATATACATGCATGCACAAACACACATATACATGCATACGCAAATACACATATACATGCATGCACAAACAAACATATACATGCATGCACAAACACACATATACATGCATACACAAACACACATATACATGCATGCACAAGCACACATATACATGCATACACAAACACACATATATATTTACATATCATAACTGGGGTATTATTTCGTATTTTAATTTGGTTTGGTGATAATTATTAATTGTCGGAGGCTAGATTTATAATTACATTTAATTATTATTAATTATTGTTAGAATTTATTTGCATATGTCTGTGTCCATACACCGATGCCTACGCACACGTGCACATTCATTCGCGCATGCATATAGGTATACGCATGCGTACTGATGTCTGTAATTTGTTAATAAATTAGTGCTTAAATGGTGAAGTTATCTATTTTGAAAAATATTTTTTACACACTCACGCACGCTGCATCTTTGCACGTATATGTAATTGTTATTTAGTGTATATTTAATTAAAATAATATATATATATATATATATATATATATATATATATATATATATATATATATATATAATTATAATAAGTGTATGCATATCATATGTTATCCTATATCGTTTATTTAATGTTGCAATTTTATCATTGTTTATACTTAATGATTAGTAATTTATTTGTTTTTGCCTTGGTGTTATATATTTAGGTATTAATTATGGGGGTTAGGTTGACATTATTTGGTGTTTGTTAATGCGTGTGTATGTATCTATGTATAGGTGTGTATGTTTAATATTTGTTCCGTTTAATATTTTAAGTTTATAATATATTACATTTGTTTGTTTTATATATTTATTTATTTAAAGTTTATATAATTTTTTCATTTATTTATTTATGATTTATATTATATTTATTTTATTTATATTTATTTCCTTATTTTTAATTTGTGCTTAGATGGCGAAGTAAATATTTATTTATATACCTGCATTTACCCATTATTTCAATTTTCTTGTTTAGGAGTTTATTTTGTTTTTTAAATTAATTATTGTTAATTTTTCCTTTAAAATAATTTAAATTTTTTACTGTTAATACTGTATGGGGTTGCCTTTTATAATTTCCTATTTGATTTTGGTAGGGATATTGTTTTCTTTTTGGCTCCATATGTATTTGATAGGATTGTATTGTTTGTATGGCATGTTGCGGTTATAAAATCATTCTTTAAAAGATTTTTTTAGCAGTCCCGATGTAAATTTTTTCGTCTGTGTTAATGTTATTATTTACGCTATGTTTGTATATTATGTTATTGCTTAAATATTTATTGTTAAGTGGGCAATTTTCTTTATTAGATTTAATGGTGTTATTTTACTGCATGTTATAGCTATTATTTTTTTTAGTATTTTTTAGTGTGTCTAGTTATTATTTTTCTCATGTTATTCATGCAGTTGCAGCTACATTTTATTGTATTTTTGTTAATAATTTGCTGTTTTTATGGACGTGTTTGTCAATTATTTTGAAGAATGTTTTCTTTATTTTTGTTTTTATTGTATTGTTGTATAGGGTGCTATTTGAACCAAATGATATTTATATTATTTTTTTTGTATTTGCATGACTTGTTTTCGTTTTTGTATTCTAGTTTGTATAGCCGCTGTTTCTTAGGGCCGATTAAGGTTTTTTTTTCATTGAATATTTTAGGCTCCTAGAATTTAAAATTCATTTATTTTTATATATGGGTATTTTTTTAAAATACTTCAGGAGGTGGTTAGACAATTTTTAATGTATATTAGATTGTTGCTTGGTTTTCTGTATGATTTGTAGGTTCAATTGTTTAGGTTGAATGCTTTATCTAAGAAATTTACTAAGTAAAGAAAACTGCTTGGCGTCATTCCACAATATGAGAGAAACGTTCTTTAGACTGTTCTGTTATTGAGCGGTTTAAAGAATACCAGTTCCAATAGAAGTTTATCCTATAAAATTGTACACAGATTAGAACCCTTCATAAGAGCACACTTTATTAAGTCTCTCTCCAGGCTAGTAGAGGTAATTTATACTTTGTAAAAAATGGAATCAGGACGTCTATTCACATATGGGTATCCACAAAATAACATTTGGAATAATAGAAAATAATTTTGACTATATCAGAGCACATTTCACATAACCTTCAAGAATCATCTTTACTTCATTATCATATTCTAAATCAATAATGGTCGCTTGTAAAGCAATTTGTTGTTCAGTTTTTCACATTTTTTTAGCCAATGAGAATTTCTCAGTTCAGTCATATCACTCAAATGAACCCAATTGATCCTCTAATTATCTTCTATAGATAACTGTACAATAATTTAAGTAAATGTGTGCCGTTGATGCTGTGCACTCAAAATGGATATCATTTACTGGAAAATCGGATAAAGGGTTGACTTCAGGTAACAGAGATATGATTTTACAGAAGGATATTGAGAATACCTTAGATGGGATGCACAAGGATGTTTCGAGAAAAATGAAAACAAAAAGGGCAATTTTACAATGTGAGTAAATTACCTAACAGGAAGTGCGAATTAGAACACGTGGATAAACATTGCTTGGAGCTATGAAGAATAAGTTGTATAGTAAAATACAGTGCTGTTCGATAAAAGTGACTCACCTAATTTTTTTTACTAAAAATATTTTTTGTCTATTGTTTTTTTGGGTTAAAATAATTTATAATCTTACTAATATACAGACCCCTTCCCGACCACCTAGGAAAAAAAGTTTATTCACATTAAGGTATTCTATTGATAATTATAAATTTGGATATAAATGAAATTCAGGCAAAAACTCTGTGCAAAAAAAGTGATACAGATGTCGCATTAAACTGGTAAATTTGAAGAGCTTTTAACAAAATATTGAAAACTATTTTACAATACACTCAGAACAATATTCTAAAGAATTCTAGAACAGCTTAAATTAAATCCAGAATATTCCAGAAAGTCTCATACAGTATAAAAACAACTTGAAATAGCCACTCAAGTTAGTAACCAGATGAAAGGGTAAAAACACGCATCAGAACCACTTAAGGCATCTATTATTGCCCTCTCAAAAGCAGGCAAGTCTATGAGAGAAATTACAGAAATTGCTATAACCTCGCAATCAACTGTCTCTTGAGTGCTTAGGGCACATAATGATGACACTCCTGCTCCAAGGAAGGAAACAAGAGGACGAAAGAAAAAGATTGATGATAGAACTGGCAGGTTAATCAAGAGAAAAGTTGCGAATAATAGAACTATAAGTAGCCAAGAAATTGCAGCCAGTCTAAGCGAAGAGCAAGGTGTTAGTCTTGCCTCTTCAACAGTCAATCAGAACAAGGTTATAAATCTTGTTAAAACAAGGCTACAAATCTTGTACACGAAGGTCTAAGCCGCTAATAAGCAAAGCCAACAAAGCCAAGAGACTTGAATGGGCTCAATATTACAAAACATTTCACCGTAGAAGACTGGAAGAATGTTCTCTTCTCCGATGAAACGAAAGTTGAGCTAAATTCAATGGATAAGGTGAGTCACATTTATCGAACAGCACTGTAATTGTCGACGCCGTGAAAAGACAATGGCACAAAAAGACTTTTCAGAATTTCGGATTTCCAAATGCTTTACTTCACAACTGTTTTTTTTTCCAATATTTCAAGCACCCCCGCCGGGAGTCTTTGACTGCTGATTGAAAGGGTCATCATCCTTATCTATTTTTAGCTGCAGTTGTTCTGAGATGTTTGACATTTTAGGAAACAAGGTGAGACTGGGAAAAAAAGGTTGATTCCATAAATGACTTGTCAACTGATAAAACTAAGAAAAAAGATGCTGCTAGTATACTGCGCATGCTTAAAAGATGATAATTTATTTTGATACAGACAGTCAGTTATGTGCGATGCGTGATACACGCTTAGGTGATCATTCATCTTTTCGATACATGACTGACCAGGTAGATTTTTCCTGCAGTAGGTTGCCATTTCTTTCTGCGGTAGACCAGTTGCCACCCAGGGCTAAAACACCCGATCTATCCTATTATTTACCCATAGCTGGGGGGAGAGGATTCATATCTTTCCTAGGGGTATTAGAACGTAAGTGAATGTAATGGATTCGATTAGAATTCGAAATCGGCTCTCCGATTCCTCAATCCGAGCCACTATCCATTACTCCACTCCATTCCAATTAAGAATATATAATGATAATGGTGGCATTTTACGTTTCCTTATCTTTTTTGGCCTAGTGCTAAAAATGACAACCAGTCAGTCAGTTATGTGCCGTACGTGATACACGATAAGGCGATCATGCGTCTTTTCGATACATGATTGCTGAGGCAGATTTTTCCTGCTGTAGGTTGCCATTTCTTTCTTCGGTAGACCATTTCCAATCCAAGACTATAGAACCCGGTTTGTCCAGGTATTTACCCATAGTTGGAGGAAGAACAGGAAGATTTATACTTTTCCCAGGGGTATTAGAACGTAAGTGAATGTAATGGATTCCCCAATCCGAGCCGCTATCCATTACTACATCGTACGAGGTAAAAAAAATAGACGCACCCATAGAAAGTTGATTTTTGTATTTTTGCCAAGAAAAGTTAGTAATAGAATTCGTCTATTAATACAGTGTATTAAGACAGATGTGTATATATACATTATACAAGTAAAATGTGATTTAGTGTTTTGTTGGGTAACGTTTTGCTTTAATAACCGCCTTGATTCTGTGTGGCATGCTATAGACTAAATTCTTTAGTAATGAGAAAGGAGGGCCTGGAGAATCTGATACTCACAGTTCTAATAAAAGGAAAAAAGAGACAAGGGAAAGCAACATATGATATACCTGGCAGGCTTAAGCAAGTATATGTCAGAACGTGGTCTGGGAGAAGTCGCAGTCGCAGATGGGCGAAACCTATTCAGCGCTATGAGGGGTGGAGGAAGTGGACAGCCACGATCGCCTACGTCCTGAAAAGTTACGACACATAAAAAGAAATACTGGTAATTGTAGAAACCTCTTATAAATAAAATTTTAAGATAATTTAAAACTTTTAATATTGGTATATGAGCTGCTTTAGGAGAATAAAATACATTTTTGAAAAATATATTTGACAATATATATATTTGACAATATATATATTTGACAATATATATATTTGACAATATAATCCCATCATTAGTTTTTATATTGAAGTGATACATTTCAGAAACAAAGATTTTTCTCAAAGAAGTTTTCAATTTAACAACGCCAAACATTATAAAACATTATAAAACATTATACAACAGAAAAATACCCACCGAACTGTGGCACACAGTGTAACTTTTATTTACTACAAAAAAATCTAAAAAAAGTATTTTACAAAGTTTCTATATTCTTGAAAATACAAAGTTGTATTATTAAATATTTTTCCGAAGGAAAATTTCTCATGTAACATAGACTGTTATATACAGAAGTGACATTTTGATATCTTTATAGATCCTACTTTCAAGGTCTATTATATTATCAAATGTGTGGTATACACACATTTTGAACAATTATATCCTGGAACATACAGTGGCCTAAGAAACGCTTTTAGCCAGGAGAAGTAAACTACATCAAGTTTCAAAGTTTAATTACGTAATCCCTACTCAACATAAGTAAACAGTATTTGGAATTGGTATAGAGTAGGTCCTCCATTTGCTATTTTCAATACTTGTATTCGATTTTTCATGGATTTGATCAAGTTATCAACAGTTGTTTGATCTATATTTTGCCACTGCTTTCGCAATGTTTCTTTATGGGTTGCCATTGACGTGATTTTGGTTACACACTCTCAAAGTTTTCGGTTAAGGTGTTCCCAAACGTGCCCTATTGGATTCATGTCAGGAATTTTGGCTATCTATTGCAGTGACTTGATTCCTTGCGATTACTTCCAGGCCTTTGCTACTTTACTCATATGATATAGCGATCCATCTTCTTGAAGACATTCTTGCCAATCTGATTGGTTTCAAATAGTGGGAGTAGTCCTTTCTCTAATATTTGGCAGTATTTTGGACCATTAAACCACTCATCAACATGAATGAGCTGAGATTTCCTTCCAAACAAGACAGCAATTCACACCATTACTTCAATCCCTTCATGTTTCACGGTTGCCTACAGACATTCGTTGTTCCAAGTCTCATTCTGATTTCTCCAAACATAAACATATATCGAATTCAAATATTGGCAGAATTTACTTTCCATGCTGTTGAGATCTTTGAAACTCTGACGACAGTTTCTGATTATTTCCATCTTCATTGCCGTTTTTCTTCATCCAGACTCGATGTTTGGTCTTCCTGAACGTTGTTCCACACGACAATGGTCCTCTTCATTAAATTTCTTGACAATATTATTAACCATTTGATGATTAACCTGTAAAAACGTAACAATTTCTCTATTTGACTTACCACATTGATGCCATCCTATTATTTGCCCTCGTTAAAATTCACCAATTTCCTTACTTCCGCGAAATTTCATTGCAAGATATAAGTCAGCTGTCGTTCATAGTTTAGAGTAGCTTGATACTAACACGCTGTTGTCTGAAAAAAAAGGTACGTTATTACACAAGCCAAAATTGCTGTAGTCAAGAGTGGCTAAAAACTTATCATCGCCCACTGTATTTGTATTCTTTAACATCTACAATAAACACAAGTAATTTAGTTTTTTCAATATAAACTTTTCTAATAACAATTTTTACTGTTATAAAATATGCATCACCAAAACCTTGTCTCGACTTTACAAATTACTTTTCTAAATAGTCTGTGATAAATTCACTAAGTATAGTAAAATAGATTCGATTGCTCAGCAAATAATCTACAGTCATCAATTAAACAATTGCATATATGTTCAATAGCTAAAATAGTTTCCCTTGTAAATTATTAACTTTTTTTACTTGCTTTTATTCCAATAGTTTTGCCATTTTTACCAAAATTAAAATAAATATATGTTCATCTAAGTCTGATATCATTTTTCCAATGGATCATTTTTCTTATATCACCATGCATTTCTTTGACACTAAGAATTTTCCAAAATGGTGAAACGTTTTCAAGAAAATGAAATGTCTCATCAGTGTCAACTCCATTTAATGGGTGACTTTTAAGTGCAGCTATAGTTTGATTGCAAAACAATTTAAACAATGAGATTTTGTGTCTCTGAACAGGTTTTTGGTAAACTGATAAATGTTCTGAGAGCTTAACAAATTAACAAAGAACTTTTACAATTTTTTCCATTTTTCTGTCAGTTTTTTGCCTTCAGAGTAAGGCATTAATTCGAAAAAGAAAAAAACAAACTTCAGTAATCAAATTATTTAAAAATATTTTAAATAATTTGATTATTGAAGTTTTTTTTTTCGAATTAATGCCTTACTTCAATAATCAAATTATTTAAAATATTTTTAAATAAATGGTCATAATCAAAAAGCCATTTTTGGTTATCCAAGACTTATTTGAAAGGGTGTCAAATCTTTTGAAGGAAGATTGATTTATCCTGTTATTATCACATATAATTGCAATTACTTGACCGTTTAATTGGTTGATTGCAATAACAATATTTCATATATTGAAACATTACCATATAAGAAAAAAATTACATCTAATATGGCAAACTGCGATTATTTTAAACAAAAGGTTTAGTTCACTATTTAAACATTTTATCATGATGCCGAATATTCGCTTTACTAATCCCTCAGAATTTTCATTAAAACAATTTCCTCCGTAGAGGAACGGTGACGTAAACTTCATCAAATAAAAGAATCCACTTTTTCTGATTTTCAGAGCTTTTTATCGAATACATCACTAAGAACATTATAGTCTTCTACTTTTTAAACTTTTCAAGACAAAGCTGATAATGTTGTCACACTTGGTAAAATATAATCATCACAAAATTTGTTATATAATAGACGAGATGTAACGAAATATTCAAATGATTTGATAAGAATATCAAATCAAAGTTTTTTCCCAATGGTTTGTTGTGACATAACAGTGATATGTTCTTTAAAATAATTCATTACCGATTTTTAAATTACTAATGGTAATGAATTGTTTTATTGATTTGTGGCCAGTGTTCAAACATTAATATTCACATTTTGAAAGAGAAATATATATATATATATATATATATATATATATATATATATATATATATATATATATATATATATATATATATATACACTTTCATGGTAAAATTTAAACCAAGTTTTCAAAAATTTTAATTAAAAAAAGAATACTTTTGTCAAAAAAATCAAAATCTAATCAACAATTGATTATTTGACTTTGAGCATGCAACATTGGAGACACAAATTTTCAACAGTAATAATTTTGTCTTTTTCTAGAAAAAGTCTCTATGCGAAGTCATCATTTCGCACAGAAGCAAAACATTTATTTGTAGTTGTTTTTTTATTGAGGATGACGTAATGTACTTGATGGTAAATTATTAAATACCAATTATATATTTTAGGTTATATTTTTCCTCTAACATTTCTTTAGTTGCCAGATGGGAAATGCCTTTTTACAAACATCAGTGTTTAGTTTGTTGGAGAATTATTTTAAGATATTGCCTTTCGGCACTATTTTCGCTCATTCTCCTCTTGGCGAAGACAAAATACATAAAATTTATTTTGTTTGTTATAGTTACCATGGCAACCTGTTACAAAACACTTTTTCACCATTTTCAGAAAGATCTTGAGATAGTGAAATTAAACCATATTAACTAAAGTATTACACTGTAAAAATTTCTGGCTGATTCTAAAACTTACATGAATGATTTGGACTGAGGAATTTATGATTTCGAAACAAGAATTGAAAGGTTTCAGTGGAGCTGTGTGATAAGGCAGTGTAATATGAAATAACCATTTTTTCAAATTATTTTTTTCAGATTTCTACAGATTAAGCAGGTCAGACCGCTAATATAAAAGATTTAAAAAGTTATAGGTGTTAATAGTGGGGGGGCGCAGTTTGCTATGCAAACATAATTTGTTTTAGTTCTACTTGGGAAGCCAAAACAAAATATGGTCATACTACATGATTTTTTAAATTTAATAAAAAAAAAAAAGTGAAAACCTTATTAGAGTACCTAGAATACCTTTTATCACTATCAATTAATTTCTCTATCTGATGGATTTTCTCATCAAATTTGATATATTAGGGAAATATATCAGAATAATAAAGAACATATACTATAACAGCAAACAGCATGCATGCGCATAGGGAACGATTTCCACGAATATACAAAAATAGAAAGGGGCGTAAGTCAAGGATACGTCTTCTTACCCGACCTGTTCAACCTAGACAGCGAGGAAATTCTGAGAGAATTGGAAACCCTACCAGGATTTATCACTGGCGACCACAATCTTAACAATATAAAATTCGCAGATGAGACATTAATGATAGCAGACACGGAAATGGAATTACAAAATCTCCTACAGAAGTTAGCGACGGAGAGTGAGAAGAAGGGACGAAGCATAAACAAGAAGAAGACAATGTATACTCAACAATTAAAAGGATGAGTCCGAAATTCGAGTTCTAGGTCGGTAAAACTAGAATCAAACAGACGCGGAGGTTTAAATATCTGGGAAGCGTTTTGACAGAGGACGGTAAGTGCAACTCTGAGATCCGTAAACGTACTGTGATGGCCAAGGCCGTATTCCAAAAGCTGGGCAGAGTATTGCGAGACAGGAGGATCTCTTTGGTAACAAAGAAAATAATAATAATCTGTTACGTGCCATCTGTCCTCCTTTATGGCAGCGAATGTTGGACGATTTCCTCAATGATTAAGAAGAGACTCGAGATTATGGAGATGTGGTTCTACAGAAGGATGCTAAGGATATCATGAACACGATGAGGTCTTAGAGAGGATTCAAACAAAGCTTATACTTAACACCAGGAATAGACAGCTGAAGTTCCTGGGACATATCACGAGGAAGGATGGCCTGGAGAATCTGATACTCACGGGTCGAATAGAGGGAAAAAAAGACAACGGAAAACAACGAGTTTCATAGCTGGCGGACTTAAGCAAGATGATAGAACGTGGCCTGTGGGAGGAAGCAGAGGTAAAGATCTTGTTGGGAGCTCCAAGGGATAGAGGAACGTGGAGAGCCATGATTGCTTACGTCCTGAAAGGACATGGCACATAAAAAGAAAAAAAAATAAATTAAAATATTTCAAAAGAATTCATATGCTATGAGAATATTTTATTTTTGTTTGTCTCGGCGGATCAATTTTCTATATTGAATTTACATAGTAAATTTTTAAACGTTTTAAAAACCAAATTAAATATATATTTTATATTCGTTGTCTGGCTTGCTTTGTCTGTCAGTCTGTCTATCTATCTATCCAAAAAGAAACTGAAAGAAATGTTAATTTTTGGTTGCAATGCCTATCGAACAAATCCACCATGTGGGGATTTGTCATCTTTTAGAGAAACTAATGTGTCGACTGGGAAATGGCAGAACGTAGAAATTTAGGATTTAGATTTGCAAATTTTAGTATTCAGAAAATGAAATTTGAGATGGAAAGTAAGAAGGAATTTAAAATCCATCTTTACTTAATGCATCATTAAAGGCATCACCATTACATGTTTTCTCCTTGTTCGTAAAAGAATCTAAATCTTTAAGATATATTTTAAAGAACAATGGTAAAACATGAAGTAAAATACGGACGTATTTAAATAAAAATGGTTGGGTACCTTGCTATGTCTATCTTTATTTGTAATGCTGAGGTGCGTAACAAGACGTTTTAAAGGGGGCGGCCTTACTCGTCCGGGGTCAGATCGGAGTTGCTGTTTGAGCCGATATGTTGCAAAACCCGAAATCAGCGATGAGGGAAGGGTATCACTGAAGACCGCCCTTAATACTAAATCTAAATCTAAAATGTATTATGCAACGAATTAAGAAGTAGTTTTTTGGCGTTAGTACAAGTAGGTGATAGACTTGTGTTGGGTATGTGTGTAAGGTTTAGCTTTAACTAAAATAAAATTAGTAATGTTATGGGATTAGCAATTAACAATGTATGAAACACTTGGATTAAACTATGTTAGGAAGAGACCAGTTTCTCTGGTTTCTTAAATCGGTAAGATTTAAGAAACCAGAGAAACCGGATCAAGTAAAAAAGATACCAGTATAGTGATTTTCCAAACGTAGATTAGGTGTGGCACAATGCCAAAATTATAGGGCACCCACTGAGGATCGAACTCACTACTCAGTCTTAATTGTTCTAGCGAGACAAGCGCTTGCTAACCATTGCACCGCATCAAGGTGCTCCCCTAAAAATGACACGAGTATATAGGAGGGGAGTGCAAAAAGCCTTTTTTTTGAGCTGACGCTGACGGACGTATTTCAATAAGAAGGTCGAACTCGTAGCTATGTTGGAATATTGTTTTTGCGATGTCGAGCTGCGTAGCACAACGCTTTCAAGGAGGCAGCTGTCCTGGGTATGACGATAAACTACATCAGCGTCCTGGGTAAGAAGATAAACTATGTTCAACAACAAGGCCTCAGATCAGGAGGTTTTGAGGAGCGTGGAATCACCTCTTAATTGCTGATGTTCCCTTGTCCACCCTGACACGGGGTTGTAGAACCTGTTAGGTTCCCAACTATGGGTAAATAGTTAACCCCCAAACTGGGGTCAACACTATGAAAGTGTAAAAATAGGTCTTAATACTAAAAAAACTTAAAAAAAAAATATTACCAGCAATAGATTATTTTTAGCAATACATTTTAGGCCAAAATATATATATATATATATATATATATATACCAGAAACACTTTTTAGAAACAAATATTATCAGAAATACATTTTTTGAAGGAAAAATATTACTAGCAATACATGTTTGAAAAAGAATATTATCAGCAATAAAAGTTTTTCGGCATTAAATATCCCATTCAGGTTGATATGCCGTAAAACAAAACAAACGAATCAAGGAGGCGGCCTGACACTGCCGGAGTCAGGTTGGGATTTCTGTGTGCGCCGATATGATGCAAAGCCTGAAATCGGTGATGAGACTAATGCATCTAAAATGTGTTATGCAACTATGACATTAAATCTATGTAACAAAATTCTTAGTAATAGCACCATATATTAATTTCGCAATACAACAAAAGGTTACATATTATTTAGTTATTAAGAACGGTAAAATTAAAATTCAACATACTTTTTGAAAATATTTTAAAGAACATAATTTATTCATAAATAATAACTTCTATAATCATTACTTTTATTTGTATAGAGAAAGATATTAACTTTATGTGACAAGCTTCTTAATAAAGACATTTTTGAAGTGAATTTCACAAGTTCAAAACTGTTCGACTAAATCATAGAAATGTATAAGAAAACAAAGTAATTGTAATATATTGTCTTTTACATTTTTGTGGCTTATTAAAAAAAATCTGTGGAAACATATCTAATTAAATTTAGCGAATTCAATTATGACATTAATTTTATTATGTGATAACATTCTTAATAAATAACATTTTCCATTAATGTTACAGCACAAAAAAAGTTACGCCTTTTCTTTTATTTGTGGGCGACGGACATATCTTTTTAAAAATATCTTAGAAAAACACAAATTAAAAAATGAAATTTTATAAATATAATCAATACGTTCATTGTTATGAAGAACAATATCGCAGAGGGACATATTAAATTAGCGTCCTGGATATGACGATAAACTACATCCGTGTCCTGGGTAAGACGATAAACTACATCCAGCAGTAAGGCCTCTGATCAGGAGGTTTTGAGAAGAATGGAACCAACTATTAATCGCTGGTTTTCCCAGGTCCAACATGATCCGGGGTGACAGTACCTGTTAGGGTCCCATCTATGGGCAAATAGTTACCCCCCACAACTGCGGTCAAAACACTATGGAAGTGTAAAAATAGGTCTAAATACCAGCAATACATTTCTGCAAAAAAATATTATTTGAAGTAAAATTATTACCAGCAATACATTTTTGAAGAAAAAAATATTACCACTAATACATTTTTAGAAAGAAAATATATTACCAGCAATACATTTTTGAAGAAAAAAATAATCCCACTAATACATTTTTAGAAAGAAAATATATTACCAGCAATACATTTTTGAAGAAAAAAATATTACCACTAATACATTTTTAGAAAGAAAATATATTACCAGCAATACATTTTTGAAGAAAAAAATAATCCCACTAATACATTTTTAGAAAGAAAATATATTACCAGCAATACATTTTTGAAGAAAAAAATATTACCACTAATACATTTTTAGAAAGAAAATATATTACCAGCAATACATTTTTGAAGAAAAATTATTACCAGCTATAAAAATCTTGTCGGCATTAAATAATCCATTGAGGTTGATATATAGTAAAACAAATCAAATTAAACTAAACCAAACCTATTAAATTAACTTTGTTATAAAATTTTTAATAATGACTGATAAGAAATAAGCACATCCTATCTCCGCTCTCGTTTGTAACTACATTACAATAAGGTTTGTTAGCGTTAAAAATGAA
This sequence comes from Acanthosepion lycidas, assembly GCA_963932145.1. Classification (NCBI taxonomy): domain Eukaryota; kingdom Metazoa; phylum Mollusca; class Cephalopoda; order Sepiida; family Sepiidae; genus Acanthosepion; species Acanthosepion lycidas. The sequence continues at coordinate 79,966,307 of OZ010594.1, read as the reverse complement.
GTAGTCTAATAAAACGTAATATGCTTTTACATGGGGTTGTACAATGACATTAAAATTTACTGGTCAAATTTGCACAAAAATTATCGTTTATTTTATAATGAAGATAAAATCAAAATAATTCAAGTTCAAATAAAATAAAATAAACGAACCATATCCTTATTTCAGTGCATTATATTAAATGTAAATCAATCCGAGAGTGAAATATTAAAGTGATTCTAGAAAGGAAGTTACATTATTGCATGTTAAACTTATTACGACAGTTGAGTAATATTTACGCTATTACCAAATAATAAATATGAGCCTAGTTAAGCTGTGGGTTATGCGTTTCAGCAGAGGCGACAGGGATATGGTGAACAAGACCTGCACAGGCTCTTCTTGATCTCTGTTGAAAATACATAGTCAATGCAGTTAATTATGTGTAAAGTAGTATTTGTCATCGAAAATGTATTCTATTCAATCTCGTTATTGTTCATCTTATGTAATCTAGTTTAGTGATTAACTACTTCAATAATTAAAAGCGTAAGGTTTCTTACGGGAACAATTTAGAGTACTACAAATAATCGTGGTGAAAAAGATTGCACGAGTAAAATAACAGACCAATCGATTTGCAATGCAGGATAACATTTATTAGGAAAATTAACAAAAGGAAAGTTTAAGACAAGAATTTCTTTTGTTAGATGTAAATTGTATACTGAACGAAATGTTCATGAATATGTTTTGATGTGTAAGGCGTTCACAGCCAGTTTAGCTTCAGCATGGAAAATTCATATCAGTTTCAAAAGAGGATAAAACCGGAAGAGAGAGATTTACTTTAGGGTTTACGTTTTCTTATAGTCGAGAGCTGCTGCTGATATGAATTTTCTTTTAGGGCTTCTACTGATACTATGTTTAAAGACAATACCCTAGTTTCTGTGGAAAGTAATCAAAGCATTTTTGTACGTGAGTATTAGGTGTGTACATGTGCGTATAACCGTATATATATATATATATATATATATATATATATATATATATATATATATATGGAGAGAGAGAGAGAGACTGTATTTAGACAACAATTTTTAATTTCTGAAAAGCAAAGAAACGTATTTCTTTAAGTATTTTTTTTATTTAACTTTTCTACGGTTCGGTCTATTTTCGGCTCAGAATTTGAAAATAAGATTTTTTATACCTTCTGAACACTCTACGCCTTAATAATACGTTATCAAAGTATTTTGTGTCTGTTGATAAAGTTCTGTTTGTAGGTGTATATTCTATTTCTTTGATAGCTTTCGGCTGTTCATAGGTGTACTATAATGTCTAGTTTTTCAAGTATCACGTCAATTTGTTTCGTCGTATCGTGTTTTTTAAAAAATTACATCTTCTAATATATATATATATATATATATATATATATATATATATATATATATATATATATATATATAATGTACAGTGTATATGTGTATGTTTGTGAGTGTGTATCCAAAGAACTCTTCCGCTCCCAGTGGTCCTAATTCAATGTTTTATTCAAAAGCTATAGAAAATTTAGGCACAGTGAACCATTTTCTTTGACCTCAGATTCAGGTTTGTCAGGTTATGTGAGGCTAAAAAATAAATATTAATATATTATACTAGCCATTATCGCTGCTTTTGTGGTTCAAGGAGAGTAACTATAATTTTTCTTTTGTGTCCAAAATTGCAGTGCACGTTTTATTATAAACTAACTTAAAAGCCGCCCTATTTTATTTAATGGTTGACAGAACAGGGGACAAATTATACGATAAAATATAGCGGAAAATAGAAATTAGAATTAATTATACATTCAACATTTGAAGAGTTAGAGAAACATAATAGCTAATTAAGTAAAACCTATAATATAGAAGCTATACGAATAAACACGAAACTGGAGTTCAATGCACCCACAAATTCTGAGATTAAAAAGACACAGTGCGAATTTATAGTAATTTGTATTTACTCAACCCCCAAGAGGTCAGGTTGTGACACAATATAGCTTTAATGTGGCGTGCCCGAGCGAGTACAATCTGGCTAGGAACAAAAATTACTCGCAGCCTTCCGTTGCGCTGGACTTGGAGTGAGCATGCGATCCCTCTCTCTGGTGAATTGAGAGGGTACAGCCTCGCGCAGCTGTTTTCCAGCTCTGGGCACCTCTCAGTATAATTTTCCTCAGTTGCGTCTCTGTCCTTTGTCACAGTCGCCGCTGGGAACACTCTACCCAAAGACAGAGACGCAACTGAGAGATAATAAATAAGCGTGTTACAAATTACTTTAGAGTAATTTGTATTCACTCAGCCCCCACGAGGTTAGGCTGTGATACAAGGTCGCTTTAATGTGGGGTGTCCGAGCGCATACACCCGGCCTAGGAGGAAAAATTTCCGAGCCCCGCAACCGTCGGTTACGCTGGCCTCCGTGCGATGACCGATACACCTCTCTGATGTCATGAGAGGGCACGGCCTCGGGCAGCTGTCCCCCTGGGTCGGCACCTCTCAGTATAATTTTCCTCAGTTGCGACTCTGTCCTGTGACGGAGTCACCCCTGAGTGCATTCTGCCCAAAGACAGAGACGTAGCTGAGAGATGATAAGTAAACATATTACAAATTACTTTAGAGCAATTTACACACTGAAAGCTCAATATCTGTATTATATGTTATCTATATGTTGGCAATATCACTAACTAATTTGCATATTGATTTTTAAAAAAGTTTATTTCGTTAATTAATTTCCTTTATCATTTTTTATTCGAGGATTGTTTTGATTTTCATATCACAAATATTTCTGTTTAGTAATATCGTATTATATAGTGCAGACAAGTATTTGAAATTTGCATTTTTGCTTGGCCTTCAACAAGTTGGCATCTATTTGTAAAACTTTCCTTAAGTATAACAAGCCAATTTATGAATGAAATTTTTAAAAATTTTTGTTTCAAAGATTTCAAGTAGTGAATATATTTTACTTGTGAGTCCTGCAAGTTGGAAATATATTTACTATGATCGTTCTGAAATTGACTTATATCCTATTGAGTTTATGTTTTAAATTTTGTAAAAGTTGTCTATTATTCATACTATAGTCATTTTTATAGTCTACATATGGTATAGTATTTTTGTATTATTGCTGGTTTTCGAATTTCTATTTGTAGTTTCTTCTACTTTTAAAACATCTAAAAATATAATTCTAAACATTTTCGAATTTTTGTCTGAAAACTTTTTTCCAGGGTACTCATTGTATTATATAGAAAGCAGAACACACCTTTTACCCTTTAATGTTATTTCGTCTGGCTAAGAAAGCTATTTTTATTTAATATTGATCGCTGATGACCTCCGATGATCTTGGAGTTAAGCACCAACTATACTATTAGCTTTTTTGCCCAACTTAATTCCGTGTACAAATTTCGTTTGGCTGCAAAACAGATTATAGAGGCCACAAATTAATTCTACTTCTGGTGACCAAGAATGTTGTATTTCATTTGTAGTTTTTCTAGGTTACGAATCTAAAAAATATTGACCTTCACAGCAAGCTTGAAATATCCATCTATTTTCTTTCATTTGCTAAGTAAAGGCCACTTGATGTCTACTGCTGGCCTTGAAAGAAAACTCCCAGGGTTACAGTTAAATATTTAATATTTAATGAGCAAGAATTAGGTCGGTTGGTTTTGTCATTTCAGGATAATTGTGGCACAGACATACAGAAGCCTTCAATATTAGTATAGATAAGGCATTTAGTCGAGTGCGTGGATGTAACATTTATAAAGATACTTTTCTATTTTGAAGTAGTGTTTACGCTGTTAAAGGATAAAATCTGAGAACATTTAAGCATTTAAGGGAATTTGTGCTTCTTCCATTTTTTTCTTGTTTCCTTTAAAGGACTTAGCCAAAAATACTTTAAATATAAATTCCTGTAGCCAAACCCATTTCTGTGGAGTTTTTTTTTTTTTTTTTTTTTTTTTAATATGTATAAATCATTGTCTTTCTCTTGCTGTCTTTCTTACTTTTATTACTCAATATTTCTTATGCATCATTTTTTTTTCTCTTAAAATATGGGACTATCGATAAAAGCCTCTACCGGAAACATTTGTCGACCTCCAAGAGTTTTCAATTTTCTCCAGAAATATTTGCTGCGGGCTTGTTATCACTGATGTTTACATATCCGGTTGAAAATATTCATGTAATCGGTGCGTGACAAGGGCTTTTCACTGAAATGCATTTCTTCATTTTAATGTTTATAGATTTATTGGCCGCAAACTTCTCAAAGTTTATTTGATTCAATGATTTGGTGAAAACATTATAAGCAGAAAAATTGAAAGGATACAACACTAAATTTCGTAAACTTCCATTCGCAAGCACGTATCTTTTGACGGCCATTATTAGGAAAGGAAAAAAAACGCAAATAGATGTTCTTGTGGTTGCCTTTATTAATATCGTTTTCATTTTCATCTTCAAGACTGAAATATTAATAATGACTATTTTCGATGTTTTATTGTTATAATTACTAATTATTTTTAAGTATGCTTAGTGTTATATTTTGTCTGTTTCCGCCAATTTTCTCATGACTATCTGTTATCGTAATTTACCCACACACGCATGGACTCTCCCAGCTATAAATAGGAGCAGGTACAGCCTTTTAGAGAGGGAATTTTACAGCAGTCAGCTCTGAAAGTCAAACCGAATATTCTTGCTGTAATATTCTCGTTTGAATATGTTTGCATTTCAGTTTCTGTGAATATATTTGTTTAATTAAATTCCTCTCTTTTGTGTCTTTATTTCTGGGCCTAACAAGACCACAACAATATGCAAAGGTAATGAAACCATCATCAGCATCATAAAAGTAATAAATGAAACTTTAAGGGCATTTTAAAATAAAAGTAATTGAAATTCCAGACAATGTGAAAGGAAGATGACATAAATTAAATTTAAAAAAGAGAAATTCAATTAATAGTAGTCCAGAATATTCCTATAAGAAGTGACATTAAGAGGCCACACGATAGTAAGAGGATATAAGAAATTTGAGAAATGTATGTTGAAATGAGAACGTCTTTCATAGAAAAATACATGCAACAAATTAGACAGAGACTACACAACCAGTAATGTGTAGGTGGCGATAGTGCTTCAGTAAGAATCGACCCAAGGACGATGTCTTTATCATACAAACGAAGGGTTTATATATAAAAACATTTTTTAAATCACTTAACTCCAGGCAAGGCGATAACGCCACTAAGATGCAAGGGAATACTGAGTTTTATGAGGATAAATACCATTAACGCAAGATTATAACAAAAGAGCAAGAATTGAAAAGCCATAAGATAATGATTGACATCGTTCTTAAATTTTTGAAGATCAAAGATGACTGGAAAGCAAGAAACCAGAAAAGTTTTCTAAAAGCTAGAAGTGCGATCGAAACATAGAAATTATGTTTACATTTAGCCATGTCGAATGTAAAATGTTCAGATTTTGCTGTCAATCTAGAACTGCGCTTAAATCCATAAAGTCCAGGTATCTTAGAAGAAAGTTCTTCAGAAAAATTAGCATGGAAGTATTTATAGAAATGATAGAAGGAAATGTCACTAGAATGGTGTGAAAGCGAGTGAAGCCGAGATGCAAGGGCTAAGATCAATGACATTGCAAATTCTTCTTTGGATTTTAACGAATCATAGCATCTCAATCTTTAATATCAAAAAGGATTGCCGGGATCAATAAAAATATCTCAATTCACAAAAAAATATTGTTAAATATAACTAAAAGTAATAAGAACAATATAATATGAATTTAATTATTTTATAATCGACTATAAACGGATCTGGTGTCTTATCAAGTGATGATGTTGAATCATCATGGACTCTACCAGTTTATAAGTAGGAGCAGGTACTGCCTTTTGGAAAGGGAAGTATCCATCAGTAAGCTCTGACAGTCGTACCGAACATTCTTGCTATAACACTCGATTGTATATTTTTCTATTACTGTTTCTGTAATGTATTTGTTTAACTCGATTCCTGTCTTGTGTCTTTATTTCGGGACCTAAAAAAGTCACAAAACTATCGCTGGTAATAGATTGACAGCAAATCTATTCAATAGTGAAACTCTCTTCAAACTGATTTCAGCAGTTCTCACACTTGTGTGGTTTCGATATATTTTCTGATCTCCGGTTTCTCCCATTTTTTCATATGTCCTTTAGCAATGCTCCAAGTACTCCAAAAAACATGGGAACAACTGTATGATCCTTATTTTCATTTTATTTTATCTAGCATTTCACGTTCTTTCATTTATATTCTGTGCTCTGCTTGAAAACCGAAATTAATTATTTGACTTTATTGCTCATAGTACGCATTTAATTTAAGATATTTTATTCTTTATGGCAGATTCTGTTTAACTTGTACGTTCAAATGGTAGTCGTTTGTACAATTCAAGTTGGATCACACTTCTAATCCAGTCATCCATATTTTTTCTAGAATAACTTTCTATACTCGATTGTGAAATGATTTTTGATTTCATATCAATTTGCCCATCTTTTATATTAACAGTCATATCCAGCTGGTCGATCAAAAAATGCTTTCAATTAGAATGGAGCAAAAACAGCATCATGTTTATATGTAACAGAGTCTATCTTCAATTAATTTAAATAATTTCATTAAAATACATTCTGAATTAATGCAGTTACTGATATAACAGAAGTAGACTGTATTCATTTGATCAAAGTTAGCTGAGGACATGAAGGGGCAAAACAGGCAACATGAAGACCCACTTCAGACCACAATTATTTTGGAGTTTTTGAAATTCAATTTGTCAGTGTGCTACCAGGGATGTAAAAGAGGATATAATTATAAAGCAAGTGTTAAATTTCATGAACATTGGTTGAAAGATCAACTAAAAATAAGGAAGAAAACAATAAAAATCGCCATTTATCGCTATTTAGGCGGGTTTTCACTATATAGGTGTGTTCAATTATCAAATTAAATCAATCAACTTATTGTTGGCTAAAACTGAGTGAAGTTTGTATTAGATTGCTTCAAAATTGAGGGAGATTTAGTTTAAAATTTGTGTTGAAAGCGATTTGTGTTGGAATCGATCTTCGTTTTTCGCCATTTTTCGCTAAACGCAGTGGCATAGAAATAAAAATAAGGTATCCTTGAGCTCGTCATGATGTAAGTCACCTACATACAGAGTTTGAATGAACAGAATTTATCGAATTTTGGTCGGATTTATCGATTATTGATTTTTTAAATTATCGATTTCTTTACGTTAAGAACATTGTACAATGTATGTATCAAGTTGGACATTGTACAATGTATGTATCAAGTTGGGTCAAAATCGGTTGGATAGATCTCGTGTGAAAAGTTATCACACAGACAGATAGACAAACACACAAACATCTTTTGTTTTATATATAGAGATGAGGTATATTTTGTGTCATCTCTATCTATTTATATCCTAACTTTTTTTTTTATGTCGGCATTAATATGGATTTAATTTCTCATTTCAGATGGTTTCCTCGTAAACACGTCCACAGGGTTTCATTTGTAATTTCTTCAATCTGTCTCTTGAAGTGACCCTGATAATTGTTGTTTTACTTATTATGTTTTCATTTTGTAATAACATCTTTCTATATTTCTCCATCCGTTATTTTCCTAAGAGTTTGTTCTCTAATAGGCACTACCGCATATATATATATATATATATATATATATATATATATATATATATATATATGCGTGTGTGTGTATGTGTGTGTATTCTACGAGTCCGATTTGATGAAAAAAGTAACAATTGGTAAGGGGAATACGTCTATCACATTTATTTCGTATTTTCCATCGTTATGTCTCTATAGATGGAGAAAGACATATTTTAATGTCAGCCCAGTCGAGTATATGTTAGATTTTCGATAACAAATATGACAGATATATGCTGTATTGATTCTTGGCTTGTTTGTTACTCTGCGAGACTTACAGGGCATATCGAACTAGCGCAAAGATCACATTTTACAGACCCAGAAACTATTGTGGCATTCTCACTGTGTCTGAGGAGATCATGAGATTACTTCACCTAGGGTTATGGGTTCCTTTTGGGCGATCCAACGAAGAAGATGCTTATTAGAACTGCGTTTATCGATTCACCCTTAAGGTAGTCATATGACAGTGTTTACAATAATGGTATCGATCGTTTATGAAATCGAAAATATTAATGCGGTAGAAAAAAAATCATTGAGTTTGCTGTAAATGGAGATCAGAGTGATGTTGATTTTACTAGACTAACGTATTACGCCAGATAGCATTTCTACGCAAATGTATTTTGACAGTACCCATTGACCTTTTTCTCGTTTATGAACGAAATAATATTCATCAATATAAAGAACGATTTTATCATACGTTTTCCTTTGTGTGTGTGTGTGTTGGTGTATGTTAGTGTGTGTATGAGCGAGTGGCCGAGTGGTGAGAACGTTCGGTTTCTGACCATGGGACCCGAGTTCGGATCTCATCACGGTTGATTTGTTAGGAAGGAGACTTCCTGATCTTATCGGTATGGGCGATCCCAGTGCCTGAAAACCATACTTCGTATTGAGTCAAGCCTTGTGAGTGAAATTGGGTAGACGTGTGATGATAGCTGTGCTAGCACGAAGTGAGAAGTCATCGTGACAGAGGGTTTGAGGGTGCTGGCCTTGTTCACACTGTTGATCACGTTAGATAACACGCTCTCTCCCAGAAAGTGTAACTAAGGTATATTTGTAATAGTTGCAATATAGTTGCAGCTTAGTTGCAATATAAACCACAGATGGGCTCTTTAAGTGTTGAACAAACACAAAATGTATTATTACATTGTGTATTACCTATTTATGACTAGTATGGATAATTCCAAGGAGGATATTAATCCAGGGAGAGAGCTCAATGTAAGATACAGATAATAATAATAATAATAATAATAATAATCACGAAGAAAATCTTAAATATTCATTTTGATTATAACTTATTTCGTGAATATCAAAATATTCACTCAATACACCAGAATATTACACTGTGTGCCAAATTATTATCGAGATAACGTTTTTTATAATATTTCAAAAACCGTCCAATCAATTCACACAAAATTTTCACACAATGTTGTCAACACTAGTCTGCGTAATCAGCGAAGTTTTCATACTGATCTGAGCAATGTAAACAAACTGGCGCCTTAATTGTTATCAGCACGGTGATTTGAGCGTGCCAAATTATTAGAAAGGTTTACTAAAATTCCCAGAATTGAGCAAACAAAACGTTTATTAATGTTTTACGTGAATGTTTATGATCAATAGAAGCTAATAAATAAGATAATCAAACAAATAATAACAGATGCAAACAAAGGCACAGATATAAACAAAATAATAGTGAATGTGCTTTCCATGTTTTGAAATTACTTGAAGAAGTCGACGATCCATAGAATTTGTTAATTACAGGATGTCATCTGCTGTAATGCCGCAAGATATGTCAAGAATTGCTTCCCACAACTCAGCGTTGCTCCTGAATTGTCGTCCGTTGGCGTACAGTCTTCGCTTCATGATGCTCCAAAGGTTTTCCATTGGGTTCAAATCCGGAGAATTTGCTGGCCACTTCATTTTTCGAGGTCCATCGAAGCCTGTTTCAAATATTCAGTAGTCTTGTGAGGAGCATGTGAGGGAGCATTATCTTGCATAAAAACAATGGCTCTTCTGAAGGCAACTCTTTGCCTTTTCATCCACGGTTCAAGATGCTCCTTCATAAATGCTATGTATGCATCAGCAGTCATTTCGACGCCATCTGGTACTCTCCATGCGCCCACTAATATTTTTCCAATGATACCACCCCAGATCATTTTGCCTCCGCCGCCTTGTTGGCGTCTCAAACGCTGATGGCGATTCTGTCCGTTCATTCCCCAGCCTTTGCACCATGTATCTGGCCCATCAAGTGTTGCTTGAGTTTCGTCTGTGAACAAAACTTTAGAGAAGTCAATCTTCATATTGTCCTCGGCCCATTTCAATCGATTTTGAATGTGATTACTCGTCAACGGAGGCTTCGATACAGGTTTGACTGTTGTTGCTATTTCCCTCAGATACCGACACCGAGTACTTTTAGACACAGTAGGATCCCCAATGCGACTGAAAAGCTCTTGGCTGGTAAGTCCAGGGGTCTTCGTGGCCTCTCGTTTAAGTCGTGACATGAGACGACGTGAAATAACCCTCGGCTTGCCTTTATCTGCTCTTTTGCGTACTTGTGTAGGGTCGGCGGTGAACTTTTGATGACACCTCGCTATCACTTTAGAAATTTCTCGGGTAAATTTACCATTTGAGAGTTCTGAGGTGATAGTTTTCTTTTCAGCATTACTTAAACTGCTTTTACGGCCCATCATTTCACTAAATTCTTACACTTTTATAATAATTTGGCACGCTCAAATCACCGTGCTGATAACAAATATGGCGCCAGTTTGTTTACATTGCACAGATCAGTACGAAAATTTCAGTGATTGCGTAGACCAGAGTTGCCAACATTGTGTGAATTTATTGAACTGTTTTTGAAATATAGGAAAAAAATAATAATGAATGGACGGTTTTTTAAATATTATAAAAAAGTTATCTCGATAATAATTTGGCACGCAATGTAGATTGGCAGGAGGAAGGGAAAGCAAGAGAGAAGATATGCGATATGATATATTTTCTCATTCCTCACTAAGCTCTCTCTTTCTCTCTCACACACACACACACATATATATATATATATTCTTTGATTATCTCGATGAGTTCCTAAGAAAGGATATCCAGGAAAAACTCCTAGTAGAGAGCTTAATGTATGAGAATAATAACAAATCATACAGACCAAGATAATAAAGAAAAAAACATTTGAATTTTCCAGCTATAAACTTGAATTTATTCGAAGTTGGTTTACACAGACAAACACACATATATATATATATATATATATATACATGGGCAGATATGTAGAAAATAGGAAAGAACATGTTAGGTAAATAATCCGGAGTTCTTTAGTATTTTTGTTTTTATTTTTAGAGCTTATCATATTTAAAAAAAAAATTATTATTATATATATATATATATATATATCTATATGTATTATAAGTTTGTGTGTTGGACGAGAATGCGAAGGGATTTGCCGATGAGCCGACGTCATTAGAAATGATTTTTCTCCTGACGCCGATTCATTGGCAAACATTTAAATTTTAAAAAAATCCTAATTTATTTAATCCTTCTCTCTCTCTCTGTATGTATATCTATCTATCTATCTATATATATATATATATATATATATATATATAAAGTATAAGTAAATAAATTAGATAATTTTTTAAATTTAAATATTTCACCAATGAAACGTCTCTCTCTCTATATATATATATAGATATAGAGAGAAATAATTTACTAAATTTAAATGTTTCGCCAATGAATCGGCTGTCTCTCTCTCCCCTCTCTCTCCCTATATATATATAGAGAGAGAGAGAGAGAGGGGGGGGTAAATGAAGCAACTCGAATACTGATAGACGCATTGCAGTTGAAGACTATTTCAACTTGCTGAACCATTGCTGCTTTCTTTTTTTTCTCTCCAAATATCCAGAAGGTTTTTGTAAACAACGATCTTTTTCAGAAAATCATTGCACCTAGTTATTACTGATTTGTTATCAGTAAAGATTTTCGATAGAAAATTACCAAACCAATGTCTTGGGAAAGCTGGATTGCTGGTTTGGTAAGCACGGATCCCTGATGTGACGCCTCTAGAATTGTTTGAGGCCATATTTCGAATTAGGTTTACAATAGAAAACTCGAAAGTCATCTAGATTTAAAAAATGTAATTTTTCAAGCAGGTTCAGTAACAATGTGACGTGTGAAAATGCTTTTAGATCTTGTCACGCATATTTGCATTGTCCTGTAGGTTTCGTAATTTACAAATTTAGATGTCAGTGTAATGTATGTAGAACGAGTCAAAGGCTGAAGGCGCCGATCAGCCAATACATAGCAGCCAATATTCATAAACCTCAGGTGGACAGTTTACATAAATGCGTTAATGTATCGGGTTCAGTGATAGATAAACATTTGATTAAAAACCGATAGTGTGCCTAGTCTTATAGCCGAGAAATATTCTCGGTGCTGACTAAGGTGAATACAGATTCTCGCTTGAAGGTTTTGGAATCAGTCTTTAGAAGGAGTGGATTGTTGGCTTAAATATTATATCATTTGTATATAACATTATTCTGAGTAGGGCACCTCGGCGTGGTGCAATGGTTAGCAAGCTTATCCTGCTTGATTAGTTACTACTGAAAAGTTATTTCGTTCCTCACTAGGTGACTCCTACTTTCGGCTTGTGCCACATCTAAGGTACGCTTAGAAAATAATTTATGGGGCACCTCGAGCCGGTGTAATGTTTATCAAGCTTGTCTCGCTAAAACAATTCGATTGAGCAGTGAGTTCGATCTTCATTAGGTGCCCTTACATTCGGCCTTGTGCCACATCTAAGCTACGCTTAGAAAATCATTTATGGGGCACCTCGATGCGGTGTAATGTTTATCAAGTTTGACTCGTTAAAAGAATACGATTGAATAGTGAGTTCGATCCTCACTGGGTGCCCTTATATTCGGCCTTGTGCCACATTTAAGCTACGGTTAGAAAATCATTCATGGAGCACCTCGAGGGGTGTAATGTTTATCAAGACCGAGATGCCAACCTAGTAGCACGCTTAAATTCATGCAGTTTGGAAACCAGTGAATTTAGCCTGTCAGAGCCGTTGACCTGATTTTTTTTTTAGAAAATACAGAGGTAAGCCTCTGCACGTCTGTGGGAGAGTGGCTGTAGACGAGATGTCAGACTAAGACTTAATAAATTCAACTAGGCTTATTTCATATTCGAATCATTTTTCTGGCTTGTAATTATTATTTGTAATCCATTCATTCCTTCTTTATTCTCCTTCACTTTATTATTTTCACTGAGTTTTTTTTTTTACATTGTTTAATTTTAATTATTTCTTAATCCAAATCATTAGGTATTCTCATGCAGTAAAATGTTTAATAAGTGTTACCACTCTATTACATTTATAATATAGAGAAAAAGAAATAATCTTTGACGAGCGCTAGTATAGAAATTTGGAAGCTACATTGACGTTGAACACGTAAATTCCAATTTTAACATCAAATATTTTAAATTTGTCTCGAAAACGTTTTCAAAATACGCTGTGTTTTCGGTTGCTTCAAGAAATGAAAAATACAAATCTTTTAATTTACATTATAAACACCTTCAAATAATGCACAAAATTCTACCATCCAGTCGATAGGATACAATAACATTTAAAATATCATTTAACAAAATCTGTGTATTTTTATTGCAGACATTCATTTTTGTATTCATAATCTACCATAAAAACTGGAACCTTCTTGTAAGATCTTCGATTAAGCGGAAAATATTTTCGTTGTTTTCCATTTTGGCTTTTCTGAAAAGATATCAAATATTCAGTATTTATTTCATATATTTTAATTGATCGCAAAAACTAAAACAAATGCCAATCAAAAAGATATTATTATATATTAATAAATTAATGAGATAATATACAATTTTTACTTCATCACCTTATTTGTAGAGAAGTAGAAGAAAAGAGAAATCGTTCTTGCAGATATTACATTACTTCAGTTATCTTGAAATATGATAAAAGAATATAATAACTGACGTTATAATTAAAAAAGAAGCTAATATTTTTAAGAACAAAATTAAACAATAGATTCTTCACTTAGATTAATTTCGAAGAATTTTAGAAAAATAATTAAAATGCAATAAGTCGTAGATTTTTAGATATTTTTTTTCTATCGGTCAAAAAACTATTTTCCTCACTCAATAATATCTTGAGAAAGTCAAGGTAAGAAATTACTTTGAATTTAACGAAAAATGTTGTTTAGAAACATAACTAAGTTAAAACAAAGCCTAACAAAGGGAGGGCTGAAGAACTCTTTACATATCAACGGCCAGCTAACAAGAAGTGGTATTTCATTGAAATCACCGTGTGGAAGGCAAAGGGAAAATATACCACTGTCAGTCCCAAGAAAATTAATGATTCACGGCAATAATATTATAAAAGATAACGATGTGAAGGAGTCTATTAAAATTAACTCTTGGTTCGATAAGGAGGACATTCGCAACAACTGTCATCTTACCGTCACCTAGCAACGGTCAGCAAACCTATACAGAATAACGGCGTAAACGGGGGTCATGTTGCTTGGAACTGATCTCTCGTCAGGTAAGGGAAGACCTGGGCGACAGATATCACTGTACCGTCATCCAGTGACTGTTCGTACCAAATAAAAGTTAGTTCTCAGCATGGAATGTCAGAAGACTAAATCTATGTGGCCAGTTAGAAAATATAAAACAGGAAGTGAATATGTTAATATTTTGGGCGCATGCGAAACGTGGTGGGCAAACAATGGAGAGTTCCTCAGTGACAAGCACAGGACCATATAAGGCGGAGGGAAAAATGAAAGAGCAGACGATTAGACAAATCATTAAGAAACGTGTTCCAGGATACTGTCAACTATCTCAAAGAATTATTGTCATTAACCTGAAAGAAAGGCCTTTTAATGTATTTCAATCGTAGTTGTTTACGCACCGATAGCACAAAGTACAGAAGAAAAAATGAAAAGGTTTTGCTCTACGGTAGATAAAACCAAGTTGCAATGCAAATCTCAAAAAATTACACTCGTCATGAGAGACCTGAATCCCAAAGTGGGGGGGCGGGCGCAGAGCGAGAGAGACAAGTGTGGGAGAGAAATAAATAAAGGAAAGTGTGGCAGAGAAATAAATAAAGAAAGGAAAGAGAGAGAAAGAAATAAAGAAAGAAAGGAAATAGAGATAGAAAAATAAATAAAGAAAGGAAAGAGAGAGAGAAATAAAGAAAGGACAGAGAGAGAGAGAAATAAAGAAAGGACAGAGAGAGAGAGAGAAATAAATAAAGGAAAGAGAGAGAGAGAGAAATAAATAAAGGAAAGAGAGAGAAATAAATAAAGGAAAGAGAGAGAAATAAATAAAGGAAAGAGAGAGAAATAAATAAAGGAGAGAGAGAGAAATAAAGAAAGGAAAGAGAGAAATAAATAAAGGAAAGAGAGAGAGAAATAAATAAAGGAAAGAGAGAGAGAGAAATAAATAAAGGAAAGAGAGAGAGAGAAATAAATAAAGGAAAGAGAGAAATAAATAAAGGAAAGAGAGAAGAGAAATAAATAAAGGAAAGAGAGAAGAGAAATAAATAAAGGAAAGAGAGAAGAGAAATAAATAAAGGAAAGAGAGAAGAGAAATAAATAAAGGAAAGAGAGAGAGAAATAAATAAAGGAGAGAGAGAGAGAGAAATAAATAAAGATGTGAAGGAGAAATAAAAGAAGACAAAATGAACAGACTGAGAATGGAGATTCGTAGTGGGACCCATTAAAAGAATCTTTCGTAACATCAGCAACCCAAATCAACGCAAAGAAAACTAGCCAAAGAAGAAAAGAATGGATGACACGATGAAAAGGAGAATTTTAAATACCGAAGTATGGCACAAAATATAGGAATTTGCATAAAAATATTTATGATGAAATGCAAGCAGGCTAAAGAGGAATGACTTAACGAAAAGTGTGCAAAAATAGAAAGATTGATTATTACAGATATAAATACATAGAAAATAAGAGCAGTAACAAGAGAAAAAGCATGGTCAGCAACACTGATAATAAAGAAAATACATTAGAACTGGAACGAATGCATCGAAGAACGATGAAAGGCGATACCTCGAATTACACAGATATATCGAAGGGTTCGAAATATTAAAATCTGAAGTGAAATCAGCACTGGGTAAATTGTTCATTAACAACAAGACGAAGCGGATGCATACAGATAGAAAATGAATTCAGTAAATATACAAAAAGATAAAGGGGTGTAAGCCAACGATGTGTCTTCTCCCCGGACCTATTCAGCCTATGTGAGGTGATTCTGAGAGAATTAAAAGTCCTATCAGGATTCATTGCTAGCGGGGACAGTCTTAAAAACACAAGACACAGATGACACAATATTGATAGCAGACACAGAAAAGAAACTACGAGAACTTCTACAGAATGTATTGAAGAAGCATCAAATACAAGACGGAATGAATGGTTGTCAGCAAAAGGAACTGCCCCAAATGAAAATTACAAATTGGAGGTACGAAAATCAAGCAAGTACAACAATTTAAATATATGGGTAATGTTTTAACAGCGGACGGAAAGGACGATAGCGAAATCCCAAATCGCATAGGAGTAGCGAAAGTTGCCTACCAAAAGCCCAGCAAAGTATTAAGAAACAGGAAAATTTCGAAAAAAAAGAAACGAGTATTAGACTTATTAGGTTGGTGCAAAAATCATGTCGTTTTCTCACATATGTTACTATGTGAGAAAACTCTCAGAGATATGGACAGATGTTGAATATTAGAAAATATGTCTGGTTGTATTCGATTCGAGAAAAGACTTAACAAAGAAATCATCGGATGAAAAAATTCCTATAACTGTTATATAACGATAAAAAAATAAAAAATAAAAATAAAAACAAATCATAATAAAAATAAATAAATACTACGTTACTTAAAATAAATTGACGTAAATTCATCCAAGTAACTAAATAAACAAACCAATCCCGATAAAGTTACCGTAAGAAGAATCAAATAAAGATAATCAACCCAAATAAACACAAATTAAAAACTGTTCCCGCGAAAATAATAGAACAAACTACAACAATCAATCGCAAAATCGAATAAATAGCTTTAATTATATTCTCAAACCAAAACAAAACTATTAAATAAGTGATATAAACAAATTTTTACTACGTTAATAAAAACACCGATTAAAAAATAAATAAATAAGCAAATAAATAAGAAAAAAAAATAAAAACAAGCAAAATAATTTAACCCAAATAAATAAATAAACGACTTCCGGTAAAATAACCGCCATAATAGACTACCCACAATGCACCACTGACCCGTATATGTATAAATAGCCGAGAAAAATAACAGCACACGTGGCCTGACGATTGCATATAGCATGAAACAGACTGTCCCCTCTAAGTGTTGACTTCTGTGTTCACTTTTATATCTTATATATAGTTATGGACAGATTTATCCACCCCTTCAAAAATTACAAATAAAGTTGCTAGCCCTTAAATTTTCTTGGAAACTCCATGTCCATTTTTTTCACAAATGATGAAATAGTCATTCTGAGATTCTTGTCAAGTTCCGCTGTCTTCGACATGGTTGCAGAATGATTGAGTTATCGCGGTACTTGACACTCACAAATTGTCTTATTCATTAACTTCATAATGTTATAGAATCAGGTCAATACTATTTCATTTTCAAAGGGTGTTTGTATTAAATGTTAAAAGAAAAAATGCCTTACAACTGACATAGAGCAACATTTTTTCATAATTCCCATAAGGGGACGACAATTTTGGACTTTACCAATTTTTTAAAACCTCTATAACTATGAATATAATACATCGAAACTTTTAAAAGTTTAACGAATTATTCAAAACTGAATATGGAATCAACAATTTATGGTAAATTCAGTAAGTTCTTGCAGATATTCACATTTCTTTATAATTCTGTCCACAACACAAATACGATGAAGCTGTCACTTATCAGCCTCAAAGAGGAGTTCCTAATAAGCCGAACTAGGTAGGTCCTCAAATTCAAAGAATCTAAAGATGCAAAATTGAAAGGAGCAGGAATAGAGACACGAGCAGGTTGAAAATGGAGCGCCAGTAAGGAATGGCAGAAGTGAGGCTAAGATAAAAAGCCTTAATAGGAATCACGGCAAAAGGAAAGACATGATTAGACAATTTTCTCAGTAAACAGTTATAACCAAATGGAGTCCGATCAGGTGCCGTGGAAAATCGTTACTGTAGAATGGTCGGGCTTTGCCAACAAGGAGCATGGACAAAATGGGAAGGAATTGAACAGTGTAAGATAAGTTGGTCAGACTGTTGGCGAGCTGAATTCAGTAGAATTCAGTTCCTAATAAAATCAGTCTACAACGTTCTCCCATTGTCAAGCAAATCCAAATCATGGGGAATGAACGAAAAACCCAACTGTGCTAAATGTGGAAGTGGCGGGTCGTTGCAACACATTAAGAAAACAAATGTTAGTAAAACCCGTCTAATCCAACGCTTTAGGGAATGGTCGGTATAGTTGGCGCCAAGATCAGGTCCTCAGACCTATAGCGAACCTAGTCACGAAAGCCATCAGGTCGTGCCAATATAGAGTAGGGTATAGAGAGCCATTAATACATTTTATTAAGGCCGGGGGAAAGAAAACGGAAACAGAAAAGAATACCCCAATATGCTTTCAACAGGACCCGATTGGCAGCTGATCATGGACCTGAAAAAACAAGTGAAATTCCCAAGACATATAGTGCAGACAAAACTTCGCCCAGATCTATTAATTTATTCCACCAGCACAAAGGAATTAATAATTTGGGAATTATCGGTTGTATGGGAGGAGAATATCAGGCTTGCTAATGTAAGAAAGCGAGAGAAATACCAGAAGCTGGTCGAAAGGTGCCAGCAAAATGGTTAGAATATTTACTTCGATCCAAAAGAAATGGGGTGTAGAGGTTTTGTGGGACACTCATTGAGCAAGGCATTGGCGAAAACTGGAAGCGTAGTAGCAGCAAAAAAGTAAGCCCTGAAAGAATGCTCTGATGCAGTTAAAGGAGGATCCCGATTGTTATGGTTAACATTGAATGGTCCGTGGATTAAAGAATGAATAAGACCGTTCGTTGAGTGAAACTTTTTTTTTTGTTTTGTTTTTTTCCTCTTTCCTTTTTTTAAACAAGTTAGTTTGCATTTTCTGACTTGGGTGGAAATGAAGCCAACGGTGTGTTTTATTTCTAAACCCCGTAGTTAGGCATTCGCAGGGGAGAGGCTAAAGGGTTTTAAATAGGTTCACAAATTGATTAGAAGTAATTTAGTTTTTACCATTTTTTTTGTTACCTTGTTTTACTGTTTACCAAGGAAAGCTAGCATCAAATAGCTTTCGAAACCATAAAGCCAACGGTTTTAATGACAATCGGGATTAACGAAAATCGAGATTAATATGATCTCGCCAAGACGGAACATCTTCCAGTTGGTTTTGACTTTCCATAAAAAATAAAAGTCTGCGGTGTTGCGTTGACAAATTTGTTCAAGATATTGTCAGGTTTGTTTGTTGTTTTTTTTTAACGTAAAGACAGACACACAGGTTAAAAAGTGGATGAATGGACGTATGTTGAGAACATAACATAATATGGCAATTAATGTCGCGTTGATTTGTTTTCTTTAATCTCTATCTCTAAATTGCAGGATGTGTGTGTGTGTGTGTAACGAATGCACGACCGCAATTTTCGACGGATTTGCACCAAGATTTACATGCACATTCTTCAAGTTTGCGAGAAGGCCAAAACTGACTATGCATTTCCCAACTCCCATCAATAGTGGAAATAATCGATTTTTTCATACTTCTACGGCAGTTTTCATGTAGTTTGCGACCATTTTGTACTGGCCAGAGTCTACCCCTCAAATCAATCAGAGTAGCCGCTGTATTCGACCAATAGACAGGTTGCTCCAGCGGCTGCTCCTTGGATGGTAGCTGCTGATTCGGTGGGACCTCCTTCTGGGGGCACGGGTGGGCCTGCTTTCGACTTCCGTCACTTAGCGACCACCTGCTACTAGCCTTCACCAGGGACCTCGCCAGTCTCTGCCTCTACTGTCGCTGTAGCTGTAGCTGTTGTTTTTGGTTGTGGTGTTACTTTCCGAGGCATGCTGTCACCATGTGCCCCGAGACCCCACACGAACAACAGTAGGGTCTTCCGCCTTTCACCACAACCAACATGTTTCTGTCCTTACACATCAGGATGTTGGGGATATATATATATATATATACACGTATAAGTAACGAAAATCTTGGTAATCCGTATGGATTATCCCAAGGAGGAAGAAATCCAGAGAGCTGAATGTTAAGCCAGAGCGAAAAATTTAATTTAAAAAAAACAAAAAAAAAAAACAAAAAACAAACCATACAAGTTTTAAGTTCTCATTAGTTATAATTTATTTAACCAGAGATTTTATTTTTCTCTGGATCTTCAGATTTCACTTTCAAGGGCGCAAAAGTAAATTTAAAATTTACACTCTTGAAGGGCAGTATTAAGGTAACATGGAGGGTGGTGAGGAATAGTGTGAGAGACATGGTCGAATTTAGAGATGGAAGGGAGAGTTTTAAAATTTACTTTTATTTCTATTTTTATTACAACACTTATTTTTGAGGAGGAGGGGATAAGGATCAGACATTGACCTATTTAATCGGTCAACTCACCGGAAATGATATGGGGAAAAAAAGAAAAGGGGAAAAGAAAAAGGGGGGAAGTAAAGAGATAAGAAATATGAGACGGACATAGATTTTTGGAGGAAGGAGAAAGGTGGTACAGCTTTAGCAAATTAGATAAATACAGATTTTAACGTTTGACAGTAATTTAAATGTTTAAAAACTCCACAAATTAGATTTAATGCTTGCTAGCAATTTAAATATTTAACTTCTCCAGAAATAAATTAGGGATTTAATCAAAACGGAATATTATATTAATAAACAAATATAAAAATATACAACAGTAATATTTTAATATTGTGAATGGCGGTTAAAGTAAAGTCTTTATGAGTTAGAGTTTAATTCATCAATTGAATTTGAAGCTATTTTTAGATGGGTAATATATCTTAATTAAAGTTTAAGTTTCAAATCAAGATGGCGTAAGATTTGAAGGTAGTAGTAAATTTTTTTTCACATCCACACACCACATATATATATATATATAACTCGTAAGAAACAAATAAAAATTAAATTTACTGAAGAAAGCACAGTATTTTAATTCCTCCCAAATTTATCGTTAAATGAAACAATTTGAGTGAGAAGGATGAGGAAATGTTTACTTAACTTTAGCCTTCGATCATTCCAAACAAGAAAAATTATGTACTGAGCACATTTGATTTAATCCAGATTCCATTATAAAATAGAAAATTTACAAATAGTACAAAAGAATAGTTATATTGTGACATAATAAAGCTTCATTATTGATACAGGAAATGTTTCTGTTTCAACTTAATTTGTTAAAGTTTTTTCGTTCAAAATTATAATGATTCATTAAAATGAAAACAAACTCAATTTATGAATAATATTTGATTTCAACCTTTTCAGGAAATGGAGAGGAAGAGGATTTAAAGGAAAACAAGTTTTTCAATTTGAAAATATCGTTTTACGAAAAAGTTTACACACATGCAAACACACACATATATGTATGTGTGTGTGTGTGTGTGTGTGTGTGTGTGTGTGTGTGTGGTGTGTATCTCAGTGAAAAAGGACACAGGCGTATCCGAAAGTTTTGGTTTTAAATTCTTTCTCTTCGTGCTTCAATCTAGTCAAAAGGTTAATATATAATTAATATAATCAATCTTGTTGCCAATATTGCTATCATTTTGTTGTCTTTTTATTTCTAAAATTTAATTAACCGGCCTATTTAATCTCTCTCTCACACACACACACACATATATATATATATATATATCAAGAAATATAGTCTTAAGGTGTGCTATATTTATAGGATAAAGTGCTCAACATCAGAGATAGAGCGTGTGTAAATATAAAAGTGAACACAGAAGTCAACACTTAGAGGCGACAGTCTGTTTCATGCTATATGCAATCGTCAGGCCACGTGTGCTGTTATTTTTCTCGGCTATTTATATATAGCCGGGTCAGTGGTGCATTGTGGGTAGTCTATTATGGCGGTTATTTTACCGGAAGTCGTTTATTTATTTATTTGGGTTAAATTATTTTGCTTGTTTTATTTATTTTTATTTTTTGTTTGTTATTTTATTTTATTTATTTATTTATTTTTTTAATCGGTGTTTTTATTAACGTAGTAAAAATTTGTTTATATCACTTATTTAATAGTTTTGTTTTGGTTTGAGAATTTAATTAAAGTAATTTAGCCCAAATAAATAAATAAACGACTTCCGGTAAAAAAAACCCGCCATAATAGACTACCCACAATGCACTACTGACCCCTGTATATATAAATAGCCGAGAAAAATAACAGAACACGTGGCCTGACGATTGTATATAGCATGAAACAGACTGTCGCCTCTAAGTGTTGACTTCTATGTTCAGTTTTATATATATATATATATATATATATATATATAAAGTGTGTGTGTGTGTGTGTGTGTGTGTGTGTGTGTGGAGAAGAAGAAAGGAACGACGAAGGCAAAAAATCAATTTGTTTAATTGTTTAATATTAATAACACATTTGAATTATTCGGCAATGTCTTAGATAAAATCATAAATAATTTCCATTTTTGTTTATCAACTTTAGTCTAAAAAAGCCAATTAAATTTTATTCAATTGTATATTCGCCATTATTTACAATGATTTGTTGTTACTTATTAAGCGGCACTAATAATAATTATAGCTTTTACGTAAAATTGCGTAGGTTTTCATGTGAACAATTCTCGACAAACTATTGAATCAGGTTTTTATTAGAGCATCTTCCCCATCAAAGTGTTTTACAACGACCGAAAAAAGTAACAATCTGCCGTGAAAGGTCGGGTATAATAGTGGCTGCAGTAGAGCAGATGTACCAAGTTCCAACATTTTTTTCTGTCTGTCATCGAGGAGAACAACACTGTTTTTTTTTCTATTGGAAAGTGTTTTGGATCTAACATTTATGGACACGTTGCAACTGCTGGACGGAAAAATGTGCATTTAGTATTTCATGGCATTTTACGAAATATGAAAGAATAATTAACCGTTGATTCTACCATACGCATAACATTACCTTTCATTGTTTTCAGGTTTAGGCATCGATTATTGATATTCCTTATCAATCCACTTACTTTTACGTTAAACACATTTCTCATCACTTGTCGCAATAGACTTAAAGAACGGCTAGTTAGAATGATATATTCATCATTTCAATTGGTTCCAGTAAACGGAAATTACTTACGAGTTATATCAGTGGTCATTCAAGACTGTCTTTATTGACGGAGGAGAAACTAAAATTGTATAAAATAGATTTATTTATAGAATTCTTGCCATTAAAAGCCGTAATTTTTATTTGCTATTGAACCCTTTTGTCAAATTTCCATAGTCTGCCAGCTTTTTTCATTTACACATCACTCCTAACATCAGCAGGCTTCGTATGGGAGACTAGACATATCATTCCTTGATATTCCAAAGTCCTTAGCGATCTCATGTTCATTCATTCTTTGTACAACCTCGATAATTATCATTTTCCTCAAAATCACTCTTTCCACTTTGAAATCGAAATGTCTTGAACACTGAATTTCAAATTGAAGCTTTCATAAACATGTGATATTAAAATATAGAAGCTGTTATCGCTATATACAAACGTCTATGCAGCAGCAGAAATGAACGGAGTTGGTATCGTAAAAGATGACTTACAAGTGTGAAAATTTCAGTCTCCAAATATACCTGCTCTAGAAAGAAAAACAACGTGTTGACGCAGTGAGCCAGGTCACGTAGTTCAATTTGTTTTCAAGTTTCAACACGCAGAGAATATACCGAGTACCTTTATATTCAGAAAAAGTGGGGGAAATTAATTCACTTTTGAGAGGAGAGCAATAGCGACCGATATTGAGTTAATTACAAGACGCTAATTTAATCATAGCGATAGGACGATGAAGCAGATGATAATCGAAAAATTAATATGCACAGACTCAGCAAGATGTTTTTCTCCGTTCTTTGCTTCGATATGAACACTTCATATCATGAACAGTGAAAACAGATAAAATTATTGAAAAAGAAAAAGTATCTGTTCATCTTAATTTTACGACGTGTCCTAATATTCATCCTAAATTTGTTGCCAGAGAAAATTGGTTCCTTGTAGATTTGTTCTTTGTTTTCTACGGTGGAATTTTCTGGTTCTTATTTGTTTGTCAATTCAAATATTTCATCAGGATATTCTACCAATTTTCCTTTTGATGAACTATTCTTTTTTCTCTTAGTTATAATCTTCATACTCGGAAACCAGACGGTGAATTCTCTTGATTAAACAAATTTTTATCGCATTAATGTTCGAAAGGATTGTTGCTGCTAGACTAACCGTTAAGAATCCGTTTATATTAATATTGCTTGAAATACTTCTATTGGCAACGAGTATTATTTGTGCCTTCTGAAATAGAATCGTATTCATCAAAGAATGAATCTCTACATGTATCTCGTAAAAACGAAGTATTAAAATTAATATAGTTTGCACACGAGGGGTTTTCAAAGTATTTTTTTTTACGTTTTCACTATGAGAATACAACTTTTTTTCAATGATAATTTGATCTAAAATCTTGACACAATTCTTTCAAGTTAACATTTTCCCAAAATTTAAACACTTCCTCGATAAAAGCAGCGGTTTCTCCTGTAAAATTACTAATTAATAATAGGTGTGTTTTAAAGAATGTTTAACCCAGGGAAACTATTGTCCTCATCTTTGTCGCCATATTTATTACAAAGTTTCGGCCGATGTATGCTCCGGCCTTCTGCAGGTGGTTGAAATGTCGAACTGAACCCTTTATTTCGCTCACTGGGTTAGACTGTTTTAGTTCCACGTGCCATATCTAATAGATGTCGGTTATCAGTTATCTCCTGTTAATTCCCCTCTCCAATTCTCTACTGCCGTAAACGGATATTGAACTCGCACTCTTTGGGTCCTGTCACTGGATCTAACTAACGCCTTTATACACTGTGGCATGTGTCCTTATACCTCATCTCAGAAATATAGACAGATACTGAAACTTTTCGTCTCTCAATTGTCTTTGAGTAAATTGCAACATCTGATAGTTTTGAGAATTTAAATTGATTTGATATTACAAACACGGTATATGTATAGAATCAAAAAGGACGTATTAACAATTTTTAATTATCAACATTTTATTTTCAACAGTGTCGACTTTATTGAAAAAAGCTTTAATTGTTCGATTATTGTTAACAGTAATTGCATGTCCATTTAAATAGTTGATTGAATTAAACAAAAATGTTACTTTTATATAAAATTTCTGAATCTAGTTTGGCAAATGAAATGATTTTAATCAT
Source organism: Acanthosepion lycidas (assembly GCA_963932145.1). NCBI lineage: Eukaryota > Metazoa > Mollusca > Cephalopoda > Sepiida > Sepiidae > Acanthosepion > Acanthosepion lycidas. The sequence goes on along the minus strand of OZ010594.1, from coordinate 79,941,211 downwards.
AAATTTTGATCCACCATATAATCTGTCCTGATGACAAGAACTTTTTGCTAATTTCTCAGAATTTTCAGCAAAGCCAAATATGTATCTATAGCAGACATAGTGAAGCAGAACCGGAGTCACATAGAAGAAATGGTGAACAGGACTTGCCTTATTCTCGACGAAAGAGAATTCGTCATTGTCTGACACGTAGGACTTCAATTTGAGAGAAGACGGGTGCGTCGTTCCGTCAATAGAGACTCTTCTTCTTTGTTGTCCCGCAAGAAATAATATTAGAGTAGCTGGACGGAATCGAGGAGGGACATCCGGGTGTGGTAGTGATCCATTCTGAAGTGCCCGTATGTTTAGTATGTTTATCATCCGGGCAAGGGATTGGTAACTCACGATTATAATTAGACCATCGTGGAGATGAGAGGTGTCTTCTGTCGAGGTATGTCGTACGATACGTGTAGTTGTCATAGGACTGACGGACGACGAAGTGGATACGGGGGAAGAGAGCACCGATAAATACCAAGAAACCGGTGCAGACGGAAGAAACGCCCAATCTGAAATTACGTCTGAAAGCAGAGTCGCTAATTCCTTTTTGCCACAGTGTTCCTCTTTGATAGAGTAAACTTCACCAACTAAAGGGATGCTATTTCCACACATATAATGTTTGACAAATATAACTCCATGAAAATTTGAATTATATAACCCGGATATAAGAAACCCGGATATAAGAGAATCCTGGGTATAAGAGAGATTTTCTCTGGTCCCAAATTAGAGCCATACTTACCTAAACAAAATAAACCAAACCCGGATATAAGAGAAACCCGGATATAAGAGACTTATCCGGTCCCGACAACTCTCTTATATCCGAGTTACACTGTAATTAGGATAAACTTCGTAAAATTATGAACATTTTTGAAATATAATAACCCTTTTTTTTTCAAGGAGAAATAATTGCTTTGTGCATACCAGCATAATAGCATTCCAATGTTTCAGACATCTTTAAAAAATGGTAAACCTCCAATAAAAGATCAACGGACAGGATGACCAGCTTTCCCCTTTTTTCATTTATGGCCTGTCACTCTCGACACAAAATCATGATGGTCAATATTTGTACAAAAGTTGTCAAAATTTACAGCTATCTTTTTGGAGAAACATGGTTAATGCGTCTTCTTGCGTTGCTCGCGCGAAAGCAGAAGTTCCTCTGTTATTCTTGGTTTAGGTGGCAGTAGACGTAATGGCAAATGTAAGACTTATGGTGAATCCTTAGCTACATTTCAACGGTGGCATAACTAGAGGGAAATGCCTTTCACAAACAAGTGTTTCACTGCTAATGGGTATTACCTCTTAGCATTGCCTTTAACCACCTTTCTAGTCCATTCTGATTTTTTTGGGAAAAAAAAAATTAATCGAACAGAAGAATTACATTTTCAAAAGAAGACATACACTTGAGGATACCTATTTATATCGAAATAGAAGTGCCGGCAAGATTTCCGTTTTGAGGTTTAAAAAAAAATGCATAAAGAAAGCAGTTTGCAAAAAATTGACAGAAGTTAGCTCAGGAAGAAATATCAATCTGTCACTCGACTTGCGATGAAAATGTTCAACATTTTGGGAAGTATCTACATTTGTGACTTCTGCCATGAATATAAATTAGACCAAGTGACATTCTTTTTTTGATTGAAGAACATTTAGGCGATATTTTGAAATAATATTCTACCAGCATGCCTTCGGCAAGTAATAAGCTTGAAGCTGTGAAAAGGTGCCACAATCTCATTGAAATCAAATAAATCTTTTCAGGTCATTATTTACTACAAGGAAGATGAAAAATTTAAGCAATTTTAGTTTTGAGTATTTTCCGATGCGTCCAGGCATCTCTATAATTGGCTTTGTCAAAAAGACAAAGAAGTCAGAACAATAGATAAGTAGCGATTGAAGAATTATTTTTAGGATTTTTGGCATACCAACTTTGGAATGAATTAATGCAATTTTTCACTTTGTAGTTTTTTTCCCAAAATTTTACTCTTACAGGCTGCAGCTAATATTCTGCTAACAATGTGGTCTTTCACATTTTTCATTATGGAGGCCTGACGTAAAAGCTTGGTTTGCAAAATTAAACTTGCATAATAAAATTTGATATAGTATAATATTAATATAATGTAATATATATTATAATAATATATATAAATATAATATATATACATATAATATATATATATATATAAATATATATATATAATATATAATAAATATATGAATAAAGTATAATAATATATATAGTATATAATAATATATAATATAGTATATAATAATATATATAAATATAATATATATATAATATATATATAATATATATATATAATCTATAATATATATATATATATATAATCTATAATATATATATAATATATATATATATATATATATTATATATATATATATAAATACAATATACAGTACTGTTCGATAAAAGTGATTCACCTGATTTTTTTACTAAATGTTCTCTTCTCGATGAATAGAAAGTTGAGCTAAATTTAAAGGTTAAGCGATCTAAAATCCGAAGAAGCTTTGAAAGCTCTTTAGCAGTATCTATTGTCAAGCATCCGTTCAGTATAATGTTCTTGGGATGCTTTTCTTTTCATGGAACTGGTTTCTTAAAACCTATTCAAAAAGACCCTCAGGAGCAAGCAGTACAAGAGAATTTAAAGTTTTATATGCTCCCTTCTGCTGAAAGGGTTCAAATCGACCCCACCAAGTTCATTTTTATGCAGGATAATGCTCCCTGTCGCAAATCAAAATTGATGAAGGAATCTTTCGACGAGAAGCAGGTGAGTGTTATGACATGGCCGCCCCAATTACCTGACCTCAACCCCATAAAAAAACTTTTGGAGCATTATAAAGTACAGTCTCTCCAGAAAGCATTTGAGCAACGAGGAGGATTTGATTGTGAATTTAAAATCCGAATGGAATTCAATGCTTGGAGATGAGATTTGCCAGAACCTAATCAAGTCAATGACAAAAAAGGTTGAAAAGGTTATTCAAAATAAAGGAGGGGCCATAGATTATTAAATATTTCGAACTATATTACCTATTATAAATAAATTATTTCCTCTATTATTCTTTATTTAAGGCTGTTCGGTTATGTTTCTTTTGATTACTAGTTGCAGGAAATACGTGAGTCACTTTTTTCCCTAAATCTCATTTATATCCAAAATTATAATTATCAATAGAAACCTTAGGTTGAGTAAACTTTTTTACAAGGGGGTCGGGAAGGGGTCTTTATATTAGTAAGATTAAATATTAGTTTAACCCCAAAAACAATAGGCGAAAAAACTTTTAAGTAAAAAAAATCAGGTGAGTCACTTTTATCGAACAGCACTGTATATAAATATATATAAAATAATAATATACAATATATAATAAAATATAATAATATATATAGTATATAAAAATATATATAAATATAATATATATATATAATATATATATATATATATATATATATATATATAAATTTATATAATATATATAATATATAAATATAATATATATAAATATATATTTAAAATAATAATATATACAGTATATAATAGTATATATAATATATAATAGTATATAATATAGTATAATATAATATTAATAATAATACTGCGAAACAGGAGGATGTCTTTGGTAACAAAGAAAAGAATATTGAACTGTTACGTGACATCTGTCGTTCTTTACAGCAGCGAATGTTGGACGATTTCCTCAAAGATGAAGAAGAGACTCGAGGCGACAGAGATAGAGTTCTACAGAAAGATGCCAATGATATTATGGACGGAGCGTGTAAGCAAGATAAGATCTTAGAGTGGATGCAAACAAGGAGGAGGCTTATAATTAACATCAGGAAGAGGCGGTTGAAGTTTCTGGGACACATAATGAGGAAGGAGGGTGTGGATAATCTGATACTCGCGTCGAATAGAGAGAAAGAGAAACAAAGTCTAACAACTCGTGACTTACCTGGCGGACTTTAGCAAGTGTATAACAGAACGTGGTCTGGAGAAGGAAGCAGAGGGAAGGAACTTGTTGGGAGCTGCAAGGGATAGAGGGAGGTGGAGAGCTATGATCGTCTACGTCCTGAAAGAAAGAAATAATAATAATTAAAGGAGAGCTGATACTCTGTTCGTCACGCTTTGTCTTGATACTTTGCATGCACGTATTTAATATATATGTATATATGTCTAGTGTGAATGAGTGACGTATAATTGCTATTTAATATACACCCAAATTGACTGAGTTGGAAATAAGACATTGGATTCATCCATAGATTTTTATGTATGAATTTTTTATAGTCATCAGATTTTTATGTCATGGGGTGTGCTTTTTAGGTTCCCTGAGAGTATGCGGTATTATGCTATATGGAGGATTGATTGGTTACGATTGGGTTGTTGTGGTGAATATGCGAATTGTAATCAATGAACGATTCGTGAGTTGTATTAACTTGGTATAAGATAGTAAAGTCCAGCCTCAACCAAATTACTCTTTTCGGTTTTGTGCCACAATTTTGTACTAGTATGAAATAAATCTAAATAAAATTGAATGTCTTTGGCTTGATACAATAAATCCGGATAACCTTATTTTCTTCAATCTCTTTTTAGAATTGACAATGGGACTTATACTGAGTGAAAACTTAAAACTTAGTTGTGAAAGGGTAAAATCCAAGTGTTAGCCAGGACTCTTTGCCAATTTCCTCCCCCTTACCCTTCCCTCTGTTTTTGTCGTCCTTGTATGTGTTATATGTAATAGGAGTAGGTAGACTTTCCTACCACCCGGTCAACACTCCTCCCCCTTGTCTGGGACATGAGTAGAGGCTTACGCCTTGTTTCTTGTTTAGGAAGGGGTTCCTGGTACTCTTTCTCTCTCTGGCCTCTGTATTAGTGCAGCTCTGTTTCTCCCGTGATGTGTGCAGTCTGTGGCATCACCTCTTCATTCTGAGGGTACACGGTTGACAGTTCTCCGACTGGTAGTTAGGAGCCATAACTCTTGCGTAGCGACTTGAGCGGCCGCTCGGATCAGCAGTTGTATAATACCGGGGGGTTTGTAGTGCCATGTCGCGCATGGAAAGGTGTCCCAGCAGTCACCTCCAGTGGGCAACCCTGAGGCCACATTATGATGCAGGTTGTGCCAACTGCTCTCTGCCCACGTCACGGTCGAAACTGTCTGCTTCTTTTACTTCGAGCCTTCTCAACTTCTAACCAAAATTCAACATGACTTACAAAAATCGAAAATTTAATCCTAAACCAGCCACTCAAAAATCACCTAAACCCCTCAACATTTTCTTCTCCAACATCCGTGGCATCAGAAAAAACTTCGGCAGTATGGAACCTTTCTTCACTGCAAACTGCCCGGATATACTGGCTCTCTGTGAGACCAACCTTGTCTCGTCTCTCCCTCCTCTGATCTCTCGATCCCAGGCTAGTTTCCTCTCCTCAGAAAAGACTCTCTAACCCACATGCATGGCCTTGGTGTCTACGTCAAGGAACATCTCCCTCTGGCCAGAGAATTCTCTCTCGAATCGCCAGACCAGTGTCTCCGACTATCTATCCTCAATGCGGTAAGCTATCTCTTCTTCCTTTACCGCTCTCCATCCTCTCAAGACTGCGATACTCGATAGCATTTCTGACAGCATAGACAAGGCTCTCTCCCTCCACCCGTTTGCTCACATATTTGTGTTTGGCGAATTTAACGCCCATCATACCCTGTTGCTTAAGAATGCTACTACTGACCACGCAGGCATTCAAACGCTCAATTTTTCAGTCTCTCAATCCCTCACGCAGATAGTTAAATTCCCCACTCGTTTTGCCTTCAACCGGGAAGGTGAAGCCTCTCTTCTAGATCTGTGTTTTACCTCCATCCCCGAGTCTTGCAGCGCCTCTTGGTAACTCTGATCATGCGGTAGTATCTGTTAACATCTCCTTCAACTCCACCCCCTATAAAGAACCTACTACCACTAGAACTTCGTTCTACTATCAACGAGCTGACTGGGACGCGTTCCGTGATTTCTTCCGCGATGTCCCCTGGGATGGAGTCTTTAAGCTCCCCGTCCAAGAATGTGCTTCTGAGGTCTCATCCTGGGTTAAAGCTGGAATCGACGCTTTCATCCCATCAAGGAAATATAGGATCATGTCGCGCCCCCCCTGGTTCTCCGCTGCTTGCTCAGATGCCATCGCCCATAGGAACCACTACGTTCACCTATTCCGTAGCGACATGTCTGACTGCAATAGACGTCTCTTTGCCTCCGCCCGTAACGAGTGTAAGCGTGTTCTCAACGATGTTAAGTCACTATTTGCGGCTCGGATGAAGGAGCATATTGCATCTCGTAAATTTGGCGTCTCCGCAAGAGCGTATTGAACAATTGCAAACACTCTATAACTCCTTTATTAAACCAGTTCGAAGTTCTGACCTCCTCTGCCGACAAGGCTGAATGCATTGCTCGGAAATTTTCATTCAACTCGACGCTCGACTCTTCCGGTGTATCCATACCCGACTTCCCTCTTAGAACTGAGGCACTATTGAGTGGGCTACATATAACTACGTCTATGGTATTGGGCATTATCTCCAATTTAGACCCCAACAAGGCTAGTGGTAGAGATGGGATACCAGCCATTGTCTTGAAGAAATGCGCACCTGAACTAGCGCCCGCCCTTTCTAAACTATACAATTACTGCCTCAAGGAATCTTGTTTTCCGGACTGCTGGAAGTCCTCTTCGATTGTTACTATCTTCAAGAACTCTGGCGACCCCTCTAACCCTTCTAACTACCGTCCTATCAGTCTCCTACCCCTCTTCGGCAAAGTCTTCGAAGCCCTAATCAATACCGAGGTGGTTAACCACCTCACATCCCATGATCTGCTCTCAGACAAGCAATATGGCTTCCGCTTTGCCCGATCTACAGCTGATGTGCTTACGGCCATCACTGAAACTGTCTACCGAGCTCTTCAAAATAACGGGGAAGCTCATACCGTGGCACTAGACATCTCCAAAGCATTTGATAGGGTTTGGCATGCCGGCCTTCTTCGTAAGTTCCAGGGTTATGGTATTACAGGTCGATTGTTTGACTTAATACAATCATTCCTGTCAAACCGTGATTTGAAGGTCGTTCTCAACGGATTCTCCTCCAGTTTCTATCCTACGAACATCCTAGGCCCCACTCTATTCCTTATCTACATAAACGACCTCTCTGATGCCATAAATTCCCAAGTTGGCATCTACACGGATAACACCACAATTTATTCCTGCCTCAAACACAAATCTAGTGTCACTGACAAAACTAACCTGGCCGTGCGTCTCGAAATGGACCTCCAATCGGTTGTGAACTGGGGCAGGAATTGGCTGGTCAACTTTAACGCTTCAAAAACAAAACTGCTCTCTATTAATCACCACAGAGATCCTTCCTGGCCCTCCATTAGAATGTCTGACGCTCAACTTCTCGAGAGCAACTATCTGCGGCTGCTCAGTCTCACGTTGACTGCCGACCTGAGATAGAACAGATACATTGAGTCAATTGCCTCGTCCCCTGCAAGGAAAGTTGGCTCCCTGTGCCGGGGCAGGAAATTTTTCTCCCCGGAATCGATCCTCCAGATCTACAAATCAACAATTCTTCCTTGCATGGAGTATTGCTGCCATATATGGTCTGGTGCCCCTTCTATTTGCCTCGGAGTTCTTGATAGGCTCCAGAGGCGGATATGCAATATAATTGGCCCTGCTCTGGCATCTCGTCTAAAGTCACTTTCTCACAGACGCGCCGTCGCCTCTCTCTTTCTGTTCTACAAATACTTTCATGGCAATTGCTCCGAGGAGCTGCATTTGCTGGTTCCCAAACTTCATGAGTTCAAGCACCCTACGAGGCTGGCATTCCGCTCTCACCCCCTCACTATCGAAAATCCTAAATGTAGCCGTCTCTTCTACTCTAATAGCTTCATGTCTTGCACCTCTCGCCTGTGGAACTCCCTTCCCTATTCCAGTTTCCCTGAGAGCTATAATCTCCAGCTATTCAAGTGTAATGTCAATCGACATCTCCAGTTGTCTTCATCTATCCACTAACCTTCTCCTCATACTCTCTTCTATCACTCCTATCTGATCTCGCTCTATATTTTCTGTAACCCCTTAAAAAAAATATTGGACTAATACGTTCATCTCCTGCCACTCGGTAAGTCTGAGTATTAAAATCATAAAGATGGAGACAATAAAATGAAAAAAAGGGAATATGAGCTAATTTTTTCTACAACTCTTTTTGCTTACAGAGAAAAGCAATGATAACAAAGTTGCAATATGAGCTCTGATAAAAACATGTAATGATAACAGCAAAATTGCAATATGAGCACTAGTAAAAATGGTTGCTGAAAATTCATACCCAGATCCTCAAGGACACATGGCACAGTGGATAAAGGCGTTGGTTAGATCCAGTGACAAACCCAAAGAGTGTGAGTTCAATACCCGGTTAAGGCAGTGGATAACTTTCAGAGAGAAAATTAGCAGGAGATAACTGACATCCATCAAACGTGGAACTAGAACAGTCTACGCCAGGGATCGAAATAAAGGGTTCAGTTCGAAATTCCAACCACCTGAAGAAGGCCGGAGCGTACAACGGCCGAAACGTTGTGACAAATATGGCGACAAAGATGAGGACAATAGTCCTCATAATGTAAATACTGTACATAATACCTCATCTCAGAAATATAGACAGACTTGATAATTATTTTTGACTCTGTTGATCAGTCTGTCTATGCCCATCTTGGGATATATTCGGGTTTTAGATGTTTTCCGTTGATTTAGCAATTAATAAAAAGTATTTATAGATACTAAAATTCACATCACATTCCCCTAGAGCGAGGCCCTTCTATTGCACTCCGTTTGGGTTGATCTTTGCGATCGTCCACAATGTGGGCGACTCGGGTTGTTTATTTCTAAGTGTTGTATCTACGATCGCGATCGCCCTGATAAACAAACCAAAAACAAATTGTATAAATTGTAAAAAATTCCTTGTAAGTACCTCGAATATCATCCGCACTTAGGAAATGTGAATAACCACTTGATTTTTGGTGATTTTTCATTTTGATAGTTGGAATTGATTCGATACAAGATAAACAAATTTTAAATCAAAATTTGTTTAAAAAGTGTGTCAAAGAATTTAATAAAAATACAAACATACATTGATTTACAATTTATAATTTATTGGGATGAAGTACTCCGAGGCGGTGTAATGGTTAGCAAGCTTCTCTCGCTAGAACAATTACGAATGAGTAGTGAGTTCGATCCTCACTGGGTGTCACATATTTTCGGCCTTCTCCCACATCTAAGCTACGCTTGTAAAATCCCTTTGGGCACCTCGAGGCGGTGTAATGGTTAACAAGCTTGTCTCGCTAGGACATTTATTACTGGGTGCCCCCTAATTTCGGCCTTGTGCCGCATCTAACTTGCGCTTGGAAAATCACTTTAATTTATTGTGGTGAATTAATATTTGCGATAAGTAACTACAACATTATATGGCGTGAATTAACAGAAAAACTCGCGTTTTTCAATCTAATACAAATTTATTCATATTGATAAACAGAACTCGACAGTAGAGAAATGGCCACACAATAAATGTTCAGTTTATGAGATATAACGATTAAATGAAATTTGGTTAATTAAAAAAAAAAAAAACAGATACAAAAATTGGATTCAGGTTAAAATGGCACGAGTGGAATAAAAAGAAATATGATACGCCTAACATGTCGGCGAAAAAACCGTTAAAATTTTAAAAGCTAAAAAAAGACACAGCTAATTAGAAGTTTTATTGAACTTTTCGGAAATTATTCATTAATAAAATTATGTAATTTTTAGAAATTTTGTAGAAATATTTTTAGGTCTATGATTGAATTAAAAATAAAATATAAACTCGTAGATGAAAACAATCAATTTGAATGAAACTGAAATGTACATGTTTCTCGAGGGCGAACGCCTCGGTAAGATGAAACGAGTGGAAGCCAAATTGTACAACGATTTGATGCCATTTTTATGAGTCCTGCTTCATATATTTTCTAATAAATGCTTGTTTATTAAAATGCGATTTAAATTTGAAATTTGGTTATTTCGCCGTCAGAGAAGCGACACTAGATAACGAAGTGATGATGATGATGATGTGCACGTACCTGAGGTGGTACACACAGTGCATCCTATTGATGAGGGTGAGAATCATGGTCGGTGTTGAAGTGATTGTTTTTATAATTAAACGATGAGGCAATACAAGGTAACTTGGGAGTAACATCTAGATATTTTGGAACGTCATCAATCGCAGACAGGCGGCGACGAATGGGCAACCTAACCTGAAAGTATTACTAATTGTAACGCTATACGCTGCTTTCAAGAAAATCTATCACTATATGATACACGTCTATAGTGTATATATTATATAATGTATTATAATGTCTATAATCATAATGTATATATGTCTATATTATATGTAAATGCTAAAAGTATAATTTGGGCTGTCATGCACGTGCTTGTTATACACTTAACAGACTGAGTGTTATGATTATTTTTTTTTTTATAGAAAGGTTCACCTTTTATAAGGCCCGGAGGCCACGCGAGGTAGAGGGTTACGTGCGGAGAGAGGCATTTGTGTGTATAGGAGTGAGAGATAACGGTTAACCTTGTCCTTGAACAGATTTATATTGTAGTGATTGGGCAAACAAACTGTTGGAGGTCTGTTCTGCAGAGCACTGGTTTGCAGGATGAAGCTGCTCAAGTGGAACTTACATCTGATATAATTCCTAAATAACACAAACTTACCTAGGACTGGATAATAACAACAACAAAAGCAATAATAATACACACATACATACATACATACATACATACATACATACATATATAACATACAAACAGACACACACACACAAACACACACACACACACACACACATATATATATATATATATATATATATATATATATATATATATAGGGTGACAATGAAGTGACTATACTGTTACTTATACTAAAAAAGCAAAGCACTGAAGCAGGTGGCTTGCCTTTCGAACAGTATGAGAAATTAATTTACTATTGTTTACCATAGCATTTTATTGTTATTAACTAGAACAATTTTAATAATAAATTTCTGGACTGTTGATGAATTGCTTTATTTTAATTGCTATTGTAAGGAAATGTATAGTGACTTTATTGCCATTATATATATATATATATATATATATATATATATATATATATATATATATATATATATATATATATACATTTTACATATATATATATATACATACAATTTTGGAGGCATATATATATATATATATATATATATATATATATATATATATATATATATATGCATGCAATTTTTATATATTAACCTATTGGAAAGCGCTCAATATCAATAATAGAGATAACATACTTAGTTACATTGATGTGAGTCCGTCACCCTGGGTCTCACGCTATTTGCTATCGTCAGACTAATTCTGTCTGACGATTGCAAATAGCGTAAAACCGAGGGTCACAAACTCACATCAATCCACCTATGTATATATATATATATATAAATATATATATATATATATATATATATATACATATATATATATATATGTGTGTGTGTGTCTGAAAATTAAAATTGTTCTAGGAGATTTGACGCTACTCTCTGGATTCTTTATGCAGCTATAGATCATACATTCTTTGCTTTGTCATTTTGATATCTCTGTAAGGAGATGTTGTCCAACAATAAGGAGATTTGACAGCCTGCATGGATGAAAAGATTTACGAAAGGCATGATAATTAAGTCAAAATAAAAAACAAACAAACAAAAAACCTTTGGATTCCCGACAGGGTTATCTTCTGTGTCTATAGCCATTATAAAAACACCATCATACATATATTGGGAATATACTAATTCATGGAGACTTTGAAATTTCAAACCACCAATACGGATCTTGGATGGATGGTAAAGTATGGATGCGGAAACGAACTCTGATTCAGGAAGAATTCATTAAGGAAAGTATTTCGTGAAAGAAATTGGAGAACAATTATACTGTATTTGTTATGTAAAGGAAAACAAAAGAATACATTTTTTGGCTCCCATATTTTATCATTCTCAAGGAATGATTCTTTCTTTTTTTCGAATCATTAAAATAAAAGTGAACACTGGAATTAAAAGAGGAAAGGTGATTTTTATCGAATTGCCTTTTCTTCTTAAATTGATTATAAATGAAACATATCAACGGTATGCGCCAAGTTTATATACAGTTCAGTTGGTATGCGGCACATAATTTGTTTTATACGTATCCAGGAGGCACGGTGGAGTAGTGGATAGCGGCTCGGATTGTGGAATCGGAAAGCCGAGTTCGAATTCCAGTCGAATCCAGTACTTTCACCTACGTGCTAATACCCTTAGGAAATACCCTTCTTTTCTTCTTCCACCAGCTATGGAAAAATAGCAGGATAGACCGGGTTCTATAGCCATAGTAACTGGTCCGCAGAAATAAATGGTAACCTACTGCGGGAAAAAAATCTGTCTCGTCAGTCATGTATCGAAAGATACATGATCACCTAAGCGTGTATTACGCATGTTACATAATTGACTGATGTATCCTTTGTTGTTCTTCAAACAAACCTTCACTCAATCTAATAGAAATTGAATTGATTTTATTATCCTTAAATGATGTAAAAAAGTTGCGAAAGAAAATCGTTCTTGCGATTTCTAATATCTTATATGGCTTGCTTTGAATCACGCAAAACAAGACTAGCATTCTTAATTGTTGCTTGCTTTGATTGAATGCTCTTTGACGCGTGCAAGACAACGTTAAGACTGAACCTGACGAAGTGTTAGTCAACCCATCTCTAAAATAGATTGTCAGCAAGTGAATAAAGGTATAATGAACACTGTTAATCTTCTTTTGGCTTGTAAGAGCTAACATCGAAAACTTTCTCGGTTCTATCCACTTTCAAAATCTGATCAAAAGTTGCTATTTATATTGGAACCCTGAGAACTTTTCATCTCTGGCATCTATTAATGGAAGTCGGCAATAGTTGAAAGGAACGGTTATACTGATCTTAATCGATCGTCGTATGATATCCTTAATTAGAAAAAAAAGTAACAGTAAGATAAAAGCTATTTCATCTCTAATGATCATTAAAAGCGGAATTGAAAGATATTTCTTTAGTAAAAGCTAAAGATTTTTGCTGTAGTAAAATATGCTTTTTCTCAAAATACTTACAGTAATATTTGAAGTAAAATATAATATATACAGAAGAGATAAAAAGATGTCCGTTAAAAAAACGAAAATACAAATCTATGTGTCACATTTCGAAAAAGAGTGTGACATACATGTAAGTACGCCACTACATTTTCGGCTAAATGTCCGTCGGCGAAATGTACTTTCGGCGAAATGTCCGAGTACCCTGTAGCCCTCATATTGCTCTTTCCAAACACACACACACACACACACACACACACACACATATATATATATATATATATATATTCAATCTTTATCTAATTTTTGTTACTAAGAGTAAAGAAAAATCTGAGCAAAATTTGACCGACTCGAAAAGGTTTATCGATATTACCGAGTTTCATTTGTTAGGTTTGGATCCTTGACAAAGTGAATTTTTAGATCACAACCCCCCCCCAAAAAAAAACAAAAAAAAAACAAACAAAAAAAACTCTTCATTATTGATCATTTGAAACGTTTCTTCTGAGAATCATATTTTATATGATTTTTTTGTTGTTGTCATAAGAAACCAAGTGAAGTATTCTCTTTCCATAAGATGCAAGATCTGAAACTAAATTAGACTTGTTCAACCAGATATCGATTAACACACGCAAGATCTATATCGAACTATTCAAATGCAAACGAACAAAATTCTTCCTTCATATTGCTTGCGTTGCACATTGTTTGTATCTCACGAAATCGCCTTCAAACTATAAAGAGAGTAAGTGAGTTCTTCGATACATCGGGGAAATATCTTCAAAGTATAAAGTCAGCATGTAAAACCTAACTCTATGTAATTTGTATTTTTGGGAGGAGCGCTTTATCCAAAATCAGTCATTCTGAAAAGTGGCTTTTGGCTGTTTATCTTAGTTCGGCTATTGGATTAACATCTTAAGGCAAAGACGTGAACAGGAACATAATGGTGACCTTCAGTTCTTGGAATGTTAGAAACAGTAAACATAATAGTTGCATTGTTGAATCCCAGGGTGACATTGCTAAAATAAAATGCTAAGATTAGCCTAGAAAAGGGGAAATGAGTAGCACAAAGAATGTGTGTAGGTAAAAATTTGCCAACATTCCAAATTGATTTATTTCTCATTCATTTAAACATTACGAATCTTTATATAAAGGGGGTTAAATTGTCGCCATTTTATATTTGTAATTTCGTTCATGTGTGTTGTTTAATTTGATTTTATCGATTGCACAGAATAGTAGGGTTAGTCGGGAACCGTCTATGAGAAAAAAGGAACGATGACGCAATTCGCATCGCCAGATATTTTGAAACGATACTGCTTGGCATTCGCACCAGAAGATCCAATATAAACATTTCAGAGTATATGGGTATTAATCTGAGATGAGTATAGAGGATCTGTAAAGAATTGTAGGAGTTTAATGATGATTACAAAGGAAGGGAAGTTCGGAAAAATAATTGCGATTGTTCTAATGAGAAAAGAAATATTGAATTTGTTGGCGAGGGCATAAGACTCGACGCCGGGGCCTACATCAAGTTCCTTGAGAAGGTTGTGCAGACCTGGGTCAAGATGGGGGCTGTAGGAAGAATGTATGGCTGGTAATAGAATTCTGAAACATGCCAGACAAGCAGAAGAAACTAGTCATGGGTGTAAGAGAATTTCAGCGACCACATTGCGACATAAAATTAACAGCCAAGACTGCAACATTACACCTTAAATTTAACATCATCAGGCGGTAACTGAACACAAGACAAGGATTATGGCAACATAACTCTTTCTTTCTTTCTTTCTTTCTTTCTCTCTCTCTCTCTCTCACTCTCTCTCTCTCTCTCTCTATATATATATATATATATATATATATATATATATATATATATATATATATGTATAAAATTTTATAAATAAAAAGAAAGAACAGTGAGATATATAATCCGGTGTTCTTATAGATATTTTTATTTTTACAAAATAGTGCTCAATGTAAATTTAGAGAGCATTAATATTATAAATTAATTGATTTAAAATATGGTTTTTCCGCTACACAGTTCTAACCATGTTTCAAAAATGGAAGGTCCGAATTTAATTTTGTAATTAAATTAAAGACATTAGTTCCATTTCATGAAAAACCATATTTTAAATCGATTAATATATATATATATATATATATATATATATATATATATATATAAAACATAAATATACATAGATATATATACATACATTCCTGTTCTCTGGTAATTTGATATTGCTTTTGTGAAGGGAAACTCTGTGGTTTAGTTCTTGGCTGATACCTATATATGACTTCTTGCATTTTGTGCATTTGAGTGCATAAATCACATTTTTGAATTTGCCGTTTAAATTTTTATTTATTGTGAATGTCATTGTGAGTTTTTTTGGAAGGGTAGGAGTTTCCTTCTATAATGATATCACAGACCCCACATCTTTTTGTTGCATTTTGTGACTCCAGTATTTTGTGTTGGTTATATTTGGATGGGGTTAATATGTGCTTCAGGGTTTTAGTTTTTTGGTTATTTTTAGTATAATTTTCATTTTGTCATTCATGTTAAGTCGGTCTACATTTTTGTAATTTCTGTAAATAGTCCTGGAATATTCTTGTCGTATGTTGAGACATATGCTAGAGTTTGTACGGCGTTACGTTTCTTGATCTAAAGGTATTTTATCTGCCAGTTCAAAACCTATGTTTATTAGCGTTGTGGGGTATCCTCATTTTCTAGAATACATACATATTATATATATATATATATATATATATATATATAATTACATATATGATTACATATATATATATACAAATACATACATATATATACATAAATATATGCACACATTTATTTATTTAGACATAATATATATATATATATATATATAATGTGGGTATGCACATATATATGATGTGTATATATGTTATGTGTATATATAATGTGTGTGTATGTATATAAATATATATAATGTGTGTGTATATACGTATATATATATATATATATATATATATATATATATAACGTATAAACATAAAAATGTTTTAAATATATATCAATATATATTACGAAATGGACAAAGTCCGACAATTATTTTAAGACATTTTTATGTTTATACATTCTTTTTATAGATACAAATATTTAAGTAAATGCTCTATCTTAGCATTGACGTGCCTTTACCGATTTACCCACGAAGGAGCGTTCGGTTAGCAAGGTCGAATATACTGTAATTAAACTTCAATCTTCCATGAATTTCTCACGTACATTCATATCTGCTCATGGCGTATCAAATGTAAACAAATGACGTCACACATTATTTAAATGCAAAAAGTCTGACAATTATTTTAAGACATTTTTATGTTATACATTCTTTTTCTAGATACAAATATTTAAGTAAATGCTTTGTTTATAATAAACAGTATTAAATATATGTATATGGCGACTCCGTATAGGATACAGGTTCGAATCCTGTCGGAGTACGAATATTTTCTGTGAAAATTTCTCGGACATTCAGGCTGGTAGATGTTGTTTAATACTATTTATTATAAACCGGACATTGACTTAAATATTTGTATCTACAAAAAGAATGTATAAACATAAAAATGTCTTAAATTAATATATATATATATATATATACACACACACAATAATATCAATGAACACATTCTATAGCAGGAACGATAAGAGTGATGAATTATATTTATGTCTGTTGAAATGAGAGTATTGCCCGTATGAGGTAATTTTGGATATTTTGTGTATTAACTTTTGTTCTGTAATAATAAATACGAAGAGACCTTTTTGTGGATCAATTTTCGTGTTTTATATTACTAGGATCCAGTTGTATTATATACCAACGGAATCATTACCTTTACTATATATATATATATATATATATATATATATATATATATATATATATATATATATCGGACAGTTTTTTTTATGTTGTCACATCTACTCATGCGCTGTAAACGAAAGAGTTTGCTAATTTCAAAATTTTTGAAATAATTCTTTTAAAGAAATATTTTTCGAATAATCTGTATTCTTTTTCTCTCAATCACTTTTGTCCTTGACTATCCCACATTGTGACAACAGAAAATCTACTAAGAATGGTGATATATCGTAAGAGCCTGGAAGCAAACCTACCGTGGCTGAAATATCGATCAAAGTACTTTGCAGACATTTTCGTCTGAGTGAATTATTTTCTCTTTTAATCAAATTAGCATTGCCTATGTCAAAATTGTGTCCAATTTCTTTAGGGGGGAACAACTAATGCGTATTGTGTGTTGCATTTTAAAATGTCCCTGTTCTTGAAGTTTTTCCAAAGTATTCATTCTGGTAATTCCTGCACTTCATGGAATAAATTTCTCCTCCAAGTTTTGGCTGGTTGTTTTGTTTTATTTTTTATTGATTAACTCTTTGATTGTTTTGGATATAGTTGTGACAAAACTTATGTTGAGTTTAGATAACTTCTTTTCGGATATATTCATGATAGATTTCCTGGGTGGAATAATATATTTTTTGATTCGTTGGATTTGTCAGGAAGGTCAGCGCTTCTATTTTGAAATATTTTATGAGCATTTTCATTCGCATTGAATATGAAATAGAATATTGAAGTATCTTCAATGTATTTTCAATATCGTGTCGTGTACATTCCGAGTGCTCTTAAATAGAATCCAATCATCATTCCAGGTTTTATGTTGGGAACAGAAGTTTATTAATTCATTTTTATTAGTTGATTTTCGGAGGACACTAAATTCTAGGCTGTTGTCAACTCGGTGTAACATGATGTCTAAGGAAGATAAAGTATTTTTCTATTTCGTATGTATATTGGTGTTCGACTATGTTTAGTTTAGGTAAGTTTGTTTTTACTACGGGGATATATTACTAGGTCATCATCAATATATCGGAATAAGTTGATTGGTTCTTTCGAAAACATTTTACCTAAACAGACTCGAGGTGTTCCAAGAAAATACATCTCGTCACACCACTGAGAGGCAATCCCATTGGTAATCTAAATATATAGAAGGAGAATGCCAGAAGATGGAGCTCACATCGGCAAGATAATTGAGCAATATTGAAATGCCTTGTTTTTTCTCCACAAATTATAACAATGATTTAAAATCAATCATTTTTTACAAATGTGTGATGCGGGTTATTTGGAAAGCCTCCAATAATTTTGTTGATTTTCAAGGATCCTACGTCAACATTGTTGGATGTTATCAGTTTAAAAGATCTTTTTTGATTATCGAATTTGTTTTTTCGTGAGAAAATCATGGAAAATTGTAGTTTGAAAAAAGTAAAATCGACCTTGCTAACTGAAACGGTCCTCTGTGGCTCAAGCGGTACGTCAGGCTATATGACGGTTCTTTATAGGATACAAGTTCAATTCCTGTCGGAGGACGCATATTTTCTGTGAAAATTTCTCGGACATTCAGGCCGGTAAATGTCGTTAATACTGTTTATTATAAACAGAGCATTTACGTAAATATTTGTATCTATAAAAAGAACGTATAAACATAACAAATGTCTTAAAATAATTGTCGGACTTTGTCCATTTCATATTTATCTATTTAATTGGAATTTTTACTGCTTCCTTAAGTATATTGATTTTCCAAGCGTAGCTTAGATGTGACACAAAGCCGAAAGTGTGTGTGTGTGTAGGGGGCACCCAGTGAGGATCGTACTCACTACTCAGTCGCAATTTTTCTATCGAGACAAGCTTACTAACCATTACACCGCTTCGAGGTGCCCCGATTATTTAAGTATAGTTATGTTTTCAGGTAAATCGGTTTATTTTGTTTTGCTTTGTTTTGTTTTACGGCATATCAACCTCAATTGGTTATTTAATGCCGACAACATTTTTTATTGCTGGTAATATTTTGTTTTGTCAAAAATCTGTTTCTGGTAATATTTTTCCTTCAAAATTGTATTGTTGGTAATAAATTTTTTCCAAAAAGTATTGCTGGTAATATAACTATTTGCCCATAACTGGGACCCTAACAGGTGCTACCACCCCGGGTCAGGGTGGACTTGGGAACACCAGCAATTAAGAGGTGGTTCCATGCTCCTCAAAACCTTCTGATCAGAGGCCTTGCTGCTGGATTTAGTTTCTTGTCTTACCCAGGACGCGGATGTAGTTTAACGTCTTACCCAGCACGCAGATGTAGTTTAACATTTTACCCAGGACGAAGGTAAATCGGACAAGCCTCAATTGAATCCACAATCAAGAAGCCAGAAATGAAACATGAAGTATTTACCACTAAAATATACCATCTGTTGCAGATTCTTTGCCGCATGGATATTTTCATTGAGCCTACAGTAAATAAATAACTAAATCGCTTGCGAGATAATCATGATAAATATTTTCGTCAGGTTTTTTGTTTAGGGCTGAAAAGTAGAACTCTACATCTCTTTTCATATATATTACTATCCACTGATACTCTATGTGTTTTTCTCAATTATATCGACGAGGTCTATATTTTTATTTAAGTAATTTTAGAAATTGCCATATGTGCATATAGCTATATTCCCCACAGAAAGGGTATATATTAACTTGAACTTTGTCTATAGGGATAGAATTACATATAAATAATACATATGCATGTGTAAATATTGGCTACGTTTGGTTTTTATGTTTTTAGATTTATAAATAGATAAAAACTTCATAATAGAATTCTTTTCATGTCAAAATCATATATATATATATATATATATATATATATATATATATATATATATATATATATATAAATCATTCCCAAATTCTATTAGGCAGGCATTCTTTATATATTTTTCACAAGCGGCAAGTATCCCCTTTAAATTACACACGATTTCGTTATCGTAAGCATATATGTATGTATATTCACCCCGATATATATATATATATATATATATATATATATATATATATATATATATATATATATATATATATATATATACATATATATATATATATATATATAATTTCATATATGTATTTGTATACACTTATGTATGTAGAATCGGTCCAATTTTTTGGCATCTAGCATTGTCCTGTCCTACAATTTACGTCTCTCAAAGTTAACGCTTCGAGGCTCGGGGCCATAGCAGTCGGTGAACTTGAATGCAGTCTATCGACTTGTACATTTTGGCCTTACTCCAATCTCCATCCAATCGAGGTTATAGCTTTACTCTGTACCATTCTATTTTTTATCATTCGTTATGGTCTTTTTGCTGAGTGACAGTTTTTACTGCAGATACAGGATAAGCAAACAAAACCTTATGACCTCTCCTTCATCTCGTTCGATGTAATGTCTTAACATTATGCCATTTTCTTTAAAATCTCCCCGTGTTTTTATTGGTTACATTTCCCGGCCATATATTTTTATTTGGTTGATGGTGGTTTGATTGCTATATCTGACTCTGTTCCCTGGAGTATGATCCAAATTCTATGAAATTTCAACCAACGTTGTATCTTTGAAAACCTTTAACAAAACATCCTATTCAAAAAACAAAAAACAAAAAATAACCCCAAAAACTAAAAAACTAATTTCCACAAGCATAAAGATGATTTAGATATAACTTTATTTTACGCAATTTATTATTCTGATAAGGAACGTTAAATTTGGCAAAATTTAATCAAAGTGGCAAGAAAATAATTTTTATTTTGTAAGCGACTAATGAATAAAATGTTCAGTAATTTTACAATCAGACAACACACACACACACACACACACACACACGCACACACACACGCGCGCGCGCACCCCCCGCACATATATATATATTATAGTAGAAAAAGAAAGAACAGTAAGATATATAATCCAGGGTTCTTATTGATATTTTTATTTTTTACAAAACAGTGGTCAATGTAAATTTACAGAGCATAAATATTAGGTTAGTGCAAAAATAATGACGTAATAATATCGTTTTTTGACGTATTTTTTATCGTCAAAAAACGACATTATTACGTCATTATTTTTGCACCAACCTAATATAAATTAACTGATTTAAAAATATGGTTCCATCGCTACACAGGATTTACCATGTTTCAAAAACGGAAACTAAAAACTTCAACTTCAATTATATAATTAAATTAAAAGCACTAGTTTTGTTTCATTTTCAAGGGAATTTTGCAATAACTTATTTTGAAATTTACGGTGTTTTAAAAGCACATGCATTCATGATATTTATTTCCAAGGGTACAGAGAAATCCAATCATTTAGACACAGACAACTAATTACGAATAAAGGCTATTAAACTTAGGATATCATAATTTTTGTGAATACATATACATATATATAGAAATATATATATTTTTTCTGCACTCCCACATATTTAACCATAGAATGTTCCAAAGTCTTATTCTTTTATTTCTTACTTCTTTTTTCTTTTCTTTTATTTCTTTTAATTATATTTTATTATTATATATTCCTTTATTCCTACCCCCTTTTTGCCTCGTCAGATACTCTTTCAGAAATGGACAAGTTATCTTAACTACTGCCCGTTTTTCTGAAATTGACAATTTTCGGCTACACTGGTTATATGCGAGATGTCTTTCCCACTTCGCAACAGGCTTCATCTATGTTTAACTATCTTACTCTCCCTACTACTAATAATAGACAGCACTAACGCTCTTACACCGATCAACATTTTAGATTTAAGTTTGTTTTCATAAAAAGTTTCGCACGGTGAGGATCAGACAGGGATCAAGTTTTTTGCTAATAATCATTTCCACCAGAAAATACACCGTCTCAAAAACATCTGAGTAATTTCCATTTCTCTGTTTTTTTTTCTCGCTCCGTTGATAAAGGACACAGGCGTGTCTGAAAATTCCGGAATTAAATCTTTTTCAGTGCTTCATTTTTATCATGTGGTTAATTATTCATATGTAATAAATTTTTATTGTACTGATTATAGTGGTACCTTTTCGTTTGTCCTTGTTTTATTAACTAACCTATTTTACACACACACACACATATGTATTTGTGTAATATATATATGTGTAATATATATATATATATATATATATATATATATATATATATATATATATATATATATATATATATATATATACCTGTATATATATATATATATATATATATATATATATATATATATATATATATATATATACCTGTGTGTGCGAAAATTACGAAAACTTTAGCTTGATTTTGGCAAAACCAGCAAAGAACCCCATGACACATATATCTATACATTAAGTGTCTAAATGCTTAATTTTTAAATTGAAACCTATCGTTATAGGAATTTTTGTGTTTCTTTCCCTTTATGCGCCATGTCCTTTCAGTACGTAGGCGATCATGGCCCTGCACTTCCCCCTATCCCTTGTGGCTCTCAACACGTTTTGTGTTTCTGCCACCCCCCAGACATGCTCCGCCATCCACCTATCCAAGCCCGCCACGTATTTCATGACCTGCTTTCACCTGTCTCTCCTTTTTTTTTTAAATCATTCTATATAACTTTGTTTTTATTATCTCCCAATGTCATAGTAAGTTCATAAGAACTGAAGAGGTATTACTTTTAGCCATTTGTTGTGCACGCAGAAATCTTAGGAATTTGAGAGCATCTTTGTTTGAATCTGCCATGTCCATTTTGTGATCGTGAGGCACGTTTTGTTTCAATTCTGAACCGAAAAACGTCTTTGTAATAAAAAGTGAATATTAATTATGCATACAGAGATACAATGAAAAGGACGCTATAGCATTCTTAAACAGATCGCACATTCAATGCATCGTTGTATGAATAATTAATTTCACTTTTTTTTTTCACCTGGCTATTTAAATATATCACATGGCTATTCAAAATATCTCCATTTCTTGTAAAATTAATACTCAATATTTGTGAGATAGTTATAAAAAGCTCGGTGGAATTAGTTTGAATCTGATTTTCAACTCAAATTTCAAAATTAAGCATTTCGACAATACAACACGTTCCTTTCCTTAGCGTAGATTTTAGTTTATCAAAGTAAAATGACTATTCTCATAATGTCAGTCGATTGGCAAAACGTGTCAAGCTAAATATTTCAAATCCCCTTAAACATTTTCCGATTTTCCTATATATATATATATATATATATATATATATATATATATATATTGGATTTATATGAGTTTGTGACACTGGCTTTCACGCTTTTGCGATCGTCAAACTGATTAATGTTGTTTTTAATAAATTTTGGATTTATATAGGGTTGCGTATATCGGTGTTTTTATGGAACTGGGAGGGAAAAAATGTCGCTGGAACGTCACTCATGCTTACGCAAGCATACATACACGCCCGTACACCCATTGACGTACGCAGACGCACACACGCACGTTCACCCACCGGAGCTCACAGATGACAGACTTATCCTGATAAGAGAACCCAATGGCCCCGAATTAGACAGATTTAAGAAAATAAATAGTAAACGCCCTAAAAACCATTGGATTTGAAATAGAAATAAAGGCAGGTACAAGAACAGTAAACGTCCTAGACGTCACTCCCAACCTGAACAAAAATACATACGAACCGTACAAAAAAAGATAATGACACCCCAACTTACGTACACACATCCTCCAACCATTCATCTTCAATCATCAAACAAATATATATATATATATATATATATATATATATATATATATATATATATATATATATACTTCATTTCCATGGTTGTCAAAAATAGTGTTAGTATCTCTGTTGGTCATAACGCAAGTATTGACTCAGTATAAAAGTACTTCGAGTCGGGAAGGATGTGCTAAAAATTATTCCTGCTTAGCTTGATAAAACAGGAAGTAACAAGATAGTGTTTTAATATAGAACTAGAATCAGCTTATTTAAGAAACATGCAGATTTAGATACGTTTTTAATATTACCGTGTGTCAAATACACAGCGTACGTGATAATTCAACACAAATTATAAAGATAAAAACAAAGATATAAAATAATTGCTTTATTTTCGAACAAATCGACTTGTTAAACTTTTTTATGTTATGTCCAAACATAGATGATCATGACTCTCGCCAGATTCCTCTTATTTCTTATTTTTGTGATGTCAACGAACATTCATTTGATTCTTTTGTGTTGCCAACGAATACTCGTTGTCAATTTCCTAATGGTCATTGTAATATAGACTTTGTAATCGCAGATACAACTATAGTAACACCGATGAAAAATGCGGGTGTCAAACGCCTCCGAATAGCACTCGCACTAATAGTATTTCCTAGAAAATACTCGCTCGACAAGTAATTTATATAATAATCTGAGAAGAGAATAGCGTAGAGAAGAGAAAAGCGGTCCGTATAGAAATAAGGATATGGGCAGATCCGTATAGTATAAAGGATAGACTAGGAATAGCGTTCCGTATAGTAATAGAAGATAGACTAGAAATAGCGATCGTTAGTCGTCAGCTACTTCCTACATATATGCATTTCCTCTATGGTCACGTGATCCAGTTAATCCAATAATGTGATCGCCTGTATTTGCTCATTGTCAATCTACGTTCAAACTCAAGTGTCGACAGCGACACTTTATTCCTATTTAACACTTATTCATGAACTGATATACTTTCTTGCGGAAGATAGTGTAGCGACTCCCAATAGCCTTCTCTACAGCTTGGAATTCGAACTCAGCATATTATGAGCATTACAGGTCAGCGAGTTCACGTTTGCACTCACTATGGTACCTTCAACAATTTTTCGCTATTGTGGGTTGTTCTCTCTACCGTTAATGCACCAGAAATAATATTCTAGGAGATTACAACCAGTAGCGTAAGATTACTTCATTTGTGGTGTTGATATGGTTGCGTGATTTGTCGATAAGCTGTTTAAAGGCCATGGCTTTAGGAACGAGCAGGCATCTTCTGGAATACGTACATACCATCCCTTGATCCAAGGCGTGAAATTCATATGTCTAACACCAGAGTGTTGTCTGTAACAATGATTCTTTGGCCGTTGATATGAATGGCCGAGGATACCAATGACTGGGCATTTTTCACTACCAACGTTAAAGCGGTGGTCAGGTCTCAAAGGGTTAATATTCAAAACATTCTTCACAATATATATATATATAATCAATTGCTGATACCCGGTGACGAGTGAACGGACAGGTCCGTAAACAGAACTCTAGATTCGGGATGCTGAATGTAACATCAATTAGCTGAGATATTTTTACTTATATTAATTCTCTCTCTCCATATATATATATATATATATATATATATATATATATATATATATATATATATATATATATAGTAATCCACAGACATACTGTTTTGCTGTATCACGGTTACCTCTAGCTACGATCGAAACCCGACTGAATTGGCATCAGTCATGCATGCAACCACTAAGCTGTTTGCGCACGGATTATCATATACTTTATTCTATGCTTTAATTTTATTTTTATCTAGCAACTATTTCTTATTTACAAGGTCATCTGAATATTGTTAATCCTATATGTTTAAAAGTTTTGTACTAGTAATATTTAAGGAAAATTGTTTTATAATACGTTCTTGATATCAATTGAAAAGATTGAATTTAAACTTCAAATATTGGAATTCCTATGCTTTCTGAATTTGCTCATTTCGAGAAAACATATTTCTTTTGACTGTAGAGAATTAACGCACATCTAAATAGCAATTTTTTTTTGTTTATTGACGAGCATCTGGTGATCTATTCAACGCCTTTTAGAAAAGCATAGTTTTCACTGTGTATATTTTAGTGGAACAGATATCAAATAGTGATTTTGGAATTGCCGTCGAAATTACTTGCCGCCTTAATGAAAAACACAGCCATATTTGACATGAATTAAATCTTTGGCCTTGAAAATTAACGATTATGAATTGTCTTTGTCGTTAATTGATTTTTTTTTCCGAAATGTCTGTCTTGTCCCATGTGTCCGAAATGCCTGTTTTCCAGCATTTTAAATAACGTTAGTAATTATGAGTTTTTTTTTTTGGACACGCGTAGAAATACATATGTCGTTGCCCAATAAGAGAAATGTTGTGAATGATGCTGCATTTGAATGATAAATCGATATTTTCACAAGGTCAATGGGCTTTGCGTTAACTAATTCGTGTTAGGCTATTCTTATTATAGAATATCATAATGACAGAACAAGTTAGAAAAGATTTTTTTGATAAATAGAATCTTTAAGTGAGTGATGAATTTTTTTCATTATTATTTAATCATAAAAGTGCTCTTTCTTTCTTTCATTCTTTCTAATGTTTGTTTCCATTTTTCTGCTGATGTCTTTCGTTAATTTTCGGTTTCTGTTCCTAGGTAACTAGAAACAGTTTGTTGGAATTTTTACCCAGATAATAGGCCAGTTGTCTAGATGATGATGTTTATCGCCATTTGATACGTTTACCATTTTTTTTAAATTAATTTTTCCCTTATGCATTATGTGATCATGTCTCCCCACTTCTTTATTATTTGCGAAATGCTACGAATTCTTTTGAAAGATAGAGAATTGTGGACAAACAGACCAATACTTGACTGTATTGCAAGTTGCTCTGACAACTCTGTCTGGCCTAACCGGTGAGTGGTTTATATAACAGGCTGGGATGTTTCATTATGTTACTTGGGCCATTCTATTCTCTAGGTTCTGATTGGCTGTTGACTTTGGTGTGGATAGTGTGATCAATAAATATCCACCATTAAACTGCTCCACGTGCTTGAGCAGAGGGAGTTCGTATTAAATTACACCCCGCGTTCTTTTTGTCTGCCAATTTGACGCTAGTTTGGAACATTCTTGCGAGAGTGTATCATATTTTGATTCTGAAATGTTTTCTCCCAACTTTTCAATTTAGAATTGTCCTTTTCCTAGACTAGTTGTTTAGAACACACACACACACACACACATACATATATATATATATGTATATATAAAATCAGAGATATGGAACTTTTCTAACCATTGAATTTTTAACATTCAAAATTATGCGTCGCGTCGTATTCTTTTTATTTTCTTTTCTATTATAGAGCAGCGATAATGTCTTGCTGAATATTATTTATCTGCAAACAATGAATATTCTAGTTTTATTATCAATAGACAGCATAAAATTATAATTAAATGAATCTTTAACTTAATTTTATTAAGGAACCACATTTGAGTACACTTTGCTAAGTCGCAGTTGTCAATGTTGCTTTTTTGTGAATCAATATGAGAATGAAACATTACACAGTATCATTTATCAACCATACCAACAAAATTAACTTGATGTAATACATTAACTTAAAAACCTAACCTCCCCTGTAAATTGTTTTCGTTGCTATATAAAATATATATTTGGCGACTCTATGCTGTAAGAGTTCTATGACAATTTACAATGATAATCGAAAGGTTATGTTTCAAATTCTCACTTAATAGTGACCGTAGATAGATGCCCTTTGAACATAACTAACCCACGCAATGACCTACTCTTCTTGTAATTGACCGAGGGCTTCAAGGTAAACCAGTTAAGTGCAAAACGGAGATATATATTATATACCCAGAAGAACCAGTTGACAATTGGTACTCAAGTGTTGCGTCGATTTGAAGAAATCATTTCTAAAACGTTATCAGACATTTTAGTAGGTTTTACTTAAAATTATAAATGTGACAAATTTGGAAACATTTTAAGAGAGTAAATTACTTAATAACCGAACTTGCCAATCATTACTGGAGTTTTTTTTTTCATGTGTGTCGTATTACTTCAGGACGTGGCTCTCCACAACATCCTACCCTTTGTAGTTCTAACTGATGTTCGTTTCCTTACTATTCATTCTAGTCCATCTTCTACCATCCATATACACAAGCTCTCTTGGTATGTTTCTCGATGTTTCTCTCTGTACATGTTGCCTCCAATATAACCTCTGGTTGTTAAATTCTTCAGACCACGTTTCTTCATTACGTGATCCAGAAACTTCAACTCTCTCCATTTTCTTCTATATATAGGTGTTCTTTTTGTCTCCATTTTCTCGCATGTCCCATCCATGATACAATCAATATCCTTCTTTAGAACAACATTTCCGTTAGAACCAAATCTCTGCATTTATTGAGAAATTCTTTAGTATTCACAGTCATATAGAAGGACTGACATTACGAAGCAGCACTCTTTGTTTCCCGACGAAATATTCCTGTTTTTATCCCTTCATTTACCATGGGGAAAGCATATTTCGTTATTCCAATATACCTTCGTATTTCTGTCATATTTACCATTGTCTGTAGAAACACTTACTAGATAGTTAAATTTCTGTAAAGGTTTCATTTTGACATATCCAATTCTTAACTCGCATCTTTAGATGCACCTTTTGTTAACGACCATACGTTCTGTACTCATAGATTTAATAGCCTTTTTTATATTCCATGCTAATAGAGATATATATTTAAACAATACGGTAGATAAAGAAGTAAAGGTTTATTGTAAAACCAGTACAATCAGGAAATAGGTAACAATTATGCGCACGGTCGTCGCAAGTCAATCCAGTAGTGAAACCTGCTATTGGAAGGTCGGCAGTTCTCGCGTAAGTATGAGTCGTACTCAACAGATCCCGCTAGACTCTGTAATCCAGGTACTTATATGTAGTTACTACCTATAGTGTAGTCACTTTTGTAGGTGACAGGCTATTCCATTATATCACTTTTCTTCTTTCCTTTACTATTTGTCTAAGAGTTCATGTAATTTTAGTCTTGCGTCTGCTATCAACAGTGTCATCTGCGTAACTTATATAAGTTTTTACCTACTAATAATAAATATTAGTAGACCTTTTTAGTTCTCTTGTTATCGTCTCTGAATATTAGTTAAAGAAATTCCGCGAGAATACGCGTTCCTTTCTATATTCTGTGTGCTTATTTTATTTTCGCAGTATGCTCCAGATTATTCTAATATATCATTTTCATTAATCAAATAATTTATATATTTTCCAGTATTCTCGTATCATTTTATATTTTCCATTATTCTAATATATTATTTTATATTATATCTCCCATTATTCTAATATTTTATATTATATTTTCTATTATTCTAAAATTATTTCATATTCCCATTATTCTAATATATTATTTTACATTATATTTTCCATTATTCTTATACTTTATATTATGTTTTCCATTATTGTAATAACTTATATTATATTTTCCAATATTCTCACATATTATGTGTTCCTATTATTTTTTTCGGGTTATTCTAATGTATTTTCCAAATAACTGAAGATTTCTCAGCAGTTTAAAACAGACTTTTGTGTCGTAGCTTATCGAATACTTTCACATAATCTCTGCGTTTAATTGTATTTCAAAGTTTCAGTGTTTTGACAAAGAAAATTTGTTATTAACCCATTTCTAGTTGAATTTTACTATGCGCTTAAGCGTCTAAAAATACTAGTGATCTACAATGTGTCAAGTGCAATTTCTCGTGTGTCTGATATTTTAAAAAATATGAACTCATTTCCAGAGTGAGTTCTTTGAAGCAAAGTAGTTTCGTAATTAGGTTTCATGATAAAATAAATATTTATTTTATTTTGAATAGGACCAAATGCTTCAAACATCTGTCCCGCACTTGCAATACTCATCGTTTTTACCTTGAGAGAAATTACCCTTATAATTTCATTTATACAGATTTAGTGGATGAATCCTCATTATCTTCATCCATTTGTATTAATACAGTAGATAATGTACAAACTGAGGTATCAGTATTTCGAAAAACCTTAGCCAAAGACAAGCGTAGACATTTTGACATCTTTTACGAACATTTACTTTATCCTCAGTCAAGACACAGCCACTTTACTTAATGAATATATATATATATATATATATATATATATATATATATATATATATATATATATATATATGTTGTGAACTTCTTAGGGCCAGAAATAAAGAGACAAGAGGGGAATTAAGCTAAACAAATATATTAACAGAAACAGTAATACAAACATATACAAACGAGAGTGTTACAGCAAGAATGTTTGGTCCGACTATCAGAGGTGACTGCGAGAAATTTCCCTCTCCAAAAAGCAGTACCTGCTCCTATTTATAACTGGGAGAGTTCATTTGTGCGTGTGAAAATTACCATAACAGAAAAACGGGAACACACACAAACACACACACACACACACACACATATATATATATATATATATATATATATATATATATATATATATAGATAGATAATATTAGTGGTAAATATACATATATATGCAAAATCCACAGGTGCATATACACACATGTATACATGTAGAATAAATTATGACCATGGAATATTAGTATTTAAGCCTTGTTATTATATATATATATATATATATATATATATATATAGGTTGTTAATGTGCGTGTGTGAATTTTTCATTAGACAGCCAAGTAAATTAAAATCTTTTCTTGTGCTTTATATCTGTTTTTGGACTGTGTCTGTGTGTAGAAGTTGTAACAATCATTGTTCGTTCCGAGCGCACTGGTATGATTCTTTCGCCATTTTCAAGAATTATAAGCGTGTGTATGTGTGTGTATGTGTGTGTGTGTGTGTGTGTGATCAATAGATCGGATATACATCGTGATATCTGTTATTATTGTGTACATCTGTTCATAATAATTCCTTGTGCTTGCCTATTTAATATTTGATTATCAGCAATACTTATTAAAATCTATATTTATATTTTCTAGCGTTATATACGTGTTCTTACTTTTCAACCGGACAGCAGTAATTTTTTAAATAACAAATTAAAGCGAACTGATCGAAAAAAAGCAAAACTTTCAAGACATGTTTTATGTTTATAAATTTTTAATATAGATACAGATATTTAAGTAAATGCTCCGCCGTTTATAATAAACAGTATTAACAACATTTACCGGCCTGAATGTCCGAAACATTTTCATAGAAAATATGCCTCCTCGAACAGGAATCGAACCTGTATCCTATACAGAACCGTCATATAGCCTAACGTGCTTTTACTGATTTCGCCACAAAGGAGCGTTTCGGTGAGCAAGGTCGATTTCATGTACGGGCAGTGTAACGGATATTGGCGTGGAAAGTGCAACTGACGAACCGATTTCTAATTTAGTTTGTTATCTTAACTTTCACGCAAATTCTTTTGGGATAGGCAAGTATCAGTTTCTCTCCATATATCTCTGAGATGAGGTATTATAATTACTTACATTAATCGGACTCTTATACTCATCTTCATTGTCATATTCACAACGTTTCCGCCGTGGTACGCTCCGGCCTTCTTCAGTTGATTGGAATTTAGAAACGAACACTTTATTTCATCTATCGGGGTAGATTGTTTCTCGGTGGACGAAATAAAGGCTTCGGCTTGAAAATCCAATCATATTATTTTTTACAATGTTCTAAAAAAGGATAATAGATAATTACTGCTTCAAAAGAATTTAAAATCATTTTCAAATTTGAAATTGTTTTACATGCTCCAAAATATTTATATTCTTTTTTAATTTTAAAATAGATGAGTTAGGGTCATAGATATTATGGTCAGGATGAAGAATTGTCACATTATTTATATATTCAATATAGCAAACCGAATATAATTAGTTAATTCGTTAATTATTGTCTTTTGTTTTTGCATAAGTGAATGAATGTTTGATAGAAATATAAGCTGAAATAGTTCATAGTTTTTGTCGATTCAATGGATATTTTCTGGATCCTCGTAAACAGCCGATTAGTTGTACTTGTCCTTAATCAAGAAGAACTACCTAAAAATTAAGTTTTCTTTGTTTCCTCTCTTTAATAATGTATTTAGCATATAATATTTCACATTTATCTAAAATTCTATTAATTTATTATACTGTTTTGAAAATTAAATGGAGCATGACTTTAACAATAAACATTTATTTTAAACATATTATAAGTAAACACATAATATACAATTAAACACACAAATACGCCCATTTTTTTAAAGCATTGCGCCCCGAGCAAGGCGTGAAGCCACTAGGATGCAGGGGGTTGCAGAAAATTTGGAGCAAGAGCAGATAGGAGTGATAGAGAAAAGGATGAGGAGAGGGATAGTGGGTAGATCAAGGTAACTGAAGGTGCGGAATATCAAATTAAACCCTTTATTTCGCTCACTGGGATAGACTGTTCTAGTTCCACGTACCATGTTTTAATGGATGTCAGTTGTCAGTCCTAATTTTGGGACTCATCAGCAGTGCGCATCCGCTACCGATATTCGATAAACCGCAAGCGTCATATCAACTGTAATGTTCTGCGATAGCGCGGTTCGGGGGGAAAAAGGAAAGATGTGGCTCTTGAGGCACAATCCGTTGGGTTATGAATACTTGGATGAGTATCACTACGGAATTTGTGAGTAACGGCCCTGTATCGAGTCTATTCAGTTTATTCTTCGTCACCAAGACCAGTTAGCACAGACAAACGGTCCTCGGTATGACGCCTCAATCCTGTTGATTCTACTAGACTCGATGAATTACTAAAATGCTTTCTCTAAATCCCTCAAATTATATATATATATATATATATATATATATATATATATATATATATATATATATACTGCGTGTAACAGCAAAATTGTCCATCCTATAAAATGTTCAATATTTAAAAAACAACTAAGCTAAATGAGTTTCTCTTTTTTACCTTTTCAGATATGACATTTAGCCAACATGACACCATTTTTTGTAAGAATCACTGAAAAACCCTTTGTGTTATTCCACTAGAAATCGAACAGGTTAAAATCGTTTTGAGTTAGCCTCACTGTCTTCCTAAACTGAGCAAAGGTGAGACGGAAAATATCATTCAGGCCTTCAATAATGGTACCAACATTCATACTCTGGCTTCCATCAATAACCATCAAGACAACGGTGTATAAGTTTTAAAAAGCGGGAAGAGTAGAGAAGAAAAATGGATCAGGAGGTCACAGCAAGAAGAGGGATCGTCGTTTCAATTTAGAGCTAAAGAGATCAATTCGAAAAGATCCATAAGACGTAAGAGAGAAGTTTCGGCTATGACAGTCCAACGAGGAGTGAAAAAGAGTTAAAAATGTAATCGTGCGTGAAATGTGTGAGACAACCTGTTAGAGTAATTATACATTGTTATTGCTCAAATGGAGCATCATAGTGCTGCAAAAACCGCGGAGAATTCCAGTCATATATTTTTTATCATTTCTATGTTACAACGATTCAAAGGTTAATCTAACAAAAGGGAAATTTTACATGATTAGGACAATTTTACACGCGGTATATATATATATATATATATATATATATATATATATATATATATTGGCATCCACAGAAAGACTGTTTCGCAGCTCACTAGTGTGGTTAGACATCCGATTACCTCAAGTCGGGATCAAAACCCGACTGATCTGATATCAGTCAGAGATTCTACCCCTAAGCCATTGGCGACCGGCAATTAAAGTGAATTTAGACGGATTTATTTTTAAATAAACATGCCAGTGACTGGAGAACTCGATTCGTCTTAACGAAGAATCTTGCCTCAGCAGCAGTACTAGTCACTGTTTAAAAATTCTCTTTTCTCCCCGAGAACTCAACCGAAATATTTTTTTCAGGAGCATATATATATATATATATATATATATATATATATATATACCGATAATGTACAAGTCTTACTCTCTCCTATTACATCAATAGAACAACCTCATTCAGCTAGTCTCTAACTCGAGTGGCTATCGGGAGTTGTGTGAATAATAGTATAAATAAAATGTTCTTAATATTCTACCTCTTTTCGCACTGCTTACCTTTGTATATCCAATATCTTCAAATATTATTTATTACCCTTTTTAATTCATCTTTTATGGATTCTTTATAGTTGAGTACTTTGATTTGTTTTTTTTTTGTCATAGTTATGTTTACAACTGTATGTGATTGTTCTTCAACAATGTTCCTCTTTATCTCAATTTCCAACATTGTATTTCAATCAGCCAATGAAATTGCAATAGATTTTTTCGCTTTCGAGGTTCTAAATTTCTTAGGAACTAAGACAATAAATTATGTAACTGAAATTCAAAAATAACTATCAATAACCATATCGTGTGCGTGCGTAGAATACCACAGCCGAGACGCTGCTTGCCTCTCACTACTCAATCTCTATTACGGTGACAGATGTTCACACAAGGTACATCCCTTATTGCCACCAGCTCAGACCCTGACATCTACGATCCGACATACCATGTTCACGGTAGCAAACCATCCCCATAAATAACCGCTAACACTGCCAGATATTAAAAATTAAGAAAGAAGTTCGATTTAGTTTTGTCTTTTGTTAAACCTCTATACTTTGCATCTTATTTAGACACAGAGAAAGTTATTTGTACACCACTTCTATCCAAGTTTAGAGATGAATTTAAAATTATAAGCAATGATTTTTGTGAAAGATACATACGTGCAACATTTTAGAATGACACACTATCATCTTACATATTCCCAATCAGATCATTCAAGCAAATGTGAAACATGCAATAAATTAATAACATCATTCTCTTTGAATATCAGTTTTTTGCCAGTTTTAATATTTTCTTGCACGCGTCAACGAGCAGTTAATCAAAGCAAGCAACAATTAAGAATGCGAGTCTTGTTTTGTGTGATTTAAAGCAAGCCATATAAGATACTAGCAGTAGAGCCTGGCGTTGCCCGGCGATCTAACAGTAAGAGATAGATCATGTATCGACCATCATAAAGACTGAAAAATAAAATTGACAAAGATTATTGTTTAAGGTTGACGGACACGCATGTCTTAATTAGTTTTTTTTTTTTTACTAATTAGTCAAAACCAAAATCAAACAAAACATTGTTTTCAATCGTTATGAGTCTATCGATTGAATAGAATTTTATTATAAACAATTGTCTTGTAAATGGAATTTTTAAAGCATTCTGAATATAAAAATAAAAAAAAAGTGTGCAAGACAATAAGAAACACTACCTGCCACACACACACACAATCTGCGTTTTATAATAAATAACATTAGAAATCGCAAAGATAATATGCTTTCACAACTCTTTTACATGATTTAAGGATAATAAAATCAATTCAATTTCCATTGGATTGAGTAAAGGTTTGAAGACACGATAAACAACAAAGGATACGTTAGTCAGTAATGTGCCATACGTGACACACGCTTAGATGATCATGTATCTTTTGACGAGGCAGAGTTTTTCTCGCGGTAGGTTGCCATTCCTTCCTGCAGTAGACGCGTTGCTATCCAACCCGGTCTGTCCTGCTATTTACGCATAACTGAGGGAGAAAAAGAGGATTCATACCTTTCCCAAGTGCATTAACAAGTCAGTCAGTCAGTCATGTGCCATGCGTCATCATGTATTTTTTAGCTGATCATGTATTTTTCGAAACGTCACCGACTCGGCAGATTTTTTTTATCCTAGTAGGTTGCCATTTCTTTCTACGGTAGACTAGTTGGTCTGTCCTGCTGTTTACCTATAGCTGGTGGGGGTAGAAGAAGAGATATTAGCAAGTAAGTGAATGTAATGGATTCGACTGGAATTCGAACTGGTTTCTCTGATTCCTTAATCCGAGCCGATATCCATTACTCCACCGTGTCTCCTCTTTGAATATCTGGACATAAATACATTTCTGATTATTTGATGGAGATAAAAACAAACAAACTGACATATATGTATAATGTTTGTCTATTAAAAAATAAAATAATCAAAAACCACTTCAGGGCCAAGATAAATCAACTGAATTTATTAGCATTTCTGTTCATTTAAAAAAAAAAAAAGATATTGTATGAAACGTTATTTCTGACTTCAAATAAATTTTAAATTTTCTTCATCCAACATACGTTATCACGTGATCTCATCTGATATTGTTCGAAGATAAGTATTGGACATTTTTAACGTTATTGAAAATAATTTGCATAAAAAAAATATAGTAAATTTCTTTCTTCATATACACATTTCTATTTTATTTTTGTGTTGCTATGGATAGGAATATTTATAAACAAATTATTAAAAGTTCTAACTATTTAAAGTTACTTGTAGTAGGAGGTATATTTGTCTATTATTGATTCATTGGTCCGTTTCTTACGTCTTATCAACATTTTGCAGGTTTTATATGAAGCTAGAAAATATTTTCGGATTATAAGAATCTTTTGGAAGATAATGATTTAATGATACAAGTCTTATTAGTTAACCCATAGCTTGGGGAGAAGAGGTGGATTTATGCTTTTCCGAGAGTATTTACACTTAAGTGAATATATAAAAAACCCAACGGGAATTAGAAGTCGACTCTCCGATTAACAATCCATTATCCTTATACTACCTGTTCATCCAAGCTTACAGCCCCTGGTATTCCCAAACGGTCATCCATCTAGTTACTGACAGATTCGGTGTTGCTTAACTTCCATGATCGTACAGGAATTGGTGTCTGAACGTGATGCGGCTGTAAGCATATTTGCCGATGTATGAGAATACATAATTAAAAGGATTGCCAGCAACATTGTGCTGTTTTGTCTTTGTGCATTTAATAGCACCAGCTGCGATTTTATCAAATGCATTCAAAATAAGTTGTCATCAACATTCATTTGGTGAACCTCTTAAATGACTGGATTAGGAATGCCTGCCTTCCACCATTGTTTGTAGTAAAAATGTCAAAGTTGTACATGTCAATTAAACTGGTTTGCCTTACCTGACGACCTGCGTAACAGATGTTCAGGTGTATGAACGTACATTATGCCTAAGAGCCAAAATGACAGGTGCCTCGACCTTGACGGCCATCACAACACATCGAATGGTAACAGTGTCACGTTTTCGATATTTTCAGCTTTTCAATTGGGATCATTATTCATGCCTATTCGATTCCGATAAAGACCAGTAGTTTTCTCTGTCTTTGCCATATGAAGCCTACATTTGTTAAAATTTGATTGCCTTTCATGTCTTTTACTATTACATTTCTTACGAGTTCCGTTAAGTGAACATAAAACCAGAAGAATTTTCATAGGTCTTCGTATCTCATATATCTGTATGTTTGCCATTCAATTTATTTACCATTTTTTCATCTATTTGAGAGACAATTGATGTTTCAGTTAGTTATATTTAGGGGCAGTAATATTTAATATCGTACGATCTATATTCGTCTTGTTTCACCTTCGATTAATCATTCATATTGCACTGCAAGTGAATATTTGAAAAACTATCAGTAACACAAATTCTCTAATAAAATTCCCATTTAATTCATATTGATTCATTATCTTCTATACAGAAATCTTTCGGAAATGTTTCAATATCGTAGGCTCAAAATAGATTTTTGGACTAATTACACTGGTCAACAAGATGTTTGGTGCCAAGAAGCAAAACACGTTTTTTTTAGCTAATTTGATGATGCTGATATCCGAAATTGACTTTAGTTTTTAAGGGTTAGCTGCCATTTTGGCTGGACTGAAATTGCTCATTTTTGGAAAAAAAAAGAGATCAATTTACGATCTTGGCTGATCGTAAAATGTAGTTAATAAAGGTCGTAGAAACCCATCAATTTTCAGGTAGGCCGAGCAATGTATGTCAACTGCTTGAAAGAAACTATTTTTTTTTAATAAGAAAACGTGTTTTTAAGTTAAAAAATTAAAAATAAAAGTAACGAATTTTCCAATTAATCGCCAAAATTAAAATTAACTGATAAACTTTATTAATAATACACTTTAGTAATCCTGATAATTAAGTTACATAAAAACATGAAACACTTAAATCTGTTTGATATTCATAAATTTATTCCATCACTTTTATTCCTTCACTACGGAAGGAAACCAAGCCCATTGAATGCATTTTGTTTTCACATTTGGAAAGAAGCTGTAAAGCGATCCCAACTGAATGTCTCTATTCCATTGTACATGATACTGCTTGCTGGAATATCAAAAGGGACTTAAATAACATTGAACATGACAGATAATCAAGAAAGAGAAAAAATGTACCATAGTTCTTATGTTTACGAAGCTTTTATTTCTGCTGTTATATTATTAAATGTGTTGATGAATATACTTGTTAGTCTTGGTATATTCAATCGCGTTATTTTTAAAGACTTAGGGTCTGATCATTATTGAGAAAATAGTATTTCTCAATAAGCAAACCAATATATGTTGGTTTAAATGCGAATTGTGAGGTTTCTACGATTTTCTTTTGCCATCATTCAATATTATACATAAAACAAATGAAAAAAATGCTTTTTTCCCCCGAATTGAGGCATTTTTGTACAGCAAAAATGGTAGCTAATCAAGAAAAAGTAAGGACAAATTCAGATTCAGGGCCCTCAACTTAGCTAAAAAAGATGTTTGGTGTCTCATCACCATTTCAAAATTCTTTTTTGTTGACCAGTGTTATTGAATTATTTAAAAATCTTGACTGTCAAGAAGCGTGATTTTGGGGACTGCTGTGATGACTAAATTTGCTAAATTGTCCTCATACTTGTGGCTTGTCTGCATGTAAATAATGTAAGTAATGCTCGCTTTTCATAAATTCAAACAAAAATCGATTTTTTTATTGATACTGTGCAAAACTAAATAGAGAATTACTTTTAACGTTTTGAGTTAAGTTTTTTTAATCAGATTAGTCAGTTATGTGCCATGCGTGTTACAGGCTTAGGTGTCTTTCAATACCTGACTGACGAGGCAGATTATTTTAGGGAGGCATTTCTTTCTGTTGTAGACCAGTTGCCATCCAAGGGTATATAACTCGGTCCTGCTTTTTATCTATAGCCGGAGAGGAGGAGAAGAGGATCATATGTAAGTGGATTTAATGGATTTGATTGGATTCGAAGTCGGCTCTCCGATTTCTCAATCCGAGCCGCTATCCATTACTCCACCGTACTCACTTGACATATGTAGGATTGTTTATTATGTTAAATTGTTATTTTCGAGATTATATGACAAATCTGGAAAATAACTAAAAAACGGAAAAAAAAACCCTGGCTACGTCAACATTAGTGGATGTCGGGCGCAAGGAGGTAGGTTTGTTGAAGTGGTGGCTTAGTGAGGATTATCTCTCATTCCCAGATCAACAGTTTTCATTATTTTTTTCGCCACAACCTTTATCTTTCTGGTTTATGCACTTAACTCTTCCTTTTTTTTTTCTGGCATAATCTAAATTCAAATTCCGTCAGTTACGTCGTTTCTTCCTTCACCCAGTGCTCGACTCATTTTCTAGAAATCCTGCTCGTTTCTATAGCTTGTTCCGTTTAGATATCCGTTAGAAGAGAATAATATAAAAAAAGCAAAAACAATTGTCTTGTAACAAACATCGAGATGTGAATAATGCTGCTAGAGTCGATTCTCCAGCTACTGAAGAATTCGATAAGATTTAACCGTCCGCCGATTAACATGAAATCGGATGCTCCCTAATACCTTCCTTAAACAAGTGCCGGTGTGCAGCAGCGAATTGATAGCGTGGTCGCATTCTTAGTTACTCACTTTAGTCGTACATGTTGTCGCCACCGCCGCCGTTGTTCTCTCGTGCTTGTTTTTATGGCCATGGTCGTCTATATGTTTTTGTTGCTGTTCAGTTTCCGTTGAAGTTGTCTATGTCCGCTCTTGAGACTCTGTCCTCGAGTCGATCTCGTTCGTTTTCATCTGCGATCGAGAAGTGGGGATTGGTGGAATTAGAATGCGTAATGTGCACGCTTGTTCATCGCCGTTCCTTGCCGCCGGTGACGTAGAAGCTGGAAAGAAAGCGTACCCGTCCATGTACCTCCGTACATGTGTCATTGACTTTCTTACGTGGTGGAAACAAACATGACGCAGACTCAGCTTCGTTTCCCGCTTGCAGACCACAGAGATACTTCATAGGACCACGAATGTTTAAATATTTCCTTCCAAGCTCAGAGTGCTTACGGTCGGAATGTTGATTAAATAGGCCTTTGGTCCACACGCCTCGTCTGTGGTATGGCTTCAGTCAAAAGACAGGTTAATTCTTTTCAAGGACTGGGACTATAATGAAAAAAACCGGAGTGAACATTTTACAGATCATTTTTATAATTTCTCACGATTTAATGAAAATATCAATAACATGCTTCAATTAGATATACTCGATGAGATGTTGGATCATCCTACTTTGGAAGAGATCCAGACAAAAATATAAGGAGTTTATACTGGGAAGCCATCACGGCTTGATGGCACTGCAGTCGAACTTCTACTTCATAAGGGGGGGGGTGCAACAAGATTGCTGTAGTGATATATCATATGATTGTGGATGTTTGATCAAGGGCACCTATACCTCAGAACTGGGTTGATCCAATCATTATCTCCTTGTTTAAGGTGTGGGGTCGAAAACGTTGTATATTAACACGATTATTACCATTAAATCTTATTTCATTTCGAAATACTTTTCAGTTTATTTTTTATTTTTTTAAAGATTAAAAAAAATTAAATTCGAAACTTTAGATTTTAATTAAAAACTTTTTATTACTTAATTGTTATTCATAATATTAATAATATTTATATTGTTTATTTATATTATATACACACTATATTCATTTCCTAGCTTATTTTGTTGAAAAATTATAAATGCTTAAATTAATGTCAAATGTTAAAAGCCATTTATATAAATCTCTGTGTTTTTTTTCTAATTAACCGCAATATGCTCATATCTATTACTTTACCCTTCCTCTTCATTTTCTTTTATTCTTTACAAACTCTCTATTTCCATTTCTTTCTGAAACCCCTACTTCCACTTCTGTTTTCTTATATCTTTACTTCTCTTTTTTCTCTTTCTCTCCTTTCCTTTAAGATGACTTATTAGATAGGCTAATGTCTGCTATTTACACCATCTCCTTTACTCTTAAATGTCTTAATAAAAACAGATTTAAAATTATTCCTATCTCTCCTTTCACTCTCTTATTTCGACCATGTCTGTCAT
Organism: Acanthosepion lycidas; assembly: GCA_963932145.1. Lineage (NCBI taxonomy): Eukaryota > Metazoa > Mollusca > Cephalopoda > Sepiida > Sepiidae > Acanthosepion > Acanthosepion lycidas. The sequence continues at coordinate 79,900,198 of OZ010594.1, read as the reverse complement.
AGTACTCTTCCCCCTCTCTATATCACCTTACATCAACTTAAATCTACCCCTCAAAATGGTATACGAAATATATGTAAATTTAAAACATTTTTTAGCTTTGAAAGTGCGGCCTGATGAACCAGGTAAAAACCATATATCTGGAGAAATAGATTATCACCAATGGACACTTAAGATTGTCTGTTTTCTATTTAAATTGAATTAACACACACACACACACACACACACATACACACACACACGCACATATATATATATACATATATATAATGAAATGGACAATATCCGGCAATTATTTAAGACAAACAGATCATTTACTTAAATATTTGTATCTATAAAAAGGAACGTATAAACATAAATAAATGTCTTATATATATATATATATATATATATATATATATATATATATATATATATATATATATGCATATATATATTTCTTCAAACTTTATTCTTTTAGTGGATATCCGCATTTGAAACAGAAGCTCTCTTTTTACTTTAAACAGTACTAAACATCTATTCGGCTTGCCTATTTGAGAAATCATAACGAAAATGTGCTCTCGGGCAAGGTTGGAAGCTATCTCCCATTTTTATGAAAAAATCATCGTTTGATTCAGTCACTGGGAGTGAACAGCGCAGCAACATTGTGTTTTCTATTTTAACGGAAAATAGGACCTTGCTGCGCTGTGAACTGGTATATAAGAAGAAACTCTTATATTACTAAATTAAGAAAGTAATTTTAACTTCTGCTTGTAGTGAAAAAAATTACTTGCTTAACGTTCTCTGTATGTTTTTAATGTTTTCCTAAACATAATTACTTAATATGGCTTTTATAACATGTAATACTCAACGGATATTGTTAGCAGGAATGTCGGTATACATTTTAATACTTAATGCACATTTTGTCATTATATAACACGGCTGTCCCGGATCGATTCTGCGTCATTCCCATGCTGATCAGTACTGCCTCCGATCACTGGTGGTTAATGGCTTGCTCTTTCGTTTCTTTCATTTGTTCCTCCCCACGTTGTGTTCCTTGATCACTGAGCAGTGAAGATCGAATTTCATCCGTACTTGAACGCAGGGTCTAACCGCGTTAATACGGTACAAAAGAACGTTTCCGCTGGCGAAAATAAAAATGACATAATAAAATAACGAAGGTGGCCGGGTAAATTTTCAATTGGTTTATATAGATATTGAAGCAACAAAATAAACCCTCGCCATTAAAATCTCTATCCTGACAGTTTGTTTTTTTTTTCTTCTAAATTTTGGAGAACGTCGGACATTCTCTCGGCAGCAGTTCACATGGCATCATCCTGATTTCCGCCCGGTTACTCCTGCCTTCTCCTGGCTTCTAATTTTGTTCCGGTCGCCTAAGCGCCCGTTTATATGCATTTAGCCCGACTCCTACTGCACTTCAAGATTCATTAATATTCATTAATTATCTCTCCAATTTTGGAGAACTGATACTGCCCTTCAAACAAAGTGACCCCCGAGCAGCCACTTATTCAATCAATAAATTCTTCGATAACAAATTTGTGTTTATAAATACTTTTCTGCATCCTTGAAGCCTATCGGCTCAGATTCCAAATGACAAATTCGAACCATAATTTTGTTTTGATAAGATCTGGGTCACAATGCTTAGACATCAAACACTGTCCTTTGTTGTTGATTTTTCAATATATATATATTAAAAATCTTGCCCACTTTGTGGGTTTATAAAACAATATTTCAGATTGTTTGCATTACCGGCTTGCGAATCATAATTCCATTTGTTTTTCGGTTGACAAGCAGTTTACATTTCTCATTTGGGACCCAAAATTCCATTCCATGCTTTTCTAGTTATCAGAAAAGAAATCTCTCTCGTTTTTTTTTCCTTGTTTCATATTTCAACTCATGTTTTAACCGTAACATTTTTAACTCTACCAATTCTCCAAATCTTTTACGGGGTTTTCACATGAACCCCTTTCATCCTTTTTCATAATATTAAATATCTCATTAAACCTTTTAACTACAAACCAGTGACACTTTATAGTGTCACAATATTCAGGAAACACAAATAATAAATTTTTGCAATTGAATTCAAAAGCACATTTCCACAAAACTTAATGCATATAACTTATAAATCGTCAGATTAAATAGGTTTACGGACAAAGATGGCTGAAAGCGGAAATGTAGAAATTTTCCCTCTCACTGGTTAAGTCGAATCAATTTTACTAATCAAATCAGAATTAAGTAAATAAAACTTACCCCATCAACACTCACCATCCTAAAATGGCCCGATGGGGACTATTGATCAGAAACATCTAAATTATACACAATTTTATACATGTCTATACAGGATTTTTTATTTTAATTTCTATATTTAACTTTGAGCAGTAATGGGTTATGTTTTTAAAAAATCTCAAGCATAATACATTAATCATTTTAATCAATAATTCATTGAAATGGTTATTTCATTGAAATCCCTGTATACTGGCGTCAAAAGAACACAATTTCAAATTCACAAGAATTTTAACATTTGCAGGGTTTTAAGAATTGTTAATCCGCCTCGTAAAGCAGGAAACCCAGAACTAAGATTTTGATGTTATTCTCAATTAACTTCTGCTGGTGCCACAGAGAAATTCATTTTAACCATGAAAATTATTCATTATAAACTGATGTATAATAAATTTAATAATATGAATATTTTTAGTTGCTCCTAGTTTGGATATGCATGTAGCAACAGTTAGGTCTGAATAATGACATGAGGTTATGATTATACATGTGTGTATCTATATACAGTAACGTCCACAAGTATTCGTAAACTTTAAAACATTGTAAATTTCTAATAATTCTTAGATCCCAAATGTTTTTGTCGTCATTTAATTTTCTACAAATGAAACACTGTACCAGTCTGGGTAGTTTTCAAAATAATTATCAGAATTTGTAGCAAGCCATTCTAGAGTAGATCTGTCATATCTTTCTCTCATCCAGAACGCCATTTTGCACGAGATGGGAAATTTAGTCTGACATGACTAGTCTTTCGTCTGAAGAAAATCTGGCACTAATTTAAAAAGTTTAAATTGGCTGAATACATTTTCGTAGTACACACACACACACACACACACACACACATATATATATATATATATATATATATACTCTCATACTGTCTCTCTTCTATAGATATAGATAGATATGTTTTCTTAAGTACACATGGAAAAATACATGACAATAACATAAAAACGGCAAAGGAAACAAACGAAAAAGAAACATATAAATCATTTTGACATACATGTTGCAGGTATATTTTCCAATTGAAAAAGTTTTAAAGAATTCTCGAGACATGATTTCACACCTTTTCCGATTCGCGTGATAAAATCAACATTTGTCTTGTTTGTTGTTTGTTTTCTTTCCCTCTGGTTTTTATATTCGCCCAGTAGGAAACGTTTTGAATCCAATCTGAAAGTATTGCAATTTCCTTCACTACTCTTTTTATGACGTTAGCCTGTCAAAACACATAACCATTTAAGTTGTATATTTTTTAAATTGAAAAATTTTCTTATATTTTTGTAGCTTTCATTAATGAAAACGAATTACTTTTTAGAAGAGAGAATGAAAGTCTTTTTGAGCATTGTTATTTCAGTATTGTCTGGTTTAAGATTAACACATTTCGTTCAAATATTCACATGATTTTATTGAGTAGAGAAGCTTAAGAAAACTAGAGCCATTTCATCTGTTTAAAATTTTGAATATAAATTATATTCTTGACAAACAGTCCTAGGGGAAACAACTATATTTTTGTTGGTTGTTTTTACGGCTTATCAACCGGTTATTTAAAACGACAAAATATATTTAAATTGTAATAATTTGATTTACTGATACAAGACTTAGTAATTAACCCAGATCTGTGCGTAGAAGAGGCAAATTCATATCTTTTTATCGGGTAAATGAATATAAGGAAGTCTACTGAAATTTGAACTTGGTTCTCCGATTCCTAATTCCGAGACGTTATCCGTTACACCATACGCGCCTCCAAGCTTACTCCATTTGGTATTCCAAAGCGTTAGAAAGCAATTATAAGTTGATGGGAGAAATGAAAAGTAACTGTGTAAACTCACTGATACCAAGAACTATGTATTTCTCAGCAAAGCTTGAGGGCAAAATATGTTGTCGACCGCCAAGTGCGAATTTCCAAAGTATGGATTTTTTCCAAGATCACTAAATAGAATTATTTTACTCTTTAATTTTTTTCTTGCCTCTCAAGAGAAATTAAGCGTCCACAACGGAGTAAAATGTTGGGTAGCATATATTGGAAAAATAAAGGATATTGGTTCTTTGATTCTTAGACACGAAAACAAGTGTCATTTTCACAAGTCAGCAAAGTATATTTGGATATTAGCCGAGAACTGTTTGCTATTTAGTTACTGAGAGGGAAACGACTTAGAGTATAGCTAGATATCCATTTTCATAGACACGATTAATTTTTTTCCTAGTTTCCTACAATTCCAAACCTAGATGAAGATCGAAAGGATTTAATGTTGTTTACAAAAAATATTTTAAAGATTTCACGTGCATACAAAGCTTTTGTGTGTAAGCCCATGCATGATGCGCGAAACGTGTCATGAATATTAACACACGTCGATATAATGCTATATTAAGTGATATACAAGGTGCAAAGTAAAAAAAAAAAAGCTGTAAATTCAGAAAAAAATTTATTGATTCATGCACAACCTAAAGAATCACCGTAAAAGAACCAATCAGAATTAAGTAATTACACGAGAGTAGTATAATTATTGAAGGTCATGAATATTTAAGATATTTATTCAAGGTTATTCAAGGTCAATTATTCCTGAAACATAAAACAGTGATAATAAATTTGCCACTGTTTTACTGGGAACTCTGTATTATAGAATTATTAATATCAATTCTCTTGGGATGAGAAAATATTAGTATTTTAATTCGAACGCTTATCCTCATCTTCGTTGTTACACTCAAAACCTGTCAGGCTTTGTTCCCTCCCAAATTGTTCAGTCTTTATTCAATTCATTGGGTAGAGAGCGATCCCTGTTTCCCTTTGTATATTTAGCGGATATTTCGTACCAGTGAATAAAATCTGGTATATTTCCTTTTGTCTGCTTCTTCTAGTGAACCAAAACATATAATTATTTTAGAAAGGAAATATATATTATCTACTGGCCATTATGGATGCACTCATAACTCGCACAAATCAAGACGTCATGTCAAATGTATTTGGTAAGCTAATGGTGGAATAATGGATATCGGCTCGGATTGCGGAATCGGAGAGCCGAGTTCGAATTCCAGTTGATTCCATTACAATCTAATACCCTTGGGAAAGGTATGAATCCTCATCTTCTACCACCAGCTATGTGCAAATAGAAAGACAGACTGGGTTCTGCGGATGGCAACTAGTCTAAAATGAAAAGAAATGGCAACCTACTGCGGGAAAAAAATTGCCTCGTCAGTCATGTATCGAAAGATACATGATCGCCTAAGCGTGTATCTCGCATAGGACATAACTTACTGAAACTAAGATTTATTAGATCCAATCTGAACTTCAATTCCTACCAACATATAGCATCAAGAAAGAGGTCGTCTGTTGACCCCAATAACGTGTAAGTGTTGAGCTATGCACATGCCAATAGAAGATGACCTGTATTAGAAACACACTTTAAAATAACAAGTACACTGCATCAGATGCAGAAGAATAGATGACAAATTAAAAGAAAATTTGTTACTATTTGTACCATAGATAAGGAGTAAATCCGAAAGAATTTAGAAGTTTTTCGCTCTACGGTATTCAAAAATAGTTAAAAAATTGAATATCTCTCCTGAACAAAGTCATTCTCGGAAATGAACGTGAACAAGAACTATATGGTTTCTATTACATTCATTACTAGCAAGGAATATAAAGTTACCCCCCACCTATATGTTAAGATTTAATGATCATGGAGAGGCGGTAGTCTATGGAGAAACAATGAAATCAGTTATATGTGGAGATAACTGTTATTCAGTGCTCCTGTTGAATAAAGACAACACAACAAGTAGATGAGACACCCCATACCCCCAAAAATAATAAATGCACAATTTTGGCTTTGAAAACATTTTCAAAACAAGTGGCATCTTAATGAACAGTTTCGTTACCTTTAAGAAGGAACGGATACAAGTATTTCACCACCTCAGTAAAACATCAGTTTGAAGTGTCCAAAATTACGATGTGTTAAGGGACGCATGGGCGAGATGTTTAAAGGTTCTTTGCCCAAACATAGCTGCTTTCCTGTGCTGAAACGTCATAAGATCTGGTTTATTGAAAGAAACAAACACCACACAAAAGTGAATAAATAGACCGTGGCCCATTCACTGATACTCTATAGTACTTCACCCTTTTTAGCCCTGACTACCGCTGTTGACCATGTTTGCCGTAGTCCCTGAATATGGAATCCAGTGAAGTCCGTAATCTCTTCAATATCAGAGGTTTGCAGTGTAGATTCGGAGAACGTAGCGGCTGTTAATTCTTTAAGTCTTCGATATCAGGTTGGCAGTGAAAATAATTTGGGAGAAAAAACAAAATGGCTGCCTTTATACACGTCGCATTGGATATTTTGAGCTTTCTGATTGGTTAACCCTTCTATTGGTGGACTATAAAATGAGTCAGCTCATTTTGGCTAGCTCACTAGTACACACATATATCCCCAAAACTGTAACAACCGCTTTACCGGCGGTAGAGAAAAATGACTTATTGCCCAGTCACCGGTTGAACGGTGGGAAAACACTTGCGTCGTGTTTTCCTATTCTTATGCCTCAAGAGGGCAGCGACTTCTGGGTAGACTGGCACTAGAATTCTAGCGATAAAGTGAAGGCATGCAATCATACTCTCTCCCTGCTAATTATATTGCTTATATCTTTTGTGACTATTTTTATATCTACCGTGAAACATTACGAATTTTGACTCAGGCGCTCAGGCAGAAGGTTAAAATTGTTCAGGGATCAAGGGGTTAAACAAAGAACATAAAATGAAAACTATTTAGCATTACTGGTTAAAGAAAGAATTCAGTTCATAATTCTTAATATATTATCTGAGTAAGAAAGTAACTTGAAGAAGGCTGACGGCTAAAATTGAAATGTTTTGCGCATAACACCCAAGATAAGAACATTAATCTGAATAGAAAAGTAGAATTAGTTCAAAAAAATATTTGCCTTAGACAAAAGCGAAAGTATTAGAAAAAGTTTCCTGATATCTAAGATTATTAACTGAATTGAAAACTATTTCTTAAAACCTTGCCCACTTTGTAGGTTTACAAAACAATATTTCAGATTCTTTGCATTACCAGCACGCGAATCATAACAATTCCATTTGTTTTTCGGCTGACAAGCAGCTTACATTTCTCATTTTGGACCCAACATTCCATTCTGCTTTTCTGGTTATCATAAAAAAAAAATCTCTCTCTCTCGTTTTTTTTTCCTTGTTTCATATTTCAACTCATGTTTTAACCGTAACATTTTTAACTCTACCAATTCTCTAAATCCTTTACGGGGTTTTCACATGAACCCCTTTCATCCTTTTTCATAATATTAAATATCTCATTAAACCTTTTAACTACAACCAGTGACACTTTATAGTGTCACAATATTCAGGAAACACAAATAATAAATTTTTGCATTTGAATTCAAAAGCACATTTCCACAAAACTTAATACATATAACTTATAAATCGTCAGATTAAATAGGTTTACGGACAAAGATTGCTGAAAGCGGAAATGTAGACATTTTCCCTCTCACTGGTTAAGTCGAATCAATTTTACTAATCAAATCAGAATTAAGCAAATAAAACTTACCCCATCAACACTCACCATCCTAAAATACCCCGATAGGGACTATTGATCAGAAACATCTAAATTATACACAATTTTATACATGTCTATACAGGATTTTTTATTTTAATTTCTATATATATCTTTGAGCAGTAATGGGTTAAATTTAAAAAAAAAATCTCTAGCATAATACATTAATAAGCAATGGGTATCAATGGAATTATAAAAGCATTCTTTTATTATCCTCATTGTACAATCCTTCAAACATTCAAGATTTCTAAAAATCTTTTAATACGTCTCCAAAAATTTTAGGTTATATTTTCTATTTGATCCAAAGTTTCTTCATTTATCCTAAGAAACCATTCCCATAGAGATTTTGCTCTACGCTTCAGCGTCTTCTGAAGATTCAACCATCGTTCGTATCTAAACGCAGTTCTCAAATGAATAGGTTATCAGATATTTTCCATTCGTAGCATCTTATTTCCCATTAAGAACTCATCGCGTACTCTTTGAAATTCATTCTTGCCCAATTATTTTCACACTGAAATCTTACTGCAGATATGGAATTTCCTGGATCATAAACCTCTCTAGATTCTCCTTAAACGATGCTTTCACATGAATCCAGAAAAACCGATTTTACTTTCGTCTTTCAAAACCAATTTTTTTCCTAACAAATTTAATTTTCGTTAACTGCAAGAGACCATAAGTAAATGAATTCCATCTGTTACTTCTTTATTAAAAGACTTTTCCTTTGGTTACTCACGTTCCAATATCTCGAAATTTATTTCGTGTAGTCATTTGAGATATTTTTATCATTGCATGTAGCTATTCGGAAAATATATACACAGAGTGCAATTCGAAAAATATATACACAGAGTGCAATTCGAAGGAATGTTGCGGGATTTTTTTGTTTACTTTCAAATTCAGTTGTGTGATGTTGCTTCAAGAGAAGTTGAAATACATTGCGATGATCGCGTTGCTTACTTTTCTCAATGTTACATATTGACAATCCTCTTTAAATAGGATGGTGAAACGAAATGCAACACAGATTGAATAATACCCACCAGAAAGTTTCATTAAACGTTTCTAAAATTACGAAGAAAACATTACGTTCTATTCATTTATATAACGGTTTTAATTTCTAAAAAAACAAATACATGTTTCTGTTATCGGATTCACTCTGTATTACTTAAGAGGTAAAGCATTGTCAAATTCGCAAATAACTAAATAAAGAAATTAATAATTTCTATGTGTACGAATATTTGTTTCCACTCACTCTATATTATATTTATTTTACATTTTGCACGGCTTGAAAATGAAAATGAACATGAACTTTAAATTTTAAGTTTAATTTAAGTTTTGGTTTCGAAATATGGTAATTTCTGTGTCGCGATGAATACATATTTAAATAAATAAATAAATTATTTAATATTATGCTCTACTTTTTATCGAACACGGTTTTTTTTTAAATAAAAGTAAAAGAACTCTGGCCTATAAATCTGACTGTTCTTTCTTTTTAATTTGATATATCTATATTATATTTGATATATATTTATTATGTATGTGCATATATATAAATATATATATATATATTTTTATGTATATATTATATATATTATGTATATATTATATATATTATGTATATATTATATATATTATGTATATATATTATTTATATTTTATATATATATATATATATATATATATATATATATATATATATATATATATATATATATATTATGTATGAGAAATTCTTACTCGCTTTAAAATCTAAATCATGTAGATAGCTGTTATCTCTTAGTAAACCTGGAATTTGTGGAAAGAAACAATTATCATTTTTTAGAAACTCGAGTCCGGAAAAGAAGACCAGTTTAAGTAACACAAATCCAAATATAAGAATATATGCACTTACAATCTACGAATTAACTTATTATAATGGGGCCTAAAATTCTGCCCTGCTACGAAAGCAATATAAGAGACCTACAGATACCAGTGAATTTGAACCCAAACTCAGACTAATAGAATCATTTAATTATGAAGAAAATCTTACAGAAATTCAAATTCTCCCCAAACTAAATTAATACAAATAAACTAAACATATTCTTGAAAAACTCTGGAACCTCAGCTTATAAGAAAAATAGAAATCATTCAATAACCACGCATAGAGACAAAGCCTAGCCTTAGAGAACATCCGTGGTAACAACAACATAGATGCAACGCTATAGTCACCATGGACACAATATATTATAAAACACAATTTATAAAAGTACTAGAGTATAAGAACAAATATAAATTAATGGACACCAACATAGACAAAAATATTCTATAAAAAAATGTAAAACTTTGCACAGCACATAAACACTTAACAAAAAAGAAAAGGAATTTCTAATAAACTTTATCGCAAAATCAAGCAATCTTTAAGGAATACCGAAAACTCGCAAATCAAGTGAATTAAAAGCAGCTATCCAGACACAAATATCTGAATGTAGTAACATCCCAAACCGCAGTAACCTTACATTCGGACCCATAGAAGCAGGACTAGCCTGTCCAACTAGCAGTCTCATTAACCTAAAATTGACCATATTACAACCATTTACTAGAAAGGATGATATCCACTTCCTTAGCTCCATACCACAAAATGTAGACCTGGGAATACTCATGGCAACATTTGACATCAGTAGCAAATATAGCAACATCCCCCATGCATTAGATAAGATACCATCTAATTTTGGATTGAAAACCCCCAAAACATAATTTTAACGAACTGCCATTCTTAGATGTTCTCGTTAGAAATAGAAACGACCACATAATAACAGATATCTATCACAAACCTAGAGGCACCCAACAATATCTTCATTTTTATTAAAAGTAATTAAGACTCTAAAAGCTGTCTAAAATCCACCCCGTATTCTCTAGCACGTAGGATTTGCACTATAGTGGCCGGCAAACATGTCCGAAAAAACTGCCTGGAAGAATTACATAAAAATCTCAAAAAACTCGCCTACCCCAGACCTGTAATAAACAAAGGTTTTGGACTAGCAAAAAACCAAAACCAAAACAAAACAAAACTTTATACCAACTATGAAACCAAAGGAACGCAACGCCGAACAAATTATAGCATATATTTCAGCATATAACATGAACAATCCAGAAGTATTTACAGAAATTACAAGAATTCTAGACATACTTGATAAAAATGATAAAATGAAAGATAACAACCAAAATAATTAAATGCAAACGTCAATTAAAAGACCTAAAACTCATATTAATCTCATCCAAATTTAGCCAACAAATAATACAGGGAGTCACAAAATTCAACAAGAAAAGATGTGGGGTTTTTGGTATCTTTATAGAAACTCCATAACCCCAATAAAGAAAAAAAACTTAAATTGTAACTACAAACATGTAATTTATGCACTCAAGTGGACAAAAGGCAGCAAGTACTAGATATCACCCAATCATTAAAAAACAGAGTTTCCCTTCAAAAAAGCAACATTAAATTACCAGACAAGAGTAAACTCTTTGTATCACAACAAATCTACAAATGCAACTAAGGTAAATTTAAAATTAAAATTATGCCAATATATAAAACAGAAAATTAATATTATTGGGTTGGTGCAAAAATAATGTCGTTTTCTCACATAGTAACATATGTGAGAAAACGACATTATTTTTGCACCAACCTAATACTAAGAAATACAAGAAAAAATCTACATAGTTTTAAACCAGCACGAAACACATCATAAACACGTACATGGTGGCCGAACGCACTAGTCGGACAACATTCACACACACAAGAACATACAAATATATATGGAGAACTAATATATAAACATATTCCGGAAAAATCAAACACTAGACGGACCACACGCACGCGATCTCTAGACACTATACAAAGATTATATATATATATATATATATATATATATATATATATATATATATATATATATATATATATTTCCTTGTAATGAAACAATATATGAATGGACAAGGAATATGTATGGACAAACTAGCATGAACACATAAGACCAAAGAATTCCTTCCTTCCCCTTCCTCTGACCAATCCTAATTGTTTAATTACCCCTTAAGCAGAAGAACATTTTCTCTACAAGTGCAAGAGAAATAATTCCTTTAAATAATGTGGAAAGAATCATTCTTCACCTAATTAGGGCCACAAGACAGTAAAACCTGTAGCAAAAATATGAAAAATATATTATAATATATATTTGAAAAAAATCCACATTATAATCAAAAACGTTTGCAGCTACTTTTTAATCATATATATATATATATATATATATATATATATATATATATATATATGTGTGTGTGTGTGTGTGTGTGTGTTTGTGTCTCTGTGTGTCTCTGTGTGTGTGAGTGTGTTGGCGTGTGTGTGTGTGTGAAATTAACACTGAGAGGCGACAGACTGCTTCATGCTAGACGCAATCATAAGGCCACATGTGTTGGGTTTTTTCTCGACTATTTACATATATATAGCTTAGTGTTGGATTGTGGGTAGTCCATTCTAACGGTTATTTTGGCGGGAGTGTTTTGTTTATTTATTTGGATTAATTTATTTTGCTTGTGTTTTATATTTTATATATATATTTATACTTTTCGTTTTTCGATGTTTTAGTAACGTAGAAAAAAATTAAGATTAGTTTTGATCGTTTATTTAATGTTTTGTTTTGGTTTGGGAGAGTAATTAAAGCTATTTTTTCGTCCAATTTTTGGATTGACTGTTGTAATCTATTCTAATGGTTATTTTGGCGGAAGTATTTTGTTACTTTTTTTTAACCGTTAGAAAAGGCTATAACAATCAATCCAGGTTACTAGTATTAAACAAAATTAACAAACCACTAAATAAATAAAACAAACCACTAAAGCAAAATAAATTAATCTAAATAAACCACTCTCGTCAAAATAAGCGTTTGAATGGACTTCACACAATGCACCACTGACCCATATATATTATAATCGACAAAAACCCCAATATATATGTCCTGATGATTGCTTTTAGCATGAAACAGTCTGTCTCCTCTTAATGTTGATATTGAGCACTTTAGTCCATTAATATAGCATAACTTAAATCTAAATTTCTTTCTTTATATATATATATATATATATATATATATATATATATATATATATATATATATATATATATATATATACATTATAATTAATTTCGTTTTTAAAAATATGATTCCATCGCGACACAGAAATTTTTGTTTCAAGTCTGAAACTAAAATTGTAAATTTAATTATAAAATTAATATTAAAATCCAGCGTTTCGTTCTATTGCGAAGCGATGCTATGAATAACTTTCTATGACATTTTTGGTTCACTACTGCTGTGGCCTGGTACTGACTTAACAACTCTTTGGGCCTAGTCACTGGATTTAACCAACGTTTTTATCAACTTGGCCAGTAAACGGAAACTGGGAAAGCTGAGTTAAAGAGAAATAACTGAGACATCCGGAAGAGGCATGGCACGTGGAACTAGAACAATCTACCCCGCTGGACGATGTGAAGTGTTCGGTTCGAAATTTTAGTCACCTGAAGAAGTTCGTATCGTATAAGGGCCGAAGATGGGGCTAGCAGTCCGAAAATAATGTAAGTAATGAAAATGAAGGTTATTAATAGTTTACTTTTGATTTTAAAACATCTATTATATTGAAATATAAACTCTAAACTCACGATTTGAATTTTATTTCCAATTCCTAAACTCTGTCACTCTCGCTTTGAATTGTGGTTGTCCACAGTTTCCTTTATTTCCTTACACATTATAAATCCGTTACCTTTGCGGTCTCTTCATCCATTTCCCCAAACATTTAATGTAGTTTACTGTTTTTTTTTCATTCTTAAGATGTGTTCACTATTTTTAAATGCTGTCGCTTTCAGAATGTGATTCTTCCCCCCCCCAACCAGAGCTCCCTCAATTCTTTTAGTTTTTTCCTATAGAATTCTCAATTTTTCTTCCAGTATAATATTAGTTGTTTCATATCTTTATATAATTTCTGTTGATATTGAAAAGTTTTCCCTTCATATATGCTCATAGCCATATAGCTCACTTCCATTTGTGTCTATTGTTATTACCTTTTTTTGTCACATTTTCTCTCGTTGAAGGTCGAAATCATTGATTTTATTTTTACTGATGCGTAAATAATAATCAAGTGTCTTTTTAGATGAAAACAATCTTAAAAAAATATGCTACCAATTAATTATTAGCACTATCTAACTTTCTTTGTCAGTGATGTTTAATAATTATCTTAGTTGCTTTTGAGATTTCCATAAAGAGATAGGTTTAACTTGTGTTGTTAAGGATACGTGTGCCGATATCCACACCTGGTGGAATTTCAATTCGAATCATTCATCTTTTCAGGTTGAATAAAATCCGTTAAGAATAAATGCTGCTTGTTACAAACTTCTTTGCAATTTTAGGTTCTTGGTTAATCTTTTGCGTATAAGCCGTTTGTTCCAAACCTAATCTGCGGATTATCCGTCTATCTTATCAAGTCTTTCTGCTGTTCTTTTTTGTATTTTCACTTATCGAATGTATATGTTTAACATATAGAGCGCATGGGCAGACATTTTTTCTTAAAGGACATTACCAAAAAAATAAAAATTAATATGGCCACAGCGGTTTGAATAAATGAATAATAAATACACGAGTCTAGACATTTAGACACACGTGCGCAAACTCCGCGTCTATCTATGTATATTTTTTAAAGGAAATTTGCCCCAAGCAATGCCGCAATGCCACTAGCATGCAAGGGGTTACAAAGGATTGTGAACAAAAGTAAAGAGGCGTTTTTGACGAAAAGACTAGGGACAAGCTCAGGGTCGATTGATATTACACTTGAATATTTGAAGATAATACTCAAAGGGGAAGCAAGTAAGGGGAAGGGAGTTAGACAGACGGGGAGTGCGGGAGAAGAAGCTGTTTAAGAATAAGAGACGGTTAGATTTAACCGTTTTCGACAGTGAAATGGTGGGAAAGAGATGCCAGGCTGGTAGCTCGTTTAAATTCATGTAGTACGGGAACGAGCGAAAGTAGCTCGTTGGAACAGTTGCCGTGAAAATATTTGTAGAAGAGACAGAGGGAGGATATGGCTCGTCTGTGGGATAACGATTGTAGACTAGATGCCAGCTCAGGACTTATTATCTTTCATATTTGTCTCTGGATCCTGTCAAGGACCTCGAAACATACAGCGGGAACGCCAGACCATATATGACAGCAATATTCCATGCAAGGACGGATGTTTGATTTATATATTTGAAGTTATGGACTTTCTGGCACGATACAGAGAGCCAACTTTCCTTGCGGTAGATGAAGCTATTGATTCAATGTATTTATTCCACCTCATGTCAGTGGACATCGTGAGACAATGCAGGCGTAACGAGGGGCTCCCACGGAGTTGGGAATCAACCATTCTGATGGGAAACAGGATGGGTTCTCTGTGGTGGGTAAAAAAGAGCAGTTCCGTTTTGGAGGCATTAAAGTTTACAAGCCATTTGCTGTCCCAGTCAACCACAGATTGGAGGTTCTTTTACAAGCCATTTTCTGTTCCATTCAACCACAGATTGGGGGTTCTTTTTTAAGCCATTTCCTGTCCCAGTCAACCACAGATTGGAGGTCCTTTTACAAGCCATTTTCATGTCCCAGTCAACCACAGATTGGAGGTCCTTTTTCGAGATCAGTAGCCAGGTTACTTTTGTCAACGATACCAGATTTACTAGATTTACTATTGAGGCAGGAGTAAATAGTGGTGTCGTCCGCTTAGATGCCAACTCTGTAACTGATGAAATGGGCAATGTCATTGATCAAGATCAGGAAGTGTAGAGCCCAAGATAGAGCATTGATGAACAGCAGCATTCGTGATAAAGGAGCTGGAGAACCAGTTTAGGACGACCTTCATTTCACGGTTTGGCAGGAATGATTGGATTAAGTCAAATAATATTCCTGTAATACCGTATCCCTGAAGCTTACGTAGAAGGCCAGCATGCCAAACCGTATCAAACGCTCAAGAGATGTCTAGAGTCACGGCTTGAGCTTCTCCATTATTGTTGAGTGCTTGGTATAAAAATTCAGTTATGGCCGTGAGCACGTCAGCGGTAGATTGGACAAAGCGGAAACAATATTGCTTGTCGGATAGCAGATTATGTGAAGTAAAGTGCTTAACCACTTCGGTGTTGATTAAAACCTTGAAGGATTTACCGAATAGTGGTAGGAGACTGGTAGGAAGGTAGTTAGACGAGTCAGAAGGTTCACCAGAATTCTTAAAGACAGAGAGATGACTTCCAACAGGTTGGAAAGCAAGAGTCGGTGAGGCAGTAGTTGTAAAGTTTAGAGAGTACAGGAGCACTTTTCTTCAGGACAATGGCTGGTATCCCGTCCCCACCACTAGCCTTATAGGAGTTTAATTTAGAGATGATATCCAATGCCATCGTTGGGGTTATGTGCATCTCACTCAGTAGAGATCTAGGGGGAAAGTCCGTTGTGCGTATACCAGATGAGTCTAGCGTTGAATTGGATGAAAACTTAAGAGCAAAGTATTCAGCCTTATCAGCTGAGGAGGTCAGGACCTCAAATTGGTTGAGTAAAGGGGGTGTTGAGGGTTTGCTGTTGTTCAGCACGCTTTTGCAGAGCCGCCAATAATTTTTTGAACCAAACTTGCGTGATGCAATACGTTGATTCATTCTTTCGGTAAAGAGTAACTTGCTTGCACTCGTTACGGGCAGACGTCTGTTGTGATCAGACATGTTACTACGGTATAGACGGAAGTAGTGATTACTGTGAGCAATAGATGCTGCACAAGCAGCTGAGAAACACGGGGATGAATGCGAATTCACTATATTTTCTTGTAGAGATAAAAGCCTCGATCTAGATATTTCATCCCTACGACTTCGCACATATCTCCTTAAATGGACATATTTCTTTCTCCCTCTTTTTGCTCTCCCTTCCCAACCTAGAATTCATATCCTTCTTCTTCTCCATCTATTCCCTGTCCCCATTTTTCATACATAACCCTTTTTTCCCCTTCCCGCCATTTTAAATCTACATATTTAAACATAAATTATATTCAGTTAAATGTTTTTGTTCCTGGTAAGATATTTATCTATTTATTTTTGTGAAAATGTTTGGTATGACGAGTTAAAACCGTAGCATCTGTTTTAATGAAATAAAATATCCATGACCATGATCTTTTAAAGCCTCCGTTTTCATAATAATTATTCTTTTAAAGACTTCGTTTTCATAATTATATATATGACAATATATATATTGTTCACTTTTATCTTGTTTTCATAAAAGAAAAACAGTTTTCGAAGTCCAAACAGACAGAAAAATACTCCAAAGTCTTTTCCACTATTCTCTGTTCAGCCTTAAGAACAAAACATGCCTTTTACTTAAACAATATCTACACATAGACTGACGGTTTAAGGATGAGTACACCTTTAGATCCAACAATCAAAATATTAAATAGAGATTTAGTTTTCCAAAATCTAACTGAATAATAATTTAATTTAATAAAGTGATTTGCATAGAAATGCAAATCACTTTATTAAATCTTTTACATAATTCCTTACTAATAATACCTGCATATACTACATACCAAAATTCATAAGAATATAGTAATGTTATGAACAAGTAAACTTTTACTTGACTAAGTTCTCGTTAAGGCAAGTAAATTTGCCTCAAAGGGAACTTGTTCTCCTAAATGTTTATTTATTTACTTCATGTATAAGTAGCAATTCTATATCACGGATACGTTATCCGAGCGGGAACGAATCATTGTTAGTCACTTATGTTAGAAATTTGAAGAACAGTATAGAATTAGTTTTGGAGAGAAATTACTTTAAACGGTTATAGTACCGCCAGCGAATCCTTTCGTGTTCCTTGCTTGTCACAACTGAATATTATAGAATAGGTTCAAGGTGTTTCTCATCAACAAACTACTACACTGAATTAATTCCATAGGAATGACACACCACACAACAATCATAAAAAAAACCCAAATACCATAAACTTATTTTATTATAACTAGATGCACCTTAATTGTTATCAGGACAAGACAACTGTTCATAATATTATTTGTAAGAACATATCTCCCGTCGGCCCTAATAAGCTTATATTTTTATCTACTATAAAAAGTGAATTACATTGAATCTTATCTTTTCTGTAATAACACCAATCCTAACAATATAACCTCATATACGTATTATTATGCCTTATATGAGATTGCTATTCCAAACAAACGTATGTTGGTATTAATATTAGGTTGGTGCAAAAATAATGTTGGTATTAATATTAGGTTGGTGCAAAAATAATGTCGGTTTTTGACGTATTTTTTAATGTCAGAAACCGACATTATTTTTGCACCGACCTAATAATATACCACACAAGTTTCTTGTATATTATGTTTTCATCTATCTGCAATCCGATTACATCTTAAAAAACGATATTCTTACTAATGGATAATAATGACACCTACTAGATTAAGTGCAACACTTCAAATTCTTGTTCAAAAATATTTTTAATAATCTAAGAATTTTTTCAAAATTTTAGTTACATGGTTAAAAGGAACGACACTATAATAAATGGCTTACATAGATTTTTTCAACGACGTTTACACTTTAAATTTCTTGAACCAAAACTTTCTCTAACGAAAATACCAAGGCAGCAAATATTACTCATATTTTGATTCTTGAAATGATCAGAGAATTGGTAAAAGTATTTGAGCAGATATTAATATCTTTGCACTCAACCAGGAAATTAGATAAAAGATCATCAAATTATTCCTTATTTGTCTTATTCAATGATACATTTATTAATGAAAGACTGTTGCCAATAAATATTTCTCTACAAATCAGCTACACATATCTAGTTTTCTTATTATTTTTGTCTTACTCTTTTATTTTTCTCCACGAATATCTTCCCCTCCGTTCTTCTCGGTGTTTTCATTTCCGGGATATATATTGGTAGTAATGATAGTATGTCTATAGACAAAATGCTGGAGGTAACAAATATTAATTTAATCGTCGATATCGACTTAGATGCACTTTTGTCACGACTAACAGTTTCAAATTAACGAACATTTTGCTGGAAACCAGATTTTTACCTCGCAAAATAACACCGCTTGTCCTTAAGCCATTCTAAAAATTTCCACATTTTAAATTCTTTTCTCAGCCTCTATTCATCTGTACAAAGATTTACATGTCTCCCTTCTATTAATACTTGCATATACCACATACCTACATTCATGAGAATATAATCCCGTTATAAACAAATAACCTTTTAGGAAAGCCTGTTCGGCTTAAGGCAAGTAAATTTGTTTGAACTTGAATCATAAGTGGCAATAATCCTTCTAGTCCTCTCCTTTTGAACGTAATCGATATTTGAGCGAGAACTAATCATTGAGGATCACTGATGATAGACTTTTGAAGAATAGTGTAGATTTAGTTTTGGAGAGTAAGGAATCAAAGCATGGCGTGTAGTTTGGACCGTGAATCTTATTGTCTTCCTCTGGATATTGTACCGTTGGAAACTTTGAATATATCAAATATTCATTCAGTGTCTCGTTACCGGACAGCTGCAACTGTACCTTGAAGATCTTTCCAACTGAAAAAGAGCAGATGATCTCATAATTTATTATTCTGTATCTTATCTTTTACGTATAGATCTTTTATTTACTTAATTTATCCATTAGAAATTAATCAGTTTAGGGCAATAGATGAATACGACAATGAAAAGAAATACTTGAGGATATACCAAACAATGTTCGGAAGAAGAATGGCTATTTTGTTAATCTCTGCTTTAATGAATTTAAACCAAAAATGCAGGGCATTTTGTTACGTATAAAATATTACTAAAAATTAGATTATTTTAGAGAGAAACCTACATTTCATTTGATGCCTTAGAGATATACTCAAGGTCAAAAGAGGAAAAAAACTGTTTTTATAGTAAATGATAGTTACATTTACAAATACCATCTGGATATAGAGTGAGTCCCTGCTCATTCGCGTTTCAGTATTCGTGGTTTCACACATTCTCTAGAACATATGTACTTGTTATTCGCGGTTTCTTTAGAACATATGTACTTGTTATTCGCGGAAACCCCGAATATTCGCGCGTTTTTCTGAAGAACATATGTACAAATTATTCGCGTATTTTTTTCAATAGAACATTTAAAATATTCTTGTATTATTTTCCTGTTATTTAAGTTACTTAAAGCATATAACAGTCCATTTTTATGGTAAAAATGGGCAGAATTATACATCTTCACTGTAAAAATGACAAACGCGAAAACATGCATAGTGCTTTGGTTTTGTTCTTTGTATAGGGGCTGGGATCTTAAAAGTGGCTTATGGGGGCATCATTACAGTTCTGTTCTTAGAAAATGCTTTAAACTTATTAAACTTAAACAATATTTTCAATGGTTGTATCGATCTATGTGTAATTAAAAACGGTTATGGTACGTATGAAAGTAAATTTACGCTAAGTGTATGGTCACAAATACTCTTTTTCAAAACTGTTTTAGAAAGTGTCTAAAGTGTGTAGGATGAAAGTTTAAGGCTTATGGGGGTTTACAAATCAAAATAGGTATTTAAAAGCACTTTTAGGTTGGAGGGTTTACAAGTATTCGTGGATTCTAACTATCTGCAGCCGGTTCTGGTCCCTAACCCCCGCGAATACGGGGGACTTACTGTATAGAAGAATGCAATAAAATGAAGAATAAAATGGAGGAATGTAATAAAAATGTATTGTCCATTCAGAAATTTGTATTTATAAATCACGAATAGTTTCACGTTCACCGGCCTTAATCTCAGGGAAATATATGAAAGAACAAGCAATGAACGCATAATTCGAGTTTTAAAAGTTATATAGAAAACTGTCCGAAAATAAAAACTGATGGCTAAATAGAAACCAATAGCATGTAGTCGCTATGCTGTAGGGATATGCCAACTGTAAAGATGTAATCTATAATAAAAAAAATTAACTTTAAAACGTATTTTGTATATTAATAAGTTTCATTATAATATTTTTCTTAAACTTGTTAAAATTATTGAGATCTGTGTGAGAATACTTTCTATTAGGTTAGTGCAAAAATAATGACGTAATAATGTCGTTTTTTGACGTATTTTCTAAGGTCAAAAAACGACATTATTACGTCATTATTTTTGCACCAACCTAATAATTTAAATTCTTAGATAGAAATGAAGTCTCAATATTGGACTTACCTCACGGAGAAGTAACCTCTGAATCCAAATATAGAGGACCATATTTGACTTCAGAGGTTATTTTCTATCAAGCTTACAATAACGCTATTCCCACAAAGATGGTCGCTTCAAAATTTGTATTACTTTTTACCTCATTGTCACCTACCTTTTCAAGAAAGATGTAATTAACTCGCATTGCGTGTGCAGCGAGTTTAAACTGGATATGATAGCCTCAGAACCATCATAGGTTTGGTTTTGACAAAAGTATTACACCCAATTCTACTCGTTTTATACAAGAGGAAATGAATATTTTCCAAGACATCAATATATTTCGGTTGGATTTTATCAGTATAAGCTGATAAGTACTTACATTATTCGGAATTTTATCCTCGTCTTCATTGCCAAATTCACATAGTTTCGGTCGTTGTACGCTCCGGCCTTCTTCAGTGACTGGAATTTCGAACTGAACCTTTTATTTCGTCCGCCGAGATAGTTCTAGTTCCACGTACCATGCCTCTTCCAGATGTCTAAGTTATTTCCCTTTAACTCAACTCCCCAATTTTAGGTCACCACTGCTATGGCCTGGTATTGTACTAACAACTCTTTGGGTCTATTCACTGGATCTAACCAACGTCTTTATCCTTAGGGACACATGGCCTAGTTGATAAAGACAGAGAAGGCCAGAGTGCAAAACGACCGAAACGTTGTGAATATGGCAATGAAAATTAGGAAAACAGTCCAAATAATATAAATAATGTAAGTAATCATAATACCTCATCTCAGAGAGATAGACAGAAGCTGATAAGTGTTTATAGAAATCAATAAAGATGCGATCCGCCACATTCAGGATCATTATTTACTCAGAGACAACTGATTTTACCATTTTTGGCCACCCGATTAAACGATTTTTTAGGAATGGTAATCCACTCAACCATCTATTGTGTCCCTGTTGATCACTTAAATGTGTTATTTTCTAAGTTCTTTTGCCATTACTTGGCAGATGAAAACCTAAAGGGGTACGCTGATCTAAGCCGTAACCGTATTTTCAACCCTTTTCTCATTTTAATAAACGATATTTATTTTAGAAACATTCAGTGTAAAACATAAAGCTAAATACTTTTTTTTCTATCATGTTTTTCTATCAGTGAATCTGTTGTTTGAAATTCACAACTGGGACATTTCATGTTATATGCATCAAATGTTTTATCGGATTGTGTTTACAAAACAGAACAAAAGAAATAATGAAATAGAAAAAAAAATTTAATAGCTGAACGTTTAGTATCATAAAATCCGCTTTTGTATTCGGAGATAAATATTTATTTATGCACGTGTGAAAAGACTAATGTGTCTAGATGGATATTTATAACGAATATTGTGACGTGGGCCTAATAACCTTCAAATTCTCTTCACACGTCTGTATTACGTGATGATCGCGATTAGTTCACACCACACTCTCCCATTGTCACCTACTCATCACGAAACGTAAATAAAATAGGTTAACATTGACCAGTTTCTTTTATAATAAAAAATGTCATCATAAATCGACTGAACAGAAATATTTGGTGATAAAAACCGAAGATTTGAGAGGAATTGATAAATAAACGGAATTAGTAAATGATGGTGAAAATAAAGAAATAAAAAAACTAGTTTGATATATATGTATGAAAGTGGATACTGGGTAGATGGAACACTTGGGGGACCGTCGATAGCTGCGCTACCACGAAGTCACAAGTCATCGTGACCGAGGGCTTGAGCGTAATGGCATTGTTCAAATTGTTGATCACGCTAGATAAAACGATCTTGTTCGTCTGTTACTTGTGTAGGAAGTCATGCAAGTCCGCAGCCGGTCTGGCTAGTCACCTTTGGGGTCATGTACGAGAGAGGAACGAGGTGGGGGGGGGGCGAACGTGATTAGGTGGCCATTATCTGAAAATGCGGCGGATCATCGTCATGTATGTATGTATGTATGAATACATACACACACACGCACACACACACACACATATATATATATATATATATATATATATATATATATATATATATATATAAAGAAATATAGTCTTAAGGTGTGCTATATTTATGGAATAAAGTGCTCAATATCAGAGATAGAGCGTGTGTAAATATAAAAGTGGACATAGAAGTCAACACTTAGAGGCGACAGTCTGTTTCATGCTATATGCAATCGTCAGGCCACGTGTGCTGTTATTTTTCTCGGCTATTTATATATATACGGGTTAGTGGTGCATTGTGGGTATTCTGTTATGACGGTTATTTCACCTAAATTCTGTTATGGCGGTTATTTCACCTAAATTCATCCAAGTAAATAAATAAACAAACCAATCCCAAATAAAGATAATCAATTAAAATCTGTTCCCGCCAAAATAATACTTAGAATGAACTACAACAATCAACCCCAAAACTGAACAAATAGCTTTAATTAAATTCCCAAACCAAAACAAAACTGTTAAATAAGTGATATAAACAAATTTTTACTACGTTAATAAATAAATAAATAAATAAAATAAGAAACAAAAATAAAAACAAGCAATATAATTTGACCTAAATAGATAAACAAACGACTTCCGGTGAAATAACCGCCATAACAGAATACCCACAATGCACCACTAACCCGTATATATATAAATAGCCGAGAAAAATAACAGCACACGTGGCCTGACGATTGCATATAGCATGAAACAGACTGTCGCCTCTAAGTGTTGACTTCTATGTTCACTTTATATATATATATATATATATATATATATATATATATATATATATATATATATATATATATATATATATATATATATATATATATATATATATTGTACGTGTCCGAGTGGTAAGAACTTTGCATTCTGACCATGAGATCTGGGTTCGAATCTCACCATGGTCGATTTCTCAGAAAGGAAACTTCCTGATGTTATTGGACTGGAGGGGTCGATCCCTTTGGAAAGTGCCTGAAAAACCATACCATTCGTTGACCCAAGTCTTGTGAGTGAAATTGGAAACCGTCGATAGCTAAGCTAGCACGAAGTCATCGAGGGCTTGCGCGTGCTGGCCTTGTTCGAATTGTCGATCACGCTAGATAAAACACTCTTTCTCGGAAACTGTAACTAAGGTCTGCTCAGCATTGTTGCAGTATAAACCACAGCTGGTCTCTTTGGGTGTTAAATGAACAGAAAATGCACCTGAGCAAATGTCTGCAATAGTAGACGGGTATCCTGGTATACGAGTGCCATGTAGTTGAGAACAAATATTTAACGTATCATAAATGAAAAACGACGAAAGGAAAATTAGCTCGACATGCGCCCAATATTAACACCCATTTCTCTTTTAGACATATAGAGAGCAAGTCCCAAGCAGGAAATAGCCAACCAGGATCCGGCATAGCATCCAAAAAACTGCGATTAGGAATTAGAAAGCTTCTTGAATGTTGGTTCCGCGCTAAGTAAATTGTCTTTTTTTTTTGGTTTGGGGTGGGTGTAACACAGTAGTTTGAAGTCGAACTTTTGTAGCTTTTTCATTTCCGTGCCAATATATCTCCTTGAATCCGAAACGCCACAACTTATACTAACGTTGGTTTAAGACTCAAATGAACGTGATACATGACTCACCAATGAAAATCAAACAACATAAAAGTAAAAATATTCTTCTTTTCTCCATATATCAGTCTTTGACGAACCTTTAATAAAAGTAAAACGTGTTATATTGGTAAATATTTCCTTCAGTATCTGTCTATATTTTTGAGATGCGGTATTATGTACATTATTTACATTATTCGGACTATTCTCCTCATCTTTGTTGCCATATTTATTACAAAGTTTCGGCCGTTGTACGCTCCTGCCTTCTTCAGGTGGTTGGAATGTCGAACTTAACCCTTTATTTCGTTCACTGGGTTAGACACATGGCACAGTGGATAAAGGCGTTGGTTAGTGACAGGACCCAAAGAGTGTGAGGTCAATACCCGGTTAAGGCAGTGGAGAACTTTCAACGTGAAATTGACAAGAGATAACTGATAACATCCATTAAACATGGCACCTGGAACTAGAACAGTCTATCCCAGTGAGCGAAATAAAGGGGTTTCGATATTCCAACCACCTGAAGAAGACCGGAGCGTACAACGGCCGAAACTTTGTAATAAATATGGCAACAAGGATGAGGACAATAGTCCGAATAATGTAAATATTTCCATTTTTTTTATCATTCTGTCGAATTCCGATCCATATTTGATCCATATTTGATCTTAATAAACCATTATTTAAATAATTAAAGTTTAAGTATTAAAAACATATATGAATTTTCTTCATCGTGGAATATAATTAATCATACACACTCATGTAAATGTAGATGCTGCTATAGAAAAAAATAAATTTGAAACTGTTAAAGAGGAAATAAATCGTCGATCATTGTTTCAGCCAAAAGACCCTCATCTAGTTCAATTCATAGAATTACACATACAAAAGCTCATTGGGTGCGTATAGAAAGGCTTGTTTTTAAAAGAATACACCATCTCATTAACCATCTGGGATCATAATGTATTTCGTAACGTTATAATGGAAAAAAAATAAGTTGTCTCCTGCTTATTTCACTGCTGTATAGTTTTCGAAAATAGGAATATATTTGGCAGATGGATTGAATGAATTTTCTAATATATTTCAATATTCGAGCTAAATTTAAATTCATTCAACCTTAATAAACTTTCCAGAAAATTAAACCTGAGTAATGTTGGACGCACGTGTTTCGTTAAAAGTTAATTTCTTTGAGTGATGGGAAAATATATAATCCATAACAATTACACACAACATAAATGCACACTAAATAATCTTGCTTTTTTGTTCATTTAGTGCTATCTAATTTTATATAAATCAGTTCATCTAATGACGCCCCTAAATCTGTATACGAGAAATATTTGAATTTTTTCTATCATTTTTATGTGTTTTATAATACGTAGCTTCAAGATGAGTATAAAAATAAATAGGCTTAAATTCACCTTCATACCTGCCGTTCGCCAACTGCTTAGCGGTAGATTTTCCGACAGACGTCATTCCAGCTGGGTTTCAATCATAGCTAGAGGCAACCGGATGTCTAGACACACTCATGAGCTGTGATACAGCTGTGGATGACTATACACACACACATACATACACACACACACACACACATATATATATATGTGTGTGTGTGTGTGTGATAATACGTTGGTAAATAATTCAAGTGAATCCTAATAATATCAAATATTAAAGCTGATCCCAAAAAGAGCTAAATATATTTATATAACAACATATAAATTACTAATTTAATATATATATATATATATATATATATATATATATATATATGTGTGTGTGTGTGTGTGTGTGTGTGTGTGTGTGTGTGTATAGGCATGTCTGATTGAATAAATTACAGATATTATATGTGCTAATTTTTAACAAAATCCGTTCGTACTCACGAATAACCTTCTGTGTATTGATATTAAAGGATAAGAGAAATGTGCTATAACTGTTTAAATTCCTTTTATTTTAATTTCCCAAGTACTTTAGATCTTCTTCCAAAATCATCTTCAGTGATGCAAGTAGTACAAAACTATATGTTGTTCGGGGGTACAGGTATTTATACAAAGCTGTGCGTTGTTATCCATTACCGTAATTTTTCATGATGCTTTTAAATGCAAACGGTTGACAATGTGCTGAGAGTTCTTTAGAACGTGAAAAAATATCCATTATTGTCAACCGTTTGCATTTGGTTATCGTTTTCGGTTTTCCCCAGTCGAGATGCATGCGCATCGAAACAAGAATGCATCTTTGTAGTGAGTAAAGTGTTTTGTCCGCATGCAAAAATTATAATAAGTAAATATTGCTCTACTCATGGTACTGAGCCCTTTTTTGAAGTAATGCTGTAGACGTTAGAATTTATATTATTTTCGTTCCCATCACTCTCGGATATATATATATATATATATATATATATATATATATATATATATATATATATATATAACCACCAATTTCTAATCCCATTTTTCCTCTCAATTCGTTGTTGGAAGTTTTACCTGATGATCCTGAATCCTTAAAAAAGGATTTAGGTGAAATAAATTATCGTAATGGTACCTTAAAGTGGTTTGTTTTTCATTACATTATATATATATATATATATATATATATATATATATATATATATATATATATATATATATATATTGTTTTACAATTCCAGCGCCTAAATTGTTTTCCTGTTACTTTTCTTCTTTCATTCTAATTTCTTTCTATCTTTGTTTGATGAATATTTTTGAGTTTCACTATATTTCGTACAGGCATAAAATATTCATATAACTTAACTGGGTTTTATATGAAATTTTGGTAGATAAAAATTTACTACTTTGCAGCAAATTTTATCAAATAATGGTGTCGGTCATTCACTTTCTCATACGTTCCGACGTATTCATCCTGTCCGAAGAAAAAGGTTCGAAGGAAATGTTGGTTTTTTATTAAAAATGATACTCCATTTATTAATTACTACTTCAGCAACTTAAATTGATCTATGTAATCCGAAGTTTTCTTTATCGTTTTTCTGCTTATCATGAAAGATAACCCCTAGTTATCATTAATATCTAACATTATTAGTTAGTCACCCCACCATATGTTAGTAGAGGCTTCTTCTGAAATCCGATGTTTTCTTTATCATATTTTGACATATCATGAAAGATAACCCTTAGTTATCATTAATATCTACCATTTTTTAGTTAGTCACCCCACCATATATTAGCAGAGGCTTCTTCTGATACCTGATATAAGTTTTGTGAGTAATACATTTGCCATTTCTTTATTTAAGTTCTGTGTACAATCAGTGATATTCATGGAATGCAAAACAGACGAAGAGAACAGAACATTATATTTAGTATAAATGAACATGGAAAACATATTTCTCTCAGGTATTATATTTATTCGTCATTCATTTTTTTCCTCTGCATATTGTAGGATTGTGACGAATAAATAAGTCCTTTCATGACTGAACGTACAAGTTTTGTTTTACCATTAATACGAAGAATTTTACAAGTACCGACATGCAAGCATATATGCAAATGTTTTTACGTCGATTAAAAAGGAAATATGGAAAAGAAAACCACTTACATGACTGTTTCACATCTGCTACATTAGTTCTGTCAATGAGACAATTAGATGATAAAATACTCGCACTTCCCAACAGTGGAATTCGCTTCCCGTTTAATTGATTCCCTGAAAACTACAATCTTCAAAATTTAAATGCAGCGACAATCGCCATCTTCTGTCGTCTTGAATCCCGTTGATCTTTTGTCCTTTCCTCGTCCCCCCCCTGTACCCAGCCTGTTCTCTCGCTTTCACTCTCTATAAACACCTGCGTACTTGTGGCATTCCTGACGTGCTTGGGGTAAAATGATTAAAAAGAAAATAAACGAACACTTAGCCCGAGCTAAGATACGAAATTTACTTGGGAAATTTCTCGGTAAGCGATTGCATTTCGAAATCTTTGAAGTTTGCAAATATAATTGCAGATTCATCACTTAGCAACGCAGTTTACTTAAATGGAATGCATTTATGCAAAAACATTATAACATTTCTTTAATGGAGACTTGGACGGAGACTATCAATTTTTTGTAAAGAAAATTGGTTCTTTACCACGTACACATGAGTTCAAATATTGTAAAATATTTCAAAATTATTTTAGCACATTCCTTTTTAAATGTCGGCTCTGACGCATAGCGTTGACTCTTAGAATGAGAAATGTGAACGTCATATTTATTTAGAGCATAATATTTCAACAAATAAAAACAGACTTTTTATTTTTTTTCAAGAATATTTATAATTCATACAGTAGTTTCTACTGTTATTCTCATACATAACACATAAAGAATGATGTAGTGCAATAATTTGTTCTGGTTTGGGGTCAAATTATTTGTTATTTTTCTACTGAGTGCAAGTATAAAAAACTTTTGTTAAAATATCGGAAAAATCATGTTAAGGATAAATATATTGTGATAACTTTCTTGTTCTTCTTTATAGCAAAGCTTGGGCTCATTAGAAACTGAAATCGTTTGATTTTAAAGGATACGTCGATTTTGAGAATGAACTACGCGCTTTCTCTATATAGCATAGTTACATTTATGTGCCATTAAGAGAAATTGTTTAAAAGCTCCTATTATAGGATTTGGTGGGTACATATTTCTGATAGGCATGAAGGATATCTCAACCTTCCGTCAAAGCCTGTTTGGAGGGATTGATTTGGTTTGGTTTGTTTTATGGCATATAAACCTCAATGGGTTATTTAATCCCGAAAAAATTTTTATTGCTGATAAATTTTTCTCTTTAAAAAAATCTATTTCTGATAATATTTTTCTTTAAAAATTTCTTGCTGGTAAATATTGTTTTATTTTTTTTTTTCTAAATGTATAGCTAGTAATATTTTTTTGCAAAAGTGTATTGTTGGTAATAATGTATTGCTGTTAATAATTTTTCTTCAAAAGTTTATTGCTAATAATTTTTTACAATGAATTTCTCGTATTAAAATCTATTTTTACACTTTCATATTGTTTTGACCCCGGTTTCTGGGTTAACTATTTTCCCATAGGTAGGACCCTAACAGGTGCTATCATCCCGGGTCAAGGTGAAGCTGGGAAAACCAGCAATTAAGACGTGATAAGAAGCCTTGCTGTTGGACGTAGTTTATCGCCGTACCCAGGACTCGGATGTAGTTTATCGTCATACCAGGGACGCCGGATGTAGTTTATCGTCATACCCAGGAGGCCGGATGTAGTTTATCGTCATACCCAGGAGGGTTGATGTAGTTTATCGTCTTACCCAGGACGCGGATGTAGTTTATCGTCATACCCGGGACGCCGGATGTAGTTTATCGTCATACCCAGGAAGACGGATATAGTTTATCGTCTTACCCAGGACGCGAATGTAGTTTCTCATTATACCCAGGACGGCTGTTTGGAAGGAAAACAAAGCGATTCGACATATTGTATATAAGACGACTTCATGTATAGTGTGATCCCTAAATTTTCTGCTATGAATTTTAACCTCTCCCCACAAATATACCCGTGTATAGTACAACCGTTCACCAAAAATGCGGGATTTTTTAATCTCTTCAAAAGAATATTACGTGTGGATAGTGCCACATCCTATTTTTTGCGTAAGACTCTGGTCATAAAAACCTCGTACCTACTCGAGTATATTTGTAATTGTAATTACAATTGAATCTCCACTTCACCCGAGAGATATTTATATCCGCATTTATATCTATTACCTCTATTTCATTATTTTTGCAGTAGGTATAACTTGCTCACAGAAACACTGACACTTTCAGGATTTCCGAGTATTTTGTAAATATCAATCGTTGAATAAATATGATTTTGATCTCCAAAATTATAGAATTTTTGTCTGAAAGTTTTCAATATTGTACAAAATTAATCGATTTACATTCTTTCATTTGGGTATAAATTATTTCAGTCCATAAATGACGACTGTTATCGTTCAATATACAATTGAATATATTCGTTCAATACACGATTTTTCCTATCATTGTTTTCTGCTAAAGTTACTATAAAATAGAATTCAAAAATGAAATTGTTTGACTACAATAGAGGTCATAAAGAGCAAACCTAATTCTACTTACAATTATCACCGCTGACAGTTTAATATTATCTCTTCTAAACTATTTGGGATTATAAATATTTTCTACTTCATAGTAAACTAAACATTCTTCACCATTTTACTAGAAATTGCTTCATTGGGTTTTGTTGATCTTGAAAAATCTCTGGTTTCTACATCAAATAGCCTGCTTCACAAATTAATCATTGCGGCCTATATATACCAGCCATAAGACACTGTGTCGTTTGAATACGATCGTAGTACGGACACACAAATATTATAAATGTTAGTATAGATCCTAGAACACGACATATATTAAACTAATGTGAATTAAAAAAAAAAGTTTTCTTCTAACACTCATGTGTTGATATTTTACGTGAGATTTTCTTGACCAGTTTTAATATTACATTATTACACACAGATTTTGTATTGAGTTCCAATAGCAGTTCGGTAAAAAAAGGTTATTAAGCAAATATAAGATACGATGTTTCGCGAGAATAAAGCGCATTTCTATTTCCAAACATCTGCCACTTAATTCCCTTGGAAAAGAAACAAAAATACATGATATTATTATGTTCTAAGACATTTGTTTTTTTCAATGTCTTTGCAACAGAAATATGCCGCTCGCAGTATAAAATTAGCTGTGTTTATCTAAAGAGTCTTTTGCTATGCATGACACTATTCAAATGTTGGTAAATATTCATTGCTGTGTGCTTTGCTGAGGCAGCATTTATTATCGAATACAGAAGTGAGTAATTGTATGTGTGAATGATTATCGTAGGGATGTTGATGTCTCTTTCATTCTATCGCTTTATAAATACATGTACAGAAGTGAATAATCGTTTTCGTATTTGTAGGATTATATGTTTTACAACTCGTTTTTCATAATTGATGTAGCGATTCTTTGGAGTATTTGTACAGGTTATCTTCGTCGATTTCTATACTAAACAAACATGATTCTTTGTAGAGTAATAGTCTGGAAGATATTTTTTTATCACATCGGAATTTGTTCGTTTTATTTATTTTGGTATTAAATAGTTCTTATGTATATTTCACTTAAGAAAAGACATTAATAAATTCAATTCATGCCTGTATATTGGATGTACAAAAACGTACAGTTATATATTAAGCAAAGCTTAGTTTTGGCAAATTCCACTGATTTAGGTCATCAAGGAAAATGAAACTCATTATGAATGGCACTAGTTTTCCTCATGTCCGGAAGAAACATGTCGCATAAAAAAATAGTTTATAATAAAATGGACAATGAAATTAAATGGCGGCTGTATACCAGTATCTAGTTTAGTCTGGTACAAAGCCACAAAATATGAAATCCACAGATGTTTGAAATCTGGCAATTATGTGGTCGAGACGAACTTGCCAACCACTGACAATATTCTGTTAAAATATAAAATATATTTTAATGTTAACTAGATAAATATTTGGTATTATATAATGTGGACACTGAAGTTATCACCAAGCAGCGACAGTCTGTTTCATGATTCAATGCAAGTTTCACGCCTGAAATAAATAAATGAACGTCACCATTTGATCTTGACCTCAGTGTCCACTTTTATATTTACATAAACACTATCTGATAATCATAACTATAGCCTACTTTAAAAATATATATTTTATCTTATATTCAGTGGTGCGCAAAAGTAAATGACCCCCTAAGATAATATTAAAATAACTCTCTTTTTTTCCAGATAATCAACAAATCTTAATTAAAATATATATTCATTAAGAACAAGCTTTATTGAACGAATTACAACCACATTCAAATTTTTTATCAAGCTGAAATAAAAAATATTAATTTAAAATTAAGATGTGCAAGTTTAAGTGAACCTTTACTTTAAATATTATGTGGCATGTCCTTTTGAAGACCGGACGTCGATCAGACAATTTCTACAATGTTTAAGAGGTTTCTGGTAGTAGTGAGTTTCAATTTTTGACCATTCATCTAGGGAAAACTACAACAATTGCTCGTTTTTTCCTGGGTTTCTTGAATATAGTGACTTTAACTTGAATCACAGATTTCAATTGGGATTAGATCAGGACTTTGAACATGTCATTACAAGATTTGAAATGAATTCTTTTAAACTCATTCTTTTGTGGATTTACATTAATGCTTCCGATCCTTGTCCTCTTGGAAGATCCAGCCTCAACCTAAAATCAACTTTCGGACCGAAAGCAAGGAACTTTTGTTCAAAATTGCTAGGTATCCTGCAAGCCCATTGTGTCGTCAACGCGTCGTATTTTGCTTGTTTCTACTGCAGCAACGCAGTCCAAAGAATAATGCTGCCGCCGCCATGCTTAACTGTCAGCAACAAATTCTTCTCTTCAAAAGACGTATCAGGCGCTCACCAGACATATCGCCTATCATTTCTCCCCCAAAATTTCTAGCTTTGTCTCATCCGACCATAAAACCTTTTGCCAGTACGTATATGGCTTCTTAATATGAGCTTTGGCATAGTTGACCAGAACTTGCTTGCGCTTTTTCATAAACAGTATTTTTAGGTATACTGCCATGAAGACCAGCATAGTTCAGATTTTGTCTCACTGTAGACGAATGTACGTTGATTCTGATATTGCCTGAAAGGCTTGAAGAACCGCAGAGGACTCACCTGGACTTGCCGAACTCGATGTCTAATTTTCAAGGTTATTTTGTGCGGAAGGCCAATTCTTGATTGCCATACCGTCATAACGAAGGACTTCCGTTTAAAAATAATCTGTCTCACGTTAGGGCAGGGCAGTACACATCATTTCGGTAGCTTTTTGTAACCTTCTCCGTCCTTATAGGTTTCAACTATGCCTTTTGAAGCTTCATGAAGTTCTTTTGATCTTGGCATTTTTTAAAATTTACCCCTAACTATACCATTTTCTATGCACAATGAGTTCTCTAGGTTGACTGTGGTACACACAAATTACCAAAAAAAATGAACATATCATTTTAATTTTTCCCTTGCGCAAAAATTATTTGCACTGGCAAAACAAAAATGCAAACTGTAAATGTATGGGTTCATTTACTTTTGTACATCAATTTTAAATTAATATTTTTATTCCAGCTTGATAATTTTTTGAAAATGGTTGTAATTCATTTGATAAAGATTTGTCCTTAAATATATGAGAAAGAGAACAAGAATCTGAAAATGTATCTGGCTAGATGTTTTTTAAGATGTGCAAAACATTTAGCAAGTGAAGTACTTTTCTCTAAACCGATAAATCGTTGTCGAATGTCTATTACGAGGTCATTTTTCAAGTGTTTTTCTTTCCAGCAATTTCTTATCTACGGCGTTGTTTTCATAATGTTACAAATTCTAATGGTTTCATTTTAAAGTCATTTTGTGTCATTATTTTATTTATTAGGTTGGTGCAAAATAATGACGTAATAATGTCGTTTTTTGACGTATTTTTAACGTCAAAAAACCACAGCATTACGTCATTATTTTTGCACTAACCTAATATTATTTACATAATGTCCATCTTTATTTATTCCAGGTTAAAGTTTATTTAGAATTTAATGGTGGCACTATATTAATATTTAAAGCCACTTGCTTTTCTATTTTCTGTTTTTACACTTTGCATATCCTATTTATTTAACATCAGCAACTTTGAGATTCTTTTCTGTTATGTGCTGAAATGAGTTGTATTGATTTTAAAACAAAATCTATCAGTAAGAATTGCCTTCAGTTGATGATTTTCTGGCTTAAAATTTGGCCTATATTTGCATATTGGCGACCATTTTCCTCTAGTCTCTAAAATGCATAGCCAACAGACAACAAAATTGGAAACCTTTTTTTGTTTGTTAAAGTCAAAATAACAAATTAAAACTATTTCGAAAAGATGAAACCGTAGATTAAAACGTCAGGTTTGTGAGAGGAATAGCTTGGTTCTGCATAGAACTTTCCTGCACATTACTTCGATTCATATTTAGAGAAGAAATATCAATATTTGCATGGCTTCAAAAATGTTTCCAATCAACGTGTCCTTAGCGAATAAGGATTTTTCATGGCGTGGGGCATAAGAAAATATTGAATAATATTATTTGTATGTTTTCTAGTTAAGCTAGTTAATCAAATGAAATAAAATAGACGAAGAAAA
>OZ010594.1:79825426-79860426 GCA_963932145.1 Acanthosepion lycidas | reverse complement strand
AATCTATTCAATCGATAAACTCATAACGATTGAAAACAATGTTTTTGTTTGAGGTTGGGTTTGACCAATTCGTAAAAAAAAAAAAAATAATTAAGAGAGGGCGTGTACATCAACCTTAAACAATAATCTTTGTCAATTTTATTTTTCAGTCTTCATGATAGTCGATACTTGATCTATCTCTTACTGTTACATCCCCGGGCAACGCCTGGCTCTACTGCTAGTCATTAATATATATATATATATATATATATATATATATATATATATATATATATATATATATATATATATAATATTCAAATGTAAAAGAACGAAAGGAATATAAATTTAAACGTTCATAACATTAATTTAAGAAGGGCTCTATAAAAGAGTAGAGCAATAGAAATTTAAACAACTTGCTGAGATGTCTTTTAGACGTCGAAATAAATATGCATATGTGGGTATGTGCGTGTGCGCAGAAAAATGAACGTTAGCCCTGGAGATAAACTACTAATGATCAGGAGATTGGAGGTTTTTAGAAACATGGAGTCATCGCTTAATTGCTGTTGTTCCCAGGTCTACCCTGACCCGGTGTGTTATCACCTCTTACGATCTCAGCAATGAGTAGTAAATAGTGAAATCCCCGCAAAAAACCGAAACATTTCTTGTATAGTAAAAATAGCAAAAATACATTTTATAAAACAATTATCAACAAAATATTTTTGTAGTGAAATTAAGAGCAATATTTTTATAAAAGAAAATTAGAAATAATACGTGTCTATATTTCTGAGATGAGGTATTATGTACACTATTTACATTATTCGGACTATTGTCCTCATCTTTGTCGCCATATTTATTATAATGTTTCAGGCCGTTGTACGCTCCGGCCTTCTTAAGGTGGTTGTAATGTTGAACTGAACACTTTATTTCGCTCACTGTGATAGACTGTTCTAGTTGCACGTGCCATCTTTAATGGATGTTAGTTTTCTCACATATGTTACTATGTGAGAAAACGACATTATTTTTGCACCAACCTTATATATATATATATATATATATATATATATATATATATATATAAAATATATAATATATATACACATATATAATAAATATATATTATATATATTATAATAAATATATATTATATATATATATATACACATATGTAATAAATACATATATTATATATATACACATATATAATAAATATATATATTACATATATAATAAATATATATGATATATATATATTACGTATATAATAAATAGATATTATATGTAATACATATATATATAATATATATAATAGATATATATATGCTATATATATTATATATAATAAATATATATATATTATATATAATAAATATATATATATATATTATATAATAAATATATATATTATATATATAATAAATATATATATTACATATATAATAAATATATATTATATATATATTATATACATAATAAATATATATTATATATATATAATATATATATATATATATATATATATATATATATATATATATATATATATATATATATATGTGTGTGTGTGTATTGTACTAGCAGCATGACCCGGGGTTACCCGTGCTTGATTCAAAAATCGTACGACTCATACAGCAATCGCTATCATAGACTTAAAATATTTTTGCCCTTCCTTGCCTTTAAAGGTGTGCCCTTTGCCGTGCTGATGTTGCTACATGCCTTACTTCTTGTCTATCTTACACTGCGAATTTTTGTCTACGCTCTATACTAAACATTAAATCTGTTACGAAAAAAGAACTAAACAAAATGAACACAGAACGATCAGCTTTAAGAAAGGACTCTTAACTGGAAAAACCGAATGAAAAAAGAATGTTAACACTAGATACTTTTTCACAGACAACCCAGTTCTGCGGAATCAGAATCAACGTTAAGTTTAAGCAAGCGAACGAGCCAATTGGATTAAAGTGCCATGCAGATTTAAATTTTTCCCATTTGTGATGAATGCAGCTATTGATTTTTTTGTATGTTAGCATGCTAGTTAACATTCGTGTCAGTCAGATGTTGGCTCTCACTCTAATTATTTCCACTATCGATGGGAGTTGGGAAATGCAAAGTCGGTCTTGAGCTTCTCGCTAACTTGGAGCATGTGCATGCAAATTTTGGTGCAAATCCGTCGAAAATTGCGGCCGTGCATTCGTTACACAAACACACACGCATCCCGCCTTTATGGATAGAGATATATATTATATATGTAATAAATATATATTATATATATTATATATATAATGAATATAAATATTGAATATATATATATAACATAATATATATATTATATATTATATATATAATACATATATATTGTATATATTGTATATAATAAAAAAATATATATATTGTATATATAATGTATATAATATATACATATATATATTATATATGTATATAATACATATCTATTATATATATTATATATATAATATATATATATATTGTATATATATTATATATATTATAAATATTATATATTATATATATAATACACATATATATATAATATATATGATATATATATATATATAATAAATACATATATATAATACATATATATATTATATATAATAAATACATATTATATATATAATACATATACATATGATATATATAATTAATATATATATTATATATATAATAAATATATATATATTATCTATATCATATATATATTATATATATATATATATATCATATATATTATATATATGCTATATATATTATATATATGGTATATATTTAATATATATATGATATATATAATATATATAACATATATATTATATATATCATATATATATATTCTATATATGCTATATATATTATATACCTGTTATATATTATCTACATATTCTATATATATATATATATAATATATGTAGATATATATATATATATATATATATATATATATATATATATATATATATATATATATATATATATATATATATATTATACAGGTTGACTTAGTCTGCTGAGAAGACACATCCTATTCTTACACACCTTTCTATTTTTGTTTATTTACTCTATTCATTTTGTATCCGTCTGCAGGCAGTTTGCTGTCTGTCAATACCGAGGATTATTCTAATATCTTCGCTATGTCAATAGGACATACTCAGAACTTTCACAAATATGTCAGTTTTACCTCAGAATTCCAACAGTTCTTTGTGTCTTAATTTATCAAACTGTTTTGTAAATCTGTAAAACACAGCTACTCCTCCTTCTGCATTTGTATTGCTCTTTATCATATAATTTTGAACATAATCATCACATTCCTTGTTACAGTGTCTTTAACGAACCCGAACTTTTCTTCTCCTATTTCCCGTCCAATTCAGCTGCGCATTTTATTCATATGGCCCATTAACACTTTGAGCCCTGACCGCTGCTTTACCGGTGTAGATAAAATGACGTAATACCCAGCCACCAGTTGAACATTGGTAGAGAAAAATGACTTGACACCCAGTCACAGGTTGAACGGTAGGTAAATACTTGTAAATATTTTTTATATCTACCGTTAAACATTACATATCAATTGTTCAGGACGCAGGACTCAAAGGGCTAAGCTCATGAAATAATAACAGAGTAATTAATTTTATTTTTTGTAATGATTACCCGATCTTTTAGACAGGTCGTAGTACTTAAATATGGGAGACAATGTATTCCTTGTCCTCTTATATTTAACTTGGTACACCTATCGTGATTGAATGAATATACACGGATGCATATAAACAAAAGTCCGTCAGTTATGTGCCATGCGTTATACACGCTTATTGCGATCACGTATCTTCCGGTACATACCTGACGAGGCAGATTTTTTTCCCGCAGTAGGTTGCCATTTCTTTCTGTGGTGGACCAGTTGTTATCCAAGGCTATTTAACCATAGCCGGAGGGAGAAGAGGATTCATATATTTCCCAACGGTATTAGCACGTTAATGAATGTAATGGATTCGAGTGGAATTCGAACTGGGCTCTTTATCCGAGCCGCTATCCATTAGTCCACAATGGCGCCTCCATAAACAAATGGATGTAAATTAAATAAAATGTTAGAGGAAAGAAAGAAAAACTCAGCTGAAATTGAAAAATGATAGAGAAGTTAAAAGGAAAGAAACCATGTGATTAGACGACTAGAACTAAACCGCAATACTTGTTTTTGCAAAGAGTTATAACCAACGAAAATAATCATTATAAAAATATTTTTCGCAAAATTGCTTATAGCCAAGCCCCTAGCAAGATCAAAGTAAGAGTTTTCCCTGAATTATTTAACAGGAGACTGAGATCTGCATAGAGATTAGAATCGGAAATAAATCATACAGATTATTTTTCTAATTTCTTATAAATTTCTATTAAGAACATATATGTGCATAAAAACATGTGTAATATAATAATTATATATATTATCTATATCTAATTATTATATATCCTTTTTCTTTCTTTATTGATCACTTAGTGCTTATTACTTACTAAATTTTCATTTATGTATATCTTTTAATAATTAACCCGACTATAATATTTTTCTTAATCATTTTATATGCACTGCTTTATACACTTAATTTTAAGTGTAGATTTTCCGTTTTCATTTATTCTTTCTCTATTATTGGTTTGTTATGTAAAATAAAATAAAAATCTTTGAATGTTTATTTCGTTGTGGATGGTAATAGTTTAGAATATGTTAATATATGTTCTTTTTATTTTAAAATGAAGAATATTAAATGATACATTTCCTAAGAAGAAAATAACTAAATCATTATGTTTTTTAATATTTTGATATATAATA
This sequence comes from Acanthosepion lycidas, assembly GCA_963932145.1. Classification (NCBI taxonomy): domain Eukaryota; kingdom Metazoa; phylum Mollusca; class Cephalopoda; order Sepiida; family Sepiidae; genus Acanthosepion; species Acanthosepion lycidas. Next base: position 79,855,622 of record OZ010594.1, on the reverse strand, counting down.
ATTCTGGAATTTTTTCTCATTAATATAAATATATTACTATATCTCTTAGTATTGAATTAATAGTAATTTGATATTTTTCTCTAATTTTCCACTCCTATTTTACTGATTGAAACTGAAGTGAATATTCCAATATAAAGGTCAGTCTATATGTATCTATCCCCACATGCTATTCCCATGTCTAGACATTACTACCCTCTCTCTATATTCTTCTTTCTCAATTTCTTCCTCTTCCAATCTTGTCTCTTGCCTATTTCTCTTCCTTTTTTCGTTTTACTTTTCTTTGCATCTTTCTGGCTTTTAAAATTTGTTTTAACCAATTTTCGTTTTCTTTTCTTTTTTTCTTATTAAACTAATCGGTTTGAAAATCCTTATAAATTAATCTTAATTGGTAAGGTAAAATGATCATAACCATGGAGTAATCTTAATTCCTGTTGTAATTTATATGCTATATTTGAATAAAACAATTAGCTCTCTATGTGAATGAGTTTTAATATTTTATATTATATTATTAGGATTAATTTGATTATATACCAACGGATTATTACTTATATATATATATATATATATATATATATATATATATATATATATATATATATATATATATATATATATATATTATAAATTTACTTATTTAAAAATATAGTTCCAACGCTAAACAGGAATTACCATGTTTCAAAAACAGAACCCTTATTATAATAAATACACACACACACACACACACACACATATATTTATATATATATTGTGTGTATTTAGGCAACATCTTTTCATTGATACACGTTTCATTAATTATTAATTATTATAGACAAGTGTTGTCGATTTATTTTATGCAAAATTTTTTCGTAACATCTGATAAGTTTAATAACATTATCGTTGAACGAAGAAATACGATTTCATTTTCAAGTCTTTTTCACTGCTCTTTTGGACTGTCATATCTAAAACTCCTCTCTCACGAGCCAAACGTCTTATGGATTGAGTTCGATCTTCTTTAATTGATCTCTTTTGCTACAAGTTGGAACGATTACACCGATACATGTTGTAAAACTCTAATCCAATTTTCCTCTCTATTGTTCCCTCTTATTTAAACTTATTAACATTTCTCTTGATGGTTCTTGAGTGAACTTTGAAGATCGAAACCATAGTATGAATGTTGGTACCATTAATAAAGGCCTTAATGATTTTTTCCCTCTCAACATTACTCAGTTGAGAAGACATACTAAGGGTGACAGAAAACGATTTTAACCTGTTATCTTTCTAACTGAATAACTCAAAGGGATTTTCAGTGATTGTTACGACAAATGAAGTCAAGATGGCTAAACAGCTGAGAACCTGGAAAAAGACACTCAATTCGTTTTTTTTTTTTTTTTAGATATTACACTCTTTGCGACATGAACAATTATCCCATGCTATTACACAATTTGGACATTTTTATTGTTACAGTCGGTATATATATATATATATATATATATATATATATATATATATATATATATATATATATATATATATATATATATTATATATATATATATATATATATATATAAAGAAATATAGTTTTAAGATGTGCTATATTTATGGGATAAAGTGCTAAATATCAGAGATAGAGCGTGTGTAAATATAAAAGTGAGCATAGAAGTCAACCACTTAGAGGCGATCCTCAGTAATATTTGACAAATTCCAGTAAAACGTTCCCCACAGTATAGAGGTGTTAATACTATCGTTTACCATTTCATTAATTAGAGGTTGAATTGATTACACTGGTCAACATGATTTTCGGTGCCAAGGAAAAAAAAAACAAAAAACATTTTTATAGCTAATTTGATGATGCTGATTCCAAAAATGACCTTGGTCTTTCATTGTTAGCTACCATTTTTACTGGACTGAAATTCCTCATTTTTTTAAAAAAATATCAATTTACGATCTTGGCTGATAGCAAAATTTAGTTAATAACGGTCGTAGAAAAAAATCACTTTTCAGGTTGGCCGAGCAAATTATGTCCACCACTTGAAATAAATAATTTTTACAAGGAAAAAGTATTTTTGAGTGAAATTGAAGTACCGAATTTTCCAATATATCACCAAAATTAAAATTAACTGCTAAACTTTTAATCAAGGTGATAATTAAGGTGACATAAAAACATGAAACACTTAAATCTTCAGTTTAATATTCATAAATTTATTCCATCACTTTTATTCCTTCACTACGGAAGGAAACCAAGCACACTGAGTGCACTTTGTTTTCACATTTGGAAAGAAGCTGTAAAGCCATCCCAACTGAATGTCCCTATTCCATTGTACATGATAATGCTGGAATATAAAAAGGGACTTAAATAACATTGAACATGACAGAAAGTCAAGAAAGAGAAAATTTTTACCATAATTGTTATGTTCACGAATCTTTTATTTCTGCTGTTATATTATTAAATGTTTTGAGGAAAATACTTGTTAGTCTTGGTAGATTCAATCGTGTTATTTTTAAAGACTTAGGGTCTGATCATTATTGCGAAAATAGTATTTCTCAATAAGTAAACCAATATTTGTTGGTTTAAATACTCATTGAGAGGTTTATTCGATTTTATTTTGAGTAATATTGTCATCGGTCAGTATCATATATACAGAAAACAAATAAAAAATTGCTTTTTTTGCCAAAAATGAGGCATTTCTGTGCAGCAAAAACGACAGCTAACCAAGAAAAAGTAAGGTCATTTTCAGATTCAGCGCCCTCAAATTAGCTAAAAAGGATGTTTGATGTCTCGAATTTTTTGTTGTTGTTCAGTGTTATTGAATTATTCCGAAATTTTGACCGTCAAGAACAGAGATTTTGAGGACAGCTCTGAGGATTGAATTTGCTAAATTGTCCTTATATTTGTGGCTAGTCTGCATGTAAATAATGCTCACTTTTCATCTCAGAAATTCAGAAAAAAATCATTTTTTTTATTGATACTGTGTATAACTGAATAGAGAATTTCAATGTTTGCATTAAGTTTTTTTTAAATGATTGACATTTTTTCATTCAGTTATGTGCCATGCGTGATACACGCTTAGGCGATCATGTATCCTCCGATACTGACGAGGAAGATTTTTCTCGCAGTAGGAAGCCATTTCTTTTTGCGGTAGACCAGTTGCTATCCAAGGTTATAGAACCCGGTCCTGCTATTTAGGAGGAGAAGAGTATTCATACCTTTCCAAAGCATGTAAATGAGGTATTTCTGTACAGTAAAAACAATAGCTAACCAAGAAAAAGTAATGTCATTTTCAGATTCAGCGCCGCTCTGAAATTAGCTAAAAATGATGTTTGGTGTCTCGACACCATTCAATTATTTTTTTGTTGACCAGTATTAGTAGAACCATCAGTAATTAGATCAGTAATTATTTTAGTTTAAATAAATCTTTGGTCTTTCTTCACTGCTATTTTTTTAAAACAACTTCTACACACTTTAGAATATTACAGAAAAGCATATCGATGTATAGAACTCATTAAAATCTTGAGAACACTTTTCTAATACATGTGGATATCGTCTTTTGTATGGTGTATCCTATCGAAATATTAATGGTTTCTCGAAAGATATTGATGTGAAATTGAAGTATTTCTTACGATCTTTCTTAATTCCACGACAATCAATAGAGCAGAAATCTCCATCTTGTAAAGAAAAATCAACAGATGCAATTAATTAAATTTTAATTAAACAACCGCAAACTGAAATGTTTACTTTAATCAGCGAAAATATCAAGAATGGCAATTAACAAAAACCTTGAAGGCAAATAAATTATTTATTACAAATAAAAATAGTCGTAAGAGAAATTTCCTAGTTTTTATTTGCATTATATTAAAAAAAATGTTTTATAACATCGTTGACTCGTATAGAATCAGTACGAGTTTAAATAGATGAGATGGTATTATCGGTTGACGATACGATATAATGAAGCAAATATCTTCTCTTTGTAAACATGGTGGCCTGTATTTAAATGAAAACATAAATAAAAATAGAAAGGAATTTTTTAAACCGTCTTTATTTTTCTGTCTCTTTTATTATTGAACATAAAAATGTTTTTCAAAGAACAATAATTTGTTTTGAAATATTAATTCTAGAGCCCATTCTGTCACAGTTCAAGTTTGTTGTATAGATTATAGAAACAAAAACAATTACGTTTACTATTTTTTGGTATTAATAGAATAGATTTGCTGAATATGACTGATATTTTAAGAAACAATCTACGTCGCGGAAAGATTTTGGAAGAGAAATATTTTATTTTCCAAACATATGAGAAAATAAATACGAATATATATTTGAACGGCTGGCATGACATTACAGATAAATGTTCTTTCCAATATAAGATTTTATTCTTATATATAGATATTATATGCATAAAGATTAAAATCTTATATTAGAAAGAACATCTATTTCTCATATCATGCAAGCAGTTCAAATATTTCGTATTTTTTCTCAAATATTATTAAAATAAAATAGTTCCTTTCCGATATATATATATATATATATATATATATATATATATATATGTGTGTGTGTGTGTGTGTGTGTGTGTGTGTGTGTCTATGTATGTATGGTTGTATAATATATGATATATTATATATAATATATTATATATGATATATTATATATATGATATATATATGATATATTAGATATATAATATATTATATATAAAATATATTATATATATTATATATATAATTTATAATATATATTTATTTATCACAACAATAATAACTTAATTGAGAACAATAAAATATTCTTAAATTGCCATATTTGTGAAAACATCTCTCACTATGTGATCAGCATAGCCCCTTCTTATCATCTGTACTCTGGGATCAGAAGGAAATCAGGAACATTCTTTTCTTTTAATTTACATTTTTTACCTTGTTCGGACTGTTGTACTCATCATCGTCATATTCACGACGTTTCAGCGTTGTACATTCCGGTCTTCTTCAGGTGGTTGGAATTTCGAACTGAATCCTTTATTTCTTCTACCGGGGTATGTTGTCCTAGTTTCACGTACCATGCCTCTGTCTCAGTTAGCTCCCTTTAACTCTCCAAGGGTTCAGTTCAAAATTCCAATCACCTGAAGAAGGCCGGAGCCTACGACAGCTTAAACGTTGTGAACATGACAATAAAGACGAGGACAACAGTCCGAACAATGTAATTATAGACAGACCTTTCCCATTAGTATATTTGTTTGGAGGGTGACGTGTGGAATTTTTAAATGATGTGTGCCCATCTCTTCACATCTGTACTTGAATATGCGCAGGGCATAGTCTAGGAAGAGATTAAATAGACTGATGCTTTCATTTCCTCTTTGTCATACTCTTATGGGGATTTGAAATGTTTCTACTTTGGGGTCATATATGATTTTGTGGAACAGTATAGATCCGCCATCTGATCTTAACATTCTCTTTTCACCTATCTCAGAAGGCGGTTTCTAATTGATAAGAAGATATATCTATTGATCTGATCATATGCTGCTGTGAGATCGATATAGTAGGTGTCTATTGGGGTAGTATTCAATCCCATAGTGTTCTTTAATGGCATATATGCCAACATTTCATCCCTTTGCGGAACGAAAACCAAACTGGCTTGTGGGTAGTTAACAAGGATGTCAAAGTTTTAGGAATGTGGATACAAGGTTGCTTAGGACTTTCACTATAATGGATCCAATTAAGAAACCCCTGTATGTGCATAGGCGTTGAGGACTGACTTTTGCATTAATTTGCGATATACCTATATTGGGATGCATTTCTGATTCTAAACTTTATTCATGAAATTAAGAAAGGAGTTATTAAATTCGCGAAGGAGGTAAGCTATTTTCAATAAAATCAACCTGAATTTTAAGTAATGCATGACTTTATCATATTTTATATCTATCTATACTTCCTCATTACTACGTTCGTTATTATTTTGTAGTCAAAGTTGAATGTCTTTCAAAAAACTTTATTATAGTGTTTTTGTTTCGTTTTCTATTATATGATGGTACCATAATTTGCGCTTTCTTCCCTATTTTACGTCCTGGATATGACGGTAAACTACATCCGCGTCCTGGGTATGGCGATAAACTACATCCGCGTCCTGGGTGTGGCAATAAACTAGATCCAACAGGAAGGCCTCAGATAATGTTTTCGAAAAAGTAATGTTGCCAGCTATACGTTTTTGAAACAATAATGTTGCCAGATATGCGTTTTTGAAATAGTAATGTTGCCAGCTATACGTTTTGGAAACAATAATGTTGCCAGCTATGCGTTTTTGAAACCATAATGTTGCCAGCTATCCGTTTTTGCAACCATAATGTTGCCAGCTATCCGTTTTTGTAACCATAATGTTGCCAACTGTACGTTTTTGAAACCATAATGTTGCCAGCTATAAGTTTTTGAAACAATAATGTTGCCAGCTATACGTTTTTTTAAACCATAATGTTGCCAGCTATCCGTTTTTGGAACCATAATGTTGCCAACTGTACGTTTTTGAAACAATAATGTTGCCAGCTATCCGTTTTTGAAACCATAATGTTGCCAGCTATCCGTATTTGAAACAATAATGTTGCCAGCTATACGTTTTTTTAGACCATAATATTGCCAGCTATACGTTTTTTTTTAAAAACATAATGTTGCCAACTATACGTTTTTGAAACCATAATGTTGCCAGCTATCCGTTTTTGAAACAATAATGTTGCCAGCTATAAGTTTTCTTTGTAAAAAATAATGTTGCCCGCTATCCGTTTTTGGAACCATAATATTGCCATCTGTACGTTTTTGAAACCATAATGTTGCCAGCTTTTGACTTTTAAAGTCACTCAAAATCATTTTCGGCATAAAGTGACCACTAAGTTTGAGATTCCGTTAAACAATTAATCAATCAATCAAGAACATGAAAAAATTATTTGCAAAAACTGAACCAAAAATTGTATTGGATTTTCTAAAAAGAATTGGTCTCTTATTAAAGATGTAGACTGATGTGTAAACAATATATCCTACCTTTTACCATTTTGCAAATAAATTGTCCTTATCAAATGGAAATTCTTGACTTAAACAAAAATACCTAGGATTATTTTGCAGTGTACAAGCAAATAAGCTCTAGCTTCTTAAAAATGTTCCATACAAAATAGACATTTAAAATCCATATATTTTGGTATATAAACTGGATTTGGCATTAAATAACCCACAGTGGTTGATATGACATAAAACCCAAACAAACAAACAAACAAACACACTTTTAATACATTGTCAAGGCTATTTGGAATCATTAGTTTGGTTTCCAAATTTCAGGAGACAATGGGTTTGAAAACCTTATTCATAGTAGAAAGACACAGGAGTCTAGTAGCAGCGCCATCTTACTGGCGACTTCAAAACTCCATTCTTAAAAAGAAAAAAAAAACTCTTTTTTCCTTCGCTTATACATGGATGGAGCATGTGATTAATGAGAAGGTTTAAGCGAAATAGAAACAAAAAGAACAGGTTTTTTTTTACTGAGAATCAGAAAGTTCACATTTCTGTAGCATATAATGAGGAAAGAGGGCTTTGGAATTTTGACACTTACAGAACATAACAAAAGGAAGAGAGAGATCGAGCATCTTGCTGAACGAGTTTCTCTTTAACGGATGACAGACCGGGGTGTGGGAGGAATAGTAAAGAAGCACATATTACTGAGAGCTGCGAAGGATAGGGTGTGGTGAATAACTATGATCTGCTACGCCCTGAAAGGATATGCGACACCAGGGAAAATATGCGAGTCAAAAAACCTAATTAAAAGCGCTCCTCTATAGCTGGTCATATAGTAATTTTCCAAGCGTAGCTTAGATGTGGCACAAGGCCGAAAGTATGGGGCACCCAGTGAGGATCGAACTTACTACTCATTCGTAATTGTGTTGACGTGACAAGCTTACTAACCGCCTCGGGGTGCCTTAGCTGGTCATATATGTAGTATTTGTTTCCTATATGTAGAGACTTAGACACTAACATTAACAAAAGACGTAGCTTTTCTTGGTGCAAACGTTTATGTTCCTCCTTGTTGCAATAAATGTTTCACATTTTTCCCTCCAGTCTTGGATTTTACATTCATTTTGTATTATTTTGTTTAAAATTATTGGGTGGCATACATACCTCCTCGCTAGATATATATGTCACTTCAAAAATTACGGCGATATATGCTATAGTATATTTAAGTGTGTTAGTGTATGTATGTGTGTCCGTACACACACACACACACACGCACACACACACACATACACTCTCGCACACACACATAAAAAACACAAACACACACAAAACACACACACATATATGTATATTCAATCTTTATCTAATTTTTGTTACTAAGAGCAAAGAAAAATCTGAGCAAAATTTGACCGACTCGAAAAGGTTTATCGATATTACCGAGTTTTATTTGTTAGGTTTGGATCCTTGACAAAGTGAATTTTTAGATCACAAAAAACCCCCAAAAAACCCCCAAAAAACTCTTCATTATTGATCATTTGAAACGTTTCTTCTGAGAATCATATTTTATATATATAAGAGAGAGAGAATTAATGTGGAGAAACTTATCACTTAACTGAGTGGTATTATTTCGGCCATGCTGACTTCGAAGTTTCGTGAGCGCATTGTAGTAATAACTTCCCTCTTCAAGGCGAGAAACCAATAGACCTAACGATTGAAGTGATTACTACGATGAGTTAACGAAACTTCGAAGTCTTTATCGCTGAACTAACACCACTCAGTTAAGTGATGTTTCTCCACATTAATTCTAATAACACTCTATCCTTACCTTTTGATATCGATCATTTTATGACAAAAACCATCCTGCTTACAATACACTTCCAACTGTAAACTATGGAAAAAAACATGAATCTTTTGACATTCCTTGTGTTGGTCAAACAGTCTCTTTCAAGTTTTTATTTGAGATAAGAGCTGGATGGATCCATACTGCTATGAATTCCCTTGGTCAGTTTCACAGTTTTATTGGTTCCTGGAGAGGGGATGTGTGTCTGTTAAGTGTGTGTGTTATTTGGTTCTTAGGGAGTGAGTGAGTATGATATGTGCAAGCGTGTATATTGCTGTGGGTGTGTGTTATCATTTGGCTCATTAGGGAGTGAGTGAGTATGATGTGTGTAAGTGTGTATGTTCGTGTGGGTGTGTGTATAAGTGTGAGGCCTCAACACCTCCGTAAGAATGTCTGTCTTGTGTGAGTGAGAAATGTGGATAGGTTTGGATTTGTAGGGTTATATATTAATACTATCTATACTGTTAAATTTATGGTTTAGGCCGGCTGGATAGTGTGTTTTTAAACGTTGTATCCACTTATTTTCATGGAATTCTAAAATGTGTGTGTGTATATATATATATATATATATATATATATATATATATATATATATATATATATATATATATATACACACACACACACACACATATATATATATATATATATATGTGTGTACATACACATTTTTACACACACTTAGGCAGTAGCAAAGAAATACTTGTACGTGCACATTTATGCGCATGCATATGTATGTATAGAAACACACACATACATATGAGAGGGTGCTGAAAAGTTATATGCCTAAACAGGAACTTCTTCGAAAAATTCCTTTTGTGATATTTGATTAGATTTTAGAATGTGCGTCAAGCCAATAACTTTTCGACAACTCTTCGTTTCAGCAGAAATGTCAATATTTAATAAAACTTAATGCGCAGCAATGCCTATATCCATGAGGTTACTTAAAAAAAAAAAACGTTTGTCTTATCGTCTAAGTAATACTGTAGAATAGTACAATTCAACAATTGTATGCAAGAAATTCCCTTGACTCTGCCAATGTTATTGAAACAGGCAATTACAATTCTTTACATAAAATTTTTCTTTCTTTCTTGTTAGATGTAATATGCTTTGAGGAGAACACAACGTATTGACGGCTGTTAAAAGATTTAGCTTGAGTCGAGACAAAGATAGATATAGAGGCAAGGAGAAGTGAGAATAGATTAGCAATTATATTGCAAAGGGTGAGAAAAATAGTGAAATTGACAGCGAGGGAGTAGATAGATCGAGCCAGAAATCTAAGTCAATTATATCCTTCCTCTTCAAAAAACTCTGGGATGAAACTTTTTTTTGAAAGGCATGTCAGTTTAGAACAGATCTTTTTAAGCTTCAAGAACTTCGGGTTCCATTTATTGGTACACATTGATCTTCTGTGGACGAGTTGTTTTTTTTTATTCATTTCTACATCTTATATTCATAAAGCAGGAGAAACACCGAATAACGAAGAAAATACATGTAAATAACGTAGGCCAGTATTTTTATGTTGTTTTACGTTTTATACAAAAAAAACAAAACAAAAAAACAAACAAAACAAACAGAACAAACTTTTACTCATTTCTAAAGGTTTTTGTTCGTAGTCGGGAAATATTTCATTGAATTTGAACACACTCATAAAAGTCTGTGCGATTGTATAGATTGTTTTGCACCATGTAGGCAACAATAGCCTCACGAATAACAAACGCATGGCGCAGATTCTTACTTGCGTAGTTTTACAAAAATCATGTCTCAAACTGAAGCGCAAGCAGACGTACTGAAAAATAGAGACGTATAATCATGCTGGCTTATCAGTACTTATGTTTCTAAATAATCTTATTCCTACATTTTGAGAAACAATCGTTATCAAGATATTTGATATACATATATAGAGAGTTAGAAATATCGATTGATATGGTTGATACACGTTGATATAAAACTTATTTCTTAATACATCCGCCATATTTGAAAGCAACACAGAATCTACTTATCAATATTTTTAACTGATTTCTAACAGAACCTAAATTAGTTTTACACAAGCTAAGGGGATTTCTGAATATAGATTACTCATATTAATTCGTCTAAAATTTCGCCAATCAAATGTTCTCGAGAATTCTGCTGTACTTTGGGCAAATCTAAAATAACATTTTTCGGCAAAGTATTTTATAAGAGCGCAAATTATTTTTGGCAAAATCTCAATTAGATAAATTTCCTAGTCTTTTGTCAATACGCATTGCTACACTTACAATGGCTCTGAATACGGCATACTTCCTACGTTCTCTTTATCAATAAGTCGGCCATCAAACTGAAAAAGACATATTTTCTTATTTTTAAAGGCTAACGGATAACGAAGATTAACTTGAAACAAGAAAATGGCAATCTGAGTTCGTGTTCCTGTTGAATTCACTTTCGCACATATGGGTAAAAGTAGCCAAGTTATGTGTTAAATATCAGGACAGATTGACCTCTCTTGTCGTGATTAGAAAACCAGCCTAGGAGAAGAACCCTGAATACAAAACCGCATTGAGCGTTGTATCTAAGAACATATTCTGCAGCCATGAAAAGATTTATGGAGCTCACAAATTATTGCGGTTCGGGATTGTGACTTCCAGTGCAGTCTATTAGGTAGGCGTTTCTTAAATTTACTCAGCATTATAAACTCAACCCGTATCAAAATGGGAAAAAAAATCTTTTTTTTTTTACAGTAATATTCAGCCTGAACAAGACCCGGTGGTCATTTGTGGAAGGGGGTTTACGTTAAGAGGCAGTTTATATGGATGGAAGTGGGGATAGCGTTTAAACCTAGATTTGAACAGGCTAATATTGTAGCGATCCGTGAAAACATCCCCTTGTAAGTCGGTTCCACAGAGCAGTGGTTCGCGCGAAGAAGCTGTTCGAGTGGAAATAATTTCTCACCGATAGAATACGGAGGAATGTGGTCGGTTTACTTTAAAATAAGTGGCATGACAGATCCTAGCTGAGAAGGGTAGACCTGGCGGAACTAAGGAATTTAATTCATCTGAGCACTTTTCATGTTAGTAGCAATAGAGCAGCGAGAGACTTACCACATCCCGCTTGTCAGAATTAGGTTGTAGGGTTGAAAATAATTCGTCACCTAAAATTATTGCAAGACGCTTTTGAACTCTGACTGGAAAGTGAGGACGAGAAAGCTGCTGCCCAAATATGCCAACAATACTTTGTAGGATAATCAATACGTACAGTGAGGTTTCATTAAGTATAGCATGACTGTTGATTTCCGATTTCAACTTCCAGTTGGAAATAGTCATTGTTATTATAAAAAAAGCTCTTTATATAGATTTGGTGACTTAAATATTGCTATGTTGGATCTCTGATATAGTTTTATTTTATTTATGTTGTTATTTTAAGTTTGCTGTCTCTCAAAGGTACTCATGGAATGGAATAACCTGTTACCCTATACGAGTGACTATACTATAGGTAGTAACTTACTATAAGCATCTTTAAGTCAACGGACTACAGAGTCTAGGGGTGGTAGGCAGCTACCCGACCCCGTTTTTTATAGAGTCTACGGGGAATTTTTGCCCGAGCCTACGGGCTCGAATACCCCACGTTAAATTCGGCCTTGTGCCACATCTGACCTCGTGGGGCGGTTGGAAAATATCCTAGCTGAAATCTTTTTCGGTTATACTGTCAAACTCTCTGCCTTCGGGTAGAAAGGAACCCAGTCGAGTCTATGCCGAAGGGCAGAGTCTCGTCTGCGGTGGTAGACAGGTACCCGACCCCGTTTTTTACGGGGTCTACGGTGAATTTTTGACCGAGCCTCCGGGCTCGGATACCCCACGTTAAATTCGGCCTTGTGCTGCATCTGAACGCGTGGGGCCGTTGGCAAATATCCTAGCTGAAATCTTCGGGCAGAGAGGAACCCAGACGAGGCTATGCCGAAGGGTATAGACTCGTTCGGGGAGGTAGACAGACCCGATTTCGTTTATGCGGGTTCTACGGGAAATTTTTGGCCGAGCTTAATGTCCCACGTTAAAATCGGCCTTGTGCCACATATATCTTCGTGGTGGTGGGAAGTAAATACCGTCTAGCTGAAATCTCTTCAGCTGTGCTGGTCGAACTCTCTGCCTCCGAGCAGAGAGGAACCCGGACGAGGTTATGTCGAAGGGGAGAATCTCGTTCAGGGAGGTAGACAGACCCAATACTGTTTATGAGGGGTATACGGGGATTTTTTGGCCAAGCCTACGGGCTTGGATTGCTCCACATTAATTTCGGCTTTGTGTCATATCCTACCTCGTGGGGTAGGTTGGTAAATATTGTCGAACTGGAATTTGTTGAGTACCACTCATAGTTACGTGAGAACTACCAACCTTCACTCACGAGCACTCACTAATAGATTGACTTATGACGACCTTGTGCATAAATGTCAACTTTATTATTATTGTACTGGTTTTTACAATAAACCTTTACTTATTTTATCCACCGTGTTGTTCAAGTATATATTTCTATTAGCACGGAATATAACAGCAACGAAGTTAAACAGGTTAGTAGTTGATCATTTAGTACTGATTCATTGAAACTTGATTAAAACATGAACATATCATTTATCTTTTATCTTATATTTTTCCGATTATGAATGAATCATTTATTTGTGGGTATAATGTGGCGCTTATCTCTGCTATTGTCTCTTTCCCCCACTCTTTTGCCTTAGCTAATTCTCAGAATGCACACTTTTTCATTCAATTATCTTTTCATGAATTTGTGATGCAAACTTTCAAAACTCAAGTTTTATGTCTAAGATTCCGGCTGACGAGAAAAAATATAATTTACACCTTTTCTCTTTAGGAATATAACTATTCTATTGTACATCTAGAATTTTTTCTTTGTTCATTAACTAAACTATTTTTCCGATTATGAATGATCCACTTATTTGTGGTTACAGTGGCGTTTATCTCTGCCATCGTCTCTTTCCCCCACTTTTGGCTTAACTAATTCTCGGTAGCTAGCACAGAATGCACACTTTTTCATTCAATTATCTTTGCAATATATCTTGTGAGACGTTGCTCAGATCTGTGTTATAGTCGAAGATTAAGCTATTTATTTTTCAATACGACCATCGTTGTCATAACTTATCTGCAAATTATCTAAGCTTATTTTTCTATACATCGAACTTGCTTGTCATGATAATTATTCATTTTATCTTTATCAGAGGCAAAATTCTTATCATTACACCTGAAATATCATTATCATTTCAGAAACTAAAGATAACTGTGAAAAACTAAGTTATAATTTTTCTCCCAGGCACTATATGTTATTATAATTAAAGAAAATGATCAGTATTATAACCATTCATAGTTAAAGATTTGTCAACAACTGCTATTTTCTGGCAACAAATTTCGAATTGTTAAAAGTTATACACCTCGGTGGGGTAATGGATAGCGGCTCGGATTAAGGAATTGGAGACTATAGTTCGAATTCAAGCCGAATCCAATGCATTCACTTACAGGCTATTACCCTTGGGAAAAGTATGAATCTATTCAGAAAAGACCGGATTCGGTTCTATAACCTTGTATGACAACTAGTCTACCACAGAAAGAAATGACAACCTACTGCGGGAAAAAATCTGCCTCGTCAGTCATGTATCGAATATCGTGTATCACGCTTAGGCGATCATGTATCTTTCGATACAGTGTATCACGCATAACTAACTGACACCTCAGTAAATTGAACGTGAATAAGTTTCTTTCCACTCATATGCGTTTGAATATGTTTCAACAAGATTTGTTGCATTAAAATCAACATTATCGGTGTATTATTAATAATATAGGATTGATAACCCCGTATTTCTATGAGAAAGCGCCCAGTCTCCCTTAAATATTAATGTCTGGGATATCGAAAATATACTTCAGTTTCTAAATGTTTTGCTTAATTTCCTCACAAGTAATGCTAAACATCTTTCCCTAACAGGCAGTTAATAGGATTAAAATGGGTTTTCCAAATTTGGTTTGATATCTAAGAGGAGAATTTCGAATTTAAACCTAGTTGACCGCGGGTCTAGCAACTGAACAGAGTAAAGAACACCCTTGCGACAGAAACCCCAGCCACACCTAGCGTAGAGAGGCTGTTGCCCTAAACTCCACAGGTAGTCTCTAGGGTTAGCATATCATATATAGAATGTTGAACATTAAAATCGTCAGTAATTGTTTGAGGAAAAATACATGACGCAACTGGACAGGTGAATGGTAAGCATTCGAACATGATGCCCTCGTACATTTGTTCTGGCAGGTATTAATTCAATATTTACATTGTTCGAACTGTTATCCTCATCTTTATTGCCATATTCACGACGTTTCCTTCTTTGTACGCTCCGGACTTCTTCAGGCGTAGTTGACCACATATGGAGGAAAATGGGAGATCCCAGTCCCCTTTGGGATGAAGATGAAATAATAGACGGAGAAAATCACTGGAAAATACGAAAACTAAAGTAATACCCACATATGCTAGGCTACAAAAATCTCCTAAGCCGGCCCAGCATAGAAATGAATACAATATGGGAACCAGTAATATGGACTGCGATAGAAAAGCAATAATGGCAACAAAATTGCAATATGAGCGCTGGTAAAAATGTACTGAGACATTAAGTCTACAAATTCCAAAAATTCATACACTAATATCTTCAAGGAAACATGGCCCAGTGGATAAATGCGTTGGGTGGATTCATTAATTTGTTATTTGTGATTTCAATACCTGACTAGGGCTGTGGTAAACAAAAACTTGGAGAATTGAGTTAAAGGGAGATAAGTGAGACATCCGGAAGAGGCATGGCACGTGGAACTTAAACAATCTATCCTGGTAGCCGAAATAAAGGGATTCAGTCCGAAATTTCCATCAGGCTGTTATACGTTCAGGCTTTCATTCGAAAACCGGAATGTATAACGGCCGAAACAAAGATTTGTTAACAACTGCTATTTTCTGGCAACAAATTCCGAATTATTAAACGTTATACACCTCAGTAAATTGAACGCGAATTTCTAACACTCATAGGCGTTTGAATAGGTTTGAATAGTTTTTAACAAGATTTGTATCATTAAAATCAACATTATCGGTGTATTATCAATAATATAGATTTGATAATCCCGTATTTCTATGAAGAAGCGCCGAGGTTCATTGAAATATTTATGTTGACTTCTGGGATATCTGAAATATTCTTCAGTTTCTAATAATAAATATAGCAATAAAGATGAGGAAAACAGTTCGAACAATGTAAATAATTACAATGCCACATCTCCGAAATATAGACAGTATTAATTAATAAAATTGTAGCGATCTCAAACGATAATGAAAGACCTCTCCGTTTCCAATCACTCGTTAGAATGCACTCGTTTAATTAAATTTGGAAGTAGACAGATATGTATATTGGTTCCGTAAATGTTTATAAAATATGGAACTATTAGAAATAGAATTAGTAATTAAATGAACATCTTATGATGTGTGAATGATGACAATAATAAGGAACAGAGTCTAATATTAAAATGTTTAAATAAATATATTTGATATCAGCTGATTTGATAAAATCGGTAATTCTACAGTTCCCCTTCAATAATAATAATAATAATAATAAATACCACTACGAGCAACACTTATGTATATCCGCTAATGTAGTCACTACTCAGACTCTGGGGCTTTTGTTTTTGCACTCCAGTGTGTATGCTGCAACTATGCTGAGTAGATCTTAGTTGTTATTTCTGGGAGAGAGTGCATAATCAGGTGTGATCAAAAGCTGAAAAAATCCAGTAGACATTACATGATGTTTTTTTAACTTTGGTGTCACTGTCATCGACGGCTTCTGAAAAGTTTACTAGGCCCGGTGCACTGACAAAACTTGGTCTAATACATGTCATGTTTTTTCAAGCACTCCTTAACTGTTATGTGCTTTAGTAACGTCATCCTCTGATTGATATTATCAAGAAATATTTTTCTCAAAATCTTGACCTTGGCTAGGTTTGAAATTGAGTCTCATGGTCTGAACGTCCATGTTCTAACCACCGCACTCATACCTTAGAGCATAATACTTATTGGGTTCTACAAAGGTAGATTTCGGGAGTACATGGGTGGAACGATGGAGTTAAGGATAGCGACTCGGATTGAGGAACCGGAGAGAAGAGTGCGAATTCCATTCAAATCCATTACATTCACTTATGTGCTAATACCCTTGGGAAAGGTATGAATCCTCACCTCAGCTATGGGTAAATAGAAGGACAGATCGGGTTCTATAGCCTTGGATGGCATTTGGTCTACCACAAAAAGAAATAAAACCTATAGCGGGAAAGAAAATCTGCCTCGTCAGTCATGTATCGAAAGATACATGATCGCCTAAGCGTGTATCACGCATGGCACACAACTGACTGACTGAATGTTTACAAAGTAGTAATAATAAAATTATTTTTTTTACAAACGTTTGTTTAGATTTTATCTACTCGAAAACACTGTTTCAAAGATGGTGTTTTGTTTTACTTTGAAAAGTTAGCAAATATTAAGTTATATGGAATGGTAAATGGAAGAATACCTTGTTTAATTCTGAGTTTAGAAGTTCATCAAGATAGACTTAAAATAGAGAAGGTAAATTTAAAAAAAATATCTTGCTATGGTTTAGAAATTTCCTCGCTATCTAAAAAAAAAATGCATTTTCTGTAAATTGGCTTAAGTTCCCATCCAATGCCCAAGAATTAATATCAAATTTCGGAAAAAGCGTCACGTTTTCTCCAAAAATTATATTTTACGTTAGTGGGCGATGGGCCTCTAGCGGTCCGCCAGTGGTAACATTGCCGGGAAGAACACGTCAGCGGTCCGCCAGCGAGCCACCAGCAATAAACGCTACCCTACATGCAAGCCACCAATCTGCCTGCCACAGGGTGGCATGCCAGTAGCGTTTGGCCCACTGTTCGTCTCGGCAATGTTATCAATAGCTGACCGCTAGAGACCTACCGTTGGCTGCATCCAGAGGACCGTCTAGTGTAGTGACATGCCACCTTTGTGGAAGATTGGTAGCTTGCGTGTTGGGTTCTTATCTGTGTTTATACGTACTATTAATACTTTAAAGCAGTTAGGAATATAACTAAAATTGTGAATGTTTTAATAAAGGAACAGTTTAGTAACACATCAGCGATTTGTTGCCTAACATTGCCATCTTCGGAGGCCATGTTTTATCTAATTTTTTTAAAAATATATATAATAATATATAATAAGTTTTCTCTTGCTGAATTTTAAGTTCCTGACATATCTTGGGGTCAATCAAATAACAGAACAAAAACATTTTTTAAAGACATAATCTATTACACTGAACAATCTTTTCTTATCTCATGTAAACGTTTTCTGGAAAGTTCTATTAATTATTTCTGCTAATACCTGTTTTATTTAACACGGGTTCTTAAGAATACAGATTTTGAGCTTATCCTGAAATATCCCAAATGGACTCAATGAGAGACAAGTAGATTAAAGCGTTAATTCGTGAATTGTGAGTTCTATCCCAGAGCAGTGTGTACAGGGTGAGCAATAAGATGGCAGTATTAAAAATAAGAATTAGACGAGTTATCCCTAGATATAGTCAGTGGAACGAGAATAGTCTATCCCTTAGATTAAATAAAGGGTTCAGTTCAGAATTCCTTGTAGATCAATATACATCGGATGAAGACCGAAGGAAAAAACGGTCGAAACAACAAAGATGAGGCCAATAGTCCGAATGTAAAAACTGAAAATAATTGTAGCTCTTCCTTGCAGAAATTCAGACAGTAAATCTTTATTAATACTTTTAATATCATACGACATGTAGCCATCGCTATTTTAAACGCAATGTATTTTGTTTTTATATCTTTATATAATCGTTCACAGATGTGACATTCGTATTAAAATCTTATTGTTTGCTTTGTCATACGTTAGGAAAAACGAATAACAAATTCGAGATTTTAGAAAATAGGTTATTGTATTCATTGTATCCGTCTTAAATCTTCAAGGAGCCTCGGAATGCAAAAGGTTTTCATTTCCTGCAATAGTCGCAAACGCTGTGGCTGTTACAGACTTGATAAAAAAAAAACAAAACAAATACATTCAGTGATTTTTGACAGTGCATTGAACAACGCTGATGTTAGAAGAAAGTTCGGAAATTATCGATTAACGTCTTTCTCGTTCTGTCAAATGGAAATTACAAAAGACGATAGTTTTCAGCTTAAGTAAAACGTTCTGGAGTGTGACTCTTAGATACACGAAGAACGGAATTAAATAAGTCATATTAAAATCTCTCCTAGTAATCTACGTTCTTTTTTCTTTTTAACTTTGAAACTGTACTAACTTCCAATATTTTAAGGACTCTCAAAAAAAAAAATGATATACTATGTCAGTAAACCTAGATGATGCCAGAAATGTAATTTTAGGGAAGTCAGGTGCATCAACGAGTTAAACTGAGAGATGAACTTTTATCCATCGAATTCAGATCCGTGCTTTACTCGATGTCAGTCGTTTGCAACATGTGAATAGGTGGATGACGCAGCTGCCTCTAGGATGTACATGCGTGAGGAAAAACGATTGACAGGCAGGTATAAAAACACTTCAGACGAGAGTTAATCTCATACACATTTGCGAGAATATAGTCTGATATGGGAGTCGGTACTAAAGCCATACTCCAGTTGGCTGATGACGATTGACGAAGACGAAGATTGAATAGACAGTAATGTTGTGTATGAAAGATTAAATCTTGTTTTCGTTAGTAAGGTAGAGCGATAAGGTGGCATTTAGTTAAAACTAGCAGTACAACCCGGCGTTGCCCGAGGAAGTAACAGTAAGAGATAGATCAAGTATCGACCATCATAAAGACTGAAAAATAAAATTGACAAAGATTATTGTTTAAGGTTGACGGACACGAATGTCTTAATTAGATTTTTTTTTACGAATTGGTCAAACCCAAACTCAAACAAAAACACTGTTTTCAATCGTTATGAGTCTACCGATTGAATAGAATTTTATTATAAACAATTGTCTTGTAAATGGAATTTTTAAAGCATTCTGAATGTAAAAATAAAGAAAAAAGTGTGAAAGATAATAAGAAACACTACTTGCCCCCCCCCCCACCCAAAAAGTGAAGTTTTGTTGAAATCGGTTGAAAAATGTAGGAAATCCGATCCCATATTTAAACGAACATACACACACACACACAGACACACACACAAAACCTGGGTTTTATAATAAGTATAACTCGATAGGAGTTGTCCCACTTTCAATCTAGCAACAGCGATGCCTCTTAATCGTGTTTTCAAATTGATTTGGTGCAAAAACAATTGTGTTTTTTTCCAATTTTTGGTGCTGTCAGAACCACCGCAAGGTAATTTTACGTAATCCTGTGAAGTTTTGTTGAAATCGGTTGAAAAATTTAGGAAATCCGATCCAATATATAAACGAACAGACACACACAACATGGGTTTTATCATAAATATAATGTCAGCACATAAAATCTTAAATTAAACATAGAACGCAAATATATTACTGACTAAATAGAAAATTTACCGTGATTTTTGCTTACGAAAATTGACAATATTATGAATTGATTTGTGTTATGACATTTATATTTTATAGTTATAAGGCATCATGGCGTAAAATAATTATAAACAGAAAATAGTGGCACGGAGCCGACAGAAGAAATTTGCCAGCGCTTCCGAATTTGTGTAGTCTTGTTTCTGCCAACAAAACACTTAAGGTTAATTCAAATATCCATTATGCATAATGTTTTTGCCTGCAACCAGTGGATAGTTTATTTAGATTGTTTTACCTTATGCAAATACATATAAATTTTATATACTCAAAATAAAATTACAGCTCCAACAATACTACATACTCTCTGTATCACACTAGTTTTACTCTTTCTCTCTCTCTCTCTCTCTCTCTCCCAAACACACATATCGTTTACGCATAAAACAGACTGTCGTCGTTGGGTGTTAACCTCAATGTTCACTTCTGTATATATATATATATATATATATATATATATATATATATATATAGTTAATTAATGAAAATCTTGGTAATCCGTATGGATAATCCCAAGGAGGATGAAATCGGGAGAGGTTAATGTTAAGTCAGAGCGAATAATTTAATTTAAAGAAAAAGCAGACCAATTTAAGATTCCATTTCAGAGCGAATAATTTAATTTAAAGAAAAAAACAGACAACTTTAAGGAATGGAATTGGTACGTAATCATCAGAATCTTAAATTCAGTGGAAAGCTACAAAGATATTTACTCTAGTAATTGGATTTTACGTAAGTCCACTTCACTTTAACAGGTAATTATATATAATAAGACAATTTCGTGGATATATAACTTTTCAAAATTCAAACAAAATTCTCAGTTGATCGATTTGAACAAGAACTCTAGCTTCGCGGCACCGCACACTCGAAAACATATTCACCTGTCAATAAATAGCAGAATTTAAGAAAAATCTTTCGGTCTACACATATTTCGTCTTAGTGTTTGTCTGTGTATGGGACAATTGCACCCTTAAGATGACAATTTGAAATTGTCGAAAGTATTGGCGTGTGTCTTTCATCTGACAACAACTCGAATATAAGGATACTATTATTCAAGGAATTGATAGCAAGTTAATGTCTCATTACGTCTTGACAGCGAAGTGATTTCGCCATTAATCACATTAACATTGCTAATTAGTTCTTTGTATAACTTGTTTCTTTATGATTATTGTTGAAACTTGACTAATGAATGGAATAATAATGCAACACAAAATGTACTTAGAACAAAATGCATTGAAACAAGAAAGTGTACACAATATTTACATATAGTCTTTTGTATATTCCTGGGAAGACCGTTCCTGGAGAATGTGTTGATTGAGTCGCAGTCGAGCAGAGTCTCTGGTTGAATCTCTTGATTCCTGTATTTATCAATCCACCAACGAGGATCGAATGTGGCACAAGGCCGTTTTAATGTGGGTATCCCCGAGCCCGTAGGCTCGGCCAAAAATATGGCCTTTCTGAACCCGCCTAGACGGGTTCAGGCCCTGTCAACCTCCCCGGACGAAACCTTGCCCTTCGGCAAAGCCTCGTCCGGGTTCCCCTCTGCTAATGCAGAGAGTTCGACAGTCGCCGAGAGTCTGTCTCTCGGTCTCTGAATCTCTTGATTCCTTCCCTCTCTTCCCGTTACCAACCATATTTATATGGTCGGTACTCCACTATGCAAATTAGGTGGATCCTACCACAACAATTATATATATATATATATATATATATATATGCGTTCTTGAAAGTCGTGAGAACGTGATACTCAAGTAACAACACAGACTGTCCTTTGTTAGGAGTTGACGCTCTGAAGTGTTATTTGCTTCATCTAGGTAATCTCGGCGTATAGCACATTACTGAGTACGAAGGTGTTTAATGTTTGTTTTTTCATTCCTTTTTTTTTCCTTGTTCGCGATTTTTCTGATGGAAGATGCTAGGTCGTCTGGCGCACTAAAAAATATATGTCTGTTATGGACACACTTGAAATGTGTCTATGTACACCTAGCTGATCATATCCCTGCCTGGCTCAGGTGGATGGATATTTTCTGTTACAGACGTCTGCTCCAGACGTCCGATTGCTTCAAGCAGTGATAGAAACTCGATCGATTTCACATCAGTCTGATAACGTACCCCTAAGCCTGAAAAGGGGAAATTTTAACTTTTTTTTTAATACGAAATACGCCAACGGCCAAGAGAACTCAATTCGTATTTGAAGAGTAATGCATTAAGAGTAGTAGGAGCTGAATTTTTTAAAATCTCCTTTCTCTCGAGAGCTCAAGCGGATTTCCTGGAAGCATATATAGTGTCATCCACAGACAGACGGTTTCACAGCTCTTCAGTGTGGCTATACGTCCGATTACTTCAAGCCGGGATCGAAACAGCCATTGTTCCAATGTTTGTTATCTACTGGGGGTATCAATTAGCAAAACTTTCGCCTAGTTTCTGAATATTCAGGTCACTTAGAATTTCTTCTAATTCATCCCATGATTCAGATATTTCTACAATTTCCTCGACAAATGGCGCAAATGATTCCTGTTCATATTTATTCCATTTTTTTCTCTGGTCTCTTTCTGGAAGATACTTTCAACGTCTGCGTAAATAATTTAGGCAAGATCCAATCACTTTGCCTCAATCATCCTCCAGTCTTTTTTTTTAAATTTTATCCGTTGCCTAATCGAATTATTAAAGTGCATATTTTCATGTTTATTCGCTATGAGCCTTATACCATTTTCATGAATACTGTCCCGAATGAATTACTATTGAGTAGCCGTCCTTCTCCAATGTAAGAACACACTGATTCCTTTTATTTCATTTCAGACGATCTCTTTTTGAGTAACAGCCCTTAGTATATGATTGTTATGTTAACGCCGATTATTTGTTAGTTTGCTTTTAAGCAGTTTTTAGAATAATTCATAAATATTTGATAGCCGTATGATTGAGCGATAAATGCCAATGGTTTTATTTTCTACTAATTTTATAAATTTGAATTTACTTTTCTTAGACTGAACTTTTGAGATCTTTGTAAATGTGCGTATCAATATCTGCTAAGTTTATCGATTAGGTTGTTGCAAAAATAACGTCGTTTTCGCACATAGTAACATATGTGAGAAAACGACATTATTTTTGCAACAACCTAATAGACACATGTAACATACAGCGGTTCTATTGCAAACACTTTATGCTCATCATCTTTTTCGGTGAAGGTTTCTTCCATCAAAATAATGCAACCTACATTTCTAACCTTTTCACTCAAATTGGTGATGTAAAAACGTAATATAATTTCAATGTGATTTAATAACAAGCCACTCTTCGCCATATTTAAACTATACTGAACTTGTCTTCAACAAATCTCACTCAATCTCATCAGCTGCATCAAACAAATATCTCTCTGTTATGGACATACTTGAAATATGTCTACGTATACCTGGCCAAGTAGTTAACTAATTAATTGCTGTTGCAGACGTTTGCTCAAGCGATTGTAAATTAATCGCTTGATGTGATGCATTTGATGCGCATCGAAACACGACTGCAATTGCGTAGCGATTTTGACATGTTTTCCATGTAATATCCTAAAATAATGCATATCATTTTGTATTGAGCCCTCTTTTAAATTAAATGTTACGAACGTTGGAATTGTACTCTTTTCGTTCTCATCTTATCTGAAGATTATATATATATATATAGTTATGGAATAACTTTTTCTCCATAATTCGCTTAAAGATGAAATGGAACTAATGTCTTCAATTTAATTAAAAAATTAAATTCGGAGCGTTCAGCTACCATTTTTGAAACAGGGTTAGAACTGTGTAGCGAAAAATATTTTAAATCAATTAATTTATAATATATATATATATATATATATATATATATAAACCCCCGTCGGTAGATATTAAATAACATTTCCCAAAATAACGGTCTCTGATATATTAACTGATTAAAAATGAGTGCGACAGCTTATTGGCTAAAAAGCTACTTTCAAACCGACAAAAATATGTTAGAAAAGGTGTTAAGTTTTATTTGCCTATTTAACTTCGGCTTCTTTCGTTGGACCAAACCAAGATAATACTTATAGAAATGCTCATGGCATACCGTAGTGTTATGGGCGTTGCAGCTTGACGTATTAACGTTATGATTACAGGTGACAGGGAATATTTTTTTTTATTCTTGTCCATGATTCATTAGTAAGCAGCATTTGTTAAGTAGTGTTCGGTGAGGATTAATATTTTTTTCTTTGACTATTGCTGATCGTTTGTCTATCCATCACGCAACTAAAATAATGCACTTAAAAAAAAAAAAAAATAACGGAAGCACCTGACAGCCACGTAATAATTTCCGGACACTTACTCAGTTGTTATGTCTCGTGATGTTTATTTTTTTTTTCAAAGTGATGAATTAAAAGATCTGGTGTAAGTGTGTTTGGCATTTCTAGTTGTTTAAGGCGTCTCATAGTTGTATAATTGTTTGAGAAAAAGGTTTAACTGCGAGGATATGATGTCATTGATTCCCACGTTTGTAGCGTCCTGGGTATGGCGATATACTACACCGGCGTACTGGGTATGACTATAAACTACATCCAACAGCAAGGCCTCTGATCAAGAAGTTTTTGAGGAGCGTAGAACCACCTCTTAATTGCTGGTGTTCCCAGGGCCACCCTAACCCGGGATGGCAGCTCCTGTTAGGGTCCCAGCTATGGGCAAATAACTGATTCCCCAAACAAACTGGAGTGAAAACACTATGATAGTGTAAAATAGGTTTTAATAACAGAAATACCTTTTTGTAAAAAATTATTACAAGCAATGAATTTTTGAAGGGAATATTCATTACCAGCAATACTTTCTTTAAAAAAATTACCAGTAATATATTAAAAACAAAACAAAAATATTACCAGCAGTACATTTAAAAAACAAAAGAAGATATTGCCGACAATACATTTTAAAAAAGAAAAAAAAATACCAGCAATATATTTTGGAAAAATATTACCAACAATACACTTTTGGGAAAAATAATACCAACAATAAAAATCTTTCGGTATATCAACCCATTGAGGTTGACATGCCGTAAAACAAACCAAACCAAACCGCATTTATATATTTTACGTCTGTCGCCAAAAATAAATATATTTTAAATATATTTTTCTATTATTTATTGTTGCGCTGTTTTTGACTAAGTTGGATCATATTACACCTCAGCTTTTGAAATATTAGGTTGGTACAAAAATAATGACGTAATAATGTTGTTTTTTGACGTATTTTTTAACGTCAAAAAACGACATTATTACGTCATTATTACGTCATTATTTTTTCACCAACCTAATATATTTGGATAGTCTACATCTGTGACAACCACCTAGGATCACCAGTGCAAGGGTCATTACTTAAATACAACAAAATGAAACGAGGATCCATAAAAATCACTTGGTGTATTATACATGGATATTAGTAAATGAAATAGTACATTTTAAATAAATTATTTTCGACTGTAGGGGTAATTGTTTTACAAGGCAGTTATGCGTGACTAGTTTTATCGAGGTTAAATGTGTTAGTATTTGTGAATTTTCAAAACGATATACACATTATTTAATGAATAAGGAAAGAGGAAAATTTATAAAATTCACAAAAACCAAAGAGAAAACGACGTTAACAATGCCAAAACCCGCCACATACTTTTCTCTATCAATTCCTCTAAAAACTGCAACTAAAAAAAACATTATCTTAATATCAAAATTATGAAAACAATTTCAACAAATAATAACATTTAATCAACGCAAATGAATTATAATGATAATTAAAGATAACAATATTAAAAGATAATAACAGATGTAGTCAACACAAAAAAAATAATAATATTCAGTCTAAAACGAAATTTAAAAAAATAGACTTTTGCTCTATTAAATAGATGATATGTCAACGAATTAAAACAAAGGGTTCTTTGTACACAAAAGGGTTATTTTACGAAACATTATGCTCAAAATATGAGTCGTTGTTATAGTTCTGACCGGAATAAATGTTGTTGCAATAAAGAAAAAAAGTATATATATATATATATATATATATATATATATATATATATATATATATATATATATATATCATTAGGAAGATTAATGACAAGATATGTAATTAATAAGTTTAAAATCTCTTTCGTGGACATATATAGACACATCAATGTGAACATCACTTTAGTTTGAAGTTCTAAATGAAGTAAAGCGAAAAAAAACACATTAATTTTACCTAACATTGCAGAGGTATATATATATATATATATATATATATATATATATATATATATATATTAAAGAAAAACAAAAAGCGTTGATTCAACTAACGGACAACGGTCAAAACCTCAAAAAAACTTATAAAATCCCGAGCAAAAATGACAATACTGA
The DNA here is from genome assembly GCA_963932145.1 of Acanthosepion lycidas. Taxonomy (NCBI): domain Eukaryota; kingdom Metazoa; phylum Mollusca; class Cephalopoda; order Sepiida; family Sepiidae; genus Acanthosepion; species Acanthosepion lycidas. Next base: position 79,828,903 of record OZ010594.1, on the reverse strand, counting down.
AAAAAAAAAAAAAGGTCTAGCAGCAAACCTACTTACTCAGTAATGTACTCGAAGCCTAGATTCTTTAGACCAAGCCGGAAAACGCTTAACAATGTTAATCCCTACGAAAGGATGGTCCTTATAACCTGAGTTTTACGCTCACAGGATTTCAGACGGCTTCAACTCCTGAATTTGTGTGTGTCTCTCTCTCTCTCACTCTCTCTCTCTCTCTCTCTCACACACACACACACACACACACACACACACACACATATATATTATAATTATCATTCCTTCACTACATAAGAGTTCTCATGTTTCAAAAACGAGAGGCGAAACACTCAATATATTTATTAAAATTAAATTGAACTAAGGTATTAAGCCTTGTTTCATTCTCAAGCGAATATTTAGGAATAACCAATCTTGAAATTTACGCATTTTTATAAGCATGTTCGCTCGCAAAATTAATTACTTTATAAACGGCTGGGGCGACCATTTTGATAAGGGGTCTAACAGTTAATTTTTATCCGCATATCAGTCACCTTCTGAAAGATGTCAAGCCGAGGTAGGGTGGGGTATCCATTTCAAAACGGATGATGGCATCTATATATTTATTTATTTTTTTTTTATCCAAATGGCTGTTTCATATATAACCACGTCGCACTGAACTACTATTTTTTGACGATTTCATAAGGTGTTTTTTCTATTTAATGATTGGGTTAAGTTTTTAAGCCTTTTATTAAACTATGACATTTAATTTTTTTTATGCTAATTATTTAATGCGAAAATTTGTTGATGTCAGCAAAAGACCGGTAACTCATGTCTATGGTTTAATAAATTTTCATTATTTAGAAATTTAATAATGTGTAGTTTTTCATGTAGGCATAAAGGGCATGGGTCATCCCAGGTTTTACAAGTTCTTGTTCTATTTATTATTTTCTATTTTACTTTTGGAGTTTTATTCATTTCTTTTAAATGCCAAAAATATTGGATAGAGATGTCTGATTTTTTCCAGGAAAATAAATAGATAAAATAAAATAAAACAAAATTCTCTAGAAACTTCACGACATACCATAGAGCCAAAAGCTATCTTTCGCTGGGACTGACCAGACGATATGCGTACATGAATGGCATTATCCGCTTTGAAATGGATACCCCACCCTACCTCCACTTGACCTATTTCAGAAGGTGAGTGATATGCGGATAAAAATTAACTGTTAGACCCCTTATCAAAATGGTCGCCCGAGCCGTTTCCATAGTAATTAATTTTGCGAGCGAACATGCTTATAAAAATGTGTAAATTTCAAGATTGGTTATTCCTAAATATTCGCTTGAGGATGAAACAGGGCTTGATACCTTAATTCAATTTAATTTTAATAATTATATTGAGGGTTTCGACTCTTGTTTTTGAAACATGAGAACTCTTATGTAGCGAAGGAATCATATTTTTAGAAAATAATTATAAATGAAACTCAACTTCTGTATGGAGCACAGTTTTTTAAAAATAAAAACAAAAATACTAAAGAACACCGGATTATTTACTTAACGTGCTCTTTCCTATTTTTCTACATACCTGCATACACCCCCCCCCCACACATATATATATATATATATATATATATATATATATATATATATAGTGTGTTTGTGTGTATGTGTTCAACATTTGCTATATTCAGAGGGCAGGCGTGATCAATATCGGCTATAGAGCGTTATTAAAAACAGTCAGTGTCGGTACAGAAAGCTACACTGCATACAACCTTTAGTCCAAGACTTGGACTTAAGATCACATTACCTCTGCATAAACCAAAAGCACGTTTTAAGGATTCGATAGACAAGTCGCCCACAGATTTCAAAATCAATCATGATAATTGAGAGAACAATGCCAGTGACTGTTTAAAATAAAAGAAATATATTTGCAAGGAAGGCTGATGCTCTTTTTGAAGAAAAGAGACGTAGTCACGCAATGGCCAAAGAAATGAACTGAAAATGCATAATGATATTACGGATGTGGTGTATTATATTTACAGCTGCATCAGCTTCCCAAGCTTACCTGATAAGCCATATCCGTAAACGGACACTAAAACATAAAACTGAATACCGTAATTCCCCATTTATAATACGCCTTCTTCCATAATACGCACCCAAAAATTTGTGCTGAAAGTGTGGGAAAATATTTGTACTACCGCATAATACGCACCCCTTTTTTATAATCAAATCTTATAAATTGTTCTTTTCAAATTTCATTACATCCAGCATTTCCTGCTCTTATAAAAACACATTTTTAAACATAGAATAATATACATTATTTACATTATTCGCACTATTGTCCTAATCTTTGTTGCTATATTTATTACAACGTTTCGGCCGTTGTACGTTCCGGCCTTCTTCAGGCGGTTGGAATGTCAAACTGAACGCTTTATTTCGCTCACTGGGATGGACTGTTCTAGTTCCATGTGCCATGTTTAATGGATGTCGGTAATCAGTTATCTGACCTCAGCCCCATAGAAAACTTATAGAGCATTATTATAATGTACAGGGTCTCGAGAAAGCAGTTGAGCAACATGCTCCAAAAGTTTTCTATGGGGTTGAGGTCAGGAGATTGGGGCGCCCATGTCATAACACTCACCTGCTTTTCATCAATGTATTCCACATCCTTTTGCAAATCGAGTACCATCTGATCGGGCGTGCTTTGATCGTTTGAATACGAAGAGCTTTGAAATAAAGCAAAGTTCTATTTTGCCTTTAAAACACATTCACTCGTCCAGAGTTTTCTCGAAATGCATAACTAGTCCTTTTGTATCCGAAATGTAAACCAAGAAAATCCTCATGAATTAACAAATTTTAATTTTACTCCTAAAAATACGGGTATCCACTAAAAATAACGTTTCAAGCAATAAATTATATATATATATATATATATATATATATATATATATATATATGTGTGTGTGTGTGTGTGTGTATATGTGTGCGTATATATATATGTGTGTGTGTGTATATATATATATATATATATATATATATATATATACACACAGACAGTTTCGCTGTTTCATAGCTGATCAGTATGGTTAGACATCTGATTGCTTCAAACCGGGAGCGAGACTCGACCAATTTGATATCATTCAGAGACTTTACCCCTAAACTATCGGTGAACGGCAGAGAAAGATAATCTCATAACGTATTGTATACGTGATATATATGAAAACTAGATCAGTAGCCAGAGAGCTCAATACTGACGAAGAGCTAGGAGTTAAGCAAGATTTGCATCTGCTAAAAATTCCCTTTCTCCATAGTGTTCAATCGGCGAACGAGAGGCAAGTATATATATATATATATATATATATATATATATATATATATATATATATATATATATATATATATATAGTCATCCACAGACATCCTGTTTCACTGTGTCACAGCAGATGAGTGTGTCTAGACATCCGATTGCTTCAACCCTGGATCGAAACTCGACCAATTTGACATCAATTA
>OZ010594.1:79802926-79822926 GCA_963932145.1 Acanthosepion lycidas | reverse complement strand
TTCGTACCAGAAATATGCGTATTTTCATCGGTTATATGTAAGAAAAGTCAGACTTGTGAATAATCCCGAGATTAGAGATTAGGTCTTCACTTATTTTAAATTGTATTCGTTATTTATAATTACTGTTATTATTTAATTTTATTTTAGCTGAAGATCACGTTACAAAATTGTTCTCAGTATTCAGTAAAAAATGTGACGGAATTCAGTTGCCATTTTTATTCTCACATTTTCAATTCTTTGAATTTTTTACCAAAAGAATATTATTCGTTCAGGATTGAAGGACGGAAATTATTTATTTACAGTATTGCATATCGTTTCGAATTTACTGTTATTTCTTGGAACGACGACATAATACTCTTCAGAGAGAATTTCGGATTTATAGATAGATCTTTCCTTTATAATACAGAGGTTTACCCGAACTATTAGGTTGGTGCAAAAATAATGACGTAATAATGTCGTTTTTTAACGTAATTTTAACGTCAAAAAACGACATTATTACGTCATTATTTTTGCATCAACTTAATATCTGTTTATACTTCTGAGGTATTTCAATTATTTACATTGATCGAACTGTTGTCCTCATTTTCATTGCCATATTCACGACGTTTCGATCGGAAGGAAGGACGGTGTAGTCTACTTACCAAAGAACACATTGCCAACTATAAAGTTTGGTGGTAGCAGTATCATGATCTGGGGCTGTTTTTCTGCAAAATGTGTTGGCAGAATATCAATAATAGATGGCAAGATGAATGCCGAAAGCTACCAGAAAATCCTGCAAGGCAATTTAATGCGTTCTGTTGAGAGACTTCGGCTACCTCCTGATTGGGTTTTCCAACTGGATAATGAACCTTAAACATACCGCTAGATCTAGAAGGAAATGGTTAGCTGAAAGTAACGTTGATGTCTTGCAATGGCCAAGTCAGTCCCCAGACTTGAATCCAATCGAGAATTTATGGCGATATTTGAAAATTCAAATTGGGAAAAGAGCACCAACAAATATCAAGAATTTGAAGACAATATGTCAAAAAGAATGAGACAAAATACCACTGAATGTGTGCAAATCATTAGTTGAGACGTACAGGAATAGATAGGTAGCTGTTGGACTCAATAAAGTATATTACACAAAGTATTAAATTAAGTATTAACTTGTTTTGTACGAACACTTTTTTCACCAGTTAAAATGAAAAAAAATGCATTAATTTCTGTTAGAATAGGAATTAATTAAGTTTATTACTATTTTTAATGTATCTTTACACATAAAATGTATCAAAATTTGTTTTAGTTAAGGCTTTTACATTTATAAAAATACAATTTTTCATGTGTACGAATATTTATTTCCCCCTACTATATATATATATATATATATATATATATATATATATATATATATATATATAAATGTGTGTGTGTGTTTGTGCGCGCGCGCTTATATTAATGAGATTTAGGATCGATTTAAAAATTGTACAGTTTTTTTACGCCCACCCAAATTCGTCTGACTTATACCAGTGATTTGAGCGGTTAAACCGCCAACTATTGCACAATTAACCGTTGATCAGCTTGAAAACCAATAATGTTTATGTAGCGATATCAGTGTTAGGCGATATCTTATTAAATGGAAAGATTTTCATGCCTTGTTAAATATTGTTTCAAATATCTGCTGTTGAAGGATGTTACAGAAATTGTTTCAGTTATCATAAGAATTACGTCAAATGACCCTGACAAAGCAGGTCACCGAGTGGAACAAGAGCCGGAGTTGTTGATAATTTTTTTTAAGACTAAGAAAACAGGACAAATAACGCTGTATCCAACGAGACAATGTTCACTAGCAGCCGAGAAAAGAGAGACTGAAAAAAAGGCAAGGTGAGTGAGACGAGACCGCTCGTCACGACACAAAAAGACAGGCACCCCTGTTACACTGTATGCCGTCTACATCAGGTTACAAAGTGAATAAAGTACATCTTCTGCTACAATCTCGTCTCCTGGTTTTATTACGTGGATAACGATCTGACCAAAGATTTTTTTTTTTTTAAGCCACAAGCGTTTGACTAGTAGAATCTACATCTTGGGATCGAGCATTGTGTCTGCTCTGAGCTGCAACGATACATCTGTATTCACTTTTTGAGACAACTTCATCTAGCTAACATCAATCTTCTGAGTCTGTCTATATTTCTGAGATGAGGTATTATGTACATTATTTACATTATTCGGACTATTGTCCTCATCTTTGTCGCCATATTTATCACAACGTTTCGGCCGTTGTACGCTCCGGCCTTCTTCAGAACCCAAAGAGTGTGAGTTCAATACCCGGTTATGGCAGTGGCGAAATTTCAGAGGGAAATTAGCAGGAGATAACTGATAACTGACATCCATCAAAAATGGCACGTGGAACTAGAACAGTCTACCCCAGTGAGCGAAATAAAGGGTTCAGTTCGAAATTCCAACCACATGAAGAAGGCCGGAGCGTACAACGGCCGAAACGTTGTGATAAATATGGCGACAAAGATGAGGACAATAGCCCGAATAATGTAAATAATCAATCTTCTGTCTTAGCATTTTACTTTCACTAATTCTATGAATTCAATCCTTAAGTTTTGTGTGTGATCATCACGTTTGTTATTTAATCTAAATTATTCAGTAATTTGTAATTTATTCCTCGTTTTATTGGCACTTTCGTAATCATTTTAATAATTCCTTTATCTTTCGAATTTTATTGAATTTTTCAAACATTAAATTGAGTAACTACTCATTTTGCCACACACATTAAGTTGTTGATTTTAGAGTTCCAATTCCCACTGGATTCATTATATTCACTTACGCGCATATATTCTTGGTAAAGTTATGAATTCACCTCATCCCCCCTCCAGCTATGGTTTAATTAGTAAGACATGTATCACTAAACCTTTATCTCAAATATATATATATATATATATATATATATATATATATATATATATTAAAAAGAAGGGAAGAGAGGTGCTGCAAACGTTTTTGGTTGTAATACTTTTCTCTCGTTGGAACCACTACAACCTCTTTCTTTTATATATATATATATATATATATATATATATATATATATATATATATATATATTAACATACAAGATGTGTTAGCACGTGCGATACCCTGTCTTCATCAGCCGCCGACCAGGGGTGATATCACGGTTTCGGTGGCTATGGCGGGACCGCCACCCCTGGCGCCACCAGCAGCGTTTGCCGCCAGGCAGGGTATGAAGATAAGCTAACTAATTGTTCCTTTAAGTAAAATCTATCTGCAATAAAAGTTTCTTGAACGCGTTTGCCGTTATTGACGCGCTCGTAAAAGTCGTTATAGACGACCACGCAAATATCTCACTTGCGCATGTTAGGTCGTGATATTGTGCGCATTTTATTTGCTTGTTTTGATCTCGACCAAATCCAACTTGACGCGTGTTGAACAGTTTTTTGAAGGCGATGCGAAACACTTTTCAACCAACGGCCAGTGATGCCTATTTTTGAAAGAAAGGAAATGACCGAATGTCCCAGAAACCCAAGACACCCAATCTCAATAGGCATCACGTGACACGTCCAACCATTTTCCATACATTCACCACGCAGTGACTCGTACCGGTTTTTCTTTAGTTCGTGCGCCTCCACCCTGTATATATATATTCGTGGAATCTTAAAAAAATGTTTTCTGACTTGAAATCACCTGTAAGGGAATGATGAGATGTAGAAAACAAATCAATTAATGATAGCCACCGATATTACTTATTGCAGCAATTTATTCTCCTCCTCATTTTCGGTTTTCATTTTATCGCAATCCTCTTAGATCTTCCAATATGAGATTCCCTCAATTACATCCTTATGTTGTTTCTTTCTTTTATATTTTCCGTTGAAAAGTACGATTCTTTATTTTCAGGCATTGTGCTCACAATGAGGTTCTAAAAAAATACTCCGCCTGACCAATTTCAAAAATCCTACCAAATATTTTCTTCCCCATCCAAAAACCTTTCAATATCGTGTCGTCTATTTTCAACTTTAAGACTAAGAATCAACCTCTCTTCGAAATCTAGTATCTTCGGTCAGAATACTTCATGCCTGCGATATAAAAAGTTTCTCCTGTGCTTCATATTTTCCGAAATAATATTCTCACATGTCTTTTAAAAAGTGTATACTTTTAAATACTAATATACAACCAACTTGTTTCTGTTTAACATCTTATATGTTTGATCACCATTTTCATAAAAAAGACTACTTATGTAGTCTGTGTAAAGATTACCTGTGAGCAAAAAAAAAAAAAAAAAAAAGTTTTATGACAATCGATTCCATCGCCTTGGCTTTCATGGGAGCACTTACTGATCTTAATGCTTATATAAGATATAGCCTCAAGTTTGTCTGATAAAATGTTGAGCATCATAAGAGGTGTACAGAGTTCACACCAGACAGGGAGAGAATCGTTTACACAGGAGAACAAGATCACCTAAAGACTAATATGGACTGGTGTTTTTTTTATGAGCAAAACTAGTCTAGAAAACTATATTTTTCCATATTTTAACTTTTAAGAGACCCTAAATCCTATACCACACCACAACCGAAAACGACGAAGATATTTCTTTAAAATTATTAATAAATAAAAACTAAAATTATTTTTAGATATTTTGTCAAAAGATTTGAATTAAATAGTCTTCCAGCCCGGCAGGCAGGAAAATATTCAATTCACCATCATATCTTTGGAGTAGAAGTCGTTTGGGATCTTGTGCAATTTGAAAGCATATTTTTAGCAATATCCCAGATCAATAAAATGACTTTTCACATCATTCACCGAATTACCTCGTCTTCCAACTTCAATTCTTGAAAACAGTGCATATTTAATATTATAAATTTGTATGTTCTTGCTTCGCCAAGCGACACGTACCAGATTATTTTTGCTGGTCATCAAGTGACAACAATAATTCAATAATTCTTTCGGCATTCTTTATTGTTATTGCGTAAGAATTTGCAAATTCCTATTAATTAAAAAATCAAAAAAATAACCCTCATTATAATACAAAAATCATCATGATATCAACGACGGATAAACTGTAGTAGCCGTAGTAGTAGTAGTAGTAGTAGTAATAATAATAATAATAATAATAATAATAATAATAATAATAATAATAATAATTATCATTATTATTATTATTATTATTATTATTATTATTATTATTATTATTACCTGCAAGGTTATGGGCTACATTTTATTATTATTATTATTATTATTATTATTATTATTATTATTATTATCATCATCATCATCATTATTAATATCATTTATCATCATCATTGTTATCATAATTATTATCATCATCATTATCATCATCATTACTATCATCATCATGATCATGATCATCATCATTATTATCATCATTGATTTCTGGGGTGTACATATTTCTTTCCGGGTCCTGGCCAGAGACCTAAGGTAACAAATGGCATTTTCCACTTACCAATTAAAAAAAAAAAGAACAAAACACACACACACATATATACATATTTTACATAGGTAAAGCCCTTCGTAAGGTGTGGGCTGTACTCGTGAGGCCAATTTTTTGTATTTAAGTTTTTCAATGAGTCTATTGGAATCTTTTCCAACTATTCCGAGGATTCCAGCTACGACAGGGATTGTTGATGTTCCCATGTGCCACATTTTTGAGTTTTCGATTTAAAGGCACTTGTATTTTGATAGCTTTTTGAATATCTTCAAAGATACGTTGCAGGCTACAGGGACTGCCATCTCAACAAGGAGGCACTTTTTTCTTTACGGTCTCTTATAACAATGTCTGGGCGGTTAGCTTTGATTGTTCTGTCTGTGTGTATTGTGTAGTCCCATAAAATTGGAACAGATCCTATCTCCGTAACCGGGTCTGGGTGGTGTTCATAACAATTTCTTTCAGTTTCCTTCCCGGAGATGTTGCAGATTTTTCAGTGCAGATATTGGCCCACACTGTCATGCCGGGTTTTATATTCAATGGGTGCCAATATCTAGCAACCTGATACAAGATGATCTATTGTTTCTGGATATTTATCATAGAATCTGCATTTTGTGCTGCTGCCATTGCTAACAACAACAACAACATTATTATTATTGAATGAGCAAAATCTTTATAAATTAACATGGCCCAATATACCAAACCTGACACTCAGTGTGATAAGGGTACTCATAGTACATGTATCACACCCAAATCTTCGAGATATATCAACAAGTTTTGATAAAAGTAGCCCATAACCATGCCAGTACATTACAATTAGAAATACATTCTTGTTTTGTAACCCTATTCGTTTTAAGATTGAGGTGGCTTCAAATATCTAGATCAGTCAGTTATGTGCCATGTGTGATACACGCTTAGACGATCATGAATCTTTCGATACATGGCTGACGAGGCAGTAGGTTGCAATTTCTTTCTGCTGTAGATCAGTTGACATCCAAGGCTATAGAAGCTGGTCTGTCCTGCTATTTACCCATAGCAGATAGGGAGAAGAAGAGAATTCATACCTTTCCCAATGGATGTGATGGATTCGACTGAAATTTTAAATCGGCTCTCCGATTCCTCAGTCCGAGCCGCTATCCATTACCCCAACGTACCTCCTATGACTGCCAAATCGACTTGGCTGTCGTGACTTTCATGCTTAAAACAAGATAACCTTCTTTGAACCGGTCATGATGTTCTCTGACTACTCCCGTTCTTGAACAGAAATGCGCATTGATTCAGTCCATAGAGTACAAGACTATGATCAGGCAACTCACTGGATATTTACTTGAGCTAATCTTAATTCACTTAATCTTAATTTAATAATAATAGAGGTAGTAGTAATAATATTAATAGTAGTAGTAGTATTAATAGTAGTAGTAGTAATAATAGTAGTAGTAGTAATAACTGTTGATGATGATGATGATGATTAAAAGATATTTGATGAGGTTCTTCAAATATTACTGCTTATACGTCATTCAAATTTAGACATTCTCCCCGATAATTTCCTAATGAGCCTTCCTTCTGCTCCACAATGATGTTTTACCAGGTAGTGTATAATCAGGTTGAGGGTTCAAATAAATACTAAAAATGTCTCCATCATCGATTTTTAAGACTTGCGTCATAGAAGCAATGACAAGGCAAGTATTTACATCATTAAAATATCTTGCAAAGAAAATAGACGCCATACTGCGAAGTTCAAAGTTTGTTATTTTCGATTCAGACAAGAACTTATAATGAAGGACTCTCTTATTTGCCAGAAAATAAAATTGATTACGAATTTCTTTTAGTAAATATTAGAATTCTACTCTCCTGAAGGCATGCAGCTAGTAGCGTTTGTAAATGCTTATATCTGTGCGAATATGTGTGCGAATATTTGAACACAGACACATAGAATGAAAAACAAGAGCAGACGCATATTACTTTCATCATCTAAGGCATTAGTAGTATAAGAAAACAAAACTATATTTTCATTATACGTTTATAAATTTTTAAGTTAAAAAGCTATTACTCGAAAATATGAATAAAATGTTATATTTTTTGCTTCATTAACAAATTTATATCGTATTCATTTTGTTTTAGAACTTACAAATGAAAGAAAAGTATCATATTTCGAAAAAAGAAAAAGAAAGAACCTTAAGTAATATTTCGGAAGAGAAGGTTTACTTGAGGCTGAAGATGACGTGACGATACACACGACGTGAGGCATTCTACCTGTGGTCCAAACTGGGACGCATTAGTAATGATTGTATCAAAGAATAATTTTAGTGTCCTTAGATTAGGGTTGATTGAGATACAAGAAAAAAGAATCAGCTAAACTTGTTTGAATTCTATTTAAGTCTACATGAAATGTTCTAGTAGCATTAATGCCCTTGGGAAAGAGATTATTTTTTATGGTATTATGTACTTTTTCCATCCCTATAATTCATCTCTAATTGCTCTAACTCTTGAGTATGTAGGCGATCAGTGGTCGCTAGAAATATATATTATTTATAGGATCAATGAATTTCAATGACGTCTTATTGTAGTGAATTCACCATGCTTCATCCAGAGTTTTGAATAATATATCTATTAGACTTCCTGCTACTTAAAACAGATAGCACTGTTTACCCTGCTATTTAATCAATAAATGGGAAGAAGACCTGGATTCCCACCTATCCACAGCATGTGTGATGTGTTTACCTGGCAGAGTAATGAGAATATCTCCGCATCCCACCATTTCTACCTCCAGCACTAAGGAACAATGACTCATACAAATCTAGCATTAAAGTTAGGATTTAATTTCTTAAATATGTTTACTAAACATCATCATTAAACATCCGTTTTAGCCTAATTGGGTCAGAATTTATACCAAGTAAATAATTATAGAGCTTATTTTTTTCTGATTTACCTTTTATACGAACTGTGAGAAAAAAAAAAAACAGCCAACATTTTTTGTTGTATAATATGGTCTTTCATTTCTGTTGCCTCTTGAAATACCTGTACATGTGTTTTACTTTTCTTTTTCTCTGCTTCCCTTGAAGAATTTTGGCTTCAGAACTTAATCTCTCATTAATCTGTACTTATGGATTTTGATAGGCATGTTGGGATAGCATTACACTTTTATTTTGAGATTGAATTTATTGTCTCAGAAATTGTAGTCTTGACAATAATGGAAAACTCTGTAAGAATTTTGACCACCCGAAATAAGTGAAGGTTGTTTTAAACTCGTGGGCACGAAATCCTGAGTTAGGGATATGCGTTGTTTACGTTTACGTCTCCGCCCCCCCCCAAATATGATCATTGAATTTCAATGATTTTTATTGTAGTGGATTCATCGTGCTTCATCTATGGATTTGAATAATACATCTACTCGACTTGCTGCTACGTAAAACAGATGGCAGTGTTTACCCTGCTATTTAATACAGAAATAGGAAGAAGAAATGGATTCACTCGTGTCCAAAGCAAAGAGTAAGAAGAATGATCATTAGACTTATGTTCGAATCTCAACATGGTGGATATGTCAAGGAGGTGATATTCCTAATATCGGTATAGGGAGAAGATTCCGGTGAGTCCCGGCGTTAGGTAGTGCCTTAAAACAATGCCACGTGATGGTCAAAGCTTGCGGGTGAAATTGGGTCGAGGAAACTGTTCTGAATTCATCCATAGTTCTAACTGGCATGGAATCATAAGTCTTTAAGTGAGCGAGGTTTTTTTTAGGAGGTATCCTAGTCCTGTTCAAACTGATAACCAGGTTATGCTCTCTCTCTCCTCTCTCTCTCTCTCAGAGAATTTAGTGGCAGTATAAACTACAGAGTGGTTCTTTGGGTGATAGAGAAACACAAATGTGTACGTGTTGACGTCTGCAACAGGGATTTACTAGCCAACCCTAGTGGGAAACGAGCAATCTGTCATTATTACTAGGGCATAGAAAAAGCAAAATGCTAGAGATGTCTTTAAAAAATAACAACACTGCAATAGCTAAAGAGCTCCTCATCCAATCATTCTTCCATGGTATATGAATCATTGCTTCAAGCGGAGATGGGCAGTGCCAATAAAATTTCCTTGGTCCAGAGATCCCATAGAACAAATTAATCAGCTGGATCCCTACTACAACAAGAAGCAAAATAAAACATCTAGGTATTATATATTGAAAAGGAATTAGACTCGTAACTGTCCTGGGTATGACGATTCACGACATCTGCGTCCTGGATAAGTCTATGAACTACATCCAATAGCAAGGACTCTGATCAGGAGGCTTTTAGGAGTGTGAAACCACCTCTTAATTGCTGGTGTTCCCAGATTCACCCTGACACAGGGTGGTAGCACCTTCTAGGGTCCCAGATATGGGAAAAAGTGATCCCTCAAAATGGAGTCAAAACGCTATGAAAGGGTAGAATTAGGTTTTAATCCCAGCAATATTTTTCTGTAAAAAATTACGAGAAATAAATTTTTGAAGAAAAAATACAATGCAATACATTATTATAAGCAATACATTTCTGAAAAAATATTAACAGCAACACATTTTTGGAAAAAAAATATTACCAGCAATGCATTTTTGAAAAAAAATATTACCAGCAATAAAAATCTTGTCGGCATTAAATAACCCTTTGAGGTTGATATGCTGTAAAACAAAACAAACGAAACCAAACGAGACTCATAATTAAATTATTATTAATAACGATGCATTTCTTGATTGTTTCTGAAAGTTACCTGAATAGTGGTACTGATAGATTTAATCACGTAAATATATTTAAATCCTGTCACACTAATTCACATGCGCATGTAAAATATATTTACGATTCTATAAAGATACAGATATACAAATATATTTATGGCTAGTCTTACATCCAAGGTAGTTCTGTTGTTTATACATTTAGACATAAGTGCGTTTCTTGATACGTAGGAAGAACCAATAAGTGACTCGAAACCCGGATCGGACATGTTCCTGTAAATATGAAAGAGTATTTTTATCGTAGTATGCGTTAAACCCAGTCTATTCATGTCTCAGCCATTTTCAACGTTTGCTAAACAATTCGGTGTGTGGAAAGATACAGGTATGATTCATTTACTCTCCTGTGCATAACTCTGATCGCACAGCATTTATACATATTAGAAGGACATTTTACTAAATTACATCTATCCTCTCTAAGCAGATAGAAGAAGCCCTCAGACTTTTAGTGGGGTATGAGAGTGAATTTTTTCATTTTATACTCACTTTTTTGTATAAATTGAATATATTCCAGTTACATGAAATATTCTTACGTCATTCGCCTTTTGTTAAAAAAAAAAGTACCTATATATGGGTATGATCGACTCTCCTCACTTTCGATTTAAGGGCGTCAATGATTCATAGTTTTTGACTTCATTTATTTCTCTTTGTATGTCTATATTTCTGAGATGAGGTATTATGTACACTATTTACATTATTCGAACTATTGTCCTCATCTTTGTCGCCATATTTATCACAACGTCTCGGCCCTTCGGTATCTTTCTATATTTCTGAGATGAGGTGTTATGTACACTATTTACATTATTCGGACTATTGTTCTCATATTTGTCGACATATTTATTACAACGTTTCAGCCGTTGTACGCTTCGGCCTTCTTCAGGTGGTTTGAATGTCGAATTGAACCCTTTATTTCGATCACTGGTGTAGACTGTTTTAGTTCCACGTGCGATGTTTAATGGATGCCAGTTATATGTTATCACCTGTTAATTCCACTCTCCGAATTATCCACTGCCTTAACCGGGTATTGAACTCAAACTCTTTGGGTCTTGTTATTGGATCTAACCAACGCCTTTATCCACTATGCCACGTGTCCTTTGTATGTATTAAAATCATGACCCAAGCAAGAGATTTCCCAGCAGCAAAGGATATTCCTCGGTGATTTCACACAAATCTTTTTCCTGTTTTCTTATAAAAGATAAGCGTTTGATGCATTTTTAATTATCCATTCTTTTCAAATCAAAATAGCTGCCAAAGTTAGCGCGCTAGAATTCTAAAATAAAATTTGTAAACTTCCACTGCGATTGGGTTTTGCTTTTATGCCTGCCAAGAGTACATAGTAATCGAGGTAATGTATGTTGGTAAAAGAGTATTATATTAATGTATATCCCCTAATTCTGTTGGAACAATCTCAGTGTAAAAGAAATTCAATGAAAAAATATTCCTGTTACGCTCCCCTTTATATAGATGTACGCGCTGCTTTTTCACACACAGGCTGTTCGTTTCAAATATATATCAGAGTTAAATATATAACATTTCCATGTTGATCAAGGTTTTCTAGTATTCAAGAAATTCGTTTTTTATTGAATGTCTTTATTTGATCTGAGGATCACATGTATATGCGCTTATGCTTTCGTATTGATCGTTCTGATAAGATTATGAACATGAATACAGAATTTCCTTTTAAACTCGAAACGTCAGTGAGACAAGATTCTTAAACATCTCACTGCAGTAATCATTCTTCACATAATCCATGTATATATTTACGCTTATGAACTGAATACAAAATGAAATTATTTCTTCAATTTCCTCCACCCAAGTTGAGTACATATTTTTTATGTAGGAATATTAATTTGCAGATCATTTTTTGACCCTCATTTTGATCTATGTATATTAAATTCATATAAAACTTATAGCAATTATTTGAACCGGTACACTTTTTTGTATGAGTTGAATATATTCCAGTGGCATGAAAAATTCTGAGAGCAATTGCCTTTTGTTCAAAAGAGTACCTTTATATGGGTATGGTCGATTCTTCTCTTCGTTTTTGATTGTACGGATGTCAATGATTCATAGTTTTTGATTCCGTTTACTTCTCTTTGTATTTATTAATATCATGACACAAACACGAGATTTCCAAGCAGCAAAGGATATTACTCGGTACTTTCACACAAAACTTTTCCCCTGTTTTCGTAAAAAAGATAAATGATTGATGCATTTTTTAATTATCCATTCTTTTCAAATCAAAATAGTTGCCAAAGTTAGCGCACTAGAATATTAAAATGATACTGTAATTAGATACTCAATGGATTCCTTACCTGAAATTATTTACCTTTGAGTAAACAATGACTTTAGGTATTCCTGACTTTGTAAGAAATAAGACAATGCCGAACTGTCGAAATCTGACAGGTAAAAATACACTTCTAGGAAACAAGGATTTTATTTTCTCTGTCACCAATGTATTTACATCATCAGGTAAGAAAAATGATGCCTCATAGTGTGACGCTGGGGTGTCAGGGGCTTTATCGAACAAAAAGGGAAAGGAAGAGGAAAGAGTCTACTAACTGGATGATAATTGTTGAAATTCACTGGGAGATGGATTGAAAAGGTAAGAATGTACTTCCGAACAGCTCCAAGTAGGACCGAACCCAAATTTAACTAGATGGAATCCAGTAACATTGAGTCGGAGGCAATTAATGTATCTTTGAAGATGTCAAATATAAAAACATATGTTGATAAAAAAGCCTGGGTGGTCACGGAGATAACAATTAAAGATTTGGACAGAATTCCAGAAAAAAATGATTTGAATCTGATTCTTGAAACATGGTATTGGTCCTGGATTCTTGAAACATGGTATTGGTGATAAAGAGACCAAATTCGCTACAAAACGAATACAATCGAAAACCATTATTACTCATATATCCAGCCACATAAAGAAAATTTTCATTGCCTCCCAAACCCATTCTACTTGACATTAAATTCACACATAAAAAAAAAATAATAATTAACAGATGTCATTGATGAAGCCAATTACCCGAATAAAGTTTTGATAGTTTCGTCATAGCAGGAGCATAACAAGAAATAATAACTTTAATGCATCAGCAAGATTTCATTTTAAACCCATTAAATGGTCACAAACTACTTATGTAAGGATTTTATTTTTCCCTCGATCTCTGTGTAATAGCAAAATCAACATCACATGAACGAATAACTTTTTTTCAGACCAGAAATAACGATGTCATTTTTCCTCCACCTTTCCGAAACCAGGAAAGTAGAAACAATTATGCCATAATTGTATTAATTTACAATAAATCTCAATAACTGTTAATGCCAATTTCTAACAATATACTGTAATAAATTTGACAGGATTCTTTTGTATAGACGATCATCAGAATGATTTTTTGTCATTAAATTGAAACATTTTACTTACTTTATGAACTTCGTTTTGGCATATGCGAATTACCAGCATTTTGTTCTGTTTCTAAGAGATTTATTAGGCAAAAATTCATTTGACAGAGTAGCAATTGAAAGTGGAAAATCATGGATAAATGAGTGTAAGACATAATTTTTTTATGTGTGAATTTAATGTCAATAGCGAAATGGATACATGTGTAGATATAAATAATTTAATATCGATGTAAGTTTGAAATCAAATGCAATCTATCCAACTCGTTTGGAAATTGTAACAATTCATCATACATTAAAGTTATATTCTTGCTATGATTGAAAAAGCTATTTTTTCATCTATTTTTAAGTTATTAAATGACAGAGGAAAATCATATTCTATGTGGAGAAAATGATATAAGATCTATGTAAACATAAATGCAAGAACCCACATATTTATTTTATATTTTTGATTACTTTTATAATGTTATGAACTGTTGTAAATTTTAAATGTTTTCTTGAACGTAGCTCTAGTGGAATTTTCTTGAAGGCTTTTAAATTCATTTATGTTGATACACATGGAAACGTCCCCTCCGGTTTTGTTAAATATCAGTACCACTCATATAGCAGTACGGATTAAAAAAAAGACCAAGTATTCAGAATTACGACATACTTATCTGTTCTTCATCAGTATCTTGTTTAAGCCTTGATTCGTTATTCACTCAACTTCAGATGTCATATATTACTCGTTCAATATGGCACTGATCAGTACATGACACAAAAGAAAAGATTTAACCTATTTGTTTTCAATATACTTCACGAATTTTTCTGTAAAATAATTAATGACTTCTACTTTGTTATTCAATTTAACCGTTACTTCGCGGTCCTCCCTCATGTTGCGTAAATCTAACGTTCATATTTTAAAACACCGTTGATATGAAAACTAAAGGAAAATATATTGCGCGCGCGCGAGCGAGAAAGAGAGAGAGAGAGAGTTTTCAAATCAGAGAATATTTAATAATTATCTCCCGCAATTTTTGTTTTGTTTATTTTTTTTAGAAAATGCAAACATTTTCTGTCGTGTTAATGAGGTTAATAAGTTTTGACAGTAAAATTTCAATATAATTTTCAAGATATTTTTATGCGTCAATAACCGTAGAAAACATGAAAGTTATCACTCATATATTATTTTTCTACTTTTGGTAATCATTTGATTTTATTTATTATTCTAATGTTTGCATAAAAACTGTATTTTTGGAGTTTCTCAGTATGAACTAAATTATTAAGTTTAATTTCCGATTTCAGAAAAGAAGAGAAGTGAATTCTTTTTTTTTCACAATTCTTATCCAATATCACAGGTCGAATGATTTCTCAAATTTACATAACTGAAGTAGTATTGAAATAAAAAGGACAAATATATATATAAGATAATTCCAGGACAGTGAAATATTTTAGACCAAATATTTTTGAATGGAGCATCAAACAAAATTCTTAAATCAAACTGAGATCGAAGGGTACAACAGCACTCAGAAAACCGTCTGCGTACACTATGTGTAGGGATTATCGGAGAAAATACAAAGGATCTGTGGTCCTTACAACATCAAGACAATCTTCAAAAGTGGTTTAACACTGCGCAGACACCTCTTCTGAGTAAGACAACCCAGAGAGGAGAACATGACTAAGGACTGTGTGTACGCCATCCCGTGTAGCTGTGGTAGGGAATTCAAAAGAGGAAGAGGCTGCCCCCTTAAGGTAAGACTGTAAGATCATTGTAATGCGGTAACATGAGGAGGATAGAACAATCAGGCGTAGTTGAGCACATATGGAAAGAAAAGTGTGATCAGCGCCCCCTGTGGGACGAGGTTGAAATAATAGACATAGAGCATCACTGGAAAATACGAAAACCTAAGGAATCAGCACGTATGATAGGTCACAAAAATCTCCTGAGTCGACCAAGAAATGAATAAAAAAATTGGAACCTGTAATAAAGATTGCTAGAGAAAAGCAATGTATAATAACAAAAATTGCAATATAAGCTCTGGTAAAATTGCAATAATAACGGAAAATTGAAAAATGATCACTAGTAAAAAAAATAAAAGAGAGAGAGAGAGAGAGTGAGAGAGAGAGAGAGAGAGAGGGGGGAGGGAGAGAGACTGCTGTGAAATTGGGTTTATAAGTGCCAAAAATTCACACACAGATATCCTCATGGACACATGTCACAGTAGATAAAGACGTTGGTTAGGTCCAGTGACTAGACTCAAAATCGTGAGTTCAATACCAGTGGTGAACCAAACTTGGAGAGTTAAAGGGAAATAACTGAGACATCCAGAAGAGGCATGACACGTGGAACTAGAACAATCTACCCAAGTGGATAAAATAAACGGTTCGGTTCGAAATTCCAATGACATGATGATGGCCGGAGCGTACAACGCCCGAAAAGTTATGAATATGGTAATGAAGAAAATATGTTTAAATTATACATGAGATGTTTCAGAATTACTATTAGAAAAATTGAATATATATGTACAGCATTTTATGTGGAAATTATTGTAAAGTTTCCTGTCAGAAAAATATAAATATAAATATTTTGAGAACACACACACGAATATATATATATATATATATATATATATATATATATATATATATATATATATATATATATATATATATATATATATAGAATAGGAATAACAATATGTTAAAAAAAAGCTTACATTATACAGTTGCTTTCTTGCGGGGACTTCTTCAGACTAATAATAGATTAATCAATGAATCCGTCTCATTCTAGGGCTTGTCACAGGTTCCTGGACGGTCACAAAATTTAAACAACGTCAGGCATGGTCAGTACCTAGATGAATGACCTTCTTTGATGTGCCTCTGATGTAATAGATAATTATTAATAGGAGTGCTGAGTTCCAATTACAGTTGGGTTCGTTCTATTCACTTACGGGCAAATACCATTGGGAAAGGTATGAATTAACCCCTTCTTCAGGCCTGCGCGATGGTATAAGGAGGCCGTGTACTTTACAGACTATTTGGTCCCAATCTCAGCCCCACCGCCATGATCCAAAGGAATACAGGCCATTACATTAGGTGATAGCTTGGCTGCAGGTGTTGCCGAAATGTTATCAGTGTTGACAGCCAACCGTCTTCGAGGTTCCTCTCTGGGTTTTCTGTCTGGATTTACTAGCACAGCTTTTTGTTTGTATATGAGGCAGCGGGAATTAAACATGAGGGTTTTTCATTGCCCTAGATCAGTGCTATACAATGTGGGGTTCTGCCAACCGTTTACAGTACGCGACCAGT
Organism: Acanthosepion lycidas; assembly: GCA_963932145.1. Lineage (NCBI taxonomy): Eukaryota > Metazoa > Mollusca > Cephalopoda > Sepiida > Sepiidae > Acanthosepion > Acanthosepion lycidas. Next base: position 79,806,043 of record OZ010594.1, on the reverse strand, counting down.
GTAGCGGCCATGGTAAGGAATCATTTGAAGCTTTTTTTTAATTACTTTTTATATGTTTTGATATTGAATTATTTTTTGCAAAATAAATGGAAGATAAAAAACAGTCAACTTTTATTATATTCATTTTATATGTCGTTTCTGGTATAAATTAATATTGCCACGAAATATTACAGGTACGTGACATAGTGAAAAGAATTGTCGGTCCGTCATATCAGAAAGTTTGAGACGCACTCCCCTAGATGTACTGCCTTCCCGTGGTGTTGAGCTCCATCTACCCGAGGCATTTGGTTATGGGGCGCCAGTTTTCTGGCTTTACCCATTCTCCAGATTGAATCTGGATTAGGTATCAAAGGCTATTTGAGACGCATGTCACGGAAGCATTTTATAGATAGTGGAAGCTTGACATACTATCACCAACATGAAAACTTTTTGAACATATATAATGTACGTATATAAATATTATATACATTGTGTTTTAGAAGCTAAAGGAAACGAACGTTTTTTTTTAATATATAGAAAAACAAAACATTTTTTATAATTAATAATAGGGTAAAGAAAAAAACACTAGAAATCAAGACAAATTACGAAATAGTATAGAAAAACAAGTATCGAAAATTTTGTTAATTTTAGAAAAAGATAGCAGAAACTAAAAAGGGAAACATAAATCAGATTTAAGCTTAAAATACCCGGAGATAATGAAATCATTATTTTATCTTAAAATAACTTATACTGCCATTTTGATAGTACTAACTCCTAAACTACTGTTGTAACCTAGGGAAGATTACTGAATAGAATAATCACATGAAGGTTGGTAACGAACGATAATACATAGGACACGAACAACACATATAAGATTCGCCAGCGGCGCGTAGAAGTAGTCAACTGCTAGAAGTGAGTCAAGTGAATTTCACAATGAATCTCCAACTGCAAAATATCTACCAACCGCCCCACGCGGTCAGATGTGACAAAGGCCGAATATAATGTGGGGTAATCGAGTAGGCTCCGTAGCCTCGGTCATTAATTCCCCGTAGACCCCGCATAAAACGGGGTCGAGTAACTGTTTCCAGAGACGAGACTGCTCTTCAAAATAGCCTCGTCTGGGGATCCTCTCTGCTCGGAGGCAGAGATTTAGATCAGCACTGCTGGAGACTAATCTCCAACTGCAGACCAACATACAGTATTTACTACTGTATTTAGGGAATGGGGACATACCCATCATCGTCCGTAGCTATGCTATAACAACTATCAATTGATAAAAAACTGATCGAGAGTATAAATTTAAAATTTTATAAATACAATTTTAGGTAAGCGAAAACAGAAAGTAAAAATAAAACACACGGTCTTCAGGTTATTTGTAAAAAAACAAAAAAAGCAAATAAATACTTAAACAGAAAACTGCGGAACAATGCATATATAACTTCAAATAAATATAACAAACAAAATATATGTAATAATTGAAATAAAATAAATAATAGTTGTAAATTATATTGAATTATTATATTACTTTTATGCCATATTTACATTTCTCAGTTAAACTTGAAATCCATTAATTTTTGTGAGCTTCGACAAAACGCGTCGAGTTTATATAGGGAGGAACGTATCTGTGCTCGTCTATATATAATATTCGCAAATAAATACATAAAGTGTATTAAGAAGGAATCACACAAACACTCTCTCACACACACACACACACACACATACACACACACACACACATATATATATATATATATATATATATATATATATATAACATGTATCGTTTAAATTTAGAGCGGTTTTAGCGGTCAGAAAATGACGCAGCCTTCATCACTCCATTCGTAAGAAATTTAACTTTCAGATCACAAAAATAATATCTTTGACAATAACAAATACTACAATATTTTGTAATAAACCATTCATTGATGATGACATTACTATGTCGAAAGTACTTGGAAATAAAAGAAATATGTTTCAACACGGTGATTTTCTCTCGTCTTTCAATAATGACACCAAAAAGGTTATACACGAGTATGAAAGGATCTTATCGAAAAGAAGTATACAGAATATGTCTAAATTATTCAACAAAGCATGTCTTCAGAGTCTGTCTATATTTCTGAGATGAGGTATTATGTACAGTATTTACATTATGCGAACTATTGTCCTCATCTTTGTCGCCATATTTATCACATTCCGGCCTTCTTCAGGTGGTTGGGATTTCGAACTGAACCCTTTATTTCGATCACTGGGGTAGACTAGTTCCACGTTTAATGGACGTCAGTTATCAGTTATCTCCTGGTAATTTTCCCGCCGAAAGTTCTCCACTGCCTTAACCGGGTATTGAGCTCTTTGGGTCTGTCACTGGATCTAACCAACGCCTTTATCCACTGTGCCATACGTCCTTGAGGACATCTGGGTATGAATTTCTGGGTATTATAAACCTAATGTTTTCATCAACCATTTTTGTAATTTTGCTGTTATCATTCCATGTTTTTACCAGAGCTCATATTGCAACTTTGTTATCATTGCTTTTCTCTGGGACTCCTTATTACTGGTTCCCATATTGCATTTATTTCTATGCTTGGTCGGCTCAGGAGATTTTTGTGGCCTAGCATATAGGAGATAACTGATAACTGACATCCATCAAACATGGCACATGGAACTAGAACAGTCTATCCCAGTGATAGAAATAAAAGGTTCAGTTCGAAATTCCAACCACCTGAAGAAGGCCAGAGCGTACAACGGCCGAAACGTTGTGATAAATATGACGAAAATGATGAGGACAGTAGTCCGAATAATGTAAATACTGTACATAATACCTCATCTCAGAAATATAGACATATCATAAAGAAATTCATAAATAAAAGTGATACTAAAAGAGCTCTTTGTGAATAGCGCGACACACATTGATAACAAAGAAATCGATTTAAGAAGATATCGTTAAGTTCAAACAATCAACAATATCACTGATGATTCTAGAATAGACATTTAAATTCTCAGAATCTACACTAAGTGATGTCACGTGAAGCTCCAGTGTTGTTAAACTCGGGAAAAGGACATTGTAGCAAGAGAATACACTTATCTCGACGCGCTTACCTGTTTGGCGTGTAAATCCAAGATGTCAATGTCTCACGAGCA
>OZ010594.1:79755426-79797926 GCA_963932145.1 Acanthosepion lycidas | reverse complement strand
AGGCCTCCCCTCCTTCTTCACATGATTACCTTTGCCTACCGCTCACGTCACCCTTCAGCCAATGAACGCTCAGCAGAGTGGGTGTCTGCAATTATCGCTCAAAGGAAAAAAAAATTATCTACTCTTTTTTTTTTCTTTGCTTTCTTTTCTTCTTCCCGACAACAAACCCTTACGACACTTATCCTAACCGAACGCCGTCTGGAACTCGTCAACGAGACCTTCGCCAAACAAGCACTGAGGCTGGTCAATGATATTCCGCACCCTGACGCCAATTATTCGTTCCTATAAAATAATTTTTTCTATCATGGCCAGCTCTGACACAAAACAGGTGCTCTTCTCAAATGATACCTCCACAGAAAATAATTGGTTTAATCTTTCCTTCTTTGTATTTTGTGGGTGGTCCAGCGGACATTTTTCTCGGTTAGAGCGCGACCCAATTAATTTTTATCTCTTAGCATTCTGCCTTGTAGGCCACTTGACCAACCTGAAATTTTCATTATTGCCATGGGCAGATTGCTATCTTCTTTCGCCGCGTCGTAACATAAATCAAATTAAATCCGGTATCTTACTTTCTTCGCTAAAGAAAATAAAATCTTTACCACTTTTCTTTGTTAGAAAAAATAACATCGCTCAGTGTCTTTTCGTGATGGCTTCATTTAACGTAAATTAATTCTCGCCTTTTCTTTTTTTTCACGCAACCCTAAATAGTGTCACGGTATCAAACGTTCAAAATCCATTTTATTTTCCTTTATTTTCACTATTAACCGAAACATTTTAAAATTACAATCCAAAGACGAATCACAGAGACAAGTTAAAACAAGAAACTTCAACTGGTGAGATTTGAATACATGACATAATCTGAACTTTGATCGACATATATCTAAATTATTTAACCAACTATTATTTAAATAATTTAGACATATTATGCCGATTTATTTTGATTGTTTCAAGTGGACGAATTAATTTCTTGGTAGTATTAGAAAATTAATTAAGAAAAATACCAAAATTTTCTTTCAAATATTTTTTATTTCCTCAAGTACATTCGATCTCATCTGAAACCATCTTTAGTGGGGTTAAATTGTCTGTGAATGTGTATATGTATTTTTGTAAATTCAAAATATTTCAACTCTTCGTTTTACTGCGTTATGCAGCGTAACTAGATTTAAAATTCACGTGTTTTTCCACAGTATGTGGAAACTTATTCATATATATATATATATATATATATATATATATATATATATATATATATATATATATATATATATATGCGTGTGTGTTCTGTTAGCGCAGTAGAAAAACTGCAATGTTTCACTCCATTTTGAACATTTTGCAGTTTAGTTACTTTGTAGATTGGTCAACGTTTTCTATCTCTTTTTTGTAGTACTTAATTATCGCCGGAATTCCAACAGTAAAGTCATGGACACGTTGTTCTTAGGTTTCAAATCCTCCTAATCTTAACCCCAACGTTACCATCGCCGGTAACTTTTAAAGCCTTTTATCTCTACTTTGGTTTACTTTATCATCACGTTATTTTTTGAACATTTGTTTAATGTAGCCATCATATTTACGTCTATTTTATGTTAGTATCTGTTCGAATAATTCTTTACAATACGTTTTCACACCTTGCACGCTTTTTCCAAATGTAACCTTTATGTAACTTTCTTACTTTCTTTGAACTTATACTGCAAATTTGAAATGTATTCCCGTAGCAAACTTTATAAATATTCACGTAATAAAGCATTTGCTATCTTCCTTTCCCCATTTAGACAAATGCTCTTTATTCTGTTTTCAAACATCAGGCTTCATTTGTCATATTACTAGTTACTCTTTTGTTTACTTGTTATTCGGATTAAACTTGTCTTACATGTGTATTTATTTTTCTTTCTAGTTTTATCCTTTTGACTTTTAATAAACCTGCCGATGAACAGTACTTCACCTTCAGTCTTAATTGTCTCAAGGCGTTTATCTGGCTGCCTTTACGTAAGCAGGCATATGAGACGGAAGCGTACTATAGATACAGAACAATATAGAATATATATAAAATAGTATATTGTCAAAGGAGTTTATAAACAGACGCGTTTAAGAAGGTGAAGTCAAAAAAAAAAGCGGTCAATACAAGATCAAAAAAGATTTGAGTTGTAGAGCAAAATATAATCAGGAAAACCGAAATTCAAGCTACCCCGCTACCCAGATTTCAACCGTTTGGTCTCCTCAGGCAATTAGGATTAAATGTTTTAGTTGACTCCATTATATAGTTTAACCAGAAGTTGGAAATGGAAGGGGAAAATGAGAATCGGAAAAGGGCGGCAAAAATCAACAACAACAACAAAATTAAACAAAACAAAAAAAAATATTTTCATCCAGGTTCATGCATACACAACAAATATTTGCTAAGGTGTTTGTATTTAGATAACACCTCCGATCTTTCATTTAGCAGTTCCTCCTTTTTTGGGTATGTGGCGATTGTCAATTTTTTCCTCTTGTCACGGCTTAAAGTAGTTTCCTCGGACTCTAGTTAGCTTTACTTTTTGATGATTTTCCACTTTTTGCTTGGAACTCTACCATTAACTTCCTTTAATCTCCAAACTACTTGCCAATTTTGTATCACTTCTATGGCTCTCGAGCCTAAAAGAGGTAGTATGGTTTTAATAGCTCCACTTAAATGGGCCCTTTGTGCAACCAATGTATGTTTTATTAAAAGAATTTCCGTCGCTGACCCCCGATGATTAAACCACACCTTCTATCAGGCACCCGCTGTCCAAAGTACAATTATTACTGACTCTGCGGTTGCATAGTTACGTTTTTACCTCCCCAACTCTTTCTGCTTGTAATAGTCTGGTGTTGTGTCTTTTTATAATGCTTACTCGTGCAACTGTAGCTGAGATTTATTTTGCTTCTGTTATTTATTTTGCTTCTTATCCAGGCCAGAATTTCTTGGGAAATGCTTCTCCAAAAGCTTAAAAAATCATGTCCCTTTTCCTGATTGTACACTTAGGACGGGTGGTAAAAAGACAAACCAGAGTTATGGCCTCCCTTTCTCAATGAATTCTCATACACCATTTTTATGGCTGAATATCTCCTTAGTAGATGAATTACGGGGGATTCTACTTTCCACCACTTTAGATAGATTGCTTGTTAAAATTTGTTGTGTAGTTGAATTTGATGTTAGCCTTTTTAAGTTTGGTATTCGGGTTAGAGTAGAGCCAACATCGAGTTTAATTTCTACATCTAAAAATTTGACTGTTTTCATGTTTATTTCGACGGTGATCTTAAAGTCCAAGTTTTTGAATACTTCGAAGAGCTTCTTTCTAATAACATCGTAAGCTCTTGTATTGTCAGGTACACACATTAGACCGTCGTCTCTGTATAATCCATGGTTATCCATATGTACAAACTTATTCATTTTACTTAATATGTAGATACCTATTAATCCGGATACCTCTGCTCCGTCAAAAGATCCTTGAAGGACGTCGAATCCGTTATTGCGTGATTTCTTTTTATCCAGGTATCACCACTGCAAAATAATACTGACTTCCTACAGTGGAAGATAATTTCTAAACGTTCAGGTTTAACTTAGCTTTGAGGGAGGTTGAATATATATATATATATATATATATATATATATATATATATATATATATATATATATATATATGACGATTTAAGAAACAGCTGATATTTTTGAATATAGTAACCAATATTAATATTAAAAATAGACCAATAATAATATTATATGAAAAGATTACTTAACTTTTAAATATCAATTTTATCCCGACTTCGAAGTTTCTTGGTAAAATTTCCAGTCTTCAGGGATTGTGATTTTAAACGCTTTAAAACCACAACCCTTGAAGACTGGACATTATGCGCGTGTGTGTGTGTGTATCTGTGTGTGTGTTCGTGTGTGTGTGTGTGTGTGTGTGTAACAATTATTTTCTTTATAAAAGTTTGCTTAAAAACAAGAAAATATTGTTTATGATTTTGCTATAATTTGCCTCATTTTCCGATGAAAAGTTGTTGCATAGTTGAGTGCTTTCAACTTTCAGAAGACATCAAATAGTTTTGTTGATAATATAGTGACTTTGAATGTATTGTTTTATTTTGTTCATGACAGTTTTTTTTCAAATGCCGAGATTTCATGTGTCATACTCTTTTTTTTAAATTATCGCGTAAAATTGTAATGTTTTGTTAGAAACATTAATAGTTTCTTAAAGTTGATAACATTTGGTTTATATTGATTTGTTTTTATGTATAATACTTCTAGTATTTGAAATCGTCTTTTATGCATGGAATTTTCTTTTGGATTTCTTTCATTTACATTCTTCTTTTGTTTGGTGATATACGATTTAATTGATTTATTATCAGATAAATAGCATGTTAATAAGAAACCAAAATAAATATGAAGAGTATAGAAAAAATAAAATAAATCTTTGAGAATGATTTTTCGTTTTCTTGGTAATTGTAGTCTTGAATTAACAATCTGTCGAGATAAGTTATATATTCTTTATCAAATTGTTAGGTGAGGTGTGAAAGAATTCTAAAAAAGATAATAGAAAACTCTTACATTTAAGATAGTACAATTAAATCAAGGCGGCTGGTAAATTCGAATAAAATCCATGCTGCTTTGTTGATGTCTAGAACATACTCACAGGAATTCATATTTTAATCAATGTACAAAAAGAAAATTTTATTAATTATATTGCTAGATACTAGCTTATCGATTTATTCATTTATCTAGGCTTTGGCAAAATAAGAATTATCTACTACCTTCAAAAAACATGATACATTCAAAGTTCTACGAGAAAACATGTTTTAAATCATCGGTGTTTCTCGTTTTGGATAACTTAATCAACCTGGTTATTAATTCTTCTGTTCCGTTGAGTAAACTCTCGGACATCTCGACCTGATTAGCAAGCTTGTCTCGCTAGAACAGTTAAGACTGAGTAGCGACTTTGATCCTCATTTGGTGTCCATATTTTCGGCCTTACGCCACAACTAAGCTACACTTAGCAAATCACTATGGGCACCTCGACATGGTGTAATGGATAGCAAGCTTGTCTCGCTAGAACAGTTAAGACTGGATGGCCCATATTTTATGCCAGGTATAAGCTACGTTTGGAAAATACCATAAAGTGAATAATGAAATGTCTTACTGATTATAAACGTACATGAATCCCAAAGGAAACACTGCTATGCCATTTATGAACGTAACTATAACAAAATACTCACAAATTGAAGTTGTGCAGAAATAAGTAAAAGAGGTCGAAAGTACTGAAGAAGAAAAATATAATGAAATGCATACACAACGCACACTATTATCAAGAACGATAACCAATTAGAAAGCGACACTTACATATAATATCTGTTAGTAGAAACAAGTGCTAACACTACTCGGCATGCTGACGAAATAAAGAAATCCCAAAATAGAGGAGTAGAGACGGTACAGTTCGTATCCATAAAGAGAAAGAAACTAATCCATGAAGCAACTATAGACCGATTACATGATTACCTATGATTTTGTAAATATTCTCCCAGGCAAATGGTCTGGGAGATATATAACTCTATTAATAGCAAAGGGCTTAGTTCTAAAACAAATGAAGCAGAAGAACTATTGAACGTTGGCCATATAGTTTTGAAAGGTGTCAAATCAAGTCGAAACCATTGTCTACTGAAAATGCACGGCATATCTTTCATGGATCATAAATGCATCTAACCATTCATTCACTATCGATGCACTGGTGAGGTTAATTGAAATTGATAGAATACATAGAAGATGCAAATATGAAGAGATAGATTACAAATAGAGGGCGCTGTTTAAAGTTCTATTTGTTATAACTATGACTAGCAGCATGGCCCGGCGTTGCCCGTGTTTGATTAAAAAATCGTACGACTCATGCAGCAATCGCTATCACTTGACTTAAAATATTTTTGCCCTTCCTTGCCTTTAAAGGAGTTCCCTTTGCCATGCTGATTTTGCTACATGCCTTACTTCTTGCCTATCTCACACTGCGAATTTTTCTAAGCTCTATACTAAACATTAAATCTGTTACGAAAAAAGAACTAAACAAAATGAACACAAAACGATCAGCTTTAAAAAAGGACTCGTAACTGGAAAAACCGAATGAAAAAAGAATGTTAATAACAAATACTTTTTAACACCCAACCCAGTTCTGTGGAATCAGAATCAACGTTGAGTTTAAGCAAGCGAATGAGCCAATTGGAGTAAAGTGACATGCAGATTAAATTTTTCCCACTTGTGACGAATGCAGCTATCGATTTTCTTTTGCATGCTAGCATGCTAGTTAACATTCGTGTCAGTCAGCTGTTGGCTCTCACGCTGGCTAATAGAATCATCCTGCCTATTCGTGGTAGCCAGCTATATGCTGTCACTCTGGCCAGTAGAAAATGGCCGCAAACTACATGAAAACTGCTGTAGAAGCATGAAAAAATCGATTATTCTCACTATCGATGGGAGTTGGGAAATGCAAAGTCGGTCTTGACCTTCCCACTAACTTGGAGCATGTGCATGTAAATTGTGGTGAAAATCCGTCGAAAATTGCGGCCGTGCATTCGTTACAAAAACGCACACACTCACACATCCTGCCTTTTATAGATAAAGATTTCACTCAAACTATGCCTTAAAGTCTATAAAGGATATAAATTTAGCAACACACATGAACAAGTCTCGGGATTTCAAGTACGTCTGTTTGAGGAAAGGGAAGGTAAAAGACTATAATGGCAACCATTATCATTTAAAGCAAAAATCGGCGAAGAAACAAAGAAATGATAACGAATTCTTACTTCTAACTGGCGTAATCTCTCGATGGCAATCGTTTGTGTCAAATAGCATTAAAAACACTATATGTTGCCTACAATAATTCTTCTTGTAGAAGTAATGATAGGAAGTAGAGTTAGGAGACTTATAAACAGTTTCGGTAACACGTCCAGTCAGGGGAGAGAGAGAGAGAGAGAGAGAGAGAGAGAGAGAGAGAGAGAGAGAGAGGGGTTTTAACGAACGAAGAAAAAATACTGCTAATATTTATTACTTTAAAACTTCACAGAAAATGTGGCACAAAGCCTAAAAAGGGGGATGAGGAAAAGGATGGTTATCATTTTCTTAATCTTAAAACTTAGCTAGCCACAACCACTGAGTCCATCACACAAAACAATATTCATAGCGCCAAAACAACACATTCATACTTACCTTTCTTACTATACCCACAAAAATAACTTACTGTCTCAATGAAAATCCTAAATAGTCCCCATATGTACAAATCGTTGTCTGTGTGTGAGGGGGGGTTAAAAAACAACAAGTTAAAAATCCCCAATGATTATGTACAATATGATTATAAATTATTTACATGTAACTAAACAAAATCATGTTAGTAAAAACAAAAAACAGCACAAAACTTAAATGTGGCAGAAGTATCAGTTAACTGGACGAAATCGATGCGGGACTATAACAAATATAAAAACCATTTATCCATCCCAAAAGAAAACAAAAATATTGCTACTGCTCTTGGTTAACTATTTTTGTATTTTATATCTCTCTTCGAACACATATGCAAATTCTGACTCACTTTCAATCAAATGGCGTCGAATGGAACTCATTTCAATAAATTTTCTCTGAACACGAAATAATATAATGAAAGATATTTTCGTAACAAGATTACAATTGAATTCACTCATTTCTCCCTTTCCACTGAATTTCGCTAAGTGCACAAAGTTTCTACACAAGGCGCTTGCCTAATGTACGAATTATATTAATTGTGAAAAACAATCTTGTAAAATATTACACGGATGACATCGGAATAGGATTCGATATGGAGAAAGTAAGTAAGTAAGAAAGAAAGGCCCGGGTCTACACACGTGATGGAAATACCAAACGAGGGATTAATCAGTGTATTAACCAAAAAGAGACACTATAGCTTAGAGAGAAGTAAATGAATATAACACAATCAAGCAAATAAAATAAAATAAAAGATACTGAAAGATGATCTTAGGAGGAAAACGAAAATATTGTAAACATTAAATAGTTCATATTTAATTACATTTTGGTATATTTAGAGCTGAGTATCAATATATTGTTTAGACAATCAATTTATACACGGTAATCCGGATATAAGAGACCCTGCTATAAGAGAAACCCGGATATAAGAGCGATTGTCTCTGGTCCCAAATTAGAGCCTGTGTTAATGTATATAAATTAGACCAAACCCATATATAAGAGAAACCCGGATATAAGAGACTTCTTCTCCGGTCCCGACAACTCTCTTATATCCGGGTTACACTGTATACAGTTCCTGAAAAGTAGCGGAAGCTAAAACAAGGATGAAATGACAATGAAAGACGTTGAGTTTTGGTAGAAATTACATATACACTTAAGATAAAAAAATAGAAACATTAGATTGTTCCACCGACTACTTAATTAAAACGTTCAAAAATATAAATAAAATATTGATTAAACTTATCGGCACTGACTCCCAAATTTTCAATGAGATTTCACAAAATACGAAAACCTAATAAATGGTATTAGGTTGGTGCAAAATTAATGACGTAATAATGTCGTTTTTTGACGTCAAAAAATACGCCAAAAACGACATTATTACGTCATTATTTTTGCACCAACCTAATAGCTACCGCTTACCATTACATATGTTACAGATATTTTTTATTTAATTATAACTGCCATCTCATTTATATATATATATATATATATATATATATATATATATATATATATATATATATATATATATATATATATATTTAAATAAGTTGTTTATTGTACAAAATTTAACGATAGCTAGGAATAAGCAAAATTTATATGCCATTTTAAAAAGCTAAAAACGAACAGCCGGTTTCGTCCCAGCCTTATCAAGTTTATCTCTGGGATATATAAAAAATAAGCGTATAAATTTAATTAATATTTATGATAACGAATGGAAGGAAAATAAAATGAATTTCAAGAAATTCAGAGTCCAATAACATTCAAACTCAGTAAGCATTCCCTCTGTTTACAGAGGGAAGACCCACGGGATCTGATATACAAGGACTCTAGAAACTTGAGGTGATATGAGGAGGGGGACCTAGATAAAATCGAGAAACGGTTCGCACTAAAATCAAAAACACAATTCCATCAATATATATATATATATATAGAGAGAGAGAGAGATAGATAGATAGATAGATAGATAGATAGATAGATAGATAGATAAGATGGCCTCACCGACACAATTCCAATACACTTGCTTCTCTGCTCCTCCTAACCTTCTACAGAACCTCATGTCGTGCGCTAATTCATTTATTTATTTTTAAGAAATCTAGCGTTCTTAATTTTTGTATTTTTTAAATAAAGCGTTAAGAAATCAATCAACTGAAATTGCGTGAAGATACCGAAAAGTTGAAACCAAGGTAGGGGAATCTTTTGATCTAATTTTATACTTAAAAGCTCCAGATGTTAAATTATTATCTTTTTAAATGTGCACTGAGCACTTTTTAATCAAACTGTTTCCTGACCATTAACTGTTTAATATAGTTATATAAATATATATATATATATATATATATATATATATATATATATATATATATATATATATATACACATACATACATACATACATACGAATACAAGGTTGGTATAGATGAAATTAAATTCCAGTAACCAAAAACACTATTTTTAATATAGTGGTCAGTACAGAGTAGAGTGAATAATATTTATTTAAAAATTATAACATAAATTTGTTATAACATCACTATAAAAAAAGTCCATTTTATTTCAACATTTGTAGTGTCTTGTCAAATGATGGTGTTGCAAGTAAAATAAAAACGTTTAGAAGTTGTTCAAAACCAACCACTAGCCTCACTAGGGGGGAATATTTTTCATGTAAAATGTAATGGACAATCAAATTACAAGTATATGATAATTGAAATAACGCGACAACAGGAGACCTTGGTTGTAGTAAAACCATTATATGTAGTGGATTGCTTTCGCCTGAAATTAAAGCAACTATACGCAGTTTAGAACGGCTCATGCTTAAATATGATAAACATTTATTGTCTGTTATATTTAAGAATATAGGTTTAAACAATGATCTGCTGCTACACTAAATTCAAGTTACATTATGCCGCAGAATTAAACGCCCCAAACAACAAGAAATTTCAATGGAACCTCATTAAACGACAAATAAACACAGCTAGACAGGAATTACAATTGCTCAACACTGAAATATTACGTATTAAAGGAATTTTACAATCTTCTACCACAACTGAAAAATTCAAAGAAATGTTGGATTTATTATATAATAGAACACAAAAGGAAAATGAATCCCATAATCAAATCATCCCAAAAAGTTAAAAAAATTATATAAATAAATTATATTTATATTATATAAATATATAGATACCAAACATCAAAGAAAACTTCATTAAACTATCGGATTACCAACACTCTCCAAATAAAATGGAATTCCTTAATCTTGGACCAAATTTTCATGTCGCACAGAAACCTAATTTAATGTTTAATCAAACGCAAATTGAAGCTTTATACAAACAAATACATCTATTGGAACAAAACGACCATATTACTACACAGGTAGGTTTAAAAGAATTGATTAAAGCCTAATCTATTAAACACCGTTATCATAAAAATTCGAATGGAAATATAAAACACTCCTTTAATAAAAGCAGCTACACGACTAAAAAAATATCAGCAGTATTATTACATGATGTGCTGATAAAACTAACGCTTTATTTTGAACAAACATGAGTACTACTCAAAATTACAGGCCATTTTGGACGATCATAATAAATTTAAAAAGTTAATAATACCACCTTTCATCTTAAAAATATCAATAAACTTATTACAGCTAACAATGCTGAGCAGAATCTTATAAACTTCAGAAGATTATAGGTGAATATCAACCTGTCTACATTTATGGAAATGTAAAAATCCATAAAAAAGATCACTCCCTCCGACTTATCATTTCGCAAATATCTACACCAATATATTACCTTTCAAAAATCCTTAAGAAATTTATTACTCCCGACCTCCCAATGTAAATACTGTATTAACTCCACAAATTAATTTATATAAATTCTTCATGCTGTAAAATCAAACAACCAAATAATCGCATCTTTGGGTGTACAAAATTTATTTACTAATGTCTCCGTCCATAAAACGATTGACATCATTATCCGAGATGTATACGATCACACTTCTCTCCCACGCAGAAATATTAAACGCACTATTTTAAAAAAATTATTATTATCATTTACCACTCAAGTATAATTTCATGACATCCTAGGTAATATTTATACTCAAATAGACGGTATAGCGATAGAATCTCCTTTAGGCAACATTTTTCTAATTATTATATTTCCTTGTAGATGGGAATAGTTTAATATATGTCGATATAATTACTCCTAAGAAAAATTTAATCATTTCAATATATATATATATATATATATATATATATATATATATATATATATATATATATATATATATATATATATATACAAAATAAAATATTTATTTTGTATATATATATATTTATTATTCTAATATATATTCTGGAATTATCTCTCTCTCATATAATAAACTTTTCATCTATTAATATTGAATTTAATATTAATTTTGTTAATAGTCCTAAAGTTGCAGCCTAGTTTTAAAAAATAGGTTAGGTGAACTTTTTAGCTACCCTCTCTATTCTCTTATTACTTCTAATCACTTCCTGTCTTCTACTCTTTCTTTTTCTTTACTTTTTCTCTTTCGTTTACTATGTCTGGCTTTTAAAAACTTTTTAAGACAGTTCAATTTATTAATTTGTTTTATCCGGACCGGTTTGAAAATCGTTATAAATATCCTTAAATTATAAGGTGATAATGATCATACCCAATATGTAATATTAATTTCTATTGTAATAATTATATATATATAATTATTAATATAATATATATATATATATATATATATATATATACATATATATATATATATATATATATATATATATATATATATATATATATATATATACACACACACACACACACACACACACACACACACACACACACACACACATACATACACTCTTCGCGAATTGAGTCACTGTCGGTCACTGGGCGTGTTTCCAAAAATAAATACGCTAAAAATCCCCTTTCATCCCGACCGTGCGCCGACAGCTTAGTAGAACATCCGCCTGATACCAATTCAGTCGGGTTTCGATCCTCGCTAGAGGCAACCGGATGTCTAGCCGCACTGATGAGCTGTGATACAGCGGAACAGTCTGTCTGTGGATGACATTATATATATATATATATATATATATATATATATATATATATATATATATATATATATATATATATATATATATATATATATATATATATATATATATGTGTGCGTGTGTGTGTAACAGTCTACCCCAGGAAGGGAAATAAAGATTCAGTTCTACATTCCAACCACCTGAAGAAGTGATAAACATAGCAACAAAGATAAGAACAGTTGCCCGAATAATGTAAATAGTGTACATAATATCGCATCTCAGAAATATATATATATATATATATATACCCTATTTACTTTTATAATATAGCCTGCATATTTTATTTTCACCTTTTGGTCCCGACAGAAACAAATTAAATATCTCATGAGCTTTGGTAATTCTAGATATTTAACCTTTGGAATGACTAATAGTCTTGTTCTTTAAAATGTTTGCATTAAAATATTTGTTAATAACATTCAAATATGTCAAACTTCCAATATATAATCTGCATAAGTATCAATCGATCAAATAGTTTGTATGTTTACATATAGCTAACTGCATTTTAATCTGGAATTTTTGCAGCGTAATTTCTGTGCAATCTGTTTAAGTCAATTCTTAATGAAGTACACTGAAAATGGAAAATATATTATGGAAATTTAATATTTGTTGAATATAATTAATATATATTCATCCTTATATTTACATAAGGAAGTGATAAATGCATTATTAACATAAACATCGAAGAATGTGATTTTAAATTTAACACTAAATTCATCTGAAAATCTTAACACAGAAAACTGTTCAAAAAACGCACTTTAGCTTTTAAGCTGCTTTACTAATTTGCCAATATGACAATGTTGACGTACAGTGTGTTTGCTTGTCTTGCTAAATACACTGTTCTCAACGTATGCCATAGAATAGTTTTTGTCCAAGAATTATTGAAGGTAGACCCAAAAAGGTTCTCTAAAAGTGGAATAAAAATGATCTAAAAAAACTAACAAGAACTTCTGTCTTCTTGCTTATAAAAGTGAATAGATACAACAATTTAAGATGGAAGTGATAATAAATTTTTAAACCGAGCAGAGATTTTTAATCATTTGACCCCAAGGAAGGCAATGAAGCTACTAAGATGGAAAGGCTTATTGATTCTTAGAGAATATGATAAAAACACAAAAAGGAGACAGAATAATAAAAGAACAAGAATTAAGAAGACAGAAGATAAAAACTGACATTGCATTTAATTTTTTCAAGATCAAAATTTGACTGGGCAGCAAAAATTCGGAAGAGAGTATCAGAAGCGAGAAAAGAAACTATATACATATAACTTATCGTTATATCTAGCCATTTGACCTGTAAAGTGGGACCTTTCTGCCAATCAAGTAATGCGCTTAAATTCATAAAGTTAAGTTCATCGGAAAAATTAGAATGTATGTATTTCTAAAGAAGGCATTGGAAATCTACGTACGGGGGTGGGAAAGTGACTGAATCCGATGTGCAAGGCCTGGATCAATAACATTGCAGATTCTTCTTTAGATTTTATCAAGAATCTCAAAATATATAGCAGCAGCAGGTCAGTTGTGGCATCAATATTCAAAACATAGATGGATGGTAGAATTCTAAATATGTAAAATAGGTTCTGACAAGAAAAATTGTCTAGCACGACACATTGAATCAAATTTCCTAGATACAGACCTAAGAATTAATTCAATATAATCTTTCCCCATCATGTCAGCAGAAAACGTTAGTTCGATAAGGAACACTGTGTCACTCCCTATGAATTTAGTATCCGGCATGCTGAGGGCAAGCAAAAAAGCAAGCATATATATATATATATATATATATATATATATATATATATATATATTCAAGTATATGATTGGTGTATATGGAATGAATTCCAATAACCAACAATTACTATTCTTAAAAGAGTGCTCAATACAAAGTAGAGCAGATATAATTATTTATTTAAAAAAAAAATTATAGCATAAATATGTTATAAAATCACAACAAAAATAACCATTTTGTTTCAACACCCTCGGTGTCTTATCAAGTGATGACGTAGAATGTAAAATAAATGGTTTTAAAAGTTTCAAATTAATTAACAATCCTTCGCAAGGGGAAAAAGTTGTTACAAAAGCTAGATAGACCAATCAAAACATAAGTATAGGAAAATTCAAAAAGCTTGACAACGAAGTCATGTTATAATATCTATTCAGATGTTTGAAATATGGGTAGTATTAAAAAAAGAATTTATTCCAACCAATAATTAATAAATTATATGATAAAATTTAATATTAAAATTTAAAACTGCTAATTACAAAATCAAAATTTAATCGCTATTAAGTTTACAACTATAAAATTACTGAAGAGAAAAATATATGTTATTCAATTTATTTCTTCATTGAAGTTACTTTAGCTAATTTAATATACATTGTCAAAGGACCGGATATATATATATCTTCAGCGCTTAGAAAAATTTAGGGCATCTCGGCTTGTCTTACTAGATCAATTACAACCGAAAAGTGACTTCGATCCTCACTAGATGCACCATACATTCGGCCTTGTGCCACATCTAAGCTATGCTTGCAAAATAACTATATATATGATAGGTTGGGTGCTTCCCAAAAAGTGGCCACACATCAGAATTATTTTTAGAAAGGAGCTCAGAGCTAGGCCAATAGCTTCTCATCACCTCCTTTGGTGTGAGTGTGTATCTATCTCTGTGTATGATAGTGACAGAGCTAGTGACAGTATCCAATAAATGTTTGTGCACTTTGGTTATTGATATGCCAGAATTTCATGTATATTTTCACAGATTTAAAGCAGATTTTATTTATTTATTTATTCAAATCTGTTTTCTAAGGAGAATTTTCACTTGCAAAAAACATATTGCAACTTTATCACCTAATATATAATAGAACATTCTTTTTGGGAATTACGAATAGTGACAGAGTTTCAAAGAATTTTGGATGTAAAAATTGAAAACGAAGTCCTAAAGGGATCATTTTCGACCATTTATGGTATTAACGAAAGAGAAAATGTCAATTACTTACAAGATTCAAAGAACTGATTACTTAAATGAGAATAAGTGTGTCGGCAGAGTGACGAAATTAAAATTTCTGTGCTATGGAATAAGAAAAGGCACCATTAGACCCGAACCAGAACGGATGAGACCTCTGCAAGAATTCCTTCCTCAGGTCAATATAAAATCTCAGAGAAGAATCGTCGTAATTTTCGCTTACTACAGTCGTTGGATCCCAAACTATTCACCAAAAAGTCACGCGTTAAGTAATACTATATTTCCCTTAGCTGATAAAATAAACGATTACTTTGAATATTTGAAAAGGGTATTAGTACACACTCTAGATGACGAAAAATACCCCCAAAAAACCTTGAAATTGAAACTGATGAAATTGTAACTACGTGAGATTGGCTGCGACGCTAAATCAAGGAGGTAGGCCTGTCCCATTCTACCCCCTCTGTAGGAAACCACTCTCCAGTAGAGAAAGAAGCTAACGCGATCATCGAAGCATTCAGGAAATCATGGAGATATTATCTAAAATGTAAATATTTTATTTTTGTCAAGGAACAAAAAAGCTCTATTCTACATCTTAAATAAGCATAAAGTTTCGAAGTCTAAAAACGACAAAATTCATCGCTGGCGAATTGAAATTTTCACTTGCAAATAGGTTATCAGATATCGACCGGATATGCAAAACGCTTACCAGTTACGTTAACAAGAGTACTGTTATATTCCGTGCTAATAGGAATATGGAATGGACAAACATGGTGGATAAATAGTAACAGGTTTATTTTAGAAAACAGTACAGCAAGCAAGGAAGTATTAGTTATGTGCACGGTCGTCGCAAGTCAGTAAAATTGTGTGCGTGCTGTTATCGAAAGGCCGCTAATTCTCGCAGATCCCAGCTCGACTCTCCTGTCCGCTGTCCTAACGGATACTTATAGATGGTTATCAGCTATAGAGCCGACACTTATGTGGATGGCAGTTTATTGCATTACATCAATTACATTGATTTATGTCGTAAATATCGACGTTAAAGAATTTCATGATAATCTATGTCATTCTAGACTATCAAGAATGATGCACTTTATCAGCTCGAGAAATTTGCTCTACTCAATAGAGGAAGTAAAGAGAATAACTGAAAAATGTAATGCGTGTGCCGAAGATAAGCCAAGATTTATAAGAGGAGGAGGCAAATTAATCAACGCCACTCAACACTGAAAGATTGAATATAGATTTCATAGGACTGCTTCCTTCAAATCGGGGACGTAAGATCCAGTCTAGCCAGTGGATCTAAACAACGTCTTTATCCACTGGGCCATTTGTTCTCAAGGACACATAGCCCAGTTAATTTAAAGGGAAATAACTGAGACATCCAGTAGAGGCATGACACGTGGAACTAGAATAATCTATCCCGGTGAACGAAATAAAAGATTCGGTTCGACATTCCAATCACTCGAAGAAGGACGGAGGGCACAACGGCCAAAAGAATAAAAGTGCGGAGAACAGTCCGAATAATGGAAATAATTTAAGTAATCATAATATCTCATATCAGTGATACAGACATATACTGTCAAATACATCCTTTTAATGAAAGAACTTAAAACAGTCGCTAAGTCATGTCAGGCAATGAGCTTCGCACGTGTTTAAAATATTTCTACATTTGAAAACATATTAATGAAAGAAATACTCTCTTTAAATTCAAGCAAATTTTCAATCAAGAATTACTATTGGAATTGCCAGAAAAAATAGGCATTTGCTTAAACATGCAAGCATATTTATTTTCTAAAAAAATAATCCGCAATACAGGCCTTTCTTAAGGTGTAAGCCAAGTTTCATGTTGTTGCATTAAGTAAGAATTTTATGTTAGTGAAATAAAATCATGCAAATCTGAAGGCAGCTTTTAATAATTTTCAGAAACCTGGGAACGTAATTGAATTTGAACACCTATTTATAATAAGGGTGTGGGATGGGTTTAACAAGTAGAATTTGATTCGTATATGGTGTAAGAGTCGTGTAGCAGCAATATTTCAATACAGGTGGACTTACTTAATCTTTTCCGAAAAGTAACATCCGTAATATTGAATTAATCTTCATTGATTTATCTTTATTCATATATCACCTCTTAAGTGTCAGTGTTTGGTAAGAATGAGTCTTCTTTTAAAACACTGACGTATGTAACTATCGCATCCAACAAAGAAGAAATAGTAGTAAACGATATAATATGGTTTTCTTCAGGTGTCTCTTGATCCGTATAACATTCAGGGAATAGCCTTGTGGTTAAAAGCGTTGGTATAGTAATTGAAATTAGAATCTCGAAGCTGAGTAATAGAGGCTCAAACACGATGAAAAAAGGGGTGAACGATAATTGGGTACTAATAAAAAATAAAATATTAGGTTGGTGCAAAAATAATGTCGTTTTCTCACATAGTAACATATGTGAAGAAAACGACATTATTTTTGCACCAACCTAATAACAAGATGAGATATCCCTAGACATGGGCAGAATGACGAGAAGAATTTGATTAAATAGAGGGTTCAGTTTGAAATTCCCTAAATGTTACTCCGATCGACATGCCCATTAACATGCCTGTTAGGCATAACAGTCGATGCATTACCAAGATGATATTAGTCCAAATGTAAATAATGATAACAAATCTTCAAGAAATTAAACAGAGATATTCTTTATATTCTTAGAAATAAAGTATTAAATTATAATGGTGGAAAATGCATTTAAAATATTCATTTTAGAATTTAATAGATAATTTGACAAAAAATTATAATTGTCAGTTAAATTATGAAATTAGATAATTGCCCAGATCTGGTTTTATAGTTAGTGCTCGGAGACAATTTTCGGATCATCTCACATACTGACCTAATTTAAACGAGGTTCAAAACATAAATATTGCGGGAGTTTCTAGAATAAATTCTATCTTGCATGTTTAACTATAGTTTAACTATAAATTTTCAATTGGATTCAAATCTGAAAACTCACTTGACCACTGAACAATATTTACTTTGTCCTGATCAATCAATTCTCGGCTCATTCAGATAACAATTTTACAGCTAAACCTAGGTTATTCATGTCGATTACAGTTGAGCTACTATATATATATATATATATATATATATATATATATATATATATATATATATATATATATATAGATAGATATATAGATATAGATATATAGATATAGATATATAGATATAGATATATAGATATAGATATAGATATATATAGTCTAATTTCCCAGTGTTCAAATTTTCCCTATTAAATGCTAAAAAATAAATTTTATTTTCCCTTTTCTTTTATTCAGTTTTTGAGGCTCTACTCAAATAAGTGTTTGCGACTAACAACACAAAGGTATATTTTTTATTTTCATTGTCCTTAAAATTTTGGCTAGCTGAGCATATATATATATATATTAAACTAATTAAATTTATATTTATATTTTAATCAAATACATACATGCATACATATACATATACATATATATATATACATATATATATATATATATATATATATATATATATACATATATATATATATATATATATATATATATATATATATATATATTAAATAAATTAATTAAATTTCGGACACGAACACAGTCTATAGCAGGTTTGAATAAGAGTGATGAATTCTTCATCGGCTGAAGTAAGCCTATTCACCATATGAGACAATTTTGGATTTTGTGTACTAATCATTTGCTTTGTAATAATACATACATTGAGCTCTTTTTGTGGATCAGTTTTAATATTTTATATTACTAAGATCCACTTGGATTATATACTAACGGATTTATTACGTCTACTATTACCATTTCATTTCCAACCTTCGTTTGGTTTATTTTTCATCCAGTAACTTTTTCTAGTTATAAAATATACTAATGAAATAGTAAATGGATAAATAAATAAATAATTATCACTTTCAAGATTTTGTGTTAAAGCCTACTGCTTTCAAGGTGTTCATTACACCTTACAAAGACGTTCGTTTACTCCGACTGCCATGGTTCTTCAATATATATATATATATATATATATTGTGCCGGTGTTGGGCAGTCGGTTTCCTGGAAACTGATCTGCTTGATCCTCATACGTCGAATCTCGACGGGAGAGTCGATCATATATATATATATATATATATATATATATACTTACATACATACATGCACACACACACACACACACACACACACACATATATATATATATATATATATATATATATAACATCATTCACAGACAGACTGTTTCGCTGTTTCACAGCTCATCAGTGTGGCTAGACATCCGGTATTTATTTCAGGAGCCAATATAACATCATCCACAGAATTATGTTTTATGTACATATGATACTAAGTAGGTAAATTGTAAATAAAATAAAAAAACCGAATATATAGATACTTATGCATTTGTGTATTTATTTTTCACGTATCAACATTTCATTTTGTTTAATTATTCCTTTAGGAGACTTTTTTTTCTGTTCATGTCTCAGTTCATGTAGCTCTTTCAACAATACAACCTGCATAAGTTGTTTGAAGAGAGAGAGAAAAATCAAATCCGTAACTCTTCCATCGTGAACAATTCTACACTGATAATCGGTTTATTTTGTATTAGGTTGGTGCAAAAATAATGACGTAATAATGTCGCTTTTTGACGTATTTTTTAACGTTAAAAAACGACATTATTACGTCATTATTTTTGCACCAACCTGATATCTGAGCGCAAATAGTTTGGGGATTTATCGCATTTCATTTCAATCTGGTATTTACCCTTTTCCTGCTAACACTTGAAACATGGTTTATATTCGCTGAGGAAGACGTGAATATCGTTAATTCGCTTTCCCGACAATGTTTGTTTATTAAAATCGAGATTTAAAAAATATCTCTTTCCCAATTCGTTTCCTAATGTATAAGCTAGATACAGCAATGGCGATATCAACTCTTTAGTCTGTACATGATCCCTCTATACAGCTTAACATCAGATGATGATTTTTATATTGAGAAAAGGAGAAAATTGTCCGATAAATGAAGATCGATATACAGGATGATCTGGAAGTCTTGTTACCCCTACATAATATAATTTTCTATTTCAGATGACTGACAAGAGATCTTATAGTTTGGAAGAGAAGGTTAGGCAAACAAGATTTTCAGACCACCCTGTTGTATGACCGTGATATCCAGTCAAGTTTGTCAGATTTTTTTTCCCTCCTGAATTTTCAATACATACGAGCGTTCCTTTTAAAAACCGTTCAATTTCGTTAAAAGTACCGTGAAAAGTGAAGCGATTTATTTGAAACCTATTGTCAGTGTAAAGTTTACGTATTTTCGATCCTTAAACGATGGATTGTAACACATATAATTCTAAAGAAATAATTTAGTAGTAGATAGAATTCTGCTTGCGAGATATCTATTTCCATCTTCCTTTCTAAAATTTCTACCGTTTTTCTCCCAAACATCATTGGGCAAAATATGCGAAATTTCTCTCTCTCTCTCTCTCTATATATATATATATATATATATATATATATATATATATATATATATATATATATATATATAAAAGTGAGCATTAAAGTCAACGCTCAGAGGCGACAGGCTGTTTCATGCTAGACACAATCGTCAGGCGGCCTGACGATAGCGTCTAGCATGAAACAGCCTGTGGCCTCTGACTGTTGACTTCAATGTTAACTACTATATTTACATTTACATACGCTCTATTTCTGATATTAAGCACTTTATCCCATAAATATAGCACACCTTAAAACTATATTTCTTTATATATATATATATATATATATATATATGTATATATATATATATATATATATATATATGTGTGTGTGTGTGTGTGTTTATAAAAAGTTAATTGTCAAAGTTGAATCAGAACAGAAACGGTAATATTAAAAAGTTCTCAATGCATGCGTGAAAAAAAATAAAAGTAAAAATACCATTGCATTTAACTTTAAAAATCAGGAGGTCAGTTGAATCTGCTACCTTGGTTTCAACCTTACGGCTTGATAAAATTCTCTGATGATACCGTAAGGTTGAAACCAAGGATTCAATTGACCTACTGATTTTTAAAGTATATAACTATATATGGTATGTCAACTGTAATCGAAAGTAATAACCTAGAAGACTTAGGAAGGACTATAAAATTGGTAACTTAATGAATCGAGAATAAATTGTTCAGGACAATGTAAATATGGTTCAGTTTTCGAGGCAGTTTTCTGACTTGAATTCAACAAGAAATTTATGAGACATGAAAGATCGAATTTATTCGAGAAAATTCATCATTATTACATGATTTGAAGCGTGTAAAGGCTTCATTTTTATTCTAATTTTATGATTATAGAATTATATTTGAACTAATTTGGCTTTCGAAGAATTCCTTGTTCGATTACTTTGCCATGTCAATTAACAAGATGGTCAACGCCATCACCAGAGAACATTGCCCACAAATATTACGTGACAATCTCGGCATTTGGCCAGTTTTTTGAGGAAGCAATTCCTCCTGGGTAAACTGTTTGTAATACTACTTGTTTTCCTAGACGAGTAAATTAAATATACTTATATTTCCATTGGTTTAAACAATTTTGCAAATCTCATCCAACTTTTTTGTTTTATTTTCCGATAACTTTACTCGCATTAGGCACGAAGCTTTTTCTCGCAAATCGCGTGATATTGTAATTTTATAAATTCTATAATCGCAACATCTCATGATTTGATAGCAATTTTGTTATTTTTACGGTTCAGAAGCGGTTTTAATTTTTTTTAAAAATTGCCTTCCGTTGTGTGATTTTATCTCAGTGTCCATGATTCCATCTATTCTGAGAACATCGAAGTATTTACGTCTATTCCCAAGGATGCTATACTTATTGTCAGATCTGAGATCTTATTCTACACCTAGATGTTTCGTTTGCGTAATTATCGTCATTTTTCATGTTCTACCCGCTATTTAGACACAACGCTTACCTGAGTACTGCGCTGTTCGAATCGGCAAACACGCAATGACGTTAGGTATCTACAAGGCGTCTTGTTAGGCATCGAGTCGTGTGTGCCAATCACAAAATAGACAAATTGAGCTGCTGCTGCTTCGTACATTTTTCTTTCTTTTTTTTTAAAAATCATTTCATCCCAAGAAATGCCGCTAGTACCCAGGGAGTGAAAGCGAAAGAGAAAACTGAGGATAGGGAAGATTGAGTAATGGACAAAATGTGAACGGGATTCAAGAAGACAGAAGCTGGCGATTGACTTTGCATTTATTTTCGGAAAATTGTAATCATCAGGAGATCAAGCAAACGGAAAGGAGTTCCACAGGTGGGAAGTGCAAGAAAATAAACTGTTTGAGAAGAAGCGGCAGTTGCATTTAGCTATTTTTACTAGTAAAACAGTAGAACAGAGATGCCAATCTCGTAGCACACATAAATTCATGTAGTCGGGGTACCACGGAAGAAAAAGCTCGTCAAGGCAGTTGCCATGAAAACATTTGTACAAAAGGCAGAGGAAACTCATGTCCGGGATAAAGTGAGTGATTCCAGATGCCTAGTTAGGATTGATTACTTTACAGGACATTTTGGGGATTTTGTCAAGAACTTCGAGATGTACAGCAGGGGCACCAGACCAGATATGGCAAAAGTATTAAATAAAAAACCCCGATTTGCCATACAAACTCTTGTTACCTCGTTTTTTTTTACCTGTTTCACCTTCACAATGTATTATTATTACCATTATTATCATTAGCTGCATTTTTATGCTCACACCAGGTGTCGGTTAGTTTTCGTTAGCAGTTGTCTAAGAGAAAGACTCCCCGATCATCAAGTCTGGAAGAGAAGCCATAAGGCATAAAAGAGTCGCTTTCCTCTTGAACACAAATCTAATCTTCATGACAAACAATGCAAACGGCTTTATCTTCGTTTTCAAAGATATGTAAAGAAGAATTGAATATATGCAAATTCTTAATTCTGAAATTTACCCAGGAAAAGAAAAAAAAAAGTGAGCGACATGTTTAAATCGCCAGAAGATTTTAAAATTTCTAAACAATACAATTTACAATGCTCTCTCTCTCTCTCTCTCTCTATATATATATATATATATATATATATATATATATATATGTATATATATATATGTATATATATATATATATATATATATATATATATATATATATGTATATATATATATATGTATATATCTATATATATCTCGAAATAAAAAGAATGAAGAGTAAAATTTCAATGTTCAAAACATTAATTTAAAAAGGTCTCAAAACAAAAGTAGAGTCGGAAATATTTATTTAGCATCGTGATTTGCCACTTGATGAATCGTTAAGTGTATATATATATATATATATATATATATATATATATATATATATATATATATATAAGGAGGTGGAGTAATTGATAACGGCTTGGATTGAGGAATCGGAGAGCTGAGTTTGAATTCTAGTCGAGTCCATACATTCACTTACGTGCTAATACCCTTGGGAAAGGTGTGAATACTCTTCTCCCCCCAGCTATGGATAAATAGCAGGAATTATTGGGTTCTATAGCCTTGCATGGCAACTAGTCTAGGTGAAGGAAAACTCTGAATTCAAAACCTGCGGAGGGTCGTTTGGGGACCTTGGGCACCAGGTCTCTGTATTCGGCCCTTCAAAAAGTGTGGATGGTTCTGCACGAAACATTCACCACAATAATCAAATTTCATGTGTTGTTGTCAGTCAGTTGGTTTCCTTGAACTTATTTGCTTGACCCTCATAGGGAGAGTCGAGTATATATATATATATATATATATATATATATATATATATATATATATATATATATATATATATGACTTTTGAAAGTCATGATATTTCCGATAATATAAAACAGAAATTGAACATATAGTCACATAATAATGTATTAGGTTGGTGCAAAAATAATGACGTAATAATGTTGTTTTTGACGTTAACAAATACGTCAAAAAACGACATTATTACGTCATTATTACGTCATTATTTTTGCACCACTCGAATAGAAATAGTAAAACAGAAAATCAATTGAGAAGAATAAATTTTTGATAATTTATTTTTCATGAATTTTGAAGGAAAAAGAAAGCTCTTCTAACAGAGATATAACCTCGAATTCAACAAACATACACGTGCATACATACATACAGGCTCGTTCGCCAACTCAGAGACGTGTGTAAGTGTGTTTGTTTTATGGATGGGAGTGTGTATTCCTGAATGGGTATAAATTCTATGCTTTCTAATTAGATTGAAGACAGGAAGGTATTACATTTATTAGATAATCGATCGCAGGTCGTGGATGACGTCTATATATCAACTTCTACTTTTATCAAACAAAAATGATTTTGCTTTCTTCCAAAGCTTTTTGATTTTCTTTATTGTTCTCTATGTTGGCATAATATCAATAATAATATCGCTCAGTGGTTTATCTTCACAGAATATTTTCCAATTGAATTCATTAAAGTACAATTTGATCGAATTTATGCGCTTTTAATTCACAGACATAAAAGACTTGCAATTTATCACTTGTCGTATAGGATTAGCAAATTAGGATTTTCATTAGATAATTACTTTGTAGGAAATATTTTGGGGTGTAAACAGCTGCATTAATATACGTCTGTGTGTACAGGCGAGTTCAAAAGAATATAACTACATAGATGCTTTTGCTGATACTTGCAAATAGAACTTTACACAATTAACGAACATTCAATCTATCCGTCTCAGAGATGAGGATTTCTATTCTCTCTATTTTAGAGAATTTCAGGCAAGTCAAACAGGTTGATAAATCTATTCGACTTTAAGATTACGCAATGCTTCTAATCATATATATATATATATATATATATATATATATATATATATATATATATATATATATATATATAAACAGGGTGCGGCTGGTATTTGTGGACATGCAGATTTAAGATTAATACTGCTTCCCACTAACTTCTAATTCTTTTATTTTTCAGAAGTCAATAATGGCAAACCCTATGATGACAAATGAAATGAAAAGACATGCTGTGATTGCTGATCATAGCAATTTGGATATTGCACGTTTCCTCAGAAATGCAAGATCGTTTGTCCACAAGATACGAAAAGAGTTAGAAGACGCTGACAGTTCCCCAATGTCTGTATCAAAACTTAAAAGACATTCTGCCCAATCTGGTAAAGTGAGAACATCCGAATTTATTCAGGAAATCAAGCAGACAATTGACGAAAACCGAGGTCAATCAATGAGGTCAATTGCAAAAAAAGCTGCATGTTTCTGAAAAGCAATGAGAAGGAATGTTCATGAAGACATTCGATACAAGTTCTACGTGATGAAGAGATGTCAATTTATGCCTGAAAAAACAAAAGAAAACCGTTTAAACAGATCCAAAAGGCTTTTAATCAAACTTAAAAATCATTCAGAAGCTGGTGTGATTTGGTGGTCTTTCTCAGATGAGAAAAATTTGACTCAAGATCAAAAACTTAACAGAAGAAATGACAGATGGCTTTGTTCAGATCCTTCTGAGGTGTCAAGAGTGAGGCGCACAAAATTTCCTTTAAGTGTTTTGGTATTGGATGTTGTTAGCAATGAAGGACATGATATGTCACCACATTTTTTCCACAAGGTCTTAGAGTAAATACTGCTGCTTACATTGATGTTCTAGTAACAGTTTTTAAGTCCTGGATGGACAACATATGCAACGGCTCCATTCCACAAGGCTCTACGAACACAAGAAAGGATGGCTGAGCATTTGTACGACCACATCACACCCAACATTTGGCCTCCTAACTCTCCAGATCTCAACCCACTAGATTATTAATCGTGGAGCGTTGTTGAGAAGGAAATTAATAAACAGCCGTATAACATCAAAGACTCTCTTAAAGCTGCAATATATCGAGTAATATCTGACATAAATAAGGACCAATTAATCAGAGCTTATATATACCTACGTCTGTTGTGCGACATAAGATTCTTTGGTTACCAAACGTCGCACACCAAACGTCGCACACCAAACGTAGGTATATGTCTGTTTATTAATATATATTTCTTACTTCTGTCTGATTACATTGGACAGTATTATGTCTACACCTCTTTGATAAATTCGGAAACCAAAGCACTCCTATCGTCGCACACCAGACGTAGGTATATGTCTGTTTATTAATATATATTTCTTACTTCTGTCTGATTACATTGGACAGTATTATGTCTACACCTCTTTGATAAATTCGGTAATTATTTATTTCCTTACCAACGTATGCATGCCAACACGCGCGTATACTGTTGGTAATATCTAGTTTTTTCATTTACCTAACCCTACACACACACACGTATATATATATATATATATATATATATATATATATATATATATATATATATACACGTGTGTGTGTGTGTGTGTTTGTAAGGCAGATGTTATACACGTTCAAACGAGAAAAAAAACTCTATATTTTAAGGAGATGAGATAATCCGAAAAGGTTTTGGTTTTAATATAGAGTTTTTTAAATATTTATTATACTTTATTTTTCATATTTCTGCTACACAGGTTTCGGGTCTTTCGACCTCCATCAAGCAATCAGAGGTTATTTCCACGTATTACTTAAAAGAAATTAATTGTTCCTGATGTTTTCCGACGTTTAACCATTGCCTTTTATGTGTAGTAATAACCCAAATATTCTTGGATTTGTGGAGAAATATTCTTCTGTTTAAGGGGTAATAAAACAAATAGGATTGGTCAGAGAAAATGTGAAGGAAGGAAGTCTTTGTTTTTATCTTTTTATGATCAATGTATCTTTTAAGCCTATGTAAATTTTCGTGAATTGTGTGAGCGTTTGTGTTTTTACTAGTATGTGTATACATATTCCTTCTATCATTTATATATATATATATATATATATATATATATATATATATATATATTCGTTCCCCCGTAGATATTTGTGCGTGATCCAACTAGTGTTTTCAGCCATTATGTGTATGTTGTTTGTTTATATTTGTAGGTTTATGATCTTTTTAGTTCTGATTTACATTTGTCTCTCAAGTTTTTTTTCTTGTATCTGCAGGTAAGAATAATTGTCTGTTTCATATCTTGGCATAATTTTAAATTTACCTTGATTACATTAATAGGTGCGTTGTGATACAAAGTGTTTTCTGTTGTCTGGTAATTTGATGTTCGTTTTCTGAAGAAAATCTCTGTTTAGTGCTTGGATGATACCTATATAGGACCTACATTTTATGCACTTGAGTGCATCAATCGCATTTTAAGTTTAAGTTTTTCGTTATTGGGAATGTTGTTGTGTGGTTTTCAAAAGTGTAGGAGTTTCCTTCTGTAATGATATCACAAACCCCATATCCTTTCTTGTTGCATTTTGTGACTCACTGTATTGTGTGTTGGCCCCAATTTGGATAAGGTTAATATGTGTTTTAATTTGATTGACGTTTGCTTTTAATTATTTTGATTGGTTTTAATATATTTTTCATGATATTATTCTTATTGAGTAGGTCAGGATTTCTTGCAACTTCTGTAACTAGTTCTGGATTGTTCTTGTATGTTGAGACAAATACTAAAGTTTGTTCGGCGTTGAGTTTCTTTGGATTTTGAAGTTGGTCTAAAGGTATTTTTCTGCTAGGTCAAAACCTGTGTTTATTGGTGTTGTGGTGTAGCTTCTTTTTTTGAGAGTTTTATGTAGTTCTTCTAGGCGGGTTCTTCGGGTGTGCTTGTCGGACACTCTACGTGCTACAGAATAGGGGGTGGATTTAGACAGTTTTTTGTGTGACGGCTCTTAAAATGAAGATAATGTTGAGTGCCTGTAGGTTTGTGGTAGATATCTGTGATTATGTGGTTGTTTTTATTTCGAATGAGTATACCTAAGAATGGCAGTTCGTTAAAATTATATTTTTGGGGGAATCGTGCTGAACAATAAAACTTCTGAATTTGACAACAAAAACTATATCCAAACCCTAGGTACCGCAATGGGAATGAAAATGGCACCAACATATGCGATCCAAACATTAGCTTACCTAGAGGAAAACCTTTATGAAAAGATAGAACAAATATATGGGGAAAGTATAAAAACCTACTTCACTAAAACTTGGAAGCAATACTTAGATGATTGCTTCATTTTCTGGAAATCCTCATGGGGCGATATTAACCAATTCCACACACTTCTCCAAAACTCACACCCGAAGATCAAATTCACAAGTCCTCTACACGTATCAGCAAAGCATTAAGGAACATAGTTTCTCACCACAAAAGCAACGTGAAATTACCAGACAACAGAAAACTCTTCGTATCACAACACCTCTACAAATGTAATGAAGGTAAATTTAAAATTATGCCAATATATTAAACAATTATTCTTACCTACAGATACATGAGAAAAACTTGATAGACAAAATTAAAACAGCAATAAAAAGATCATAACCCCCCACACATAAACACACATATAATGGCCGAGCACACTAGTTGGACCACACAAACACACACACAAATATCTATGGAGAAACGAATATATATATATATATATATATATATATATATATATATATATATATATATATATATATATATATATATATGTATGTATGTATATATGCATGTTTCATTAAAAAGGACAGACAAGGTACTGCGGCTAAGCTTTTTATTTAATTTTTCTTTTTCGAACATGAGCTTTCTTTTCTGAACAAAGGGTTTTAAGAACTGTCCAAATGTTTTATATTTCCGAACGCTTTCGGCTATACATTTATCCATTATCAAGGATGATTAGATTTTCAGCTTAATTGAGTGTGTGCACTCTGTGAATGTCTTAGCTTGTGGTAGGGATGTTTTAATTTCCGAATACGGTTAACACATTGTGGCTTTGTTCGTAGATAATATTGTTAAGAGTTGCCTTTTTCTTTTTTATTATTAATGCTTCCATTATTTTTAGTCTTTTTTGCAGGTGGATGCAGTTAATATATTTGTCTTTTCTACAGTATGTTTCTAATGGAGTGTGGTAAATTTGTGTGTGTGTGTGTTTAAATGGGTTCTAATGGAGCTGTGATCAGATAGGTGTATCGTAAGACGTCTGGATAAGCATGTGGTTGTGTAACCGATGTAATTATTTATGAGTCTGGTTTGATCAGGAACACAGTTCCTTAAGGGAGATTTGAATTCATAGATAATGTTAGTTCTTTGTATTTTTGACTTAGCTGGTGTGTTGTTATTTTTGAGGATAATTTTTTTATAATAGGTAATTAATTTGTTTTTTTTCGGGTCAATTGGAGTAGTATATTTCTTTATAATATGCCTTAGCGAAGATTCGTCTTGTTTGTAATTAATATGCATTTGGTTTTTGTAATAAATGTGTATGTGATTTTTGGCTATTTGTTTACTATCGTTATTACTTGCTTTAGGGAGAAATAGTCTAATTTGGTGGTCTATAAGGTGGTTAGGGAAGCCGTTGTTGATTAGTGTTTGTTTAACGTTATTAAGTTCTTTGAGGAAGTCGAGAAGATGAATTCTGGTGTGCTGTATTTAGAAAGTTTTTTTATTACTGCTATTTTGTACCTAAGTGGACATTCTATTTTCACTTAACTTTACCTATGAACTTAGCCAAAAAAAAAACTTCCATTCTTCGATGTCCTCGTTGAATACAGCAATAATACTTTCATTACATCATTATACAAAAAATCCACCAGCAAAAACTCGTGCCACCTTAACTTCAAAAGAAACTTCTATTTCTGCCCAAAGCAACACAGAACGCACACACTCAATTAAGCAGAAAAATCGAATCATCTTTGATAATGGCTAAAGGTATAGCCGAAAGCGCTCGGAAACATAAAACATTTGGACATTTCTTACACAGCCTTTGTCCAGAAAAGAAAGCAATTGTTCGAACACAAGAAAAATTAAATAAAAAGCTTAACGGTAGTACCTTGTTTGTGGTCTTTAATGAAATATCCATAAAGGAAGGATTGCTTCCTATATATATATATATATATATATATATATATATATATATATATATATATATATATATATATATATATACTGGCAAAAAACAAACAGACTAGACGCACCACACTCACACACAGACACACACGAACCCTACACAGCAAAGAAAGTGTATGTATATATATATATATATATATATATATATATATATATATATATATATGAAAAACAAACCACTTTAAGGTACCATTACGATAATTTATTTCACCTAAATCCTTTTTGAAGTTGATTATAAAATTCATTTAAAATTTTACTATTATGGGAGCTAATAATTTATTCCATGTTGTTCATGCAGCAATAACTAATTTTTAAATTCATTCTATTGAACAACTTTTTTAATAGCTTATCTTTTTTAAAATGATTATCTATTAGTTTAAGAAAATATTTTCCTATATTAATGTTCGACAGCTTACAGAAGGGTGGGTTGAACCATATAATTTTCCTATTTCTATTTCTAGATTTAGAAGACGTGTCGCTAGTAGATTTATCTATATAAGTGAGTGTTTGTTTGAATTGGCTTTTTAATAGGGCTTGATTGTATGTTGATTTATTTTGATCAAAGATACTTTTACTAGAGGATAGTTTATTTATTCTAGTATTTACAGTGTTTGGGATCTGTTTTATAATTGCTATAGGGTGGTTTGAGTCGATATTTATGTATATGGGCGATTGGTTCTCCTTTTGGAAAGGTTTATAAGTGTTATTTTCAAGATCAAATGTTACGTCTAGAAAATTTACTATTTTCAGGTTAGATGATATTTCTATTTTAAAACCTATATATTTGAAAGCCTTAATTATTTTCTTCTGGAGTTGGGATGTAAGAGGTCCATTAGAGTTAGGTATAATAATGAGACCATCATCCCTGTAAAGCCCTACATTTTGTGGGTTAAAGAATCTGCTCAGAATATCTAAAATATACATCCCTATTAGGTCCGCTTTGTTAAAACAAAATTATAACAACTCCATCTCTCCTTCCCCCCCTATCTCTCTCTTTACCATAAGACTCACTTGTATACATTTTCTACATTTCATTTCCGTTTTGTTAACCAACTAAATACGTCAAGGTATTGTCACTCCTCCTACTCCAATATAAAACATACTTAAGAGAGATATAAAATTAACCCCTCCCTATACTTTATATTGTCTGTTTAACTGCCACTCTCAACCCCCTCTATTAAATTACAAAAATTACACTACCCACCAATTTCTAATCCCATCTTTCCTCACAATTCGTTTTACCTGATGACCCTGAATCCTTAAACAAGGATTTAGGTGAAATAAATTATCGTAATGGTACCTTAAAGTGGTTTGTTTTTCATTACATATTAGCTCTGTCCTCACATTGAGCTCTCAGGATTTCATCCTCTTTGGATTTACCAATTCGATTTATAAGTTCCTTATAACTTAATTATATATATATATATATATATATATATATATATATATATATATATATATATATATATATATATATATATATATGGAGAAGGAATATGTATATACATACCTGCAAAAACACACACGCACATACAATACACAATAATGGGAGAGTTTTAAAAATACAGAGGTCATAAAAAGATAAGAACAATGACCTCCTTCCTTCGCCCTTTGTCTGAACAATCCTAATTGTTTTATTACTTCTTAAGTAGAAGAATATTTCCACAAGCCCAAGAAAATTGCCTTACTTCTTTTATGTGTCGTGTCCCTTCAGGGCTTAGGCACTCATGGTTTTCCACTTCCCCCTCTCTATTGTAGCTCACAATAAGTTGTCCGTTTGCTACTTCTCCCGGACCCTGTTCTGCCATCCATATGCACATGCGTGACATACCTAGCGAGCTTAAGCTCGCTAGGTATGTCACGCGTTGCTTTCCTTTGTCTGTCTTTTTCTTCTATTCCCCCTGTAAGTATCCGATTCTCCAAGCCTTCCTTTTTCATTACGCCTTCCAGAAATTTCAGCTACCTCTTCCTAAGTATAAGCTTCCACCTTATTTGCATCCTCTCCAAAACCTCATCGTTGCTCACACGCTCGGCCCATGATATACTTAGCATCCTTCTGTTGAACCATGCCTCCGTTGCCTCGAATCTCTCCTTGATCTTTGAGGAGACAATCCAACACTCGCTGCCGTAAAGAATGACAGATGTTACTTAACAGCTCAGTATCCTTTCCTTTGTTACCAAATAAATTCTTTCTGTCTTGTAATACCCTGCCTAGCATTTGGAACGCATCTTTGGCCATCTCAATACGTCAGCGTCACACTTACTATTCTCTGTCAGAACACTTCACGGAAATTTAAAATTCCGCATATCTATCTATCTATCTATCTATCTATCTATGTGTGTGTGTATGTGTGTAAAAGAATTGATAGAGTTACTGACATGGAAGATTAAATTACTAGAGAAATAGTCATGCATACTTCTAACTTATTATAGTTTACGTCAGAACCTATGTTTACCTTTAGCCAATTCACCTGGAAAATTGAGATATTATCGCTAATCTAAAACATGCTTGAATTCATAAAGTCTAGGAACCATAGATGAAAATACATCAGGACAATTATCATGAAAGTATTTAAAGAAAAGGCACAGGAAAGCTGCCTTACTACAGTGGTAACGTGAATGAATCCGAGATGCCATGTCAAGACCAGTAACTTTTCAGATTCTTCTTTGTATTTTATCATAAATCTCTAAATATATTGCAGAAACACTAGAACAATTGCGGCAGTAATATTCAAACCAAGGACGACTGACAGACATATAAGATAGATACTTGCAGTTCAGTAATTCTTTCATCATTTCATTTCTAACAAAGTGCGCTAAACGCATTTCTGTTTGAACGCACATTTTCGTAATAGGCTTCGATAAATCGAAAACGTTGTTTGATTGTTTATCTTTCCATGGTTGAAATTACCAAAGACAAGTTGTTAAATCTGAAAGAAAAAGAAAAAATCATTAGACCCTTAAACTTAATTCACATTTAAAATCGGTCCAAGTTATTGGAACACCCTTTATATATATATATATATATATATATATATATATATATATATATATATATATTCACTATTCTAATGTAACTTTTGAATTGTGTGTCACATATTCTGTATAAAATCTTCCCAAATAAATTTCTGTGTTTTCTTGATTTTGTTGTGTCCAATAAATATTCCAAAGTTTTCATTTTCCCCCCTTCTAACGATTACACATCATCTTCTTACAATTGATGATGTAATCCTTTATCTACTATTTAACTTTGACTGCAGTTTTCTCCTGTGCCTGCAGTCAAAAATTCTATTTGTTAAACTTATTATTAATGTTGTTCAGACCTCTAGTTTTCATAGTACCCCTTCACTTCCTATAGGCTAAACAAAACGAAATAAATCTAGTCAGGTGACACAACCTTGTCTTACGTCCTTCCCCAATTCATTTACTATCCATGTGCAATATGTTTCTTCCTAGTAAAAGCTTTTGAGTATTGTATTTTTTTTCATAGTTGTTTAAATAGATTTCCTGTTTCGAGTTCTCTGATGTGTTTTTTCAATTTTGATGTTTTTTTATTACTTGTTATAAGTAATCCTTCTTTAGATTATATGCACCCTGGCCAAATCAAGTTATTGCTTATATCAATTTTTATTATTCAATGCCTGGCCGTAGTATCTGTTATTACAGTTGATGTATTTCAGCACAGTTTTTGCTGCATCATTCATCATTTGCCAATCAGTATTTCAGGCGGACATTTTATTTTCTGTATCATTCCTTCGTATTGCTTTCAGACTTTTTCTCATCTCGAGAATGTTATGTCATCCACTTCATTTACTTTCTTACCTCTCTAATTATTTCGTCTTCAAGTTTTAACTTTAAAGGAAAAAAATTACAGCCTGATAATGGAGACATGGTCTTCGAAAGTACTTGCTTAACTTAAAAAATATACACTAGAAACATCTGACAACAGTTTTATAAATGAGGATCACATCATTCAATGGATTAACAGTATGTTAATGCATACATTATGTTCTGCTAACGAAGTGATTTCGCCATTAATCGCATTAATATGGCTGATTGATTCTATATATGATTATTTCTTTATATTTAATATATATATGTATATGCTCACACATATATATGTATATGCACACACATATATGTATATACACAAACATATATATAATCTGTATATGTATATATACATATACATATACACATGTATATATGTATATATATAGACATACGTGCAAAGATGTATATGTATATATATATAAACACATATATACATATATACACACATACACAGATATACACACACATATATATATACTCAAATATATATATATATATACACATATATATACACACATATATACACACGCATATATATATGTATATATATGTACATGCACACACACACACATATATATATATATAAAACATACACACATGTATATATATGCATTCACAAATATATGTACACATTCACATATTTATACACATAGTCATATTTATACATACACATATACACACATATATATATATACATATATACATAAAGACACATACATATACACATATATACACACACATATATATATACACGCATATATATATATTTATATACACATGTATACATATATACACAAACATATATATATACATACATACACATATATATGTATATATACATACATACATACAAGCATATACACGCATACATACATATATATATACACATATATATATACATAAATATACACGCATACAGACATACATATATATATACACACACATATATACATAAATATACACGCATACAGACATACATATATATATACACACACACACACACACATATATATATACACACACACACACATATATATACACACACACACACACATATATATATATACACACACACACACACATATATATACACACACACACACACACACATATATATATACACACACACACATACATATATATATACACACACACACACACACACATATATATATATATATATATATATATATATATATATATATATATATATATATATATATATATATATATAGTAGCGTCCAAAACTAAGGGACAAAATTTTAACTGTGGAAAGCTGAAATTTTGGGCTGCATTATTCGATCTTCTCTTGCCGAAGTTTTGCCGGGTGTGCCGGTTTTAAAAGCACTAACTATTTTGCCAGTATCATTGTAGGATTAAAAAACCTGCCTACAACACTCTTGGAAAGTTTCACTTTCTCTGAAATCTCTCTAATGGTGTGCTTTTCCTTGTGTAGCTTCACAATAGCTTGTCTCACAGAGTAATCAAGTTTTTGGCGTTTTGACATGGTACGGCTGATGGAACGCTTACAAATGACTAAGTAAGACTTATTCTTTAGAGGAAATCAAAAAATTTGAATATAGCACACTGTTTACATTGTTTTTCTCAATTTTGTCCCTTGCTTTTGGACATTCCAAATTTGAAAATAAATAAATAATTGTTATAATTCTTTTTCTATCCTTTGCAAATGATTCAAATTTTAGTATGTTATTATGGATGATAACGACTACCAGTTGTCAAAATTTCAGCATTTCACAGTTGTTATTTCTAACAAATATTAGGTTTTAAAATTTTGTCCCTTAGTTTTGGACGCTACTGTATATATGTATATATATGCACACACACAAACATATATAGGCAGAGACATATATAGTGTACACCGAACTATAAACTTTACCACATACGTTATTGGCTTATTCTGAACTACTCCACCAAAGACATAATCGTCCTTGAAAAGAAGCAATATGAACTCAGCTTATTACACAAAAGTGAGAGTGTTGTGAGTATAATGTGATGGAAGTTATTTTTTGCCAAAAAGGGAACACCACAGCGAATGTGTATCTTTCGATTCCTTTGGATTTAATTCCAGAAAAAACACCACCTACCGATGGCCTTCCCCTCGAATTTGAAAAAAAATCTTATTCTCTGCAATAAGTAGAATTAAATACGAAACCAAATATAACAACCTACTGAGAAATATAAAAAAAAGACATTGCCAAAATATGTAATACTAATAAAATCATTGTCAAATCTGGCAATCTATATTACTGCAACGTCGACGACTACCACAAAGCTAGCTGTAAAAAAGTTAATAAAATATATATGAAAGCATCAGATGAATGGGAAAATGATATTAACAGCGAGGGACGAGTTACAGCCACTAAACTTATCAATGACAGGGCGCATAAGCTACTTAAGTAACAGGCATTTAATACCGTTAAGGACCATAAAGATAATTTCCCCAACAACCCGGAGTTCCGATTGCTTAACCGTTCCAAGAATAATATAGGTAAAATCAACAAGTCTACACTAGAGTGAGCCTCCAAATAAACTAGGAATGTCACATGAATCAACTAATGGAAGAATATTAAAGATGCTATCAATTGGTTCTCTAATATAAAAAAATAAAAAACAAATGTACCTTCAGACATTTCGACATCGCCAACTTCTATCCGTCGATCACAGAAGACTTTTTAGTAGCTGCTATCACCCTGGTCATAAATCATTACACTATCACCGACTAGGAAATCAAGATTATTTAGCCAGCCCAGAAATTCATTCTATATCACGATGGTTCTATGTGGACCAAAAAAGACAATCCAAAGTTCTTTAAAGCGATGGAAGCGTTCCATGCCGTAGAAGCTTGCAAATTGGTTGGGATTCTGCTACTGTGAAGACTTAGGTATATTTTCTGTTGTGGATTCCGAGATGAATTCAGTCTCCAAGGAATGACAAACGCAATAATTAAATATAAGAAATAAAATGTATTTACACAATCATACAAAGAGTAATACTGTTAGTAAGTCCAGGGACGTGGTTAGTAGCAAATACGGATAGATATATACAGTCTCGAAGTAGGACTTCCTTAGAGTCTACGTGCTTGTAACTAACTTCTACAAGAGGTTACCTCACACTATCTCCGTTCGTATATTCTCTCACTCTCCGTATCCAACTACCGACTCTGACTGGGTATTTAACGGCAGCAGTCCAAGTACACTTGGTAGAGTCCACTCTTATGAAAAAGGGGTGGACCCCATAACATTTTCGATAGTAAGAACACTGATCTGGACAGAGACGACGGAGTTTTCCTCCTACGTAAAACCAATCAACGACAAACAGACGGATTTAGGTAACAACCTATCAAATTCTTCAAGGATCACGTACTAAATATCACCACTAACGTCAACGCCAAGGTGATCAATTTTCTAGATACTTCTTTCGACCTATCCAGAGGAGTACAAATGACTTATACCAAAGAGCTTTATAACCATAAATACATTGGCAAAGAATCCAACAACCCACCTGGAATCTTAAATAACTTGCACGAATCTGTTCAACACAGATTCTCAACTAACTTTTGCAACAAAACTATTTTTGACAAATATAAAACTCAATATGTAGATGCAGTAAATAAAATTAAAAACAGTTAAATTAGAATATATTTAAAACATTAGTAATAATGTCAAAAATGAACATAATAGAAAATGTAACATATTTGGTTTAACTCACCTTTTAACATTAATATCAAAACAAACATCGGTAAGATTTTCCCAAATTTAATCAACAAACATTTCAACTATAACCCTTTATTCAACAAAATCTTCAATAAGAACAATATTAAGATTAGCTACAGCTGAAACAAAAACCTTGAGCAACATATAGCACAGCATAATAATGTAAAATTAAGAAAATGCTTAGACAACCTCAATAACAATATTTTCACAGAAAAAAGTGTAATTGTCAAAAACCAAAAAATCCTGTCCAATAAATCATAAATGTGTTCATAAAGGCGTCATCTACAAGGCTGGCATTAAATATAATGCCGCCACAAAAATTTATTTCGGTTCCGCAGCCAACCACTAGAAAACTGGATATTATCACCATAAAATGATTCTTAACAATAAGCAATATGTAAATGCCACGGCATTCTCAAAATTTTACTGAGATATTAAAACAAATGACCATACACCGGTAATAAATTGGAATTTCGTCGCCAATTCTACACAATGTTCCGACTGCAGCGACTCATTAAACCTGTGTTTACTGAAAAAAAGTTTCATTCTCAAAAATATTCGGAATCTACTTAAAAACGAAATGAATACATGTTAGATGTTCTTTATTTGGATTAATTTATTTTAGTTGTTTTTTAATTTAATTTATTATTTTATATATTTATTTATTCTTTTCCGTTTTCAATGTTTGATTGACGTTGTAAAAAATTGGGGGTGTTGTTTACGTCGCTTATTTAATAGTTTGTTTTGGTTTGATATATTTTTGGTGTGATTCGCGTTTTGATTTTAATTTCCCATATATACTTTGAAAGAATTGTGCTGTTCGCGTTTTTACTATTTGTGAAAGATGCTTAATGTGCATAGTTTCTTTGTTTCCCGTGTCCTTCCGTTACTGCTATATATACTTTTTCTTCATTATCTGTAGATTTTACAGTAGCTTGGTATATTAAATTGTTTTGTAAGCAATTAC
This sequence comes from Acanthosepion lycidas, assembly GCA_963932145.1. Lineage (NCBI taxonomy): Eukaryota > Metazoa > Mollusca > Cephalopoda > Sepiida > Sepiidae > Acanthosepion > Acanthosepion lycidas. Next base: position 79,759,086 of record OZ010594.1, on the reverse strand, counting down.
CGTTTAAGAGACATTCATTCTTTATTCTACAGTTACACTTGGGTTTAATTTGGTGGTTTGTCGATAGTACAACAGGAAAACTATCAAGAAACCACGCGAACAAAATAAACACACACGCACATACAAATATATATATATATAAAATCTTGTGTCCTTGCGTACATATTAGGAAATTCCTCTTAATCACATATATGTCTGGATAAAAAAAATGTATAATTCAATTAACGCACCATCAATACATATATAATCCCCTTGCTTTTCTTTTCCCCTCCTTCTTCTTCTCCTCCTTCCTTTTTCACATCCTCCTCCACCATTTATATTACACCCAACGTCGGGAGTTAGTTCATTTATTTAAAAATATTTAGCATTTGTTTTTATTAAAACATAAAGCGTTAAGAGTTCATTTGATAAAAATCGTTAGAGGATACCGTAATATGTAGGCCAGACTTAATGATCTTGCCCACTGCTATCCCAGAAAAACTATTTCACGCTCTGAATTCAAATGGCGCAGAGAACACTGCTTTGCTATTAAATCACTGCGTCAGAATGAATCGCTAGTAATCACTAGACATGACAAACGTTCATGAATTGTACTTTCACGTGATTATATTGATAAAATGTTGACAATCAAAATTTATCAAATTAGGTCCTGTGCATAGTTCAGATTCTACAATGACATTAGAAAAATAGATTTCACAGAAAATTAGAGAAATGGATAAAATATTGATGTGCTGCCTTCTGACATAGATAGCTAAATTAGCCCTTCGGTTTCAATTCGTTCCCATCTATACTGTTTGGCTAAAAACCATAATGCAAGTACCCCGCTAAGACCAATACTGCCTATGGTGGGGGTCAGCTCAACAGAAGGGCTGCCAAATGGATTGACACACTATTACAATCCGTATTAGAATATTACTGTAGTTATTGCATAAAAGATTATTTCTCTTTTGCATGAACACACACACACACATATACACATACATATATATATGTATATACACACAGATATATATCTATATACAGACACACACACATATATATATATATACACACATACATACATATATATATCCACGCTAACATATATATACACATTTACATATATATATATATATATATATATATATATATATATATGTGTGTGTGTGTGTGTGTGTGTGTGTGTGTGTGTGTGTACACACATATATACATACACATATATATCCATATGCACATATATATTAGGTTGGTGCAAAAACAATGACGTTTTTTGACGTTCTTTTTAACGACAAATCTTTATTCGGATTAATTTATTTTACTTGTTTTTTAATTTAATTTATTATTTCATATATTTATTTATTCTTTTCCGTTTTCAATGTTTGATTGACGTTGTAAAAAATAAATACGCGCATATAAGATGCTAGAAGCGAAAATCTTTCGCTTCTGGCGTCTTATATGCGCGTGTTTATCGTTGTTTAGAAATCTTCTATGTAAACAATGACAGACTATCACTGTCTTGTCCGTATATTGTTTAATATGTTGTAATTGACATCTTTGATAATGACTTATGTAAGCCGAAAGCTTAGATTGTATTAAAAAAATATGGATCACTACTGTGAATTTATTTTTTCAACGATAGTGTTATTAAACTTATCAGATGTTACGAAATATTTAATGAAACGTGTATCAATATATATATATATATATATATATATATATATATATATATATATATATATATTCCTTTCATTGAAGTCGTCAAACAGGAAGATTTAATTCATCTGTTATTTAGTTCTTCCGGCATTCTAACTTGTTTTTGCTTTTCAATGTTTAAAACTATAGCCCTTATCAAGTATGTTTTTTAGATGGTGAATTTCTGTGTGTTATCTCCTGTGTAATAGTTTAGCTGTGTGGATTACATGCGTGGTGGTGGTGTGGGAGGGTAGGGGCCATGTGTTATCTGTGACTGATTGACCTGGGCATCACATCTACTTTTAGAAACCTTTACACGGCGTCTTCACTAATAAACAGTGTAAGATTGATTACTGGAAAATGGTATTTAATCAGCAATACTTCCCTGATAATAAGTCTATTTGAAAAAAAATCTAGTCTTATCGACTAGAATTTTCCTTAAATGTTCTTGTAAATTATGAGTTAAATGTTTATTTCTCGCATTCTGTTTCGAAAGGTGACATGTAAGACGTCTACTTAAGCAAGTAGTGGCATGTCCGATATAGTACTGGTCATTGAATTTCGTACACTATAATGGTAACCACTAGTTTAGATTTGGATGGGTTATTTCGGATGTTGACAACTTTTGCGGATTCCATTTTCTACAATATATCATGATCTTTATATGTTTTTCAGAGATTACAACAGAAATATTGTGTTTAATGATTTTTACTTATTGCAATTTCATTCTGCTTATAATTATTGTGCATCTGGTTGAAATAAAATATGTTGATGTTTTGTTACTGGCGTCGTGTAAGAATAATTTTATTTGCTTTTCAATGATGGAGATGAGAAAGTTATTAGTGACTAGTGTCTAAAAAGCCCATTAATACGAATTCTAGCCTTCTAAACTATGATAGCCAATGACTGGAAAGATATAAATTAGCAGTGATAACAAACTTCGTAAACAGAGCACACCAATATTCCTCTTCCCAAAGAATATTGCTCAGCAAACTAAAACACTTCCCAAAGAATATTTCTAAGCAACCTAAATCACTTCCCAAAGAATATTTCTAAGCAAACTAAAACACATAAAACAAACACTAGTCAACAATAATTTTTTCAACTACATGATTGATAAGCAAACAAAGTTATTCTTACAAAAACAGACATCATCATCCGGAATAACCCCAGCAAATCTAAAAAAGCGGTGACTAATATCTTTCTATATTTCCTCAGGAGATATTTTAATTATTTACACTATATACATTGTTCAGATTGTTTTCCCCATCTTTGTTGGCATATTTACGATGTTTCGGCAGTTTTATGCTCCGGCCTTCTATATAATAATCGATTAGTGCGGAAGAAAATTCTTCAGTTTAATCATAGTGAAAATTGTTTGTTCGTAGTTACGGATGTACAAATTAGCTGTACTAATCGCGGGATTACTGTACGCACACACACAAAAACATGCATATATATATATATATATATATATATATATATATATATATATATATATATATATACACCACTGTCTATTTATATAGATCTATATACGTATATATATATATATATATATATATATATATATATATATATATATATATATATACAGTGCATACACACACAGCGCATACACACACACATATATATATATAGACATACACTCGCATATATATATATATATATATATATATATATATACGCACTTAATGTAGTTCTCAACGATTTGCAAATTTTTGTTCCTATATTCTTCCCTTCTTCTCCGTATATGGTCTTCAGATCCGGAGCGCTCGACTGGATTTGAATTTTCAAATAATGCCAAAGAATACCGACTGAGTTTAAATCTGGGATCTGACTTTGTCATTTCATGATATTTACATTATTTTTAGCAAGCCATATTTGTAGATTTTGCAATGTGCTCAGGGTCATTATCTTCTTGGAAGATCTAATTAGGAGGAAGTTTATATTTTCCAACCGAAATCATTAAATTTTCTTCCAAATTAT